>CAWUFW010003455.1:0-1200000 GCA_963921515.1 Calotriton arnoldi
AGCCAATCATAGTAAACTGTCTGCCGTTCGCAGAACGTGCTGAACGATCTGCAGGAGCTCTTTCCTCATTGCCGCATGACGTTACGTCCCATACCCATAACAAATTAAACCGGAACGTGAATATGGCGGCCATTTTTGAACAAAGGTCCTTTCAGGCTCAACACTGCAAGTTTCTCAAACATTTTCAAATCATCAAGCAAAAATAAATAAAAAATATTTTGATTCCTTAGCATAGCTGACATAAATATATATACAAAGGTAACATTATTTTATACCGAGGTTCATATCGTCACAAGAAAAGGGAGTGACTGTTAATGGCTTAATTCCACTTGGTCGAAAAACTAAAAGCCTGCTTGATAAAAGGAAGGACCAGCTGAATTATAGATATGAAACGCACCAATTTGAAGACGGTCCTTCGATTTTATCATGCTTAAGACGGGGCGCTGACAGAGCTACTCTTTTGCCTCTAATCAGTAATATAATTTAGCAGCCTTCACGAAAATATTTATTTAAAAGATATTGTTTAAACTTCCATTGCTACTATTTTATTTAGTAATTTGCTTTTCATTTTCATTTCTAGAAAGGCTTCGGTTTGCTAATTATTTCGGACATATACTTAATGACGATATATTTGTAATACAGTTACATCCCTGAGCAATCTAAAAGTCTTCAAAAATTCGTTCATTGTAAGATATGCCAATAGATAACAGAAAAGATAACATTCTAAAACAAGCGCGCACGCCGCGCCAAGTAGGGGGAGTGCGGCCGAGAGCAGGCAGCGTTTCCCTTCGCGGGAGCGAGCGGCGCCAGGAGAGATAATTGATAACATATGGTGAGAAAGCTCGCTCCCCGCAAGGGAATCGACAGACGTGCACGCGTTGCCATTGGAAGCAATGCAACGTGTGCACGTTTTTGCCCGCAAAGCTGTGCCGATGGCTAAAGGTCTTTTTCCTATGCAGCACATGTGCGCTGCGTAGGCGAGACCTAAAAAGCAGTTTACCAAGAGCAAATATTGGCACGGCATCAGTCATAGTGCTTGTTGTATTCCATAAATAGCAAATTACAAGGAACTTAGCTGTGATTGTGTGTGTAGGTGTGCATTTTTTCCATGCCAGTAAAAATAAGTGTGGCAAATAACGCGGTATGTGGGACAAATATATTCATTAGCTCAGATTACAACGTTGTATATAACGACTGCACATGACAACACTGTGTGGCTTATACAACATGCATACTTCGTCGAGGACTTGTCCCTCTCCTCCATCAACAGTGGTAATATATATCATATTGCACTCAACACATCTGCCTTTATAGGTTATGTAATGCTGCTTTTTCATTTGCAATAGTTCAGTAGTTATAAAGTAAGGATTATTGTATGTCTAGAGCACAAGGCTCTAGCTCTCTATATCTAATAGATACATACAGATGTCATGCTACTAAAAAGAAATGACAATAAATATCAACAGAAATATTTGCAGCATATATTTAATAAAACTAAAGTAAAACCCATAATATGCCACCCCATATCTGAAGGAAAATATGCGACGAGTCCAAATACTAAAATTGCCTGTGTTTGCTTCTAGACCATTAACAAGCCTAACAATTCAGTAGAAGCTTCCTTATGCCATTCAAAAGGATGAACAGCAGGGACATACCATCTGGTTACCAAAAGAAGATCCAGGTTGGCGTGATTAAATTGATTTGAATTGGAACAGCGGCTTCCCTGCTTTAAATAGTTCTTTCCCTATTGAAACCTGCGATTTGTTTGTATGGCATTACATGTAACGCGATGTGTAGGCAGAATCCCATCCTTTGCAAGGCAAAGAATATCAATATGTAAATTATGCATACTTTATTTTGCAACTATATTTTATTTTCCTCACTCTGGCATTGTTTCAGCTGAGCATGAATTTTTAAGGCAGCTGTTGATGTTGTAGCATGCATCTTAATCTGAATCAGCAGATGTATTTTTTATTATAATGTAAATTGCCCATTATGATAAAAGTGAGTTGGCAAGAGGAATTCAGCTTGAACTGACAGATTTACCACTGAGGTGGAAGAAATAAATGGAAGCTTCAGCCCAAGCCTTGTATTTAAATTATTAGGACCAGACTTTTCTTTCAAGTTAATCAATGCACGCAGGTTTCCAAGATAATAGCCCTAATACTGAGAGCTAAAATGATTGAATCAAAATGGATTAACTAATATGTGTGTGTGTGTGTGGTGGGGGTTGAGTTACTATCCTTGTGAGTATTAGGATGTGATAACACACTCACGTCGTGCGGACTTGATCGCACTGTGGGGACCTGAACCCAAGTCCCCACAAGGCATCATCTTCAAAACTATAAAAAATAACTTAAAAACAACTGTGCCAATTTTTACAACTTTTTAAAAATTTACATTGTGGGGACCTGTGTTTTTCATTATGTGTGTTTATTTTTTTTACTCGCTCTGTCCCTGTAGGCAGGAGCTGGTACTGCACCCTCAAAGACACTAAGGACTTTAAACACACTTTATGTTGGCAGCACACAGGAGAATCATTTCAATGAAAAGGTTGCAAGCCAGTCAATATATATTGCACTGAAATATATTGTTTTAATGTTTTTTAAGGCTTTCAGTGTTTTAAAAACAAATTATCAATTACATAAGTCTAGTGATTTGGTGCTTTTATAATATGAATGTCATTTTAGCCATCTTAATTGCATAATATTGAAAATGTGATCTCTTTTCAATACTTGATAAACTTACTATTTCAAGTCACAAAGCACTTTTACTTTGCAACTGCAGCATATCAGGTCAGTCCTTTTGGGTACTGAATGACTTATTTACTTATGTTCTGTGCAGTTCAACAGCAAAACTGGAATGAATAAAAGCAACCCCTGACACATGTTTCACTATCATTATAGCTCTTCAGGCACAGTATTATAGATTTGCATTGGTATGATTTATGTGGCACTCTACGCCTGAAAGGGTATTGTTTTGACTTAAACTGGGTGCTCCCTTGTGTCTGGACCAAGCAAAAATTATTGGAAGAACTATAATGATAGCGAAGCGCATGTCAGGGGTTGCTTTTATTCATTCCAGGTTGGATGGGATGGTATTTTACCAAACCTGTAATACTGTGCCTGGAGTGGTAAATGGCTTTTGCCATTTTACAGCTCGGCATGGATGGCAAATGGCAAAAGGCTTTGTCCTTTTCTAGCTCAGCGTGGATGGCCCTATGCTAATCCTATGCTTAAAAAGTTTGCTAGAAAAACAGACATTTGAGGTGAGCATATTCAGAGTGTCACAGTTGCCTGGAGTGGTTAAAGACTTTTGTCATTTTACAGCTTGGCGTGGACGACACTGTGGTAATGCTATGCTTTAAGACTTTGCTGTGGAAATGGCAAGCTACTTTATCCTTTTCTAGCTCAGTGTGGATGGCACTGTGCTAATCCTATGCCTAAAAACTTTCCTAGAAAAAAAGACATTTGAGGTGCTCATATTCATAGTGTCGCTGGTGGTCCTCTATACAGGAGCTGCTCTCCATCTAAACTTGGGGACTACACAGAGTTCTCCCTTTCTTTTTTGCAGATAGATAGACAAACAGACAGACAGGCAGACAGACAGACAGACAGACAGACAGGCAGGCAGACAGACAGACAGACAGACAGACAGACAGACAGATAGATAGATAGATAGATAGGCTTTTCTTATCTTTCTAGGAGGCACTGTAATATTTAAGACCTTAGAAAGAGAAGTAAAACTATTTGAATTTTGTTTTTGAGTTTATTCTTTAAAAAAAACAGCAACTCTGAGAACAGTGTCAGAGGTGTAACTTAAATTTGTGCAATGCTTGATTTATCTGTAATTATTAAAGGAGTTCTGTGGATTCAGAAAAGGTGCTTCTCCAGTCCATCAAGAGAGGACATTTCACCTCTTTACTATAAGAACGAATAGCACCTGAATACTGCAATCCACAACTGAAATGTGACCAGTCAATCGTGCAGATTTTACAACACTGTTGCACCTTTAGTGCCATGTTTGTGTTAGTAACTTTAGACATATTTGGGCTAAAAATTGAGCAGCAGATGGTTTAATGTGTGGTAAATGCACTGTATTCATAATTCTTAGGAAAGCGTCACTGCCAGGTAATCTCGTAATCGCTGTGGCCCTGCAAATTACATACAATGAACTAATTCACTAAAGATTTACTAGCTTCCTGTAAAGTACTTTCAATTCTCACCATTTAAAAAAACATTTGCTTATTATCTTAGAAACTGTTCCTGCATACTCACGCACCAGACTAGTTTAATGATATTTTATAATGTGAAGACCAAAAATGATACATGATTTTGTCATCCAAAGCATTTTGAGACATGTGCATTACTTCTTCTTAATGTATATGAGAGGAAAGTAATACAAATGAGGTTTTGATTCTTTGACTCTTCCCTCCTTATTTGGACCACCAAAGTTCAGGCTTCTGCATATATCTGACCAGCTTCCTACTGAGATTATAAATGTTCTGTTCTTAAGACATATTGTTGGAAAGGGGGTTTCTGGTTGGCTAGGGTGTACAAATAAGCCAGGCAGAACCCTCCACCCTAGTCAGGGTAAGGGAGTTATACACCTGTTAGAAATGGGGGTCTCTAGTTGGCAGAGGTAGGTACCTTTGACCAAGTGGGGGCCCTTGCTTCTAGTCAGGGTAAGGGGGCTACACTCCTAAAATAACCCCTGCTCACCCCCTTGGTAGCTTGGCACGAGCAGGCAGGCTTATCTCAGAGGCAGTGTGTAAAGCATTTGTGAACACATACAGTAATACAGTGAAAACACTACAAATGGACACCACACCAGTTTAGAAAAATAAGTAATCTTTATCTAACACAAGACCAAATGGCAAAAATCCACAATACAGTATTAAAAAATATGACTTCCAAATGGTAGAAATAGCTTAGTTCAATGTAGATGGTAAATGCGACACTTTACTCTCAAAGTACCTTGGATGCGTAACACAATACAAACAAAAGGGTCGCAGGGAAGGTGATGCGTCGGTTCCTTGCTTCGAGGAGGTGATGCGTCGGTTCCTTACAGCAGCGCTGGGGAGGTGATGCGTCGGTTCCTTACCGAAGAGGAGGTGATGCGCCGGTTTCTTACTGTGATCCGTTGCGATGCGACAAGATGGCGCCTCGATGCGATGCGACGATCCGGTGCGATGCGACAAAATGACGTCTTTGATGCGATGCGATAACGTAGATGCGATGCATGCGCGCCCGGCGGCCATGCGGCGAAATCGATAAACTTTGGAGCCGCGACACGCTTCGCCGGTGATGCATCCGCGACCTCTGCGGCAGCGACATGCTTCTCCGGTGATGCGACGCGCTTCGTCTGTGATGGGACGGCAAACTGCTGCGGCGGCGACACGCTTCTTCGTCGATGCGATGGCAACAGCTGCGGCGGCGACACGCTTCTTCATCGTTGCGTCGCGCTTCCAGCTCCTAGCAACATGCAATCTCCAGAGGGCCCGAAACAACAGCAGGCACCTCTCTGCAGGTAGAATTCCCAGCAAGGAAATTCAGGGGAGCTGGTGGTGAAGTCTTTGTGTCCCTGAGACTTCAGAACAGGAGGCAAGCTCAGCTTCAAGCCCTTGGAGATCTTCCTCAAGATAGTAAAAGTACACACAACGTTCCTTTTCTCCTTTCCTTGGCAATGAGTAACCACTGCAGGCCAACCCCAAACAGCAAACAGCACAGGGGCAGTCTCCTCCTTCAGCTTCCTTGGTTTCTCTCCTTGGCAAAGGGTTTGTCTTGATTCCCAGAAGTGATCTAAAGTTCTGGGGTCTGGGCCCCAATATTTATACTACTAAATCCTTTGTTCTCTGAAGGCAGAGAGTGTCTGTGCCCAGCCAGAACCAGGCATACTAAACTTTATTTTCCTATCTTGTTCCTTGGGTCAGTTATGTTTATAAGATGTCATAATCAAACTGCCCATTCTGGCCTATGGGAACAGATAGCCTTGCAATAGTGAAAAACGAAATTGGCAGTATTTCACTATCAGGACATGCCACACACACCATGTCATGTCTTACCTTTCACATACAATGCACACTGCCCACAGGGGTACCTTCGGCCTACCTTAGGGGTGACTGACATGTAGAAAAGGGAAGGTTTAGGGACTGGCAAGTGTGTGCACTTGCCAAGTCGACATGGCACTCCCAGACTGCACACAGGCTCTGCAATGGCAGGCCTGAGCCATATTTTACAAGCTGCTTCTGTGGGTGGCACAATCAGTGCTGCAAGCCCACTAGCAGCATTTGATTTACAGGCCCTGGGCATACATGGTGCACTGTACTAGGGCCTGACAAGTAAATCAAATAAGCTAATCATGGAGTCACTAATCCATTACAACAATGTACAATAGAGAGCATATGCACTTTAGCACTGATCAGCAGTGAAAAATTGCCCAGAGTCATAAAACCACCAACAACAGGTCAGAAAATAGGCTAGGAGGAAGGCAAAAAGTTCAGGGATGACCCTGCAAAAAGGGCCAAGTCCAACAACAACCAAGATAACCCTTGCTCAACCCCCTGGCAGCTTGGCAGGGCAGTCAGGCTTATCCCAAAGGCAATGTGCAAAGTGTTTGCACAACAACACACACACCAGTGACACACTAGGCACACCACAAGAGAGACTCCACACAAGGGTATATAAAAATATCCTTTGTATTATAAAAAATACATAGAGCACAGCTACATGAATCACTGAGCCACTAGGCACTTGTCATTATAAGACGTAGATTACAAATTACTTTGCAGTATAGGTAACACACTTTAAACCATAAATCACATAATCACTTCGCCAACCAGGCGATTGTCATGACATCACTTAGATCATAAAACACTCTGCCACAAGGCAATTGTCATACACATAACAGTTAGGGCACTAGGAAAATACTGATACGTTGCACCTGTTATAAAATATCATGAAACCATTAGGCATCACACCACCTTACACCCTCATAGTACATTTTAGGCAGTTTCCAAGAATAGCAGTACTTGTTATTCTTACTATGCAGGGCTAAACTGCCATGCATAAACACATCAGGGCCCAACAAACTGCAACAGGTTTGGAGATAACTCCCTTGAATCATCACGTTTCATTATAGCCCCATGGCTCACAAAATATCCCCCTCAGAACCTAGGTCGCAGTGCAGCTGCACACCTATTATGGGTTATACGGTAGCCAAATTGACAATTGTATGCCCCAGAGCACCTGTGTGCTGATTCCACAGGATACAGTAGTTTTTGTTCTTAGCAAAACCCAACCTCGAGGGCGATCTGTTCCGTACACCATAACAGTGCTCCCCAGGGAAGTTTTATCAGAAAGGGGGGAAGAGCACTCGCACGGCAACTGGTAGATGGAGGACAGGAGACCTCCCCTGGTCTCCCGCAGTCAGGGTTAGTATAGAGGAAATCATGCGGCAGCCCGTGAATGTGCAGTGCTGCTGCTAATTCCCACAGGGCAGCCTCCTTCCTGGCCCTATATCTGCCCAACTGGCACTGAGGCGGGGAGACCTCTCTCTGGGTCCCCCACACGGCGGCAGTTCCACGCCTGCAGCTGCCTGCAAATGCGTGGCACTGCTGCTATAACTTGGCTCCAGGCGAGCCTGATCCCAACTCAGTAAACACAACAGGCGATCCCTCTCCCGAAAGACCACAGCACCAGAGGCTCTCTTTCTCTCCCCAGCTGGGGGGAAGCGGAGCGTCGTCTCCATTTGGGCAGCACCATGCTCCTTTGTTTCCTCCGGCAGATGGCCCCCACCTAACGGTCGCATCGGCGGTGCCAGGCAATGCTGGGGCTGTGGCCCGTCTTCCCTTTGGGACTTTGGCTGCATGCGGCACCTGCACTGGATTGGGGGGGGGGGGAGTACTTCACCACGTAAGCTCTCCCCTCCCGTGGGACCAAGACTGTTGGCCAAAATTGCAGCGCACCAGCCTGAAGTCAAGCGCGCACCACATGCTTATTTTTAGAAAATGGGGTTGCCCAATAAAGTGCTCACCCCATGCTTTCTGACACACCATGCAGCTCTCTTCTCCTCAAGACAGAGAATACAGCGCTCACAACGCGCTGTTTAGCAAATGCTGAAAGAACCTTCGAGTTCTTTCTCCTGCCCAATACAAGTAAAAGCAGACCAGCTTTGTAAAACAAAGGGGAAGCACCAGGGCTCTTGTAAAATAGAGCACACATACCAGAACTTTCCCAATGCAAAGAGAAAGTGTACAGAAGTGAGACTGTGATGTCCCTGAGTCTTCCACAACAGGAGGCCAGCACACACAAGCCCTTGGAGAATCCTTCACAAACAGGATACCACAGCAGGGCAAAAGAGTCAGTCCTTTTCCTCCACCACAGACAGAAGCAGCAACTGTGGGCCAACCCACCCCTCACTCAGAAAAGGCAGCGCTCCATCATACAGTACTTCGGCTCTTCTTCTTGGCAGGGTCCTCTTGTTCCTTGAAGTAGGCTAAAGTCCTGGGCTTTTAGGTGTAATACTCATACCCATTTGTCATTGTTCTCTTTGCTGTAAGGATCTCTGAATCCAGTCCAAACCAGTCCTGTCCTCCCTGGTGCAGATTGACCACAGGGGGCGGAGACAGCATTGTGAAAAAGGAGACACAGCCTATTCAGGTGCCAGTGAAACTCCTCTCACAACTCAAATTGCAGACCAGGTCTATTCAGGTCAGCGATGAGTCACCCAGGCAAGGCAGGGAACACCTCAACTCCCCCCAGTGACTGTCTAGAGTGAATGCACATCCCAGCTCCTGTCACTCAAACACCAGATGCTGAATAGACAAACAGTCAGAGGCACACAGACTGGTAAAGTAAGAAAATGCCCACTTTCTAAAAGTGGCATTTTCAAACACAGAATTTAAAAACCACCTTCACAAAAAGGTGCGTTAATAAATTCTAAGTTCAGAGAGCCTAAACTCCATTTGCCTATATTGTCCCTATTGCAAGCTACACATAGCACTGATCAGCAGTCGTAAAGTGCTCAGAATCCTTTAGCCAATGAAAACAGGGTCAGAAAAATATGAGGTAAAAGGCAAAAAGGGTCAGGTCTAACACAAATATTTTGTAAATAATTATAATTTTGCACTGCCCTTCAGTTTTCAGAATTTCTCATTAACACTAAACTCTGAATCAGGCCCTCGATATCCAGTTTTTAGACAAATTTTAATATCCACTGTGTTTGCAGATAATGGAACTTGGGACCAGATATACTAAGGCTTTTTGCATTTGCAAGGAGTCTAATTCACAAAATCGGGACTATTGTGATTACATAAAGGCCTTTTGGTATGTACCAAACTCAATTTGCGATTCAGTAACATGTTACCAAATTGCAATTTTGGGGTGAAACTGCATTCCGAATCAGAAATTGCAAGGGGCGCATTCAGGCCTTCCCTTCCCTACCCCTGGCTGGGGAGAGGATGTGGTCTCACGGCTAGACTGCCGACCTTGGAGCTGGGAAATTAAGGTTCGAGCCTCGGGGTCGACTCCACATCCTGTGATTCTGGGCAAATCACTTAATCTCCCCGTGCCTACCAAAAATAAATTTAAGTGTCCTTGTGTAACGTAACTGGTGCTTATGTAAAGCGCTCCAATACCTTCGGGTCGAGTTTGCGCTATATAAATCTGCAAAAAAAAAAAAAAAAGTAGTGACCTTGAATGGGATGTATTTATGTTTGTATCCAAAATTCAGTCACAAAACATTATTATTTTCTCAACTACTGAAATGTAGTAGGAAACAATTTGCAAATGGGAAAGGGTCCACAAGGAACCCCTTCCACGGTGGGAATGTTGGAAACATATTTTTAAGAGTAGGCAGTGGTTGTATGGACTCTTAAAAAATGTTTGTTAGATTTTTTATTTTTTTAAATGCATCATGTTTCCCTTAAAGGGAAATTGGCAAAAAAATGGATTGCTTTATTTAAAAGCATGCAATATCAAAGAGAATGGAAGACATAGAAATAGGCAGAAAGGTGTAACAGAAAACAGTGTTGTTCCTCCAACGGTATATTTCCCTTTGGCGTACTAAAATCACCGATCGTAACATCATAGGGTCTTCTCCTCCACCAGGAGGGGTTGTCTCTTAGATCTGAGACCGTGTGGGATCCACCATGTGAAAAACAAAAGAATTGTTAAAAGTACCTCCTATCTTTAAAAACTTTATTCGACTGAACAAAGATAGTGGTATGATGAAAAGAAATATGTGACATGAAAAGAGAAATATTATGTGTCTCTCACATCTATCTTTCAAAGCTCCAAGTAAACATGTTTCAGCCTTCCAAGTGCCCTATGGGTCAGAGACTTTTGCCAGGACCTAAAAGGTATTGTTACATTGGACCTTCATACAATGCGAAAGAATTATGACATTATTTGTCTTTGAAAGGACATTTTCCCTAAGAATATTGTAGTCATCTTCTTCTGGTGTTCGTCTTGGACTATTTGTCCTAAGAGAAAAAATGGGAGGAAGAATACATATGGGAGTGCAACTAGTTTCTGCTAGGATTACTTATTTCATCTATGATAAGATATCCTATATTGTTTGGCTATCATAAATTTCTTATATGTTTAGGATATCTATGTTATCTTCAGTTGGAAATCAGCTTTACCAGTGTTCATTAATTGGTAAATAGTATCAAATTTGATTGACATTGTATGTACATATATACTGCATTAGACAAAATTATAAACATGTAAAAAGAGATAAAAAATGATTGTTTAAATATGATTGTTTAAAAAATGGGGAGACCAGTTGTTTGGTCGTTTTCGGTGCTAGATGAGCCCAATACAGAGCGAAAATGGTATTTCGAGCCCAGCCCCCTAGTAGGATTCCCGATGGCATACCTTCATATCCGCGTAGGGAATCCTCTCAGTCTGGATGAAGACGGGGAGAAAACCTTTCCTAAATGTGAGAGGGAATCAGAAACAAAGGCGATTCTTTTTTTTAAAAAAGAAAGCAGAAATAAAGCCCAAAAGTGAAATCTCGCTAAAATGGAAGGGGTCAAATTATGAGCGGTTCCTGACTTAATTCTGAGTATCGCTGGGACTCACGCTTTTACCTTGGTTCTTCCAGCGTGTATTGCGATACCTCCTCTCCGACCGGCTTACCGGAGTAAAGAGAGGACTCTGTTCAGTTTAATACCCGAACCCCACCACAGGTGTTGGCAGTTGGAATTTCCGATATCAGGAGCAGGTGGATCATTGTGCCCCTGGGGTACTACCGGCCAGTATCTCATACCTTCGGGGGACTTGAGGTAGAGTAAATAGATTTGCATGATTGCAATTCAGTACCCCTGTGGGATATCATTAACGCCATTTGACAACTGTGTCAATTAATCTAAAAGGGTACTGTCTCGATTTCTAAAAGTCTTGTATGTTCTCAGATTGGAAAATAATGTTTTATCATAATTATTTTGTACTCTCTTTTTGATGGAAGCTGGGGACTTCTCGAAATAAGTAACAATCCCAGCCTAGATTCTTTAGAACTTGCGATATTCTGTTAGTTGAATTCTTTCTGCAATTGTATCTACATGATCTAAAGTTTCAAAAATTACCCACCGTAAGTCTTCCGTTGATGGTAATTAAATGATTACTCATTTTGTTTGTTGCTCTGTTACATCTTGTTACTTCTATGCTCACAAATGCATGTTTTGATTTTTTTGCACGTCATGCCTATATATTTTAAGCCGCAAGTGATCATATAAATGACATGCTATAGTTCGTATGTATTTTCAAGGTCCATGTGAAATTAGATGTGAGCTGGAGCATTTTAGTAGTTGTTGTTAAGGGGCACACCGAGCATGTGCCGCCTGTAATGGGAGGAAGTTTGGATTGTTCCTTGCTTGACAGCTCTTTTCTTTGGTCAAGTATGGACTAAATGATCTCTGAGGTTTTTCTGTCTCTTGTGGGAAAAATGAGGTAATGGCCAGTCTAAATCACCAGAATTCAGTATTCTCCAGTTCTTTTGTATCACTTTCTTTACAAAGTTAGATGCTGCATTATACGTTGTTATGCATGTCAGTGTCTCCTGTTCTTAGGGGTTTTCTTATTTAATTATAGCATATCCCTGTGCTGATTTTGTGCTCTTTTGTAGCTTTTTGATAAGATTGGTTTAGGATAATTTCTAGCTATCAGTTTGTTTGTGATTATGCTTGATTTTGGAAATCTACTGTGTTGGTGCAGTTACGTTTTATGCGGAGGTATTGGCCATAGGGCAGATTATCTTTTAGAGAGTGTGGATGAAAACAATTATATAATAGTAACATATTTTTATCGGTAGTTTTATAATATGTTTTAGTGTCAATCTGTTAATTTTCTGCAAAAAGAGTGATATCTAGGAAGGATAGAGTGGAGCTGTTTATCTGGCTGGTGAATTTGAGAAACCTGTCACATGTATTTAGCCAATTCACAAAATCATGTGCAGATGTTGCATCTCATCGTCTATGTAACGTTTCCATAGTTTAATCCTCTCATGATATGGGTTAGTGATTGTTAGAATGTTTTTCTTCTCACTGTCACTGACATATAATCTTGCCAGGCACGGAGGGAATGTACTGCCCATAGATGTACCATGGATCTGGAGGTACATTGTGTCCTCATATGCAAAGTAGCTTTCTGTAAGTGCCAATTTACAGCATTCCATCACAGAGTGTCTCGGAGTCCAATAATGCCATTCTGTGTTTAAAAGTATTTCCTCTATGGTTTCAAGTGTTGTACTCTGTGCGGTCCGCCATGTGAACAATAAAAGAATTGTTAAAAATGCCTCTTATCTTTAAAAACTTTATTCGACTGAACAAAGATAGTGGTATTATTAAAAGAAATAGGCAATGAGAAAAGACAAATATTATGTGTCTCTCATATCTATCTTTCAAAGTGCCATGTCAACATGTTTCAGCCTTCTCAGTGCCTTATAGGCCAGATGCTTTCGTTAGGACCTAAAAATGTATTGTTACATTGGATCCCTTCATACAATGCGAAAGAATGATGACATTAATTTTAAGTTGACATTTTCGTGTCCTAAACATTTGTGCTTCCTGTCAGTATCCTGGGTAACATAATTGTGAATAGATCTGCTGTTTTGGTTTGGGTATTCCTATAATCACACTTTATCTCTGCTGTGAATTGAAAAAATACATTATTATCCCACACTCTTACACACTATGTGGAGATGTGAACATGTCTATAATTATACTTTATCTCTGTACTTTGACAATTATTATTTTCATACACTGTCTGTGTTAGCACTTCACACACTTTTTCAGTGGGGGGCCCGAGCACAATTAATTTCACACACTAACTGGGTGAAGACTTGAACATCCCTATAACAACACACAATCTCCCTACCTCTGTGAGGACTTCAACAGCATTATAAACACACACTATCTTTGTGGGAATTCGAACATAATTGTTTTGATACACCATCTCAATGGGGACTTGAACATTCCTTATAACCATACACTGTCTTTGGGGATTTGAACCTCATTGTCTTTACATGCTGACTTTGCAGGACTTGAACATTCCTATAATCACAAACTATATCTGTTTGGACTTGAACATTATTATCTTAACACACTGTGTGTGGGCTTGAACATTATCTTCACATATTATCTTTGTGGGGACTTGAACATTATATTTATGCACTATCTCAGTGGGTTTTGAACACAATTATCTTCAGACAGTGTCTCTGTGGGGACTTGAAAATCCCTATATCCACATACTATCTCTGTGAGGACATGAACATCACTATAGTCACACACTCGCTTTGTGTGGACTATAAAATGATTACCTTTCACTCACCATCTCTGTGTGAACTTGAATGTTCCTATAATCACACACTACCTATGTTTGAAATATAAATATCCTTATCATCACACTCTATCAGTGTAGAGATTTGAACATTGTTTTTACACTCTCTTTCAGTCTGGACTTGAACACAGTTGTTTTCACACACAAAATTGGGACTTAAAAATCGCAATAACCACACACTGTCTCTTCGGGAGCTTAAAAATCCTTATTGTCACACTCTGTGTGTAGACTTGGATATTGTCTTTACACACTATTTTAGTGGGGACGTGAACAGGATTATCTTTACACACTAACTCTGTGGGGATGTTGGCATTAAAATAACTAAACACTTTCTTTGGGGGGACTTGAATCTCATTATAATCACACACTATCTCTGTGGGGACTTGAATATCACTATAATAACATACTATCTCTGTGGGTACTGGAACATCACTAAAAGTGCACACTAGCTTTGTAGGGACCTTGACATCACTAAAATTGCACACTAGCTTTGTAGGAACCTTGACATCACTATAATTACACGCTATCTGTGTGGGGAGTTGAACATCCCTTATAATCACAAACTTTAGGGCCAATTCACAAAGAGCCTCTGCCACGAGTGCGGGCACTCCAGCCACAACTGTGAGGCCTCCACCTAGAGTAAGGAGGCCCTTTGTGAATCAGCCCCTATCTCTTTGGGGACTTGAGCATCACTATAATCACACACTATCTCTGTGGGGAATTGAAAATCATGATTAAACAAGATTGAACAAGTTTAACTTCACATACCATCTCTGAGGGTTATAACATTTCTGTAATCACACACTATCTTTGTGGAGGCATGAACATGCTTATAATCACATATTGTCTCAGTTAGGGCTTGAACATTATCATCTTCACACACTGTCTGAGGATACAAACACTATCTTTACATATTATGTCACACAACACAATTATCGTGACATATCTGTAGGGGAATTGAACATCATAATAATACACTATCCCTGTGGGGACGTCTTGAACAAGATTAGCTTCACAAATCATTCCTGTGACGACTTTATCATTCCTACAATTGCACACTATCTCTGTTGGGACTTGAACACCACTATAATCACACAAAATAAATGTGGGGACTATACAATTCCTCTTATCATACACAATCTATGTTTAGACTTAAACATTACTTTCTTCTCACACTATTTGTGAGGGGACTTGAATATTGTCTTAACACACTATTTCAGTGAGGACTTGGGCCAGATTATCTTCTTACACTATCTCTGTGAGGACCTGAACATCAGTATAATCACACCACACTATCTCTGTGGGGACATGAACATTTCTATAATCACACAATATGTTTGTGTAGTCTTAGACATGATTACCTTCACACATAATTTCTGCAAGGACTTGAATATTCCTCTAGGCACTCAGTATCTCTGTGGGTACTTTCATTGTAGCTGCAGACACTATTGCTGTAGAGAATATGGCGCTACTGTGATCACACACCACCTCTGTGTGCATCATCACACACCACCCCTATGCAGTGATTATACACCACATCTGTGAGCACCATCAGACACCTGCCTATGCAGACATTAACATTACATACCATGGCAATCGAGATGGGCCTGATAGCTACTTTGAGAAAAATGTAAGTAACTAACCAAATGCTGGTTTCACTTGACTTGATTCTATCTGTTAATTTCTCTATGTGTTAGTTCCCTTATCTCTTAAGATTTTGAACATTAGGCAATGGGTTAATAATTCTTTTAAGTGCCTTTCTGTACTCATAATATATATTTTATTATACATTATCAGCACAATCAATCTTTTGTGTACTTCTATGATATGTGCATCAATTAATATATGAAAATATTATGATGTTATTTGTGTACATTGCTGATAAAATAAATATTTGGTCATATGTTACTGACTATATTCAATTACAAACGGCAATTATGGAGTTGGTTTTCCTAAGGATGGTAGCACATGTTCAAGTGCCCACAGGGATGGGTCTGTGTGCTTGATTAAACAACAATATATTTGCAAATTCTGTATCACACATTTTTCTGTTAATAGCATATTTTAAAAACATTGGGAAAGGTTAGTCCCTGAAATGCAGGCATGTGTGTGTGTATGTGTGTGTACATATATTTTATTTATTTTTATATTTGTAGGAGGGGATAACATCAGTAAAGTTATGATTGAGTAAAGTTTTTCATAGGGAAGGCATTTTTTATTTTCTTAATACCTTTGGGATGGCTTGACAAATGTATTGTCCAAAAAACAGTACTTCCCCTTTGGGTCCTTCAGTGAAAGTTTCGTACAGATCCATCAAGCGGGGCCAAGAACAAGAAGATCAGGAAGGGTGCATAGAAGAAGTGCAATTCCTCAGTTTAATTCCCATAGGAAGGTTTTTGCTCTCTGGAACAGAAAGAACAGCTGAACCGAAACAAACCAAATCTGACTTGAAGGTTAAACTTTACTCAAGGAAGAGCCATTGCTTGGTTTGGTGTAAAGCCATTCAGACTTTTTTTTGACAATTTGGCATTTAAAAAGGTATTCAGACTGGCCAGTAAGAGGTCAAATTTCTAGACATATCCAGATCGTTAAATCACAGAGGGTCCATGGTGCCAAGACTGTGACCATCTGAGGGTCCAAAATTAAAAATAAGATTTTATTGACTGAGAGAGATTTTCTCCCATCAGGCATTTGTTGCTACTGATCCAGAAAAGGGTCTGCAGTACCAAAGCAATTTGATTGGTTGGCTGCAAGATTGAGGGAAAATGTTGCAACTGGCATTACAGGCCATGAGGAATCTGTCTTCACATCCCGAAAGTAAAAAATAAAAGTGATTTTAGGGGTCACGATGAGCACACCCTGACCTCAGGCTTCTGTGAGGAGAGTCCTGAAGGGATCCGTGTACCCTCTGCAGATCAAAGCATGGAACCCCCGGTAGTGCGAGGGCCCAATCCTGTTCCATATGTACTCACAGAATTTCTGTGCCTGGCACTGCAACACCAGAGCAAACTTCACCAACTGTTGTTATCTTATTAGGGGTGCATGGACCCTGTACAGGCACTGTGGCCCGCCCTGGTTGTGCATGGCTGACGGCTGTGTACAGCAAGGGTCAGGTGCCGGTGATTTATGGGGTACAGTGCCTTTACTGAACTCAGGCTCTGCGGCACTCTAACACTGTGCAGAGCTGAATAGCATGTGCATCGTTTGTCAGGCATCTGCAAGAGTGGTGCAAACATCCTGGCTGGGAATCACTCACTACACATGGCCATAGACCATACACCTCTGGTGCACTACATGTAGAGCTTTGATGCAAACCAAGCTGTGGGTTCCTCTCACTGACTTGGTTTCCTGCAATCTGGCACACACTCACTGCTGAACAATGCCACTTGTACTAGCTCTCATAAGGACTCAAAGCCATACAACACAAACAACTTAATTTTTGTCTGTATTAAACCATAACGATTGGTTCTAAATATACTTTTTTATGTTTTTTAGTTTTGTTGGTGTTTTTACTTATTTGAGGATAGAATAAATTTGGAACAGTAGAACATGACTTTGGATTTCTCAAAAAAAGATTTTTTGCACATGTGTTGATGTGCCAGAGCTTGATTTTCACACTCTTTGGGGTAGATTTGCAAACATTTTGCACTGGGTTAGCATCACAAACGTGAGGCTACTCAGCACAAAATGTTTTTTTTTCCTAATTTACTTTCTGGTGCAAAACTTGTTTTGTGCTGGAAAGTACCCTGAAAGTAACACAAAGTAGCGAGAAGCACTGCTTTGCATTACTTAGCGCCAAGTAGGCGTTACATGGGTGGTACATGGGCATTGCCCTGCAACCAACCAAGCCTATTGGCACAAAATCCTATCTATGAACAATAGTAGACAGGGTTATCATCAAAGGTTAACGCCATTTGAAACGAGGAGTTAAAAGGAGAAATGTTTGTATTTCTTCTTTCATTTCAACTTTGCATGTATGCTGCACTGTGCAGCACACATGCAAAGTAGGAAACATTTTAAAGTATGTCTAAGCATAGTATTTTGTTCTGGAAGGCTACACTTCCAGTACAAAACCTATAGTAGACGCAGGCACACACCCTTGCACTATGGTGCAAAGGTGTATGTCTGATGCACGCCAGCTAGTATCTGTGCCAGCGCTAGGGAGATGGGAGAAGAGAGCCATATCTCTGTAGACATGGTGCTCTCCTGCTCTCTCCATGTCACATAATGCAGCACAGTATTTTTGGCTGCTGTGCTGCGTTCTGTGACTGTTTGGAAATTCTGGGCCTGAGTTTTCTAATGGAGATCAAAGTTCCCCAAACAAGACAATGGAATCCAATTATCGAGAAGCATGGAACACTCATCTCTCTCCAGGTTCATGATGTCCAGTAGCAATCTGTTGCCAGTAGGGATGGCATGCTGTAATGAGACTGCTAAGGTTGATGCTGCCTCTTCAGAGACCCTGTTCCGCTTGGAAGAACTGAATTGCCTCTAATAATAAGTGTTTATATGCTCATGCATTCTTGATGTACCACAGAAATACCTCAGTTTTCCAGTTTGAGCTTCTTGTCACATAATGTGCATGTGACAAATTTTGCTGACGGACTCTTCTTACCATCATCAATGGTAAAAATTGAACACACATTTGGATGAAGACCTAAGCACTTTGACCTGTTCAACACTGGTATCCTGAGTCACTTGCTTTGGAACGCTCTTTCGTTAGTCATCTTGCCCAAACACCATGCCTAGAGCAGGAAACAGTATTCTTTTCCCCCAAAACAGGAGCAACAGCAAAACAATCTAGTTAGTCTCTTATGTGATGTATTGCCTGTAGCACAGAGTGTAATGTAATGTAAAAGAAGGGCAAGCACTATTCGGATGTGCAGTAAGACAGCAATCACTTAAACCAATTAAATCTTTCCAATGGTCTCCAAAGATCTGCAGTCTATTAAGATACAAAGACAACCGTCTATATGCATGTATATATATTTACACATAAATAACCCTAGACATTCACTGAAAAAAACAAGTTTAAAGGGATTTTATTGTTAGGTGAAAATGTCAGTCATAATATGATGTTTTAAACTGGAAAAATCCTGTGCACTGCTTTTGACCTAACATATTAAATCACTCATCGTTCCATGACATCTTGATGATATCACTGATGACATCTCGAATGACATCATTGATGATCATCAATAAGTGTGACTCTATGCTATGTACTTATAGCACCAAAATGTATTCAGTAAGCTACATTTAGAGCAGATTTTGTATAACCTTTGAACTGCTAATGAGTGTACGTTTTTGAAACTTGCTTAGTCTCCTAAAGGTGTGAAAGAGAGTTGTATTAAAAAGCAAAATTAAATAATTAACGTCACATGTGATATGCTAATGTGCAATTTATATTGAACTGACACGACATTTATATGAGTAAAATTTAGTATGTAGCTATACGTATTAGTACCAGGCCTCAAAACACCTAAAGCAACTTTACGGGCCTGATTCACAGAACTAACTTACGTCAAAAACGTAAACGCAAGCGTAAAGTTAGTACTTTTTAGGTATTCGCAGAATACACTTACTCATTTTGGTATTCACAGAATGAACTTACTCATTTCGGTATTCACAGAAGTTAGTAGTTACTACTCCTAAACTGAGAAAAATCCTAACTTTAAGACTTTCGGTATTCACAGAAGGCATTTAGGAGTCCTAAAGTTAGGACTACTAACTTCTGTGAATACCAAAATGAGTAAGTGTATTCTGTGAATACCTAAAAAGTACTAACTTTACGTTTATGTTTACGTTTATGTTTTTGACGTAAGTTAGTTCTGTGAATCAGGCCCTACTAGTGGCTTAAACAAATGTGCTAAAATGCACATAAAATGTTTAAAATTTGACCTTACCTTGACATGCCTTTAATGAAAGCTTCACATAACACTGCATAATATATCTGATTAATAATAGCATTTTGAAAATGTTTGCTAGAAACACCTTATCGTTGAATAAAAAAGTTCACACAAAAATACAATGCATGATTAAGAAATGTTGACCCATTTAACATATTTTCCTCATTTTATAATGAAAAGTTGTGACGCTGAATAATATTTCATTACAGCTGATATTTCTATTTCACATAGTCCATTGTTAGCTAACATACAGTTTATTTTATTAGAAGGTTAGAAATGTAGTCATGCTCATGGAAAAGGAGGTCTAGAATCAAAAGGCCGCATATCTAGACACAATTTCAATATTGTTTCACACTTCCTGATAATTTTCTGTAGTCTATTGTGCGAAAGTATGGGAAAGGAAGAGGAGAGTCTGTTCTCAGAAGAATACTGAAACTTCATTGGACGAGAGGAGAAGAAGCAACAATATTTACTGCAACATTTCTTTTGATTGTTAATAGTAGTGCGTGTTCCTAGAGTAGGTTAATGCCTTTTTCCAGACCCTTACTCCATACACTTCCCATTTTCCCCTTACACTATTACCCATTCCACTATGAAGCTGAATGCTAACAGCTTAATGCTGAAGGCTGAATGCTGATTTGCTATCCTTTTCCAGAATATGGAACATCGTCTTAAGAAGAGGAGCTAAAAATTACTTGCCCAAGTTTGAGTAATGACATAGTCCCAAAGCCCAATGCCCAGAACTTGAAGGCTGACATGGCACAATTTTTTAATGCAGTTGCTGTTACGTAGGTGTGAGTATTAATAGGATAATGTGTTGTGAATTGTGATTTCTTTATTGTCTTTTATTGAGAAGAAATTTGGAGTATGCGAGCTGAATGATTGGCTGGACTTTTATTTTTTATTGTGAATAAGTTGAAGAGTTCTCAGACTCAGTGTAGCCTAAGATCCTGGGATATTGAGATAAGTGTAGAAGATACTTGATAGATATTGATGTTGAAATTGTCTGCTAAAGGTTTGCGGTGTAGATCGTGAGGTACCGTCGACTACACAATTGAGATAGGGATTGTAATGAGCTGTTGTGATTGCACTAATATCGACCGATTTTGGCAGAACCTGATTGTGCAAAGAGTGACGCTACATTGATTAGTATGGTTCCCTGGTGGTAGAGATTTCACTTGCGAATGTGAAAACTTTGTATGAAAAAGTCAGAAGGTTTGAAAACCTTAATATTCTGTGCTGAATTGCTTTTGATTTTCTTTAATGGAGCAGACAAAGATTGTTTATTTTCAGTTGCTAAAAGTTATAGAATTATGTGTATGTGAGAAATTGTAAAGGAGAATGATCTGCTGCAAGAAGTAGGATCATACATCATAGCGTGCCGTGCTGGGATTGGTTGGTTGGTGTACTGTTGCAATGTGATAGGTTGATGACGACACAGAGTTCTGCGAGGTGATAAGTCAGATTATTGTTTGTATACTGCATTGAGATTGGTTAAAAGGTCTTCAAGGATGTAAACTGTGACAGGATTGGAGAAGGAGATTTGACATTTACGGAACAGAATCAAAACTTTTAATTTGGACTGCATTCTTGAACTGATTATTGTTGAACTTTGCAAAAATCATGAAAGGCTTTAAAGAATTTAAGAGTTTTGTGAAAGTTGATTTTAAAATTCTGATATGGGAAGGCTAAGAGGTGTCTCCCGAGGGTACACCTGCACTTTATATGATGACGGAATTGGGATTATATGCATACAGAAAATCTACTTGAGCAGCAGAAAGAAGTAGCTCCCTCTGCGTGGCCCTGAGTGACTCCATAAATCTGGAGTAAAGCAACGCTGCACAAATTGCTGCGTTGCCTTGGAAAGGCAATCAATGGGCGTTGCATGGGTGTTCCCACGCAACTCCCATGGTTTTTGACACATTCCCAGATTTAGAAGAACTGGTAAACCTGGGAATGACCAAAAAGATGCGCCTTACCAAGGGAGGCGTACATAGGAGAGATATGTTTATTTTTCCTTGTTACTTCCTCTTTCTATGTGTGCTGCATCCTGAAGCACACATAGAAAGAGGAATATGCCTCTCAGCATTGTTGTTCTGAAAGAAGGTTCCCCTTCCTGCCCAAATCAATCCTACATGCAATGGAGACACCCTTGCACCTGAGTTGGAAATAGGCTGCCAAAAGAGCACCAGCACAGGGTAAAAGGCAGGAATGAGCCGGATTGACTCAAATATGGTGCATTTCTGCCCTTTACCTGTCACAAAGTGCAGTGCAGCAAGGTGACTTGGTGCGCTGCGCTCTGTGACAAGTTCGTAAAAAGGTCCCAATGTATTTATAGAGGAGCCACGGTGGAAGCTGCTGCTCTGAAGGCATGGAGATTTCCATCAGGAAGTCAGAGATCTGTTTATATGGTGGGAAGTTATCCACGAGGGTGGAGAATTTCATAATCTTCACGCCACTGGCATGATGATAGGCAACTCCCCAAACTTTAAATATGGCATTAAATCATCATACTCATCGAACATATCAACAACATGGAAAAAGCAGTCATCTTTTTTCTACGTGTTCTGAAGAAAATCCGTCACCTCATCTCACCAAAAATAATAACCAGACAGGATTTCAGTAACACCATCCTAGCTATTTCACCCCTCTCCTCTTTTGCAGCATTCAGATCTGTTATCCATTTAGCTAGGCTTAAGTAGTCTGAAAAGAAGTGCGATCATATGACCGCATTGGTCCAGAACTACACTAGCTTCTAGTAGTTACCAGAATCCAAGCCTGAAATAAGATTGCTTTTATGTGCAAATATGGAGGTAAAATTAGGAATGTATTGCAGGTGTTAACAGACTTTCCTTTGGCGCTGACATGCACCTCTGCTGTGCGCCATATTGTGCCAAACTACTACTCTACTGCTTCTCATGCAGTGTAGAATTGTTGGCGTTCATTCTGCCTAACCGCAGGACATCATCATGATAACACAGTAAATGGTGGCTGTGATAGTTTTTCATGCACTTAAATACATTTTTAATGATAATACAGTGACTACAGTCATCTCTTTTTCATGTGATTACACAGCTCAAGCATACACTTTCACTTACTGTATCCTTGTCAAGGGAGGTGCCACAGACTGAAAGTTGCAATAATATCAGAGTGATATTCATTTTTCCTGAAAAGATGCTCATTTAATTAGCAAAATGAATAAGGAAGCCAAATGACACCCTCATGTCTTGCAATACTTGACTCCAGCTGCAGCCATAAATCACCTGCATTATGTAAAACGCTGCACTGAGTCAAGCAGTAGAAGCTTTCAAAAGAGGATTCATTTACACAAATGCGGTGATAGGTTCATCCAGTCTCTAGAAACAAAGTTAACAATTTCTCAGTTTAGTCTGATTGATAAACTTGTGATCGTTGGTTCATCAATTGAATTTGCAGGTTCTTTATGAAATACAATTAGGGTTCATTTGGGACAGTTTTTTGTTCTCCATGCAAATGCATGTACATGCATGCTTGAATTGTTTATGTTGCTAAAATGTTAAATGTTCCTCAAACTCTCAGGGAATAAATAGGGAAAAACATGCACATTAGTTTTCAATTTCTTCCCATGTTGCTGTGCTGCATTGACGGGTTATGTTCATCCTTTACTATGAGAAACTCAGAGCTTGCTGTACCGATATATAAGTACTTAAATATAGTTAAATCCTGGAAATACCATTTAATTTGTCTGGTCGCGATAAAATCAAATCATGTGTCAAGATCAACTACATCATAATAAATGTAAAATGTCTGCCCAAATTACTGCATCATCTTTCTGAATATATATATATATATATATATATATACTCACTGAAAAAACCATAGGTTTCAGGGGCGTTATAGTTAGAAACTAGCATTTAAAAAACCTTTGAAATTCACTGAACAAACCATAGGTTTCAGGGATGTTATAGTTCGAAATTAGCATTTAAAAAACCTTTGAAATTCACTGAAAAAAACTACAGGTTTCAGGGACGTTATAGTTAGTTGGACATTTTACTCGTACAAAACCAGAGAAATTCGGATGTTATAGTTAGTTGAGCTAACTATAACTCGCGCCCCGCAATACACTGCTGATGACATCACATATTACATCACTCATGACATGGTCAGCAACATCACTGATGACATCACTGATGATATCATCCAGTGACTGAGTATTTCTAAAAGTTTAAGAATGTTATATATATATATATATATATATATATATATATACGCCAAGGTGTATTGAAGAATGAGTGGGTGTATGAGTGTCTGAATGGATGATTTTGTGAGTGCGTGACTGACTGAATAAGTGAGTGATTAAACGTGTCTTAGTGAATGCATGGGTGAATTACTAATCTGTGTGAATGTTTGTATCAGTCTGTCAGTTGGTGTGTAAGTGGCTGCATGGGTTGGTGAGTAGGTACATGAGTATCTATATGGGTTAATGATTGGTTGTCTGACTGCCTGTATAGGTGCCTGAGTGTCTGTGTGGGTGGGTGAGGGTATGTGTGACTCCCTGCATGGATGTATGAGTGGGTGAATCCCTGGGTGTATGGGTTCATGAGTGCATCTGTGAGGGACTGTATGGGTGAGTGAGTGTGTGTATGGCTGTGTCTGTGAGTGAATGGATGTTTCAGTGGGATATGTGTGAGTAACTGCATATGTGTAAGGCAGTATATGTGAGTGTTGGTGTATATAAGTGACTGTATATGAGAGTGAGTGATTGTGAGAGAGGCTGTATGGATGAGTGTGTGCTTGTGTCAGTGATTGTATAAGAGAGTAAGTATGCCTTAGTATCTGTATGAATTAGCGAGGTGGTGTGTGTATAACTGTATAGGTGAGTAAATGGTAGTATGATTGATTCTTTGCATGACTGAGTAGCTGTGTAAGTAACACTATAGGTGAGTGGTGGTGTGTGAGTGTCTGTATGGGTGTATGAGTGTATATGATAGTGGCTGTATTGATGAGTGACTGCATGTATGAGTGACTGTATGGGTGAGTGAGTTGATGTGTGTGTAGACCTAGGAATCAGTGAGTGGGTATGTAGTTATTGGTATTGGTGTGTCTATGGTTTTGAGGATGGCAGTCTGTAATTTAGAGTGGGTGTATCAAAGGTTATATTAGGGTGTGAGGAGGGGCATCAGATTATCACGAGGATGATGTCATCAGTGATGTCATTTGAGATGTCACCAGTGATGTCATCAGTGATGTCACTGACCATGTCATGAGTGAAGTAATATGTGATGTCATCAGCAGTGTATTGCGGGGGCACAAGTTATAGTTAGCTCAACTAACTATAACAGCCGAATTTCTCTGGTTTTGTTCGAGTGAAATGTCCAACTAACTATAACGTCCCTGAAACCTGTGTTTTTTTCAGTGAATTTCAAAGGTTTTTTAAATGCTAATTTCTAACTATAACGTCCCTGAAACCTATGGTTTTTTCAGTGAATTTCAAAGGTTTCTTAATGCTAATTTCTAACTAGAACTAGGCCAGGGCATAGTTCATGGAGTTTTGCTAAGCGAAACTCCGCGAAGTTACAAAAAAACTCTGCGAAGTTCTGCGAGTGGCGGAGTGCAGTGCGAACTACAGTTTGTGCTGGTATTCCTGCCGCTCGGGTAGAAATTCTACCCGAGCGGCAGCTCGCGAACTTACCGTTCACGATCGTGAACTTACCGTTCGCGAGCGGGAAAAAAACTCTGCTGCACATCGCAAAGCAGAGTTTTCTGCACTCCGCGAGCTCCGCGGAATGCTGAGTGCAGAAAACTCTGCAAACTCCGTGAACGGAGCGAAGTTCACCACCCAGCTCTAACTATAACGTCCCTGAAACCTGTGGTTTTTTCAGTGAATTTCAAAGATTTTTTAAATGCTAATTTCTAACTATAACGTCCCTGAAACCTGTGGTTTTTTCAGTGAATTTCAAAGGTTTCTTGAATGCTAATTTCTAACTATAACGTCCCTGAAACCTGTGGTTTTTTCAGTGAATTTCAAAGGTTTCTTAAATGCTAATTTCTAATTGTAATGTCCAAAAAATGCTTTTTCAAAATGTTTGAACTTTTATAAAAATAATGTGATGTTTTCTCCATTCTAAAATATGAATTAACATTTTTTTTTTTTAAAGTGGATTTGTGTACCGATCGTGTACCAGTCACTGTGGGTGCGTGAATCCAAGAATTTTGCAGTCATATTGGTTAAGTCGTGTACGATACGCGTTCGGTATGCGAAGGGTGCGCGTTTCTCGGTCCTGCGCAACCTCACTTACGTATTTCCGGGTGCGCGAATTCACCGTAAATTATTATGATTTACAGCTATATGTATATAACTTTATTAAGTATATTATACCAAGATATTATTTTACATGATTGTAAATATCATATATTTGTAACTGCAATAATGATATATTATTGTTAAATATAGTTTTCGGGAATCACTTCGGGTGCGCGCTGCTTGCGCGCCTGGTGCGCGAATCCCATGTGACTTCAAAAGAAAGCATTTCATTGGTTAAGAAGCTTTTGATTCTAGAACTTGCAGGACCCCACCCAATTTTTTTATTCTTTCAACTCCATCTACAGAGGCACAGCTCTTGTGTTTTTCTCCTCTTCTCTGGATTTTTTTGGTGTTTTTTTCTCATCAAAAAATAATGGCTGCTTCAAATCCAGAGCAACAGCTTCCACCAAAAGATGAAGAAGAGTTGGAAGAACCTGTGAAAGTAAGATATGAAAGTATAGTATGGGCGTTCTTCTCTATTCCAGCTGGGGAGAAGAAAGTAAATGCACGTAAGGGCATGTGCACAATTTGTGAGAAGGTCCTGTCACGTGGATCAGATAAACAATATTCATGCAGCACCTCTTCGATGCTGAAACATCTACAAACCATGCATCCACGGCGTCTCGCGAGAGAACAACTGCGTCGAGACCTACAAAGACAGGCAACTCAGGACGGCGGTGCAGGACCAAGCACATCATCTGGTTCTTCAACTAGTACAAGACCTAATATAATTCCTGAATTTGCTGGAGTGAAGCAGCATTGTGTGAAATGCAAGAAAGTACTATGCTATGGTGAACAATCAGTGGATGCCATTGTGGTTGTTATTAATGAGCTGGGCCTGACCAAATGGTGGCCATCTTGGAATGGCTTTGACCAACTCTAGTTGTCACTGAAGGATTTGTGGGCTGAGATTCGAATACAGGAAACTCACTACCTACCTATATATTTATATATATATATATATTATTTATATTATCAATAATATACCAAAGACTAAAGACTAGGCTACTTTTCCCTCCAAAACTTTACTAAGACCCAACCTTCTCGAAAGCCCTTTAAGGGACAGCCATCCAAAATGATCCATGTGACTACACTCCTACACTTTCAACCCCCAATCAGCTCAGACCAAGACCTGAAAATGCCCACTGTCGCTCACCCTACCTAAGCCACCTGAACCCCTCACCTCTCCTGCCCCAGAACAACCCTCTATCCTAAGCTTGTCCCTTACCCAACTCCTCTGTGGCCCTCATCCCTGCAGCTACCCATCTACCTAGAACCCCCTCCTGTATTTCCCCTTCCTCTCTACCCCTTAATCAGGAAGATGTCAACCAACACAAGACTCCACCACAACTCCCCATTAACGCCCACCCCCCTACTTCTCACCAACCTTAAACCCCACGGCCCCCACTCATTCTCCATCACCTACCCACCCAACCTCTCAGCTAACGCCACCAAAATCTTTAAACACAGACTACTCAAGCAACACCCTGAAACACTCATAGCTGACCTCTACCATAACCCCTCCAAAGGTAAGACAAAAACAGATCTCATCTTCTACACCACCCACCAGGCCAAATGGAGAAATAACCTACCTAACCTCCTGCGAATTACCAAAACCACCAACATCCCTCACAGCCAAATACTGATTGTCTCCAAGTCCTCTCACCTCAGAATCAACGCCACCATAACAATATACAGAAATGGCAAAGTCATGGTCCAAGCCAACGACTTCAACCTGCGCCAATTTGAACTCGCCTTCCCCAAGCTGCGTAACTCCATCTCCACCCTGTCCAACCACCCAACCCCTTCCCAACACACCCCCCAGAACCCGACCCAAGAAAGAACGGCCATGAAACCTGACGCAAGCCCTCAATTACTGAACACCTCAGACCTCCACCCCACCCCACTCCAGATCCCTCTCTATCCCCCACTCCCATCTCCCCCAACCACACCTCCCACCCCGAGACTTCATGCCCTGAGCCACCCCCTCACCCCACCCAATACATCTACCCCAATCTCCCTACCTGCGTCAACCCGAATCACCCGCCAAACTGCCGACCAACCCTCAGACAAAACAACACCAATACACTCGAGATGCTCCCTCCACAACCCCGCCACCACCGCCCATCGGGAGACGCATGTCTCTCCACTTCCCCAAATCCTACCCACCCTCGACCCTCCTGTCCCAACCCACATCCTCAGCCGAATCTGCCCCTCAACCCCTCTCCTCCCCCTAATCCTACCACCCCTCGACCCCCCTGTCCCAACCTACACCCTCAGCTGAACCTCTCCACCAACACCTCCCCTCCCCCTAACCCTACCAACCCCCAACCCTCCTGTCCCAACCTACACCCTCAGCCGGATCGCCCCCAACCCCTCCCCTCCCACAACCCCAAACCTAGAGTCAATGGCAGAACTAACTGAACGCCTCACACGTATTGAAACACAACTCAACACCCTCTACCAATGACCCCCAAGCACCTCATAACCATAACCGAAAACCTATCCCTTCTCCATAGCCAAATCAACACAATCATGCAGGGCATAAACACAATCCTTCTCAACACCAAAGCCCCACCCGCCAAACACCCAATACTCCCCTCCCTCATAAACATCAGCGAGACACCTCAACTGCCCAATCTCCAGACGACCAGCTGGCGCTCCACCCCTAGAAACACCCAATCTCTCAGACCAAGAAGAGCGAATCCTGAGATGTCCCTGAGAGAGGCAGTGACCCTCGCTAATACCTACGACTCCACAACTACCCAAACCCCCCCTCCAACATACAGGTAATCACTGGGATAGGTAGAGCCAACAACCAACCTAGATCTACAAGACTTTCCTCCCAACGCACAACCATTCCCCAAGCTCCCCCCTCCTCCCAAAACCTTTCCAACAGCGGGAAGATAAACTGCATGCTTATAAACTGCAGATCCGCAGTCAAGCAGGCAATAGAGCTGGCTGATGCCATACTGAATCATGATATTGACATCGCGTTCCTCACCAAAACTTGGCTCAATGAAACATCCTATCCGCTCCTTGACCTTCTAGTCCCCCCTGGTTTCTCCATCATTAAAAAAGACAGAATTGACCAACGAGGTGGTGGCATTGCCATCATCCATAAGAACAACATCAATCTAGTTGAAATCAAAACCCACTCCTTCTCTACATTCGAATACCTCGAAACACACATCATAACACGTCAAAACAACAAAGTAACAAAATGACATCTGATCTACCACCCCCCAGGAAACTCTCCTGCATTCAGAGAACAAATATCAGACCTACTTACACACTGCTCCCTAGCCAACCCCGACAACATCATCCTGGGTGACTTCAACCTCCCCTGGAATAACGAAAAGGACACTGTTATACAGTCACTAAATGAACTCCTTCTCACAATTGAGCTCACCCAACACTGCAAGGGTCAAACCCACAATAAAGGTTCTACCCTTGATGCAATCATAGCCAGAAACGAAACCATAACCATCAATAACATCCTCCCAATCGACTGCTCAGACCACCAGATCATTATATTCAACATCAATCAAACTGCAACTCCTCCAGCCAAAACTCAAATTACCCACCAAAGGAGCAGAAACCTCAATGCCATCCCCCTCCCTGTCCTCGAAGAAACCATAACTTCACTTCTCCCTCACTCCACAGACAACCTCAACACGGTCGAGCTCACTACACTGTACAACAGGACAATGACAACTGCTCTTGACCAACTAGCCCCCCTGAAACTGAAAAGAGTCAGAGACACCCCCTCCAGAGCCTGGTTCAACAAAGACCTCAACTCCGAAAGAAGAAAAGTAAGAGCCGCTGAGAGACTCTGGAGAGGGATCCCACCCACAACCAACCTCTTCCAGCTCAGAAAAGAATGCAGCAATTACAAAAAACACATAATCAAGGAAAAAGCTTCCCTCTTCCGGAGTGCACTAGACAAAGCCAAAAACCGCCCCAAAGAACTTTTCAACATCATCCAGAAACAGACCTCCAAGCCCACCAAAGCAAACCCGCCTGCCTCCAAACTTCAGTGTAACAACCTGGCCAAATTCTTCAATGACAAAATCACCAATATTGAGCTCTCCCTAGACCGGCACCCTCAATCCCAACACAGCAAATCCTCACCCATAACCAAACCTAACTCAACCCCAGTTTACGACATACTCCCCGAAGACGAGACCCCTCTTCTGTCAACCACCAAAATAAACCTACACCCTAGACCCCCATCTTCCCCCAAGTGCTGGAAGGACTTCAAACCTCTCTCCGAAGAGGACATCTCCAATGTGATTGCCAACTCCAAACCCTCCAACCACTATGCAGACCCTCTATCCGCCTCCCTGGCTAAGAACCTCAGCCTCACCCTAACCCCACTGTGGACAAAGATCATCAACAGCTCCCTAAACAACGGACTGATGCCCGACTGCCTCAAACAAGGCCAAGTCACCCCCCTTCTAAAAAAAACAGATGCTGACCCGAATGACCTCAAAAACTTCAGGTCCATCACCAACCTTCCTTTCCTAGCCAAAATCCTGGAGAAATGTGTTCTCGCCCAACTGAACCAACACCTGGACTCCAACAACCTACTTGACTCACACCAATCCGGGTTCAGAAAGGGATGCAGCACAGAAACCGCTATTCTGAGCATAACCGATGACATTCATAACTCCCTTGACTCAAACAGATGTTGCCTACTTGTCCTCCTCGACCTATCAGCTGCCTTTGACACGGTAGACCATAAGCTACTCTTAGACGCCCTACAAAAGCGTATCGGAGCAGATGGCAATGTCCTAAAATGGTTCTCCTCATTTCTACACAACCGCTCCCAATTCATAAAAATCAATAATTCGATGTCCGACACCTCCCCCTCAACTCGAGGTGTCCCCCAAGGCTCAGTCCTCTCCCCCACACTCTTCAACATTTACATGGAAGCGCTCACTATCATTCTAAAACAAGCAAACATCGACTACCACCTCTATGCTGACGACACCCAGCTGTACCTCGAGATATCCTCCCTCAGTGACCGACTCAACTCCACACTATCAAAAGTAGAAAATTGGCTAACACTCAACCACCTCAAACTCAACCAAGAAAAAAACGAAATCCTTGTTTTCTCCAATCACGAACAACCCCTCAAATCCAAGAATGGATAAACAACCTTGACTCTCTAAACTGCAAACTTACTCCAGCAATCTCAGCTAAATCCCTAGGGATCTCTTTGAGACTCAAGTCTCAACATGAGCTCCCACATAAACTCCACAGCAAAAGGTGCCCTCTACAACCTAAAACTCCTCAACAAAATCAAACCTTTCATACCCCCAATGACCTAAAAATCGCAACCCAATCTCTAGTTCTCTCCAGACTGGACTATGGAAATGCCACACTAACTGGGACAGCTAAAACACACATAGCCCCCATGAGAACCACCCTAAACACAGCAGCAAGAATGGTTACAGGGACCAAGAAATACGACCACATCACCCCTGCACTACAGTACCTAAAATGGCTACCCATCGAAGCACGCTGCGCTTTCAAAACTGCCTGTCTCACCCATAAAGCGTTACACACAGGCAAACCGGACTACCTCGCAGCCAAACTCACAAAAGCAGGACAATCAAGAAACCTAAGAAGCTCCTCTTAATCCCCCCAAAAAGACATAAACAAAAAGCCCTCTCCCGCTCTTTCTCTGGGAATGCCCCAAAAATCTGGAACTCTCTCCCTACCCACATCAGGACTAATCCCTCCTTCACGAACTTCAAGAGACAACTAAAAATTTCTCCTCAAGCGTCATCTCTTTGCATCTGGCCAATGACCTCGATCTACGTGACCTCCAGTACTCTAGATGCTAGTCACTGAATTCTAATGTTTATGTTTCTATTCATGTATGCTGCTGTAAAGCGCTCTGATACCCCTCGGGTCATGTAGCGCAATATAAAACTCCAAAAATAAAATAAAATTAAAAACCACCATTGTTAATTTGTAATTTTTTTATTTTTGCAATGACTTTCTAATTGCCTAATGTTTACAAAGTTTTCACCGTTGATTCTGTTAATTTTTTCTTTAAAAAAAAACACCCAAAAAATACAAATAAGAGTTGAAAAAATACAAAAATATTATAGAAGAAAAAATGGGTCTTTTTAGAACCGCCTATTTGGTTAAAAATAGACAAATTTGTATGTGTTGTATGAATTGTGGCAAGTGTAATATATGGAGAAGTGTATGCATGTGTGATTGCATGAGTGCATGTGTAGTGCCTGGGTGATTGGAAAAGTGCAAGTGTACTACCTGAGTGATTGCATGAGTACATGGGTAATGCCTGGGTGATTGTAAGAGTGCATGGGTACTGGCTGGGTGATTGCATGAGTGCAGGGGTAGTGCCTGCATGATTAGAGGAGTGCATAGATAGTGCCTGAGTGATTAAAGGAGTGCATGGGTAATGCTTCGGTGATTGCAAGAGTGCATGGGTAGTGCCTGAGTGATTGGAGTAGTGCAAGGATAGTGCCTGGGTGATTGGAGGAGTGCATGGATAGTGCTTGGGTGATTGGAGGAGTGCAAGGGAAGTGCCTGGGTGATTGGAGGAATGCATGGATAGGGCTTGGGTGATTGGAAGAGTGCAAGGATAGTGTCTGGGTGATTGGAGGAGTACATAGATAATGCATGGGTGATTGCATGACTGCAGGGGTAATGTCTGGGTGATTGGAGGAGTGCATGGATAGTGCTTGGGTGATTGGAGGAGTGCAAGGGTACTGCCTGGGTTATTGCATGACTGCATAGGTAGTGCCTGGGTGATTGCATGAGTACAAGGGTAGTGCCTGGGTGATTGGAGGAGTGCAAGGGTACTGCCAGGTTGATTATATAAGTGCAGAGGTAGTGCCTGGATGATTAGAAGAGTGCATAGGTAGTGCCTGGGTGATTTTATAAGTGCATGGGTACTGCCTGAGTGATTGAAGGTGTGCATGGGTAATACCTAGGTGATTGCATGAATGCAGGGGTAATGTCTGGGTCATTGGAAGACTGCATGGGTAATGCCTAGGTGCATGGAGGAGTGCATCAGTAGTGCCTGGGTGATTGCATGAGTGCATAGGTAGTGCCTGGGTGATTTTATAAATGCATAGGTACTGCCTGGGTGATTGGAGGACTGCATGGATAGTGCCTGTGTGATTGAAAAAGTCCAAGGATAGTGTTTGGTGATTGGAGGAGTGCATACCTAATGCATGGGTGATATTGCATGAGTTCAAGGGTAATGTCTGGGTGATTGGAGGAGGGCATGGATAGTGCTTGGGTGATTGGATGAGTGCAAGGGTAGTGCTTGGGTTATTGCATGAGTGCATAGGTAGTGCCTGGCTGATTGCATGAGTGCAGGGGTACTGCCTGGGTGATTGTATGAGTGCATAGGTAGTACCTGGGTGATTTTACCAACAAACACCCAAAAAATAGAAAAAGGAGTTGAAAAAATACAAAAAAATTATAGAAGAAAAAAATTGTTCTTTTTAGAACCGCCTATTTGGTTAAAAATAGACAAATTTGTATGTGTTGTATGAATTGTGGCAAGTGTAATATATGGAGAAGTGTATAGGTAGTGCATGTGTGATTGCATGAGTGCATGTGTAGTGCCTGGATGATTGGAGAAGTGCAAGTGTACTACCTGAGTGATTGCATGAGTACATGGGTAATGCCTGGGTGATTGTAAGACTGCATGGGTATTGGCTGGGTGATTGCATGAGTGCAGGGGTAGTGCCTGCGTGATTAGAGGAGTGCATAGATAGTGCCTGAGTGATTAAAGGAGTGCATGGGTAATGCTTCGGTGATTGCAAGAGTGCATGGGTAGTGCCTGAGTGATTGGAGGAGTGCAAGGGTAGTGCCTGGGTGATTGGAGGAGTGCATGGATAGTGCTTGGGTGATTGGAGGAGTGCAAGGGTAGGGCCAGGGTGATTGGAGGAGTGTATGGATAGTGCTTGGGTGATTGGAGGAGTGCAAGTGTAATGCCTAGGTGCATGGAGGAGTGCATGAGTAGTGCCAGGGTGATTTTATAAGTGCATGGGTACTGCCTGAAAGATTGGAGGACTGCATGGATACTACCTAGGTGATTGGAGAAGTGCAAGGATACTGTCTGGGTGATTGGATAAGTGCATAGCTAATGCATGGGTGATTGCAGGAGTGCAAGGGTAATGTCTAGGTGATTGGAGGAGTGCATAGATAGTGCTTGGGTGATTGGAGGAGTGCAAGAGTAGTGCTTGGGTTATTGCATAAGTGCATAGGTAGTGCCTGGGTGATTACATGAGTGTAGGGGTACTGCCTGGGTGATTGCATGAGTGCATAGATAGTGCCTGGGTGATTTTATAAGTGTATGGGTACTGGCTGGGTGATTAGAGAAATGCAAATGTAATGCCTGGGTGAATGCATGAGTGCAGGGGTAGTGCCTGGGTGATTAGAGGAGTACATAGATAGTGCCTGGGTGATTTTATAAGTGCATGGGTACTGCCTGAGTGATTGAAGGAGTGCATGGGTAATGCCTAGCTGCATGGAGGAGTGCATCAGTGGTGCCTGGGTGATTGAAGGAGTGCATAGGTAGTGCCTGGGTGATTTTATAAGTGCATAGGAACTGCCTGGGTGATTGGAGGACTGCATGGATACTGCTTGGGTGATTGGAGAAGTGCAAGGATAGTGTCTGGGTGATTGGAGGAGTACATAGATAATGCATGGGTGATTGCATGACTGCAGGGGTAATGTCTGGGTGACTGGAGGAGTGCATGGATAGTGCTTGGGTGATTGGAGGAGTGCAAGGGTACTGCCTGGGTTATTGCATGACTGCATAGGTAGTGCCTGGGTGACTGCATGAGTACAAGGGTAGTGCCTGTGTGATTGGAGGAGTGCAAGGGTAGTGCCAGGTTGATTATATAAGTGCAGCGGTAGTGCCTGGATGATTAGAAGAGTGCATAGGTAGTGCCTGGGTGATTTTATAAGTGCATGGGTACTGCCTGAGTGATTGAAGGTGTGCATGGGTAATACCTAGGTGATTGCATGAATGCAGGGGTAATGTCTGGGAAATTGGAGGACTGCATGGGTAATGCCTAGGTGCATGGAGGAGTGCATCAGTAGTGCCTGGGTGATTGCATGAGTGCATAGGTAGTGCCTGGGTGATTTTTTAAATGCATAGGTACTGCCTGGGTGATTGGAGGACTGCATGGATAGTGCCTGTGTGATTGAAAAAGTGTAAGGATAGTGTTTGGTGATTGGAGGAGTGCATAGCTAATGCATGGGTGATATTGCATGAGTGCAAGGGTAATGTCTGGGTGATTGAAGTAGGGCATGGATAGTGCTTGGGTGATTGGATGAGTGCAAGGGTAGTGCTTGGGTTATTACATGAGTGCATAGGTAGTGCCTGGCTAATTAGAGGAGTGCATAGATAGTTCCTGGGTGATTTTATAAGTGCATGGGTACTGCCTGAGTGATTGAAGGAGTGCGTGGGTAATGCCTAGCTGCATGGAGGAGTGCAAGGGTAGTGCATGTGTGATTGGAGCAGTTCATAGCTAATGTTTGGTGATTGCATGAGTGCAGGGGTAAAGTCTGTGGAATTAGAGGAGTGCATAGGTAATGCTTGGGTGATTGCATGAGTGTAGGGGTAGTGCATGGGTGGTTAGAGGAGTGCATAGATAGTTCCTGGGTGATTTTATAAGTGCATGGGTACTGCCTGAGTGATTGAAGGAGTGTGTGGGTAATGCCTAGCTGCATGGAGGAGTGCAAGGGTAGTGCATGTGTGATTGGAGCAGTTCATAGCTAATGTTTGGTGATTGCATGAGTGCAGGGGTAAAGTCTGGGGAATTAGAGGAGTGCATAGGTAATGCTTGGGTGATTGTATGAGTGTAGGGGTAATGTCTAGCTGATTGCATGAGTGGTGGGGTAGTGCCTGGGTGATTGGAGGAATCCATAGGTAACACCTGGGTGATTGCTGAGTGCAGGGGTAGAGCTTGGGTGATTAGAGGACTGCATAGGTAGTGCCTTGGTGATTTTATAAGTGTATGGGTAGTGCCTGAGTGATTGAAGGAGTGCATGGGTAATGTCTAGGTGATTGCATGAGTAATATTTGGGTGATTGCATGAATACAGGGGTAATGTCTGGGTGGTTGCATGAGTGTAGTGGTAGTGCGTAGGTGATTGGAGGAGTGCATAAGTAGTGTCTGGTGATTTTATAAGTGCATGGGTACTGGCTGGGTGATTGGAGGAGTACAGGGGTAGTGCCTGGATGATTGGAGGAGTGCAAAGGTAGTGCCTGTGTGATTTTGTAAGTGCATGGGTACTGGCTGGGTAATTGCATGAGTACAGGGGTAGTGCCTGGGTGATTGGAGGAGTGCAAGGGTAGTGCCTGGGTGATTATATAACTGTATGGGTAGTGCATGGATGATTGAAGGAGTGGATGGGTAATACCTAGGTGATTGCATGAGTGCAGGGGTAATGTCTGGGTAATTGAAGGAGTGCATGAGTAATGTCTGGGTGATTGCATGAGTGCAAGAGTAATGTCTGGGTGGTTGCATGAGTGTAGTGGTAGTTCCTGGGTGATTTCAGGAGTGCATAAGTAGTGCCTGGGTGATTGGAGCAGTGCATAGCTAATGTATTGGTGATTGCGTGAGTGCAGGGGTAATGTCTGGGGGATTAGAGGAGTGCATAGGTAATGCATGGGTAATTGCATGAGTGCAAGGGTAATGTCTAGCTGATTGCATGAGTGTAGAGGTAGTGCCTGGGTGATTATATAAGTGTATGGGTAGTGGCTGGCTGATTGAAGGAGTGCTTGGGTAATGCCTGGGTCTTGCATGAGTGCAGGGATAATGTGTGGTGTTTCAAGGAGTGCATGAGAAATGTCTGGGTGATTGCATGAGTGCATGGGTAATATCTAAGTGATTGCATGAGTGCAAGGGTAATGTCTGGGAGATTAGAGGAATGCATAGGTAATGCCTGCGTAATTGCATGGGTGTAGGGGTAATGTTTTGCTGATTGCATGAGTGTAGGGGTAGTGCCTGTGTGATTTTATAAGTGCAAGGATTCTGGCTGGGTGATTGGAGGAGTACAGGGGTAGTGCCTGGGTGATTGAAGGAGTGCATAGTTAGTCCCTGGATGATTTTATAAGTGCATGTGTACTGCCTGAGTGATTGAAGGAGTGCATGTGTAATGACTAGGTGATTGCATGAGTGCAGGGGTAATGTTTGGGTGATTGGAGGAGTGCATGAGTAATGTTTGGGTGATTGCATGAGTACAGGGGTAATGTCTGGGTGGTTGCATGAGTGCAGTGGTAGTGCCTAGGTGATTGGAGGAGTGCATAAGTAGTGTCTGGGTGATTTTATAAGTGCATGGGTACTGGCTGGGTGATTGGAGGAGTACTGTGGTAGTGCCTGAGTGATTGGAGGAGTGCAAAGGTAGTGCCTGGGTGATTTTGTAAGTGCATGGTTACTGGCTGAGTGATTACATAATTACAGGGATAGTGCCTGCGTTATTGGAGGTGTGCAAGGGTAGTGCCTGAGTGATCATATAAGTGCATTGGTAGTGGCTGGGTGATTGAAGGAGTGCATGGGTAATGCCTGGGTGATTGCATGAGTGCAAAGGTAGTGCCTGGGTGATTGCATGAGTGCAGGGGTAGTGCCTGGGTGATTGCAGCAGTGCATAGGTAGTGCCCGGATGATTGGAAGTCTGCATGGGTAGTGCTTGGGTGATTGTATAACTGCATGGGTGTTGGGCCTAGCCAAATATAAAGCAGCAGTCTATTACATGACTCAACTGTAAGTCTCTCCATATTGTTAAAAGCATGCATGCATATGTCTCTACATTTTCAAATCATCATCATATCTAAAAGAAATATACAAATAGATGTATACCTGTATTTTATACATCTAGTATCTTTTCATGCATAGCAGACATGAGAAAACATGTGCAAGTACAGACATACAGCAGTCACAAGACTATGCAGACCTTAAACTTAAAACTTGACAGGCTGCACTTTACATTTCAAAGAGAGACCTACATTTCTGTGCTGTACTTCAAGTATACATTTCCCCATACTCATAGAAAGTAGTCTAATCACTAATCCCTTTCCCAACATATCTTAAAACTCACTTCTGTGCTGCAGCTTCACCATTCTACACATGCTCAGAATGTTGTGCCTAGCCAAATATAAAACAGCAACCTATCAGATATCTCTGCCATAAGTCTCACCATATTCCTAAAACCATGCATGCTTGTATCTGTACCTATTGCCAAAAGCATAACAATACATGTGTAAGTAGAGACATACCTCACTCACAAGCCCATAAAGGCTTTAAAACTTGATAGACTACACTTAACATTTGAAACACACACCTAAAATTATGCGGCATACTTCAAGTGAAGTTTTACACAGACTCTAATAAAGTACCATTATCACTAATTCCTCACCCAACATATATTAAACATCACTTATCTACTGCTGCTGCTTCACTATTCTACTACTAATCAGGTATTGAGCATAGCTAAGAGCAAAGCAGCAACCCTTCACATATCTCTGTTGTAAGTCTCCTCATATTTCTAAAAGCATGCATGCCTGTGTCTGTACCTTTTCCTAGTCCCATCATATATAAAAGAAACATACAAATAGATGTATACCTGTATTTTATAAATCTAGCATCTTCAGACGTATAACACGTACCATAATACATTTGCAAGTAGAGACATACCACACTCACAACATGATCCACATCTTAAAACTAGACAGACTACACTTCGAATTTCAAACAGACACTGAAAATTATGCGGTATATTTGAACTGTAGCTTTCCACAGACCCACAAAAATTTGTTTAATAACTAATCTCTCTGCAAACATGTGTTAAACCTCACTTTTGCGCTGCAGCTTTACCATTCTACAACTACTTAGAGTGTTACACCTAGCCAAAAATAAAGCAGAAACCCTTCACATGTCTCAACTGTAAGTCTCACCATATTCCTGAAAACATGCATGCATATGTCTGTACCTTTTGCTAACAGCATCATATATAAAAGAAACATACAAATAGATACATACATGTGTTTTATACATCTACCATCTTTAGATACATAACACACATCACAATATATCTCCTAGTAAGGACTTTCTTCAATCACAAAACTATGCACACCTCAAAACTTCACAGAACACACTTTCCATTTCAAGCAAACACCAAAGATTATGTGGCACATTTCAAATGTACCTCTCTACAGACTTATAAAAAGTAGCCTAATTACTAATACCTTATGTAAACATGTTTTAAACCACACTTTTGTGCTACTACTTCACCATTTTACTACTACTCACAGTATTGAGCTTAGCCACATACAAAGCAACAACACCTCTTTGTTATACATCATGCATCTTGAAAGGTATAAGACATATCAGAATACATATACAAGTATGGACATACTTCAATCACAACTCCATGCACACCTTAAAACTTGACAGAGTGCACATCCAATTTGAAAGCGACACCTAAAATGATGTGGTATACTTCAATTCTAGATTTCCAAACACTAATACAAACTTCCATTATCACTAATCCACCTTCCAATATACACATATTACTATACACAATCTATTTCAAACAACATTTAACTACAATAAAACAAACTACAATACACATCTCTACATTTAATAAAATATTTAAAACATCATAGTTCTTGAATAATTTTTTAAGTTTGAAAATAAGACTTATATATAATACACCTCACAAATATATAACTCACCTTCCAAATAGTTTTGTAGAATATGCAATATCAGAAACTCATAAAAGATTTTCTTATGCACACAATCAATGTAATGCACCACTCTTAACAATGTAAAACCAGTAATGGCAAACTTTCCCTCTCTTTTCTCCACAGAAATAAATGTAAGTAACAAATCACATTGCTTCCTACATTATTTCAAATTGTAAAACACATTTCTATTGGTTAGACATATTAACCCATACCAACTGACTTCTAAAAGTGCCAAACTGATTCTGGAATTTTTTTAGAGTTCCGACTCCACCGGGCACCATTGCGATGGAGCCGCGAATCCACACGGGAGTTCAAAAATATATTACTAATAATATCAGCACTATTTTTTAAGAACACACCACTTCTAAACACAATACTGAATTGGACAATGTTACTTTAATAACATATTACTTATATATAAATTACAATTCCATATTTTAAAACCACAGTTAAGATTCAACCCTTCCCCCATACTGCTTAATCCCAGTTTCCATAGTAACAGTTTTTGCAACATTCAACTGAACAGGCATGTCACAAGTTCACCATATTTCCAAGTTCAGCACACAAGGTTACAAATGCAAACAGCAGGTGTGGTTGACTTTTGCAAAATATTACCTTATCCTATCCACTGTACCTTTCAAACATTTTTAAATAACCAATAAGAAACATGCTTTTTAAAGAAAGTAACATGCACCCTATTTTTGAGTGTACAATGTTCAGAAACAGCCAATCAATTCTCTACTTTTTTTTAAAAACAGCATCTTGTCCACCATTTTAGATACCTCTCATTCTACCAACTGACTACCTCAGCTACAGACATCTTTTCATTACTTCCAGACATCCCTTCAAGATGCTTACAGTATGGATTGTTGGACACAGCTATGTTTTCTGGTGCAAAAGGTATGCTGAACACAGAGGTATTGACAAAGACCTAGCTTCACAAAATGTGGATATTAAATGGATTGCAGAGAGGATTAAAGTGGCACCAATTGATGCCTTTGGTTAAAACCTTTTTGCACCTCCAACCCCCTGACCTCGTGATTGTGCACTGTGGTGGCAATGACCTAGGCACATTGACTGGGGTAGGTCTGGAAATGCTAATAAAGGACACCTTTGCACAATTGATGTTGCTTTTGCCTCAAACTGTCTTTGTATACTCTAATATATGCCAAGGACAGAAATGGAAGTGGTCAAATCAATTCTGTCCACAGATTGAGAAAGCTAGGAAGAATGTCAATAAAGCTGTTTCTGCTTACCTCAGAGACCATAGGATGGGCTCCATCTATTACAACAATATAAGTTTTGATATGGATGACATCTACAGAAGTGATGGAGCACACTTCACAGATCAAGAAAACAGAGTCTTTCTCAAAAACCTAAAGCTGTGCATTCGCACTTACATGTAGCTACAAAAACTCATAATAAAAACAAGGGCTCTTTTTAGAGCCACCCTATAACACAATAGTGAATCTATATTTTTTAACACATACATACTCTTTTTCAATTTTTGATGGATTTGCGCACCTGTCGCGAATTTGCAAAAGCATGAATTCAATGTACTACAACACAATACACTTTACAAGCTTAACTATTAATTTTTAATTTTATATATTTTTACTAACTATCAATTTTAATCTTATCATTAACTTCAATCACACTCCCTTTTTAAAACAACTTCACAAATGCAACAATACCATCTAAATTATATACTACTAAATTATTTATTTGAGGAGGATCCGCGAATCCGACGCGACGTTACACGGGGGGCAGTGCAGAGAGCCGCGCTGGGGTCGCAACTCCAAACTCGAAAGAAAAAAAAACGCCCCACTTCCATTTTTTGATATTCGCCCCAGGGACCCCATCCCCCGGGGCATTACCTCTTTTTTAAAAAAAAACCAATATTAATGAAGAAGGGCTGGGTGCCCCCCTTCCCTTGGCCACTTTCAGCCCTGGGGACCCAATCCCCCAGGGCATGGCAATCTATTTTTAAATAAATTAATAAAAAAGTTATAAAGAAGGGGACCGCATGGCCCCCCTTCTGAGGCCATTTTTGTCCCCATCCCCCGGGGTTTTGCCTCTGTTTTTTATTATGAAAATACAGGAGGGGGGCCGCGTGGCCCCCCTTCCCTGGGCCACTATTAGCACCGGGGACCCCATCCCCCAGGACCTGGCCTTATGTCATGGGACCGCGGGGGGAGCTCCAATGCCCCCGCGGTCCCTGCCGGCTCCCCGCCTCCTGCGGGAGCCGGCATTGCTTCTGGACAAGGGGAGCTGCTAACATGCAGCTCCCATTGTCCAAAAGCAATTTCCTTCACTTCATGGAAGCAGGAGCGAGTTTTCTGCTCTCGCTTCCATGAAGCGAAGCATAGTTTGCAATGCTGTGCTCCCACCCTGTCATTGCAAACTGCAATATCCCGGGGGTAGGCACCCCGGGACATTGCTGGAGCTGGCCCTGGGGGGTGTCGGTCCCCAGGGCCATAGAGGGCTCCAGGAGGGGGGCCGCGTGCCCCCCCTCCCAACAAGTTTAAAGCCCCATGGAGGTGGTGGTCCCTGGGGCGTGTGGGGGGGCTTGACCCCCCCACTATATTTTTGACACAGCCCCGGGCAGGTGGCGGTCCCCAGGGCTGCAGGGGGCCACATGCCCCCCACCACCGCATATATAAATTAAAGCCCCAGGGAGGTGACGGTCCCCAGGGCTGCGTGAGGGGGGCAGGAGCCCCCCACACTTTTTTTTTTAAAAATAATAATAAAGCCCCGAATGCCCCGGGACCTGGCCCATCCGGGGGCTCATTAAAATGAAGTACAGGAGACCGCGCTTCATTTTTATTTTCTCGGCAGGATTCGCACAACCAGCGCGACTTCTGCCGATTTAAAAAAAAAAAAAAAGCTTTTTGGGCCCTGGGGGACCCTGTGGGACCCCCTGACCAGGCCTAGGGGTCAGGGTGTTTCTACCCTGCCCCCTTTCCTTCATTTATAACATTTCTTTCCCTTTTTCCTTGTGACTCGGTTTTACCGAGTCACAAAATGGCTGCCAACACATTTTGGTTTGGAGTGTTGGCAGCCAATAAGAATGAAGCTTGTGCTTGGGAGGGTTCGCGAATATTGATATTTTTATTTGTTTGAATTTCTCAGGAACTGCTGAATGGATTTACACCATTTAAAAAAAAAGTCGCTTTCTGAACCAAGAGTTACCTTTTTGCCAAATTTGGTGCAATTCCGTTCAGCAGTTCGGGCTGTAGCCGTGTCTAAAGTTCCAATGGAAATTAACATGGAGAAAACGTGTTTTGGGACCCCCCTTTTTTCTTGGCCCCTGCTTGACGAATCACCCCAAAAAAATTCGCGAAGATTCCTCAAACGGCGCCAAAGATATTGGCAAAAGAAAAAACGCTTTATGAATAGAAACGAGGTCTTAACTATAGCTACCCACTGGCGACAGCCAGTAGGTAATATATAAATATATATGGGTTTCCCAGGTGGAAAAATCCAATTTGTAATTTCTTTAAGATCGTTGAAGCCAATCTAAATCAAAATTCAGTATATCAAGTGGTTTATGAAAATCTCTGTTAATCTTTTGAACCCTTATATGATTTTTTTTCACAGGTCCTCCAAGAGTTCATGGCCCATGACTCTCAAAATGTTCATTTCTGGTGTTCACATGAGGAATACCATCTTTTTGACATGTTTCATCCATTTTGTTTTTAATTGTTTTACTCTGAACATCTGGTGTTTGATCTCTGATATACTGAAGCCTGCTGACCAGATTGCAATTAAATGTGCTCTAATCTAAAAATGAGAATGGTTTTGCTTTAAAGTTTTTTATTAAATATCAAGAGGAGTGCGAAGAAATAAGAGCAGCTTGTTTCTTTTAACCCTGTCATAGGGCCCGACAATAAAATAATTCTCTTTACTGAGGGGGACCCCATAGATAGCTTTAATTCATGTATCACTCCACCTCACTTGGCACAAAAAAACACCAGCTCCCCTGTAATTCAGGCGTCACAGCACACCCAGGGAGCATTCGGCACCTTGGGTGGGAACCCGATGATGAAGCATGCCACCAACTAGGTTGGTGGGTGAGGGTTCTTTAAAAAAAAAATCGGTTTTCCCCTCACAGACTATCAATCAAATGGTTTAATTATCTGTATGAGCCTGTTCTTCTTGATTGATATAGATTTGCTTTAAAGTTGCCATCATTGTTACATTGGCACAACAACTCAAAACATTTGTACAGTTGCACAAGGTTAATTTTTGAGATGCAAGAATGAGGAGATATTCCCAATTTCATGTAAATAAAATGGCATGTAAAAAGTCTAAAATGAATAACCTCTATTAGGATAATGATACAAACTACAAATGTGCCCTGATTTAGTAATTCAGTACATCATACTATAGACTTTGAGTACAAAATTATTTGATTCATATTATAACTTATTAACATTGCATTCCTGAACTTAGTCACAGTGTTAAGCCAAATGTCATTCACATTCTCATCACTTTTCATGCTCAATGCTGTCCATCTGCTGTCAGGGGCGGCTCCTCCGCTTGAGCGGAGGATCGTTGCCCCAGAGACAAAAAATAAAATGGTAATGAAGGTAATTCATTACCATTTTATTTTCTTTCGACCCGTCCTGAACAGAGTGTCAGGACGAGGTGGAGCCTGTTGAGTGGCAGCAGTGGTAGGCTGCCTGAATGTCAAGTCAAGTCAAGAATTCTTTATTTCGGCCAATATGACCATGAAAGCACAGATAAAAAATACGTCACAATTCATACATATAAGTTCCAAAGGTAAAGTGCATGTGTAATATAATATCAAAGAATTCCATTTAAAAGTTATAAAATGTAATAAATACATTAAAATAAACATTAGTAACATTTGGGGTTTAAAAAAGGTGGGGTTGATACCAGTATAAGATCACAGAAAGGTGATGGAGTGATCAAATTAAGCAGACCCTGATTTTAAAATAGCTCGGCGCGCACACCACATAGAGAATAGGTATCGGGAGACAGAATACACAATGGGCATACTAGCATCATATTTTAAAATCCTATAGGCTTCCGCACAGTGGTTTGTTCCAAGGTTTCTGCATATCTGTACTAGCCTTCGGCGTCTAGCCTTCTTGTATGCCGGGCAAAAAAACTGTACATGTTGAACTGTCTCTGAAGTGTGGTTGCAAGCCGGACAACCCTGAGTTAAAGTGCCTCCCCAGTTATTTGTAAAGGCACGAAGCGGCAATGCTCCGTGCCTAAATTGTAAGTACAGCTTTTTCGCAAGGGGGGGGGCTGGATGTCATCAAGAACAGGTTCTAGGCTATATTGCTCTTTAGTCTCTAAGAAGGATGCAGTCATTGTACCAGTTTAGCTGATTAATTTTATATTCCCTAAAGATCTTTGACAGAGTCTTCCTGGATATTAACATACTGCTTCCTTCAGCGTTGGCCCATAGGTTGCCCATCCCCATATCTTCTAAGGAGTTTTTAATATACGCCAGCCATGGGATTTTACTAGCTCCTTGTAGGCTCAGCACTTCCTTTAACTCGGCTCTAAAAGCTTCTAATTCTGGGGTACTCCATAGGCGTCGCCAATGTAGTAGGGGTCCAAGGGCAGCTTCCTCTGCAATTGGACCAACCCCAAGATCCATTTGAAGTGGCGTAAGCGGAGTACTTTTCGGAAGGCCTAGGAGTTGCCTAGCAAAGGAGTTTTCATTCTTAGATAGGGGGTCGGTTGGCCGATGGCCCCAGATTTCTGCCCCATACAGGGCTGCCCCCCTTATTTGAGCTTTGTAGATTTCCATCACTGGCCCAACCGTTTTATGGGTACACTTCCTGAGCGTTTTGGCCAACCCCCCCCGTTGTCTGTGCCAGCTTAAGGCTGGCCTTCTTTATTTGTGCGCTCCACTCCATCTTCCCAGTAAGTGTTAACCCCAAGTATTCAAAAATGGTCACTTTCTCTAGTGGTTTCCCATCTAGCTGGGGGTTTGGTCGTGTGGTATTTCTTACATTAAAAGCCATATATTTGGTTTTTTGTGTGTTTATCTCTAAACCCCTGCTTTTACAAAATGAATGGAAAATATCTAATGCCCTCTGTATTCCCATAGGGGACTTAGATAGTAAAAGGGTATCATCTGCAAACATCAAGGCAGGAACCTTGAGGTTCGCTAGCCTAGGGGCATCTATATCCCTCCCAGTGGTCAGGGTTTCCACTAAGCCATTAATAAATAAGGAGAAGAGGGTCAGGACCAACACGCACCCTTGTCGTACTCCTCTTTCTATGGAAATGGGGTCAGTGAACTCACCATTCTTCCCATGCCTGATTTGGGCAAAATTACATTCATGGAGCCGTTTCATCTGGTAGCAGAGGTAGGGGGGGCCCCCATTTCTAATAAAATGCACCACAATTTGCCCCTGGGGACCAGGTCAAATGCCGATTTTAGGTCGACAAAGATCAAATAAAGGCTGCCACCCTCCAGAAGTACCGTCTTTCAGTACACGAGTTGCAGCCTAAGAATTTGATCTATTGTGGACATTCTAGATCTAAAACCTGCTTGGAAAGGGCTGAGTATGGAGTACTCCTCCATCCAACTCTCTAGTCGACCCAATAGCACTCGTGAATATATCTTCTGAGTAACATCTATGAGGCTTATTGGGCGATAATTGGTGGGTAGCAGTGGGGAACCCTTCTTATGGATTGGAATGATGCTGCCTGAATGTGCACTAGTTTATAGTGTGCAAGTTCCTTTGGCCGGCTGTCTTGCGGCGGCCAGCCTGACATGCGCATTATAAACCTCTGAAACCGGCTTTCTTAGACAGCCAGGTTGAGAGCCTGCACAGGCCTCTACTGTACTCGGGAGTGGCTAGAGATGCCGCTCTCTCCAATCCTGGCATTGCTCTCATGCGGCGCCAGGATTGTTTAAGCCTGCTGGGAGTGCAATGAGGCCATCTGCACAGGATACATCTCTGGACACTATACTCAAGGACATTTTGGCTGTGGGGGTGAAGTTGGGCTCAAAGGATGCAAAGCTTGCTGGCCTTGCTGCTGTAGAAAGAAAACATGAGAACAATAATGGAGTCCTTCCACATTAAACTAGAAGAAGAGAATAGACTGACTGCAATGGAGGATGATACCGATAAGGCTCTATTGACTGAGGGCCAGACCAATGGTTGCTGAATCATAAAATAATCAAACTGGAAAAACCCACACAATGTAATGTCAGCTTTTACTGACTACCTTAGAAACTACAGAATTGTAAACTAAAGACTGTTTCTTATTGATTGCTTGGCATCACCTTCTCACTTCTGATTGAGGTGCAAAGAGCCCACAAAACTTGGCCCCATTCATCCACTATCACAGAGGCAAACAGATCATGACTGACCATAGCTTGCTTCTTGAGGCATGAGCTGGTCAGACACGTCCTACTGGCAGCATTCAAGAATTGCCCCTATCTGCAGGATGGTCACAAAATACAAATCCCGGTGGAATGTTCTGTGGAAACAAATGCCAAAGAAAAGGTTTTCTATCCCTGAGTCTCACACTCCAAAAAGGGACAGTAAACATGGGGGAATAGGAGCCAGCTGTTATGGGGGTGAGAATGGACAATACATCTAGAGATTAGACAGAGATAGAGGATTAGAGTACGCAAAACATTGAGAATAGAATACAGTGTTTATCAGGGAGAATTGCATTGACAATGATAAGAAAGAATACCAGAACACCCTTTCAGGAATCCAGAGAGAGAGGGAAATTGTGTTTAAAACTGTGGTAGCACTAATGAATGACAGGGAAAGAGATGAATCAAGATCCTCTTTTAAAGCATCAGAATCAACAGAGGATGAAACCTGAGCATCAACACCACTGGCTCCACTGATGACGGATGAGTAGACCAAGAACTGCTAATACCTTATGCCTTCATGTTGAATTGTTACTGGTATTGAGTTAAATATTGCTGTTGAAATATGAGGCCCACAGGTTCAGCTTATGATGCTGAAATTTACTGTGAAAGGCGTTTATGCCTCAATTTGTACTGATTGTTATTAATAAGAATGATTTAATACAGATATGCTTTGTGTGGGACGTGTCAGAGAAAAGGGAGAGTAAAACTGGTTGCATATCTCCTATCTCCATCTCGGGACTTTAAATACTTTTCCTACTTGAATATCTTCCTAACCCTCATCCAAATTATGGAGGCCTCATTTCCCTCCCACCATCTCCAATCTGCCCCTCCTCACAGTCCATTAAATCCCCCCAAGTAGTATCAGAGGCCACACATTCACAATGGCTCGCTTTTGACAATTATTTATTCATATGATTTCTCAAAACGTACTCAGAAAGAATTGTGATTCCAACATGAGTCGCCTAATGAAGCCCCCATCCTCTTTATTATATTCCCCTCCTCCTCCTCCACTTTCTGTATTTCTCTCCTTATGCTCTTCAATAAGTGCACACAAGAGTGAGAAGAAAATGGACCCAACATCCAAACTTGCGAAGTTATTGCATCATTCTGTTATCACAACATATCTAGTAGTTTGCCACACACTTAGTAGGCTCATATTTGTTTTCTTTATTGTTAACATTACATATATACATACTCCACTGCTTCCGATATATATACTTATTGGGAAAAGACAAGCAAGATTAATGCAGCCTTCTTAAACGACAAACTGGTACTGGCACATTGGGTGCTTTATGAACAACATGATAATCCACCCAACATAGACCATTTGACAGAGTTAGGCTGACAACAAGGTCCTTGACATTTGTCTCACCGTCAGTGGCTGGAAAGCTATGGTTAAAAAAAGAAAATACACTTGTAGCTAGCATCAAAACAGCAAGGCATTATTGCAAGAGACCAACCTAAATCAAATGAAAACAGAAAAGGTCTGTGCAGCTGTAGACAAACAAGAACAATAATGGTCCGAAGACTTCCCAAACTGGCCCATTGAAATGCTGAGATGCAGTCTTGATGATCAAATTCTTCCAATGCACTGTTGTACAGATCTGGACTGATGAAAAGGGCAGGTACTAAGCACACAGTCAGTATGGGTTCCATCTATGCTTGGAATATAAGTAAACTATCAATTGCCTTATGACTTAACTGGGTTCTTGATGAACTTAGAAAAATAGATACGATCCTGGTAGAAGACTGGAACTTAGCTCCTGATGTGATTTTCAATAGGGCTGTCCCAGTAGTCAGTTCAAAATAAAGACAGGGCAGTCCTAACAGATGTTATGGCAGATCATGGACTCATTGTCATTTAGTGTCTTTCTCACCCATCCAACAAAGAATAAACTTTTCTGTCAAGTGCCCGTGGTACTTAGTCCAGGACAAATTACTTAATGACCTCCCAATCTCACTCACCATTGATATTACCATGTGAAATTATGGAGATCTCCCTTGTGAACCATGTCCCTATATCTTTGAGTATTGACTTGAATTTCAGTAAACTGAACACCCTTGCAACTAAATATATTACAATAGAAACTGCACATGATGAAAAAAGATATTGTGTCAGGAAATACTTTGAAGACAATAAGGAATCACTGGGTTCAGCACAAATACTACTGGCAGCAGCCAAAGAACAATAAGAGGACAAACTCTGAGGGATTCAGCAATTGACAACTAATGTAGATCACGGCAGCCACTAGCACTTGAAAGAGACATCAAATCATCGGCCACATTGTATTTAACAGAAGATGACTAGAATATGTGAAGATGACCTTAAGTAATCTATACCCTACAAACACAGAGTATATGTTATATAGGCCTCTGCCTCAGCATTATTAACAAGGAGAGATGGACAGAAGGCTGTAATCCTCCCAACTCAGATAGAGGGAAACAGCTGCCTCCTTGTGTACTGCACTAGATGCCATAGGCAAATTGCTTAGTGTATCCCAAAACATTGTGATTGCATTTGCGGATTCCTATTAAATACTCTAGAGGTCTGTATAGTTGAGGATAATGCATGGGACGTCAGGTTCTTTCGAAATCTGACCATCCCTTGAATAAATGCAGATGGTTGTTCTCTCTTAGACAGGGAAATTACTAGGGAGAAAATAGCGAAAGCCATTTCTGACCTAACCTATTTTACAATAAAGCACCTATGGAAGATGGCTTTCCAGGTCAATTCTATAAATGGTTCAAGGAATGCATAATTAAGATACTATATGAGATATATAAAGAAGCTCCTACCAAGTGAAGGGATTCAGAGAGATAGTTGAGTTGGAGTATACCCTCCCAATGTTACCAGCGTCACAACCAGTGCTCCACTTTCGTGGGTATACTTTTTCTAGGTTTATTTCCTAAAAAGGATGGAGGCCCACACTCACTGAAGTGGCACGCTTCATTATCAGACACCTTCTTTCACTGCGAAAAGTAATCTTTCATGATGGGCTCAACCTGGAGCTGTTATTTTGAGAGGGTTATTTTCTGGAAGGGTTTTCTTGTCCTTTAGGGGGCTCTTTGAAGTTACAGGTGTGTATAGTGATTAAATCAATCAAAATGTATTTGCCTTCCCTATCACACATTAAAAGCGATAAAAACATGGGATTTTCAAAACTAAATTAGGCAGTCCTAAAATTGTTCACTGAGGTGTTTCTGTCTTTTTGTAAGGTTTAGTACAGATCCTGGGCATTCATAAGGCCTTTGAATCCCCGATGTGTACAATGGCCTCTGTGTATTGATATGCCTGTCCTTCTGTATGTAAAGTGAGAAATTAAGAAAGGCATATTTACTCTACACCTGTGTGTGAATTGTGTAAATTCTCTGGACATAGTGACATGAAATAGAAAATGGTGTACACTGAGGCTGGGTTTATATCAGCATTACATGATGTAATTGGTACTACACACTCCTGTGATCACAGAAAACCACACATCACAATAGGTGTTGTTTATACACACTATTTGTCACTGTTCTCACAAAAGGTGACCCTCAAGTCCATCCAATTATATTTAAAGATCAGCTCACCAGAAACGGCCTCATTTAGTGCCCACTGGATTGCGCTCCTTGGGCAGACTGCTGCTGAGGTCAAAGGTATAGAGTATTAGATATACAATTTATACAGAGATTATTCATCTGCTTACCAAAAGTGATTCTCAGTTTTTATCACCTCGAGCAGTAGTGTGCCAGTGAGGGAGCCACACAGTGAATCTTCTAGCCTCCAACTGCTTATTTCAAGGCACACTCCTTGTGTCTAACGCTCTGCTTACCTGTTTGATTGCATTATTTTCTGTCTCAATGCCCCACTCAGCAATAATGTATTTTTTGCGCAAACAGAGGTTCTTCTCCTACAGCTTATCTACTTTTATTGTTTGTTCATTCTTAAAAATCAGCAGAAACATGTTGGCGAACAATTTTGGGAGTGCATACTACAGTTCTTAAACTTGCTTTTTTTAGTGGCAATGAATTTGATTGATTCTATTATTCCTATTCAAAGTTGTTCATTTATAAAGTTGCCTTTAGGACAAGAAATCCCCCTATAAAACAGTCCCCTCAAAAGCAGAGCTACAAGGTGAGCCCATCATGAAAGATAATCACTATTTCTTGATGAAGGAGGGGCCCAATGATGAAGCATCTCACCTGAAGTAACACCCTTCATCCTTTTTAGGAACACCCCTAGAGAAAGCAGTGTTTTAGCATAGCTACAGCTCAGGAAAATCCATATAAAGAGGAAAATTTAACATGCGATATCTTGATTCTCTCTAATGGACCACTAATAGAACTACTCCCGAACTATTCTTGAAGCCTAGAAAAGCCCGCCATAGTTTGGTAGTTACCGGGCGGTTTCAATGCTCAATGCTGACAAGATCTTGACAAAGATAATGGTTGAAAAGCTCAGAAAAGTCATTCCTACCCTTATTCACCATACCCAATTAGGATTTGTGCCTAGCTGAAGATCTCTCAAATATATGACAACCCTCTCTCACCTCCTAGGGCTATCATCCAATTCACAGTAAACTATGCTCACTCTGTCCCTCGACACCGAGAAGATGTTCATCAGAATAGAGTGGAGTTATATGTTTTGCACATTTGGAACAATGGGTCTGGATGACAAATTGTCAAGTCAGGTGGTTATATAATGCACCCACGGCACAAGTTAATTGTAGCAGTCTTTTATCTGATTCTTTTTCAGTAACCCACGGACAGAGCGAGGTTGTCTTCTTTCATCTATACTATTTTTAATAGCCTTTGGGCCATTAATCACAGTCATTTGTCAGTTGGCATTCATTTCGGGGGTAACAACACCATTAGGACCCTTTAAAATCCTGTTGAATGTGGACAAAATTCTGCTTGCACTCACTGACCTACCAAAATCTCCCCAAACCTTATATCTATAAAAGCAGATTTTACCACCATTTATGTCTATAAGGAAAACAGGAATAAGAGTGAGGCCTTACCTATGCCTCAGTCAGGCAAGACAAGACTTGCTAAACAGTGCTACAGTGGAGGGCAGAATAGCCTAAATATCTGGGGATCTGTATCAATAGTAGACAAGAAAGAATGGTGCCTGACAAGTTAGATCCACTGATTGCCAAAACCAGATGCAGAATATGCTAAATGGTCACCAGTGAACGTATCTCTATGAACAGAGTTCAGGCCATAAACAGGGTAGTTGCCCCTGTTTCAGTTATGTGCTAGGCATTCTAACACTAACTATAAAAACAACACTTTAAAGGTCCGTCAATAAAGGTATCAAGGCTTTCATATGGGACAATTTGAAACCAAGATTAAAAATCTCTAAACTAGTAGCTCGTAGAAGATATGGCATGCAGAGTCTATCCAGTACTGAACATCACTACATGGTACTCCGCTTGTTGCTAATATTGTATATGTGGCCAAAGACTACTATTATCTCACTATAGGTCATGATTGAAAACGAACTCACCAAGGGCAGATTAGGTCTATCATTACTGTGAAATTCCGGAACACCTACTTTTCGAACTAAAAACCCACAGTGTAATCAATGGTAAGAGTCTGGCTGAAAGCACACAAAGCAGTACGGAGCGATGAGCATCTACATATTGGAATACCCATCTTGAACGATGATAGTTTATGTAAAGGATTGTATCTTATTGATTGGGAGACACTTGACCAAATACTAGGATAGGTGAATTTGAGATCCTTCAGAGGGCTGCAGGAAAAGTTCAATTTGCTTACTAATCAAAAAAGGAAGTATGCACAGTTGAAACACTCTCTCCAGAATATTGTTTTGTTGGGATCTACAAGAGTGCCCTAATCTGCAAACCTAAAACATTGGTGACAATATAAAGGAGTGTTGTCAGAGCTATATAACACTCTAATGCACCAATTGTATTCTAAAACATTAGTAGCTCAGTTGGAAGATAAGCGGCAAGTAACATTGAAGGTCTGATTGGGACTGTTTGGCAGTGAATCTGCATAAATGGGTTGGGGAGGATGGAATGAAACTCAGTCCATTCAAGACCCAGCTAGACTGGTACTGGAGTCCTCAAAACTGTTACAGGCAGGCTTATTGGGCAACTCCAATTGATGGATATGCACACTATCTGGTTGTGAGATGCTGTATATTATCTGAGGATGTCCTAAGCTCTTTGGATACAGAGCCTTGATTGGGTGAAAACTCAGATCTGTTCAAATGTATAAACTGCTTCCTATAAGCGTGTAATATATAGCCAGTAGGATAAAAAGGATGGATGTCTTTTTGGACATATGGTCAGTATTCAATGTTAAAATCTTATGACCACCTCATTAGGATGATAAACCCCCATATGACAATACAATACACAATATGACAATAGATACAAACATAGGACACTGCTTCTTTTCCTTATTTTCGATACACTGTAATAACATGCCTAATACTGTTCACTATATGTCCAACTAGACACCAACCAAACTCACATTCATTCAAGCTAACATTGTTCATGGAGGGAACAGTATAACTACACGGCCAAAACCATCACTTGTAAGTCGACAAAAATTGTTTCATAAAGTATAACACTTTATTCATCAATTTTATCCAGGTGTATCTCTTTTTTTTAAAAAGGGGGGGAGGCATAAGCTTTATAATATATTTGTAATCAATACTTCTGTTTGATCAAAACATCATTGCCATAATAAAAACATCAATTGCATACAATTTCATATTAAAACATGTAACACATTAAAAAGGGAGAGTACATACAACAGACAAAAGAACTGTGTCATTAATTGGCCCACATCCGTGATTACTTAATTTTAGGGCTGAGACCCGATACCATGTAGATACTAAGTACTCAAAGGTCCCAGTCTCTTCACAGATTGTGTTCCTTGTGTTAGCTTGAATGAATGTGAGTTTGGTGTCTAGTTGGACATATAGTGAACAGTATTAGCCTTAGAGTTCCTTCCAAAGGAAACACTTTTGCTACAATGACTGTATAGTACCCTATTCCTTTGGTATAAGGGGTCCTTCTCAGTTTTTTACAATAACATGCCGAATATCATTATATAGAAATGGTTCTATTTATTCCTTACTTACTGGAAGGCTCTTTACATATGTCAATGGATAAGGGCCTGATTTTAATATTGATGGTATGGATACGCTGTTGCAACGGTGACCTAGTATCCATATCACCAAGACTGTGGTCTGCCCGCCAAATTTATATGCAGGTGGGCCTTAGGTTTAATCACGGCAGAGACTACTCCGTCTCCACTGTGATTACACCCCTCCAACAGCCCTACGGAGTAAGGGCCATCAGAGGCATCCTTCTAATTCTGCTTGCCTAATTTAAATGGGTAGAATTAGAGGTCAGTTTTCACTGCCCATCACAGCCAGGGAAACACTGGTGGTAAGGGGCATTGAAAACTGCTAAATGCTCCCCTCGCTATGGGAGAGGACTCTCATGCAATGGGAGCATTGTCTTTTATCAAATAAAAAAGAAAACATTTTGGTGCACAGCTCTGTCATGTTGACGGAGCTGTGCACCAAACTGTAAACAGCATTGACAGGACCCGCTGTGATGGTAATTCCTGCCAATGCTTCAGAAATGACTGCCAGCTTGGTGGTCATTTCAAAATTTGATGAAAGAAATAAATCAGGCTCTACGTTTGATTGCTATTGTTTATTGGTTCCTTGATGTGTCATTTCCTTTAATTTTGTTAGTTCTATTAAAACTATTTTTTTTTTTAAAACAATGTACTTCAAAAATTTTACAACAGGGATCAATAGTTTCCTACTCCTGTGGAATTTCGTCAGGCATTTGATCTTAGCAGGGATAGCATACAGGGTGGTTACAGAAGATACAACTTCTTTCTTTTCATTTTTTCTGTAGTGAATTGCTGCCATGCATTAGGATGCGTATACACTGATGTGGTTATGAAGTTGTATTTCCTTCAGTTGCTCCTGTTGAGCTTCTACTCTCATAAAGTACAAGGATAGTATTCAGATGTGATTTTTTTCACAGAATGTGTGAAGTATGTATGCCGTAAAAAAGTAATAACGTGAAAACACAACACCAATAAAATTCCAAAATGATTTAAAAAATTCAATATATTTTAATAAATTTTAATAACAACTAAAATTGAATCAGTAAAGCCAAAGAGAAAATAGTGCCAAAAAGCAGAAAGCATCACTCACGGTTATCCGGTGGTGTTGGAGGAAACTCACAAGTTCAGGCTAGCCGCCATGGAGTGTGGGTTGGATATAGGGACTAGGTTCATCCCGCTGAAGAGTTACCTTCTCAAGTTTGCACAAGGAGCTGTCATTTGCTTTGGAGGGGGGCTGCAATCAGTTGTTGGCGGTGCAAGAAACACATCAGGCGTCATGGACAGTAGCTGTTGTAGAGTGAAGAGCCGGTTGTCGCTGGAGAATTACGTTGGCAGTCAACAGGGATGTCGTTGTCAGTGCAAAGTGCAGGTCTTGCTAGAGCTTAGCATCAGTGGTTCTCCCAGGCAGTCGATTCTTGGTCACTTCACTGTCGTGAGGAGCCCAAAACCTCTGGATTTGTATCTTCACCTTTTGTTCAAGAGGAGTGCACTCCGATGCCAGCCAGGGTTCAAGGACCTGGGGGGGGTCACCACTTGGGAATCAGGACTTACTTCAATGGAGGCAAACAGGAGGGCCCAGGCAGGTCCAGTTGATGCTGGTAAGCTGGACAATTGCTGGGAGGCCTCTGAAAGCTTGATGTGTCTCTGTAGCTCAAACAGGAGGTCAGCCTACTGATCCTTGCAGTCACTTCTTGGAAGGCTGGGTTAATGGCAGGCAGGTCCAATCTTCCTCTTTAGATGGCAGAGCAGTCCTTCTTCTGAATCTTACAAAGGGCCAGGAGTGTTCTGATGAAAGGTTCTGAATGTCCCACTTTCATATCCGGTGCCAGCCTTTGTGTGCGGGAATTCCCTGGCCTACCCACAAAACTGGTTCTGGTCAGCTCTTTCCCCTCCCCTGGTCCTGGCTCCAAACTGTCCAGGGTGAAAAAGGCAAGGTCAGGCCTGGTGCCATGTTCCTTTGTGTGTGTTGCAGACCGGGCCCTTTGAAGTGTAATATCGGAAGGCACAACTCCTGCCAGGAAGTCCCTCTCCCCTCACAATTTGGCCACTTTTGTCAAATAGACCCACCCTGCCAGCCCTAGTTCAGCCTACAATTTGATCAGAACATAAAATAACATAACATTACATATCAATATAACATATATATCTAGATCCCCTTGTCAACTATGAATTCTCAATTAATTCAATGAAGGATCACTGGGCACTTTCTTATTTGCATCAGGAGTATATTTTTAGAACACAATTGTGTTGCCTCTGTACAAAATTTATTAACTAATTAAACTGGCAAGTATATTTCTGAGGAATCTGTTCAAAAGGCTTAGAGAGTCTCACAAGAATATTTGCTTAAAACTCACTTATTGAATGACACTTAACCCTAAGGGGGACAGATTGATTACTTGCACTTGTCAATTAAATATGATGTTTTAAAATTGTTGTTATTTGGGTCCTTTACAGGAAAGTGTAATTTATTCTCACTCATTGAATATGCCTTTTACAATGTAGGTAAAATTCAAATAAGTTTTGATCTGTTCATCTTGTAGGCACGGTTTAATTACGTTTTTGTTATCATAGGAGCCCCATTCCCTCCCATTCTACATGGGCAACACACCTATGCTGTTTTGAGAGTCAGGATCAAAGCAGCCAGATTCTGGAGACAGAAAGCACCAGACCTCTACTAAATTCTTCAGGCCTCATTTATGAGGCCCCTTGCGCCGCCGGAACGTCACTTTTTGTGAGGTTTCCTGGCACAGAAGCCTGCGTGATACTTATCAGGCAGCACTAAGCTACTTTTTTTGGCTTATTGCTGCCTGATAAATATAGGTCCCTTTAACACAGTTTTCTGCATTAAAGGGGCGTGCAATGGGTGTTGCTGGGGGCGTTCCCAGGAACATCCATGGCTTTTTGACACTGCCCCAGATTTACGAGAAATCGTAAATCAGAGGCAGCGCCAAAAACGTACGCCTCCCCAGGAGAGGCATAAGGGAGGCACAACAAGGAGAAATATCTTCATTTCTCCTCATTTTTCCTTTTTCTATGTGTGCTGCAGCACACATGGAAAGAGGAAAAAGCCTCTTGTGATTCTTTTTGTACAGAAGGTTTCCCTTCCTGTACAAAAATAATCATCCCTGCAATGCAGGCAACCTTGCACCATGGTGCAAAGGTGCCTGAGTTGGTGCACGGCAGCCCATTGTGCGCCGGCGCAGGGGAAAAGGTCAGGAATGCGCCGTATCTGATAGATACGGCACCTTCCTGCCCTTTTCTTTTGCTGTAGGGCAGCACAGCAGGAAGGCCTGCTGCTCTGCCCTACGGCAAAACCTCATAAATGAGACCCTTCGAGTCAAAAAGAAGAATGTAGGACAGATGCTATATAAGTGCCTACAACTTCTACACCAGCTGAGCACTAACCAGAGGAGTAACTGGAATGGCTTGCCAATTTTATATACAGCATAGAGGAGAGAAATAAAGTGAACGCCTGTGTGAGAAAATGTATGTGTCAATGAAGGGTGACTCACTTATAAGTTGGTTTCACCAAAGAGATCTCCATGTGTTTCTTAACCCCAACGAAGATCCTCAGGTCTGTCTAAAGGAGTTGCCATCTGTTAGGGTGGTAAACTTCCTGGTTAATGATTTAATTAGATTTTCCTGGTGTTTTTGCAAACGAGCTTGGCTGTGATAAGAATTATGTACATCGGATAAAGCTTAAGGAAAATGTTATCCCTAAAGTTGCAAAAGTTAGGAGTGTTCCTCTCTTAGTGAGAGATAGTATGAAGAGTGAGCTGGACAAACTCCTGGCGAGGGGTATTATCCAAGAGGTTGAGGCAACAGAGTGGGTCTCTCCGGTAGTAATGGCTCGTAAGGCAAATGGTGAGGCCCGACTCTGTGTGGACTTGAGGGAACTCAACAGAGCGGTAGTCATTGATCACTACCCTCGGCCCAACATCGCTGAAATGCTGTGTTCCCTTGAAGGGGCAAAGGGTGTGAATTTGAGTGGTCAAAAGTTTGTGAAGAAGAATTCATTGGTATTAAGAATCACCTCAACAATGCGCCATGTCTGAGTAGTTTTGACCCTTCTAAATCCTCTTTTCTCATGACTGATGCCAGCTCGACTGGTCTAGGGGCAGTACTATTACAAAATGTAGAATGCGAAGAAAAAACCATCTTGTTCATCTCCAGGCCCCTAAGAGGTGCAGAATGTAATTACTCTGTTGTTGAAAAGTAGGCGCTAGCTGTGTTCTAGGCGGTGCGTAAGTTAAGGAAATTTTTATGGGGTAAAAGGTTTAAGATTCTATCTGACCATAAACCACTCAAAGAAGTTTTTACAAAGAAGGGCATAGATTTTGTCTCTCACCGCATTCGCAAGTGGGTGGTGGCTCTTCAAGAATTTGAATTTGAAATATCGTACTTACCTGGTTCTAACAATGTTCTCGCTGACTGTCTTTCGAGACTTGGCAGTGTGGATGATGACACGGTTGATGATATTGAGTACTTTGCTGGAGAGGATATGGAAGAGGTTGTGAATGTGTGCTTGATTAGTGAAGGTGTTGTTTCGCAAGGTGAATGGAAGGAACACCTCGTTAGTGATGAGTCTTTACAAAAGGTCATCACCATGGTGAAAAAAGGTTGGTGTGATAAAAAGGACTGTGATGATCTGCATTAGGGTTTTTGGCATGTAAAAGAAGTTGGCTGTTGTGGATGGTGTGCTTATGCGTGGAAGTAAGCTTATTCCACCACATGTCTTAAGGGAGAAATTGGTTGGGAGTGCCCATGCCTCTCACATGGGTATAGCTAAGACAAAGGAAAGAATCAGGGAAGTGTACTGGTGGCCCGCCATGGATGTTTTTGTAGAGAGGCTTGTGAGGGAATGTACATAGTGTGCTAATTGTGACAAGTCGATCAAGGTAGGACACAACCTATGGTGATTAGAGAGCAGGCTGCTTCTCCTTGGTCTGATATTTCCTTAGACATCTTGGGTCCTGTGAAGTTTAAATCGCAGGATCACTATGTCATTGTATGCATAGATATGTTTTCACGATGGCCGGAAATCAAGATTGTGAAGTCTGTTGAGTCTACTGTTGTGGTAAAGTTCTTGGATGAGCTTTTTGAGCGAGAAGGCTTTCCTCAAACCGTTTTGTCTGACAATGGTGTCCAATTCACCTCTCGCTTAGTGGAGGATTTTCTGTCTACTAGAGGTATTAAACACAAGACGTCTGCTCTTTATCACCCGCAAAGTAATGGTGGGTCGAGAGGTTTATCAAGGTGCTTAAAGAAGCTATACAACAGGCAAGATCTTGTGGTGATTGCTGGGAGGTTGCTATTAAAAAAAAAGTGAGAGAATATCGCTTCACCCCCCATTCCTCTACAGGCGTGGCTCCCTTTCGACTCTTTAAGGGTAGAATGGCGAATGTGGAGGTGGCTCCCTCTTGGGTTTCTGCAAAGAGAGTGTTGGTTGATGGAAAAATGGGTTGCGCGGATGGTTGGAGAGAAAGAGAGAAAGGTAGAATGGATAAAAGGAAGATTAGTTATGATATGAGAAAAGCTGTGAAGAGTACGATAATTGAAGTTGGTGACTGGGTCAAGATCAGGTTGCCTAAGAAAACTTCTGGTGTGTCAAAATACAGTCAGCCAATACAGGTCATCAAAGTGTTTAAAAATGCCATAAAAACTAGTGATCACAGGATTTGGAATTTGGGCAGGGTCGCAAAATGTTGCTCTACATCTGCATGTCCTGCCGCAAGTTCCTCTTCACTGTCAGATCGACATGAATCTGTGGTTCCTGAGAGCTGTTTAAGACCGCTTCGTTTGAAGCGGGTTCCTCTTCGTTTTCAAGATTATGCTTCATAATGCTTTAAAGTTTTTAGTAACTTGTTCTTTCTGTTACATTCTTTTTTCCTTTTTTTTGTTAATTTTTTTTGTTTTTGTTCTGCTGTTTGTTTATGAAGGGGGAGGTGATGTGGTGTTCTGCACCTTCTTTGTTAACCACAGATTCTTGATTCTGGAATGTGGTGAAGGTTGCCTAGCACTGCTTAAACCTAGAAGGCAGTTGCTCCTGACTAGCTGTGTCATAGGGTTTCTGCACATACAGAGCTATGCACAGGATAATAGGACCTTGGAATATAGTGGTGAGCCAACCATAGACCGTAGCACCCAAAACCCCAACCCAACTAGCCTTAGCGTCTCATTAGCACTAATGTATCAATGATTAGACAACCCAGAACACGGTATCTCTCTCTCACTCAGGACTCGCAGAGGCAAGAACACTCTTTCGTCACACTCGTACCTGTCCACAACATGCGTAAGAAGAGACACTGTATAGTTCAAAATATTTATTTCAACTTACGTGCTCTAAGATACAGTACACGTGTCAGTACTAATAGCATAATACATATGAATAATATAATCAGCATAGTTACTACTCCATAGAATACGAACGGGGAAAGCATCTCATAAAGCAGTGGATATATGTCTAACTAACATTACCACCCTCCCCGTGCTGGAAGCCAGTTTATTATGAGAATAGAAGACCTTTGGGCTTTGACTAGCGAACCCCCATACCTCAGTCTCTAGATGCAAAACTACATCAGCAGACAATCACAGCTCTTCTCTCTGGAAAGTTCGTCTCCAAGTGCCTTCTAGAGCGGGCGACCGCATTATTAAAAGCACACTAATTTCTCCATGGCAGCTGTACATGGTGTTATGTCTAGGTGCGAGGGACGGGCCAAATCAGTAAGAACCAGGGATTTGTTATTCGACCTTGTAACTGTTGTTCAGACTGAGCCCAAAGGGAATAGGAGAAAAGGTGAGAAACAGAAAATGCAGACAGTTGTAAAATAACTTGGCAGTAGCAGAGGGCGACAGAACAACAGTTAAGAGTAACGTGCGCAAAAAGTCATCATGGCAGCCAGGCCTGCCAACGCATCCAGGCAGGCCAGGAGGCCATGAGCCACAAGACACCCTCCCCTGGACAGTCCATCGGCCAAGACGGAAATGAAGACAGAGTTCCAAACACCTGAGCAGAAATGAGGCAGTCCACCGACAGTGAACGGCAAGTTAATCAATCCAAAAACGTGGAAGAGCAGAAAAAAGCTATACCGTCCAAGAGAACATCATTGGAATCGTCAAAAAACGTAGACGCCATCCAGTCCAACAGGTCAAAGCTGCAGGAATGTTCCTCAGAGGATGGAGCATCCAAAAGCAATGCGGGACAGCTTGCGTGATATTCAATATAACTTCGTTGTAGGAGATTCTGAGCAGCCGCCCAGATATCCCATTGTGCCAAAATCCCCAGTGCAGCCGCACGCATCATAAAGCCAGCAGCGGAACAGTCCCGTTCATGGGCCTCTAAGGGACCCACCAACTGAACAAAATCCGGAACAGACAATGACGAATTGGAGAGGCAATAATCCATGGTCCATGTGAACGGACAGCGGATGCAAGACATCACAGGTTGCACGCAAGTGAAATACGCAAAGCGAAAGGAAAGGGTGTAGGACACACTGATAGTTGCCAAGGGCAGAACATCGAAGCCAACCAGAAGTCGCTCACGGAGCAGCTGGAGGCGTTCGGGATCGAGAAGGGCCCAGTGGTGTGCAGCCATTGCGCAGAAAACAGACCAACAGCAAGACACCAGCCGCCAAAGCGAGGATTAATGGGAAACCACCAAAGACGCTAGAAAAAATAGAATGTATGAACGCCGGTATCACACCGAAAATAGTTTGAAAGGTGGACACCAGGCCAGACCCCACAATCTTAAAAAAGTGCACCAGACCCTCAGTGTTTGATGCGTTAAAAATACGATGAATCAACTCCCCAAAATGTTGGGGGAGGTCAGTGTTCAAAAGGGCCTGTATTTCACTGTGGGTACTCGCCACCTGGAGAATGAATGTCTCCCGGGCGGATGTGAGCATAACCTCCTTATTCAATAATAGGGCCTTTATTCTGCTCAACTTATTGAAATCTGCCTCCATGGTAGGAATGGAAGGCCAAAGAGAGTTATCAACGATGTCGTGAGGGGGAGGAAAAAGCACATTCTTGCAGCAGACAACTCTGTGTGAGACCGTAACAATATACGGAATGCCAGCCTGTAGGCCACAACAGTCTTCGTTATTTAAAAGCAAATAGCTACCGTTAGTAAGCAAAGTAAAAGTAGGAGAAATAGCAGGAGCAGGAATACCCTTTAGCACACATGCCAGATTCGGAACTGAAACGCTACAAGCCCCGTGCAATTTAATATGTTTACAAATAAGCGAATGACCCACAGTTGAATCACAAGACTCCCCCGTGAGAAACACTTCCTTGCCTTCTCTAAGGCATTTATACATGAAAGGCAAGGACCAGAGTTCATGCAGGAAAGCACTACCCAAAGGCTGGAAACGGCCCACAGGATAATGTTTCATGCACGAGCTAAATTCAAACAGGGAAAAAGGTAAAGCGATAACCCCATGAACTAGCCACACTGCAGAATCTAGTTCCGCTACAGAGAATGGTAAAGGATCAACTTTCTCGATATGTAACAAGGTGTAAGATGCATCTTTCATGGACATGAACTGCTGTTTTTCCGTCAAATTAAAAGGCAGAAAAAGGGCAGTGGTGTTCAAGAGATTCCAAGGAACTTTACCTAACTTAAGGGTTTGCAAAGTCCAGGCAAACTGCATCACTGAGCGCAACTGATTCTGACCATGATACAACATAGAGACATCATCTTGTACAATATCAACAACAGAGGATACAATATTCTCTAATGTGTAAATGCGGGAAGACAGGGTATTTATACTATTGTCAACAACAGCAAGCACCTTTTCCAAATTTGCTTGGTCTATTTCCCGAAGGCGGGAAGCAGCTTCCATTTGTGACAGCTTCCAGAGTTCATTATACGCTTCATAAATGAATCTCTTCGGTCGGGGACCACGAGGTCCCAAGATAAAGTCAGATAAATCAATAGTGCCTGATAGGAGAGACAAATGTTTCTTAACAGAGTCTAAGGACGAATGTTGTAACCATTGTTTACATAATTTACCAACCGAATACGTGGTGACAGTACGAGTTGCAGTAAATCTTGGATCAGGCTTGTCCTGTATGTAGCCAGGAACTGTGCCATGGAAACGCAGCTGGCATGCATTCGATGATATGGGCCATGCCAACCAGGGTGACTGTATCAGTGCAGAAACGTTAAAGGAATTGTTTTGGAACTGAGCCTGTAACTTCAAAAGGGATATATTAAATCGTAAACTATCATTTGGCGAACTCGACAAGGATGGGATGGCTGGCGCATTTAGTTGTTTAACGGAAGCCAACCCCCAACACGTGGTCTGATAAATGGAAGCATTTAAAAACATAATTTGGGCTGGGATAAGGCAAGCGCGGTGCAAAGCCTCGGTGCCCTGCACCTGCCATGGCTTCGAACCCCAGATTGATTTTAAATCCACTGTGTCTTTCCAATACTCATAACCACCCACCGCCAAGGCGCTCAAAAAGGAACCCGAATAAAGTAATTTAGTGTGAGTCAACATTATTTTTTGAGTCAATGGGGTTTTTAATTTAAAATAATAGGACCCAGGGTTCGATCGATTGAAATCAGTAAAATAGGTGAATTTATTTCGAAGAGTCTGGGAGCTACCTGGTATGGGGTTTGGGCAGTGTTCCCATTGGGTGTAAGTAACAGGGCTGCGTAGTGCACTTGGTTTGTGGAGAAAATGATTGCCCCAATGCTGGTAGCAATACAAATCGGCATAATTCGCAGAATTCATATACAAGTCCTCAGCATTAAAGGAAGCATAATATTTTAAATCAGCAAACAATGCTTCAACGGCATGCACATCCCAATCATCAGAATGAATATTACTTTTTACTACATCACCCATCGAGACTCGAAGGACATTTGGTACATTAATAATTTCCGTCGGGCCATGGATTTGAAAGTTTACCGCATCCCATACGATGCCATCAGCAACTGGAAACGCTGAAATGTTCACAAATGTGTGGTCACGCTTCATGATGTGTGAAGAGGAATGTGGAGCCAAAGTCCCAGCCACACTGTTCACAGCAGAGCGTTCAGGTAAATAGTGACCATTGATGAGTAGAAAAAACACTGTGACAAAGCCAATGGACATGAACAAAAAAAACAAGAAAAGTACCATCCAAATATATGTCCAAGGTGGAATCAAAAAATTGTCTCTAAACCAGGATACAAAAAGACTAAACTTGGACGGGACCTTTGATGAGTTGGAATCCGAGTCAAAGGAATAACGTGTCGGGCTCAGTGGCGTTGTTGGTTGGTGTGCCACCGACTCTGTGGCGGGATAAGTATATTCGTCCTCATCTATGCAGGGTGATGCAGGGGGTTCAAATATATTTTCAGGCAAATCAACCATCTCCATGGTAACATCAGTGACTGTTCGTGCAGGCGTGCCGCGAACACATGTCCGATAAATGGCAGGACAAGAGACCGCTGGTGTGACACTATTCAGGATCGGCCAGATGTTGTAGCTTGACATTTTCCACTGAGATGTATCTGTTTTCCTTGCGACCGGGAAGCGGTGGTAAGATGACTGTACGTGTCCCCTTCAAGCCCAGGACTGGAACCGGTGCACGAAAAGAGGGGCCGAATTCTTTTTTGTTCTCCACCTTCTCTCGTACCAGGTCGCCAATCTTCGGAAGCCAGCCGGCAACCGGAATCTGCAGAGCAGGGTCTGTGGCTGAAGGCAAATGTGCAATTGCAAGTTTGTCTCGGGCTTCTTGTAAGTCCTGTAACATAGTAGAATGATTATCTACATCAAACTTGGCGGATTGCGCCGCCATGTCTAGACCATCAAGGTCAGGCACAAACATTCGTATGCCAAAGAGCATTTCGTAAGGGGTCCGCCCACCCAGAGGCCTTCTAGGGAGATTATTAAGTGCACGCTGAACGGTATACAAGTGGGCCAGCCAGTTCCTGCCAGTACCTATAACTCTAGCTGTCAAGGATTGCTTTAAGTCACGGTTCATTCGTTCAACGATAGAGTTGCCCTCAGGCCTATACGGAGACGAAAATTTCACCCGCACCCCTAAGGAGCCCATTGCGTCCTTGTAAGCCTTAGAGGCAAACGCCGGACCTTGGTCAGAATGGAAGGTGCCGCATGCAAAAATTCCCACAAAGACACGCAAATCCCTAATGACATTTCGAGCGTCAGCACTCCTTTGTGGCCAGACCCAGATGAACCGTGTGCACGAGTCCACTGCCACTAAGATATATTTATAGGCAGTGTCTGAAGAAAATGGACCGCAGTGATCCAAGTAAACACACCCAAAAGGTCTGTTTGAAATTCCAAGCGAGGTCTGCGGTGGTCGCGTGACCGTTGAAGGCTTGATCTGTTGACAAACGTCACAGGAAAGCACATAAGTACGTGTATCTTTATATAAACCACGCCACCAGTAACGCTGCTGCAAAATGGAAATTGTCGCAGACACACCAGCATGAGCCGAAGCCATGCCTTCGTGTGCCGCTGCCATCAAGGAAAATCTGCGGTCCGCGTTGGGGATCAGCCGATCCCCAACATCAGGTATTGTTACATAAGGAGCCTGATCGGGACCTATCTGGTAAGAATATTTAGAAGGGAAACCTCTAGGGTAATTCATTCCTTCTTTTGTTGCAGCAATAGCTGCCAAGATATCAGTGTCTATTTTAGACATGGATCTAGTAACTGCTGCTACTGAACACGTGAGTACTGCTGATCTGGCAGCTTCATCCGCCAGACTGTTACCAACAGCGTGTGCGCCCACTCGCTGATGGCCTAGGGTGTGAACCACCTGCGTGAGTGGCAGACGTCTTTGTAATTCTGCCACTCTAACCCAAAGCATTTTATGCTTGATTGTGTTGCCTTTAGCGTCTCTATAGTCATTTTGCGACCAAAAGAACAGATTGTCATTATATGATTGAACACAGTAGTAAGAATCGCACACTATTAAAGTGGTCACATCAGGATTTACAAACTCAAGCGCAAGCACCAATGCACGCAACTCGGCCAATTGTGCGGTACTGTCCCCGAGTGTCTGTGTATGCACCACAGTGGATTTGAACTTTCCGTTCACAAACGTACCTGCAACAATAGCACATGCGGCTGAATAAGCATGTTTGGAACCCGTGGCCGGTTGTGCCGAACCATCGGTATAGATCACACAGTCGTAATCCTCAAGCGGCAATAAGGACAGAGGAGGAGGATGAACGAATTCATATTGTAAGAACTCCTGAGTCTGAAGTGAAGAATCGAATATGAAAGTGACATCCGGAGACGTCAAAGATGTTGCCCATTGAATCCAACGGGGGTGCAATGCTTTAGAGTTCAGTACACTTGCTTTTGTCACTGCCTCTAGAGCAGGATATGGTGTTACCACCAAAATGCGTTTTCCTTGTGCCAGTGCGCGCTCCTTCAGGATCGCCATTTGCACTGCTGTTAGCACTTTCTCCACAGATGAAAACCGCATTTCTGCGGAGGTGTATAGATGTGACTTGTATGCGATGGGTACTGTATCACCTTCATTAAAGGTTAAATACGTGAAACCCACTGCCCCTGGAATGATTCTAATCACCAAGTTTGTGTGGTTATCACGCGTCAAAAGGTATTTGGACTCAAGAAGGTCTGTCTGCAAAGACTGCAGAATGGAGGTATGCTCCGGAAGCCAGCAAGACTTCGAAAAAGTAGGTTGTATCAAGGCATACAGTGGCTTGATACGCTGGGCGTATTCGGGAATATATGTACGTCCGAAGTTCAGAAAACCCAGCAAAGACTGAAGTTTCTTCAGAGTAGTAGGAGGGCACAGAAGTGCACATTTCTCCAGAAAATGGGGGGCTAAACCCTTACCTTCATTGTTGAGCTCATAGCCCAAGAACAAAACGGTAAATTCAGCAATATGAGATTTGGCAAAGTTAATTTTGTATCCCTGAACCGCGAATTCAAGAATAATGCGGTCTACTCGGGTCAGATGCGGAAACAATTCGTCGTCCGTCAGATAAATGTCATCCATGTACGAACAGGCGTCTGGATCGATGCCGTCTAACAAAGAGACAACACGAGCGGCGAATACGCCTGGACTATTCTTGTAGCCCATAGGAAGACGCCTGAATTTGAACATTTTACCACCGGATGTAAAAGCGCACCATTGGCCACTCTCCGGGGCTAAGTTGTGCGTGTAGAATCCATTTGAAAGGTCAAGGGTCGTTTTATATTTTTTGCGAACAAGACTGTCTACTAGCGCAGAACTATGGGTATTTTGCACCGCAAAGGTCCGACAATGCGAGTTCAAATGCCGGTAATCCAATACTAAGCGGTACGATCCATCGGGTTTAGAAACCGCGAAAAGGGGATTGTTCATAGGTGATACACAGGGTTCAATTACTCCCTGATATTCCAACTGAGTAAGAATTTCGGAAACGGGGCCTTTGGCTTCACGTTTTATGGGATATTGGGGTTGTGGCTGCGGTAACGACCGCAAAGGTATTTCATGGGGGGGAGAATCTTCGTCCCAACCCACGTGATTGCGGAATAACGCTGGAGCCAGGGACACAGCCCACTCTGCTGCAAGTGCCTCCGCTTTGTCCTTTGGGACATGTCGAGAAAAGCTCGGAAGGATTACCTCCTCCCTTTACGCGCAGCAAGGACGAATGGGGGTGGCCAATCCGCCTCTGCTAACAAAATGTCATATGAAGAGGTCAGATTTTCCCCAAAAATCCCTTTAATTACACGCTGTATATCACCTTCAATTTGAATGACAATATTAAATAGTCTGTCAGGGGGTGCCACTCTGGTGTCTGCTGTTTCAACAGTAATGAATGTTTCAGTTGCTGTCGCCTCCATATGAGGACGTAGCGCCTCCCGCATTATGGTAACTTCCGCGGCGCTGTCTAGGAGGGTTACTGCCCACGTCCAATTCAGGAGCCTCGTTCTCACCGTCTGTGGCATATTTCGCTGTTACAGCGGCAACTTTCTTCTTCTGAAATTGTGGTCGAAAACGTTGAGCGTCTTCCTCTTTTCCTCTGACTTGTTGTCGAGGCTGGTCTCGTCCCTGTGGGGCCTCACGGTCCCTTCCTCTATCCTGGCGGTCTCCTCCACCGGCCTGTGACGAAGTCTGTGCCTGTGAAGAACGAGGAGAACGCGTATCAGGGATCTGAAACCTATCCGGTGACTTAATTCTCGCTCTATCGCGTAAATCATAAGTGCGTTCAGAAGAAACTGAAACCGGGGATGCGCCTCGCGACCCCAGCTTCTTTTGTTGCTTACCCTGTTTTTTCAGCCTCCAGCTCTTTTTAGTGAAGACTGGTTTCTCATCTTTCTCAGATTGAGATTTGGTTTGTTGCTGTTGTGGTTGCGATTGTGTTTGCTGTTTTGCAAAAGGCTTGTTACCCAGGCTATTTCTACCAATAGTTTTGTAAGCCAGGGTAATAATTTTCGGTAATTCGCGAGGCTTGTCCAATTCTGGGACTAAAGCCAAAGCGTTTGCTACTTGAAAGTTCACTGCATCGCCCTTGACATTCGCAAGGATCAGCTCAGCTACTACTTCAAACACTCCCACCAGTCTCATCCCTAATTCCACAGCCGCTTCAGGGCCATGTTCATCCTGTACTTTTTTAATTACAGAGGGGAGAACCGTCATGGAAGGAGTACCAAAACATTTAGAATATACTGCTGCGAATACCTTACCCCAGTTGTCACATGCTGTCAACTCGGGAATAAAGTCTTTTGGCAAACTAATCGTTAAAATACGATGTTTATCCACTGGAGTTGTATGTGGAAAAACTGCCTCCAACTGATCAAACTTTTCTGCAAGCCAATAAGGAAAATCATCCTTATTTTGTGGACGTTTGCCCATCACCGAATTCACCATGACAGGACTTATGGTCACTCCGCCTGCAGCAGCTGGTTGGCCGGCAACTCCAGGAGCGGCTCCATGGAGGCTGCCTGTAACATATCGCACTAAAGCTCGATGCACCTGCACCAAGGCCGCATACATAGTGCGCAGTTCCGCGACTGGTATTGTCATATAACGCGGATGTGGGGTGTACCCGGCCAAAACAGGCCAAGTGGCCCCCTCAATTGATAAGGGGCCTAAACGAACCGTGGTAGTCGGTTGTGGGAGGGCGCCATTAAACCAAACACGGTGTTGCCAAGCCGTGAGCGGTACTTCAAGATTAGTATAAGGTCTATAGACAGCAGGAACAACGGTGGGTTCATATTCATGGAACAGATTATCGTTCGCGTTCACCGCTGGAAAAGTGATCCAAGAGTAGAACACTTCAAAGTGGAAAGCCGGATCGGCTTGAACCACAAAGACTAGTTCAACTCCCGCGTCTGGCACTCCATACACCCGTAAGTGATCCCGGAGTGCCGTGCGGCTATGCGCCGCTATGTCTATACCCGCCATTACTAACGGGTCTATTCAACAATCTTACACTAGGCAGCACAAAAAGGGTTATATTTAAAAAAACCTTTTTTAATAACATCAAGCTTGAAAGAACCTACAAAATCTACAAAATAGGAGGTATCGCCGTCACACACGATTCCGGAAGCGTACGTGAGGGGTTTGTGGACAAGCACAAGTACTACTCAAGCATCTCGCAAGTAAGCTGCCCCACTCGTTGGTCGCGCCATGTCATAGGGTTTCTGCACATACAGAGCTATGCACAGGATAATAGGACCTTGGAATATAGTGGTGAGCCAACCATAGACCGTAGCACCCAAAACCCCAACCCAACTAGCCTTAGCGTCTCATTAGCACTAATGTACCAATGATTAGACAACCCAGAACACGGTATCTCTCTCTCACTCAGGACTCGCAGAGGCAAGAACACTCTTTCGTCACACTCGTACCTGTCCACAACATGCGTAAGAAGAGACACTGTATAGTTCAAAATATTTATTTCAACTTACGTGCTCTAAGATACAGTACACGTGTCAGTACTAATAGCATAATACATATGAATAATATAATCAGCATAGTTACTACTCCATAGAATACGAACGGGGAAAGCATCTCATAAAGCAGTGGATATATGTCTAACTAACATTACCACCCTCCCCGTGCTGGAAGCCAGTTTATTATGAGAATAGAAGACCTTTGGGCTTTGACTAGCGAACCCCCATACCTCAGTCTCTAGATGCAAAACTACATCAGCAGACAATCACAGCTCTTCTCTCTGGAAAGTTCGTCTCCAAGTGCCTTCTAAAGCGGGCGACCGCATTATTAAAAGCACACTAATTTCTCCATGGCAGCTGTACATGGATGTTATGTCTAGGTGCGAGGGACGGGCCAAATCAGTAAGAACCAGGGATTTGTTATTCGACCTTGTAACTGTTGTTCAGACTGAGCCCAAAGGGAATAGGAGAAAAGGTGAGAAACAGAAAATGCAGACAGTTGTAAAATAACTTGGCAGTAGCAGAGGGCGACAGAACAACAGTTAAGAGTAACGTGCGCAAAAGTCATCATGGCAGCCAGGCCTGCCAACGCATCCAGGCAGGCCAGGAGGCCATGAGCCACAAGACAGCTGCTGGATGGGGTCTCTATGTTACTGCTTACTTGAATAAACTTCTCTCTCTTTAACTTCAAAAGCCTGGATTGCAATTTGTGAGTTACTCACTTCCACAGCCTGCAAGTTAACTTGCACATTTTGTAACCAAGAACTGCAGAGTGGTCATCCTGTCATGCATTCTGTTGGGACAACTGGGATGAACAAACATCTTTGAGCTATGCATTAATATGAAATTCTACAAGATAAAGCACAGAGAAAGAGAGCCTCCTGCATTGGGGATTGCTGAACTGAATAATGAAGAATCAGACCTAACTCTGAAAATGTTTACAACATACTGCACATCATGCTGAATGTTCAACTTTTCAGGCGAACAAAATTAAAAAAGGATCTCAAGTTTGCTAAATAAGCACCTAGAGAGATCACAGACTTCTAAACTTCTTTAAAAAAGTTTTCATGTATGCTGCAATGTCACTCTCAGCTGCACCTTAATTTCTGAACACAGGTTGGGAAGCTGGAGGGGTGATTGCTATAAATTTCAATTAAGGTGGAGGAAAGATGTGCCAACTGTGTATTGGATAAGGGCTGCCAGATTCTAGATTTCCCAACCACCATTTTGAAAACCCAGCACACGAAAGAAGACAATAAGTAAAGCAGAGGAACAACAGAAATAGGGGAACTGCCCTGCACAGCGAATAAACTCCTGCATGGTATGTAGAAGATGCAGTGTGGACTCCTGGTCTTTTAATGAAAGCTATTGCACGCTCCCTGCCTCACTCTTAGGACCACGACCGGCTTTATGGCAGTGCGATCGGTGCCACCGCACTGGGCGCTGACTTGGGGTGGGGGCATCGTTTTGCAGGTATATTAACATTTTAAAAGCACCTGCTGCTGCATTCCTGGCCTCCAGCAATTTTCAGGCATCAATTGAAATGTCTTCCTGGAAAGAGACCGGAGGTTTGTCTAGTGGAAGTTTCGACTCACCCTAGCACAGAGGGTTAAAATGCCTGCTGCTCAGAACGTGTACCATGCAGATCATAAAGTGCAGATAATGTAAATAGGTCAGTGGGTTACTGCTTCTGTCAGAGAGCTAGTTTTGTTACTTTTAGTTTATGAGTCAAAATCCTAATATAGAACAGTGAGCTCTTAACTGTCATTAAAGAACTGCATTCAAACTGCAAGGAATAAATTAGAGATATATGTTTCTTTGCCCCGTTTTTCATTATTCTAATCTTGCAAAAAGGGTTAATTTGGGTAGAAATCAATTCTTATTAAAGAGAACCCCTAACAATGGTGTTACATTTTAAATTCTGAAGTTGTGCTTTTCCAGAATAAGGACTCTTAAACTATGCTGCCTACCAGTATCGATGACATGTCACTCCTACATTACAACTTGTAGTCCTGTCTGATGTAACATTTCCTATACACTGATTTACACACATGATTGTCTCTGTGCAAATGTGTGTGAGATGTAAACTGCTTTGACACCTTACACTGGTATGAGTGGTGCTATAAAACTAAATGAATCTGCGAGACAGTGATTTTGGAGACTTGTGGGGCACTGTTAAATGGTGGTAGAAAGGGAATCCGTGGCAGAGGTGGTCATTGGGGGGGCTCCAACAAAAATTGTTGCACAGGACGCCACCAGTGTTAAAGCCGGCCCTGCTTAGGACCATAAAATGGTGGACTTCCTGGGGAACCATCCGTGATTGGATTTGTTGTGCGATTTATGGTTCACACATCTAGAGTGTGAGTTGAGGATTTGGAAATAACCATAACTTGGAAATTTGAAGGGTTGTTCATATTTCAGCTGTACACAAAATAGCGGTTAGGGTGTTACAAAGTATTTTAAATGTGTGTGTGTGTGTATACATGGTCACTACGAAAAAGCAAACTTCAAAGGAAGTCATAAAACAGAAAAACTTCTGAAACTTCCTAGCTGTGATAGCCTCAGAAACCATAGCTCACACATCTGACAAACAAACCAAACTCGTATCCTGAATGCAATGCTCGTGTCCTCAAACTTGACGTATGAGATGACTTCACAAATGACATAAACAATATCATGAGTGAGATGACATAGTACCCAACCATTGGCATCCTGAATGATACAAGTATGGACACAGTGGGATTTCTTTGCATATGTGCTGAAAATTAAAAAATGTGGTGAAGTTCTCTATTTATTGTTATAAATATTGTGAGCTTCATTTAGTGTACAGCTTATTGCTTGTTTGGCAGGTTTGACAGCTCCAGTTTTCAGAGCTGACCTATTCTGGGAATTTCAGAGGGTTAACTTTTTATTTTAGTGCTTAACTGCACTTTAGCTGGGGGTTTTAGTTGAATTTCAAATGTGTCTGAAACAAACGTTAAGGTGTTATGGACAGTGCTAACTTCCTATTAACTGCTTTTTTTAAATAGAAAGGTGAAAATGTTTTGCTGGTGTGAATCTGTGTGGTGTGTGTGATAGGTGAGTTGGTAAACGAAATTTCCTCCGTATCATGTTGCAGCCTAATCCCATTTCGCATGGCCTTCAGGGGCGGCTCCTCCACATGGGTGGAGGAGCGTCGCCCACTGCTTTCTCGCAGTGCGAGAGGCAGAAACATAAAATAGTATTATGAATACCATTTTATGTTTCTGCTTCTCGCACTGCGAGAAAGCAGAAGGCAGGGTTTGGTTGGGGGCGGGCAGGTGGGCAGTCCTGCTCCAGGCAGGGGAGGAGTGGCTTGCCCACTGTTGTGGGCGCTGACTGTTTGGTCGGCACCAGGGCCGACCAAACCAGTCATGCACACTCTCTGTTTTCTCCATGTAGGCTGCATGCAGCCTTCATGGAGAAAACGGCCTCCCCATAGACGCCTGTGGGGTTGGCGTCCCACCCAATCACAACGCTGCCATTGCAGCATTGTGATTGGCTTATGGGAGAAGAGGGTGGCTGCCTGCTTCCTGCAAGGAGTAGTCCGAGCAGAGAGAAGGAGACGCAACGCGGGACCGGAGGTGAAGGTAAGTTTTAAGTTTTTTACATTTTTTTATTTAAATTAAACCCCCCCACCCTCCCTGCGCGACCCCCTCCCCACGTGACCCCCCGCTCCCCCACCCGCGAGTATGCCGGCCGCGACTGTTAAGGTGGTATGGTCAAGTTCCAGTTCTAGAGGATATGGGCTTCATTCTACAGGGCCAGATCAGAAGGAGCTATTTCTTGAATCAATAGATGGCAAGGTAGTCTATATTCAGAGGTCTGGAATGGTCTTTTTGTTCTAATGCAGCAGTTTGGTCTGAAAATTGCAAAATTGGTAGATAAAGAATCGGGTTGTTGTGTAATTAAGACAAACGCAAAGATGAATACGTAATGAACAAATAAAATTACTGGGATGTGTAAAGTGTTTGTTGCTGACATCTGTTATGATCTGAAAGTCACCAGTTCTAATCCTGTCATGGGCAATTCGTAGGTCGGTGAAAAACAGGCAATACTTTCGCCTCTTATCTACAGCACTGAGAAACATCAAAAGGGCCCTAACAAAAACAGTATAAAATCAGTTTATTGGGAATACGGGACTCATCTTGTACATCCAGTAGATGCAGATCTCAACATATTGCAGTTTTTAATCACTTTTATTTTATCAGCCACAATAGCATGATGATGCTGGTTGAAGGGGATATGAGGAATAAATAAATGGAGATATTGAAACAAGCCCAACTTGGGAGTCTTTATTAGATGAGAACCCAAATGAATATTCTTTTCTCTTTGGGCTTTGGAGTATTTTTTTATTTTAGATTCTGCTGTTGTAAGAGGGGGCTTTTGCTGAGGCTTCCATTACTTGGTGCTCTGCACCTGATGCAGCTGCCCCAGCAACAACATGAAAGCAAACCACAATGGAGTATAGAGACTACAATGAAGAAGCCTTATCATTGAGTACACAGCAAGGGTGGGTCCTCCACGTGGGCGGAGGAGCATCACCCCACTGCTTTCTTGCAGTGCGAGAGGCAGAAACATATAATGGTATTATGAATACCATTTTATGTTTCTGCCTCTTGCTCTGCGAGAAAGCAGAAGGCAGGGTTTGATTTGGGGCGGGCGGGTGGGCGGTCCTACTTCAGGCAGGGGAGGAGAAGCTTGCCCACTGTTGTGGGCGCTGACTGTTTGGCTGGCCGCAGGGCCGCCCAAACCAGTCATGCACACTCTCCGTTTTCTCCATGTAGGCTGCATGCAGCCTGCATGGAGAAAACGGCCTCCCCATAGACGCCTGTGGGGTCGGCGTCCCAGTTAATCACAACGCTTCCATTGCAGCATTGTGATTGGCTTAGGGGAGGAGAGGAGGCTGCCTGCTGCCTGTTTCCTGCTCCCTGCGACGAGCAGTCCGAGCGGAGAAAAAGAGACGCGACACGTTTTACGTTTGTAAATTTTTTTTATTTAAATTAACACCCCCACCCTCCCCGCGCGACCCCCTCCCCGCGCGACCCCCGCTGCCCTATGCGCGAGTCATGCCGGCCTCAACTTTCTTAATGTGTGTGCAGTGAGAGTTGACTGCAGGTCTTGACCCAATTTACGGCTAACTACCTCTTCACATAGCCTTCTGTAACAGTGGTTTACTGCAGTTAACCTACCTCCCATGCGGCCACCTGCACATACATAAACTGAATTTTTGTATCTCAAATTTAGTGCAAACCATTTAAATGGTTACGTTTTTCTGCAATACAAAGCTTTTATTGTCCCTCTGCCCACCCATGTCAGATCTGCATGACAGCATAACATCACTCGACTTAACTTGACATTTCAACAGAAAAAGGGGCCTATTAGGATGGAGGGTGGACCCGAGTCCGCCCGCCATCCTCGCGGTGTTGGGACCGGCCTCCAGACGTGCGGCGGTCCCGCACCGCTAATTAGGATGTGACCGCCACCCTGGCGGTCGCATCCTGCATATTTGACATTGTGGCGGGTGCTGCTTACAGCAGCAGCCGCCGCAATGCCAAAATGGCATGTTGTGCATTTGCATGCACAACGTGGCAGGCACCGCGCGGTGCCTGCCACCTTGTGCATGCAAATGGAGGGGGGTACCATGGGTACCCCCCAAGTGCACCCCCACACCCCCCGGGGGCCCACATAGGGCCCCCAAAGAACATCCCCACCAGCCTTTCCATGGCGCCAAAGCCGTCATGGAAAGGCCTTCACAACACACCATCCTAATATGGATGGCGGTGCCTGCTAGGCACCGCCACCATATTAGGGGCCAATTCCGCCTGGCCTGCAATTGGAACGATTGGCGACCAGTGGAAAAGTGGCGGACGCACTTTGCGTCCGCCACGAAACCCCCCGCCATTGTAATATGGCGGGGGGTTTCACTCGTTACGATGTCATGACGGTCGCCACCGCCGGCTCGGCGGTGGCGAACATCACATCATCATAATGAGCCCCGAAATGTGTAAATTCTTCAGAGATTTTTCTGCAGATGAGTCAAATGCAGCCAAAGTTAGCAAGCAAACACTTTTTGTTCCCCTTTAATCATGCCACACCAGTGGATCTGCTTAAAGCTCAGTATAGCAGAAGTAATTTCCACATACCAAGTGTCTGCCAAATTTCGTGCATGTATATGAACTGGCCCCAATAATATTAGAAAATGTAAGTTGTTTACCTCCCCCTGTAATGCAGTGGTGGCTCCTCCGCTAAGGCGGAGGAGCATCACCCCACTGCCATGAAACAGCAAACGAAAGGAAAAAATAAAATGATAATAACGTAATGTTATTATCATTTTATTTTGTCCTCCTGCTGCAGCAGCGTGTGTGAGGGGGCGGGGCTGCAGGGGAGGAGTGGTAGTACAAACTTCCTAAGTGTGCAATGACTGTGTGGTCGACCCCCTCGGTCCGCACAAAACAGTCAGGCGCATTTTCCCTGTTCTCCATGTAGGCTGCATTACAGCCTGCATAGAGAACATGCCCACCCCTCCAGCCCCTGACTGAGCACCATGTCACGGCGCTCAGACCAATCACAACGCTGCATTGCAGCATTGTGATTGGCTGCGGGTAGCGTGGGAGCCATGGCGCTTCCTGCTTCCTGTTTTTCACCAGAAGCCCGGAAGAGGACGGGACGGGACACAGGAGAGGCAGCGGCAGCTGACCGGGAGGCAAGTGATTTTTTTTTTACCCAATTTTTACCCTCTTGCCCCTGCCCCTTCGCCCCCACCCGCCCCACTGCTGCTTCTAGGTAGCAGCTACGACTGCTGTAATGTTTCTCCCCTTTATCAGATCTCATTGAAACCTGAAATTCCTGCAATGGGCTTAACTAGATAATAGTTCAACTAGAGAGGTGGCCCCACTGTCCAAGGGAACAGGGCACTGTAAACCAGTAGAGAAATAAGACTTCCCCTGGATGAAAGAGATAACACCAACACTTCCACTCACTAGCACACTCTTGTATTCAATCAATGTGTAGAGATCTAAATCTCAGATGTATACCCCAAATCGAGATGTAGCGTTTAACAGTATTTTATTTTTTGATAAAAAACTCTGTACTCCAGAGTGTTAATAAGACTACAAAACATATACAAAAATCAATAAAATTCATACATAGTATGCAATACAACACCTAATACAATACACACTAATGTTAAAATCCGGCGAAGAAAACTGCAATAAATCAAGTCACCAAACAATGGAATGAAATATACTAGGGGACCCTTTTAGCACAGTTGCACATGAGCTGTTGCATAGGCTGATCCAACATCTAACATCGGATTAAAAGCACTGGTAGGATAACTATTTATTCCTTCCCAGGGTTCCTTGTAGTTGGATTCAAGTGGACTGTCGTCGACGTGTTTCGGTGGTATGTAAATGAATTTAAAAACCACCTTCTTCAGGACACAGAAAATCAGGGATTTTTTCCTCCTCAAAATAGTACGCGAAGTTTGTTTATCACTCTCATTGTGGTGTGTCACAACTCCAAATACGGCATTTTTAATTGCCACTATTTTCTTACTACCACCGCTTTCCAATTGTCATAAATGTTGTGGTAGAAGCTTCTCCCAATACGAAAACGCCTATATATTTGAGGTGGATGTATCCTCTTCACTTTTGGAACATCGGATGAGTCCCCTCCCGAGCCTCGATCAGCTGCCCTAAACCTTAACATAGTGTTTTTACTAGTGTCCGTAAGTACGTTGACACGTAAAACCACACACCTTAGCGCGTGTGTAGGGATTTCACCTTTTTTCATGTGGCACTTTTCACATTGCCACTCACTAGCCTCACTAACCGGTCCTGAAGAAAGCCCCTATCATAATCTTTTCGCGGGCTGAAACATGTAGACCACTCACATAGTCAACTAAGGACAACCATTTCCTACTAGTTGCACTATACATTTTTTAACCATATCCTGAGCCGCCACTAATAAAGTTTACAGGCAAGGACTCTCAGAGATATTTTTAAGAATAATTCACGTCACATCACACATTCACACCACACCAGCTCCGCTGTAATCAGGCGTCGTAGCACAACCGGGGGGCATTCGGCCACCCGATTGGGACCCCAATGATGAAGCATGACACCAACCAGGTTGGTGTGTGAGGGGTCTTTTAAACAAACCTAGTGGGTCCATGTACTAACCACAATAGTGATTGTACCATACCAACATAGTGGGTTCGTCCACATTTGTTAGTCTACCTTTGACAGACTCACAAGAATTTAGTAATATCAAAAGTAATCAAACATGCTCAATGTTTGCCAATTGTTGTTTTTATAAGACTAATTGTATTAAATGCCCAATCAACGATTTACTGAAACCTCTTTTAATATTGCCCCACCCTTTCATTAAATATGCATGAAACCTGAGATTACGCACTGGGCTTAACTTGCTAATGGACTGACAAATTTCAGGCAGATTGATTGAACAGCCTCGAAGTTATTATTGCATGAAAATGTTTTTGTCCCTCTTTGAACTTTTTCCCATTCATTGATCTAGATGAAACTTTCCATACCCACAAAGACTTTTCATGTGCATTTCATAGGGATTTGTCAAAGGATGACACATTTATTAGCAAATTAACACATTTTTTGACCTCTCCTTTTATCTGTGCACCCGAGTGGATCTGTATAAATTTTAAAATGGTAAGAGTAAGCTAAATAGGCTGAGTGTCTGCCAAATTATGTGACTATTCTTCAAACGGCTAAAAGGTATAGGCAAATAAAAAAACACATTTAATCTTTAATTTAAATCTTTGAAGCCCTCCCAACACGTTTGTCAACTATATCAAACATTACTGAGGCAATAAATAGGTTTGTTCACACAGTGAGTGATACATAACTCAGTGGTATTCGTTGTCACATGCCCCGGTATCCCCCTTGACCATTTAAGATACCTTTCAGTCTACATATTTGAGAGAGTCTTGCCGTGTGAGGATTTCCTCATTTACCACCTCCATTACAGATGGTTTGAACTTATAAATGTTTGTTCATGATAGGTTGCTAAAGTTTTTTTCACAACACTGTCTTAATAGACCCTATCCTTTGTCCTACGAGACAGTATTTTGAAAGGACCCTGAAAAGCTACAGACCTGCTATGATCTTGAGACAGGAGCTTAACGATGTTGCTCTATCTCGTGTTGAATTAATCCCACGTTTCCATTTTTAACCATACCAACTGGCAACCCAAAAATAATTGATTGACCATAAGGTAGTTTTATACTTTCATTTCAGGTACCTCGTACCTCCTCATGGTAAGAATTTACAGAAGCAGTGTAGTCACAATTACTGCCAGAACGCCCTTATTTTTTAAGGTTGAGCCCATTTTGTGAAATCAACATCTAACATAAGTAATCAGCTTGTCCTATGATGAAGCATGTCACCTAGTAGTGGGGGTGGGTTAGGGTACTGCATCCCACAAAAGGTCATCCTTCAAACCAGTAGGAAGTCTATAATTGAGACACACACACTGACCTTCGATTACATTGAGTCTATTTCCAAAATAGGTTTCATTTTCACTTGGGAAGTATTTTGTGTTGAACCGGGTCTATAGGGAGGCAGGAGACTAGGCATCTTGCCTCCATTCTCTTCTTTATTTAGTATAAGTTTCAGTAGCGGCTCCTCGAGGGAGTGCTGAGGGGCGGCGGGGCGGGGGAGGGGCAGGGTGGGGGTAGTAACTCCGAATTGGGCCGAACAAAGTTGAGTAAAGAAATAAATAAACAAAACTAATTACATTGCGCGCGCTGCAACGCCAAATCGGCGATGCAGCGCGCAATGTAATTCGCTTTATTTATTTATTTCTTTACTCAACTCCGTTCGGCCCAATTCCGGAGTTACTACCCTCCCCCGCCCCACCTACTCCCTCGAGGAGCCGCTACTGATAAGTTTATACCAAACCAAGCACAGGCACACTTCTGTGTAATGTTCTGGGACTGTATAACATAAAGTGAGCACTGCATATGCTAATTTAATGCACTGTCTCTGCCACAGTATTGGGCTGACTGGTTTCTTAAATAGTTAGAGCCGGAGCAGCGCTATATTAACACCTTCCATTGTGGCAAATGGTAATTTGTCACAGGAACATTAAACGCATCTGCTGCTTTTGGCAGTAAATGTAGCTAGGTTTGTTGACATACCCTAAGCAAATACCAGAATGTAATACAATAAGATACTAAATGCTATAAAAAAACAATAAATAACAGGGCCGAACACAAAAAACTGCCGAAATAGAATGCAACACAACGATACTACAACACAGCAACATCACAGTACAGTACAGCTGCCCGAGCACACACTAAAGTCAATATAACAGCTTATTATAAAATATCATGGAACACAATTCAAAACAAATTTTCTTGGTCTTTATTTTCTTCTTGTAGTTATCCAGCCAACACATGTTTCGTCGTTTGGGACAGTGACCTACAGATTCCTCAGGGCTGTCTTGCTATGTCGAATCACTCTGAACCTCTGCGCCGGTTGTACTTCTATCCCGGTCAGTGGGTAGTAGAACTCAAACTCCAAATTCTATAAAACTTCTTAAGCTTCCAAAAGATTTCTCCACGTACGAGTTTGCCCTAAATACTGTCAATAAGAAACTGTCACCATGCACAGTGTATTCGCTTGTTAATTACGATCTGACTCGGACGCCGATCCACGTCTCATCACTGTTCCAGACGGCGAAACACGTTAGCTGGATAACTACAAGAAGAAAATAAAGACCAAGGAAATTTGTTTTGAATTGTTTTCCATGATATTTTGTTATAAGCTGTTATATTGACTTTAGTGTGTGCTTGGGCAGCGTTTGGATATTTAGATAGATCCTTTTGGGTCATATTGAAGGGGTTTGGATGGTTCCCCCTGCCTTGGAGCACCAGGCTTAGATATACTTGGCCTGGACATACCCGTTAAGAGTGAACGCCAATTCCACACGGTGGCTCATCACCCACAATGTAGCAATTTACAATAATTCATAACAAAAGACAGCAGTATAAACAAAAACAGAACACATTACCACCATAACAAAATGCAACACGCTAAATCTGTACAGTCATTTTTGTCATACATTACGACCTCCAGAAACCTGTTTTCGTAATTAATTGTGGGACAAAGTGTTTGCACCAAGCACTGCCATAATTTATCACTAAGGGACATGAAATAGCGTGAGTCAAAAAATATTTTTTTGTGATGCAACCTATCTTGAGTCAATTTTGGTATAATTCTGTTCAGCAGTTTTGCCTCTGGAGAGAGCAACATTTCCTATGGGAGTTAAAATGGGAAATTCTGCTTTTCTGACCCCCTATTCTCTCACCCTCTGACTTAAACAGAACTAGCCCATTACGATGTCGGGCGGAAGCACAACCGCCGTGCTGGCGGATGCAAAAAGCACCAGTTACCGCCGGCACGCAGCAGTCCACACGCCCGCCCAATTACGATGCGAAAAGTAGGCCAAACACCGCCCGCAAGCCAGCAACACCGTCCGCCATCAAAGTGCGCCCGTACACGTAGCGGCGCAGCCCAACTGACACACACCGTCCGACGAAACACGTCCCGCCCGGCGCATAAATTACGATGCCGCAAACAAACGGCTCCCACGGCCAAGAGATACCGTACGACAAACCGAAGCGGTAACACGGACCCGAGCACGGACAACGAAGAAGCGGCTCCCCGAGCATGAATCCAGCACTGCAGGCCCTCCCCATGCTCCTGCTGATGCACCACCAAGGACGCAACGTACCGCGGAGACGCAGGTAGGCACACACACAACAAGTGCACGCAAACAGCGCACACAGTGCAAGGGCGGAAAAAGCGGACAACCCCCACCAGCGCGTGTACACAACACATCCACCATCGCATCCACATATGACACACAGGCCAAATCGTAACATCGCAGAACACATGTGTACACACCACCTGGGACTAGGAACCAACCACCCCGTCACGGCCCCAAAGCGGCGATGACGCCGCCACACATGCGCACAACGCAGAGGCCAACCGCAGCGCCATGCATGCGTCGCACACAGACACAGGGACACAACCAAGCAGCACACACATCAGCCCCACCCCGAACGCACATGACACGTGACAGGCCGGCCACAGACATGTCCCCAACGCCCAATTCACGGACAACACCCAACGCCACACAACCGACGCACACATGTCAGTGAAGACACGCAACAGCAGGACACACCCCAGTGTAACAAACATGGCGTAGCACACAGCGGCGGCAACACCAACTAGGAGAAGCAGGGCCCCTTCGGGAAGAGGAACGCCAGTACCACACAGAAACACCCATACCACCCTGCACATATGAACAAGACATATAAAACGGAACACCAAAGAGCCCGGGGACCGACAACAGGTGGCCCAAGAATAACATCCACACACAAGGCCCAACGCAGAGCGGAAAGGCAGCCTGCCGCCCACACAAGGGAGAGCAGACAGCACTGAATGACCTTCCATTCCAACTCCGAAACCACAGCCCTACGACAGAAGCCGGTGAATACAGCCATTGTCCAAGAATAGACCAACACAGGCATGCCGAGGAGACCGACCACAGGGCAGATAGCGCATATCACAGAAGCACACAACGGACGGGGAAGAAAGAAGAAAATACTCCCCATGTCGGCCACATGCAAGTTAATTGGAAGGAGTCACACAGCACTGACCTTGAACTGTCTGAGAAGCATGTGGGAAGAGGGCCCGTGTCCTCCAAACAAGCCAACAGAACACAAGTCCTGTCTCCCTACGACTACACAGAGCTCACAGCAACCCCGGAGCGTGCACATTGCAGACTGCACACACAGCCGGAGCACGCCACCTCAACAAACCGCTGCGAAATGGCAACCGCAACACACCTACCCAACTACGCCGAACAGCTCAAGCTGTACAAAACCAACCTGTGCCATACATTGGGATGCGATCTCCTGTCCCTGCTGAACGTAAGTTACCGACTGACTTACCGCATCACATTGTTCAGCTGCGTCATGCCCGTCTTCTACTGTCGGAGGTGTCCCTACCAGCATCCCGTCGAGATATGCCTCTCCAACCCGGCATGTCTGAAGGCGGACCTGCTACCACTACTCCTCCCTCTGGACGCACACGACAGGGCCTGCTCTGCCTATGGGGGCATGGCGTATGTGGCCAACATCGCACCCGCACTGAAATGGGACCACTGTGCCTCCACACGACGGATCATCGATAACAGCTACATCGAATGTCACCCAGCATGCCCCATCATGGTCCTCCAAGGGACAACCTACGAACAACACCTTGACAGCCACCATCCGCTTCATTGGCTGGCAAACATGTACACCACCAATGACATGGAAGCCCTGCTGGACGGCATCGCATACCTGACAACCTGTAAATACGTCGGACCACAACGCAGGTTCCCGAGTGACCTATGATGTCCAACCCCGCACCCATGCTTAGCTTCCGCACGGACTGGCCAGTCACCACCACAACAGCCATACCAAACGACCGGCAACTGTAACCACACCATCAACGACATCGCCATGACATCGGATATGACCGGGACATGCACACTGTTCCCCATCACATCCAGGAACACCGCATGCATCGTGGGAGGCAGTGGCATGGGCTCTGTGTATCGCACCCACATGGACGGAACTGCACGAACAACCAGGACACGACATGGATCCAGCGCCCATGGACACACACACCGCTCAGTGGACATGAATAGGTCGCCTGGAGTCTGTGGGTGCTGCACCCCTCCCACCCCCGCCCCGGGAATCCCATACCAGGACCTTTGCATGGACGACAAGTGCATACAACAACAACACGACCCCAGTGACTGTGACATGTCCAGTAACCACCACAGTGCAACAACAAGTGGCACGCCGCTGCATGCACGCAAGCACATGCCCTGATGTCATCTCACATGCACGCGTGCATGAGGAACAACCGCAGCAAACCTGTCACATGGAACTGAGATGGACTGTGCCCATGATGCCAAGCGGTCTGGTAGGCTACATGTATACCGTCTGTGTCAAAGTCCGCAGCTCCGCAGCTATACGTAAATGTACATTAGCACAGCCTTGGCCAAGCAGATGTCACTCTGAAGCCCACATCCCACATGCAACACCCCACACCCTATCCCATTTGCAATCATGCTCAGTATATCCTCAACATGTATTCCGCTGCCAGTAGTGTCCACTATACTGCATCACAGAGGACAGAAGACTCAATATAATGTTTGAAACCAAAACTGTCTCCGCTGACTCATTTCACAAGTACGAATGAGAGAGGATGAGAGTATGTGAAGTACACGGCAGTCGTGACATGACCATGTAGTCCACTGGTATTGGATGTCAACGCAAATGAGTAGCACTACTGTGGAAGACACACATGTGTCGTGTGAAGTCGTATGGACGCAGTGCTCAGGTGGGTGGGTGCGACGGGTAGATGCGCACATGCCAAGTTGGAGCACGCCGTGTTGGGAGGGGTCATGAACAGTACACCACCGCTTCCCTGGGCATTGTGAGAGGACACCTGTCGGGGGAGTGAACACGTGTGTGCACAGGAGCCGGGCACACGTACAAAGCGGTACCAGGCGCACCTCAGCCCACCCTCTGTGGACAAGCTGGATCCTGTTGTGCGCCCGCCATGCCCCTGACAAGGCACACACAGCCCCAGTCGACCAGGTGTAACCCCAACATAGTCAATCCGCACAGGCGATACAGGGCACGGGATGGCAGTGGAGCATGGTGTGTGAGAGGTCTCCTCGCGCTCCTCCTGGTCATATCACGCAGGCAATAGAACCTCAACGTCTAGCATGGCACAAGTCAGATGGAAGTGTAGGGGGACGCACCACAGCACGAGCAGCACTGACGTCACGGGAGGTGGCTCGCACCATCCCATCCATTGCCCATCATACCAACCACGCCACATGCCATTGCGACTAAGTGCAAGCGCGTGCGCCACCACCCCCGAGCCCTCCCCAGAGAGGCCAAAGAGTGAATGTGTGGGCCATCAGCCACAGACGGACGCGGCCTGGCCGCAAGGGCAGCCACAGCCACTGGGTGTCGCAGGTGGCGGATCCGGAAGGCGAAGACTGTGATGCATAGTCCATGCAGGCCGGGTCTCCATTTGGGGCACCACGCAGGTGGACGGCGTCCCGCGACACATCATACCCTGAGACAGCCCACTCGTGCAACTGGACCCACACATACACTCCTTGCCCTCTCTGGTGCGAGCTTGGGGCTGCCTGTGCAAGCGCGAGCCTCGCAGGTGAGCATGCATATTGGGGGAGCGAGGGGAGGACATGAGGGCTGGGGCGAAGATGACTGTATCACTGTCAGTTAGTACAAGGGATGACCCAGATGTGGAAAGGAAGAGACGTGTCCCGTGTGTACTGCAACTAGTCGCCAATCCAACTACCCCCCATGTCCGGAATGTAAGCCCGCACCTAGGCCCGCCCATCCGCCACATCGAACATACCACCAGCACGACAACCTTCCCATTCGAAACACTGACTGGGGGTGGCGACCAGTGTACAATCATGTGTAGCCTACCCACGCGTACATGTGGGCCCTCCATGATCCATGTCACCTGCGGCAAAGTCATGACATGCGCAATGAGGGAAGTGAGGAGAGCTGTCCGCCCCACGCGCAGAAGGTGCATCAGCTCCACAGACCCAGCAGCGAGTCCAGCAGGGGTCACATGTGCAGGGGCAGCTGTGCCTGGTGTGAAGGCACATGCACATAGACAGCACATCGACCAATGTGTAGTCTGCCCACATCTACAGTCCATCATCATGCGGACATAGGAATTGAACACAGGGCAACACATCTTCAGTTGGTGCACCCACCGTGACCAACAATGCGCAATCATCGACGTACCCGCCCTGTGCATGGCCCCCACCCAACGGAGGCACATCCAGTGCCACCATCCCACACACACAAGCCTTCCACGGAACATGCTGTGTCCAATGGTCAGTACAGAGTCAGCGCCCATGTGGTGGATCCTGAACAGGAGACACATGCACACACATGCCAGCTCCCACTGTGTACGTCTGCCACCTGGCACGTGCAATGTAACCTCTCACCTGTGACGTGTGACTGCAAGCACACAGCCGTCTTGGCATGTGGCTGTCAATGTGGACACCTGTCAATGTTTCGGGAGGTGTGATCCGTACAGTGCTGTACATAGGGTGCAGTGCTGACACCTACTACTGTCTCATATCCCCTCGTGCCACAGGTCCCACTTGTTTTGGCCGCTCAGCCTGTGCCCACATCGTCGTCGTCGTGTGCCATACTCATCCAGCCGCGGAAGCAGTTCCATGCTCAGCAGACATTCATGTTGCCGTGGCGTTGCCGCTTGACGGATATGCAGTCAGTCCCCATCAGCACGCCCCGCAAGTCATTGGGGCCTAGATCCCCATGTGCATGCACATGGCAGTGGTTTGTATCACTAGCCATTGCCATTGGTGGGAGACCTGTGTAAGTGTATTGTGGCCGTGCCGTCCCAGCTTGACAGCTGGGCTGTGGCTCATGTGCTTGCTCAGTCATGTCAGTGATGTGTATGCGAAATTGCTATGTGTCGTGTTGCTTTGACATGTGTCCTCTGCCATTGTCCCTAGGCGGAGACCGAACATTGACCGCCCATGCCAATTGCTGGCAGACATGGAGGATACGGAGGTCATTAGGAAGTTTCGGCTGGACAGGCCAACCCTGCATCGACTGTGTGCCATGTTAGAACCCCATCTCCGTCCCCGCAGGGTGTATCCGACTGCTGTCACCCCCACGGCTAAGGTGATGGCCGCCATGCATTTCTTCGCCACTGGGTCATTCCAGCACACAGTGGGCAGTGGAGGAGGGATGTCCCAGCCCATGTTCAGCAAGGTGCTGAGGGATGTACTGGCAGCCATGATGCTGTACCGGAACAGGTACATCCGCTTCCCCAGGGCTCGTGAATTGGCGGCAGTGAAGGGTGCATTCTATGCCCTTGGCAGAATCCCACACGTCGTTGGAGCCATTGACTGCACACATGTCGGCCTTGTTCCACCACAGGCCACTGAGCACCTGTACCGCAACAGGAAGCACACGCACTCCCTGAATGTGCAAGTGGTGTGCCTTGCGGACATGGTGATCACCCACGTGTGTGCAAAGTTCCCAGGCTCGGCCCATGACGCACACATAATGCGCAACAGCATCTTGCCACGACTGATGTCCAATATGCAACAGGATCGTGCCTGTATTGTCGGTGAGTATGTGGAGTGGTGTAGCGTGCTGGCTGTGCGATGCTGTCCCCTGTCCAGTTGGATTAGCAACGGTTCTCTGTGTCCCTCACACCCAGGTGACTCTGCGTATCCGAATGGGGCATGGCTGCTCAGTCCATTGAGGAATCCTCGCACCCCAGCAGACGATCGCTACAATGAGGCACATGGGAGGACCAGACGTGTGGTCGAGCGTACCTTTGGCCTCCTCAAGTCCAGGTTCAGGTGCCTGGACCGCACCGGGGTGCGCTGGCGTACTCCCCACAGAAGGTGTGCCGGATAGTGGTGGCGTGCTGCATGCTGCACAATCTGGCCATTCGGAAGCAGATCCCCCTCATCGTGGATGACGGAGACCAACCAGGGCCCCAGCCCGCAGACCAGGACAGCTCGAGTGAGGAGGACAGCGGAGAGGAGGAAGCTGGTAATGTGCGGCAGCAGCTCATCGCCCGCTACTTCACTTGACGGTGAGTGTCCATGTACGACGGCTGATGTGGCAGTATCTGTGCAGGTGTGTGTGTGCTGTGTCAGGGTGGCCGTTTGTTCACTGCGTGCTGTGTGTCAACGCTCCATGGCCAGGGTAGTATGCCACTGTTGGTGGCTGTGGCATTGTGCCCTATAGCTCTGTGCGATGTGTGTACATTGCTTGTAGTTGTTGACATGTACAGTGTGATGGGTGTGTGACACACTCATTGAATGTGCTCCTGTTCTGTCTCCCACCCCTAGGTCCCTACAGGCCCTCCGGATTCAAATGCCATGCCACGCATCAGGTGCCTTTCCGCCCAAGGTGGCCGTTGTATTCCGTACAAATAAGACACAGGGCACAAACAGCAGTTAGTGAAAAAGGTGCATTTATTACAAACTGTGACATGTGATTGTGTGTAAGGTGATGACAAAAGTGGTGTGTGCAGTGACAATGAGCTGTCGGTCATGGCTGCGTGATGATCAGGGTGTACCCACTGGTTCTATGTCCATAGTCCAACACACACATGCCATCCAGATGGCTGTGTGGAGTGGGATCGTAGTCCAAGTCAATGCAGTGGCTGGTCAAGGAAGGCTGGCGGAAGGCTGGCTGGCTGCCTCACTTGCGACTGGAGCGTGCGAAGTCCTCCCGGGAGATCTGTTTCCTCTTCGGACGGCCCCTTCCACGTTTGCGAGGGGGTGCCTGCTTGCGACATGCTGGTGGTTGAGGTGTGATCACTGGCTGTGGACGCAGGGGAACTGGACACTGCTGCTCCACCCTGCGCCCCGGCAGGTGGTGGCGGAGGGGAGCTGCTGTCCCTGGCTGTGACCTCACCGCCACCACCAGCTGTCCCATGAGGTCCACGATTTGGCCCATACGGGCGTCCATGGACCTCAACACCCCCAGCACCTCACGCGTGTCTGAGGCAGACCGGACCCATTGTCCTTGGGCCTCTTCATAGGCCCCAAGGACTCTGGCCATGTGAGGCAGGGCATGGCTCCCAGGGGAGGCTGGCGTTTCCCTGACCCTGCTCCTCCTACCAGTCCTGCTGCCACCGGCCTGCCCACTAGCCACATTGCTCACCACGGTCCTCGCTGTGGCTCCCAGGGTGGATCCAGTCGTCCGGGCCACCACCTGCGCTGGGGCTGGTGCCAGCGGAGACGTGGCGGTGGTGGCGGCGGTGGTGGTCGGTGCGGCGATGGTGGCGGTTGCGGCAGTGGTAGTGGCCACAATGACCGTGGGTGTGGCCGCAACGACAGTGGCAGCAGGGGGCTGTGAATGTTCAGCAGCCCTGGATGATGGGTTGGTGGGTAGGAGGGGTCCTGGGGAGCGGCTGGGCCCTGCCACACCAGATGGGCCTGCTTGGTTGTCCGTGTCCGAAGAGGAGGACAGATCCTCCAGATCCGTGTGTCCTCGTTGGGGGCTTGTAGGCTGGCTGTGCTGGCTGCTGGCTCCATCCCCAGCATCCAGCAGTTCGTCACCTGTGGAGAGAATGAGATTAGTTATTGTGTTGCACCTGGCAAAGTATGTATTTGTCGTCTGACATTGACAGTTCGTGCAATCTCGTACATGGGTTTCCCGGAGGCGTGTGTGTGGCTGTAGCATCTGTAGTTGTGTGTGCTTGGCAATGGGACTGTGTGCTGTGCACATGTGGCATGGGACGGATTGGCCATGCCGATGGGTGTGTTGCTGTGCCCCTACTTATTGTGACTCTGGTGTATGCGGGCTCCTGGCCCATCCTGGGTCTGGTTTGTACTTTGCTTTTGGGGTTCAAATGGAACGCTTAGGAACGCATATGGCAACATGGGGGCCATGCCCCAGATTCGCATTTGGGTGGGGATATGCTTTTGGGGTTCAAATGGAACGCTTAGGAACGCATATGGCAACATGGGGGCCATGCCCCAGATTCGCATTTGGGTGGGGATATGCTTTTGGGGTACATGCTGTGAGCCATGGGTGCCGAACGTGACATGTGTTGTGGCAGCATGACAGTGCATGGTTTGAGGTGTGTGCATGCTTGACATGGCCTGCATATTTGCTGTCTGTTGTGATTACTGGACATGGCATTGGACGCATCGTTATGAGTGAGTGATGGTTGTGTGCCAGCCAACGTATTGCAGTTGTCCCATCTCCTTGGTGTGCGTGCTGCCCTGTGCCATGTGCATCACTGCAGTGCTCGGGGGGTGTGGCCCATGTTGTGTGTTGTTGCTCACAGTGTGTCGTGCACTTCATTGACTTCTGGCACATGGTTGGTAATGGGCATGTATCTTAGCGTGACTGCTGTATGTGTGGCAGCTGTGCGGATGACATGCCTTTCATGAGACTGGGGCTGACGGATGGGATGGATGGTATGTTGTTTGTGCATGGTGTGTCTGTGTGTTTGATGGGTTCAGTGGTGTTCGTGTGCATTTATGTTGTTCCGCTCTGTTGCGTCTAGTGTTGTTTGTCTTACATAGGCGTAGTTGTGGGGTGTGTGGTTGACAGGCAGTTGGGGCTACATGGACAGGACTTCAATGGTGTTTCGGTTGTGTGTGATGAGTTGCACAGTGGCTGCCGTGTGGTACTATATTCAGTGTGGCTTGTGCATGCAGACGTGGCTCCTTGGGTGTTGCTATGTCTGTGATGGGTCATGTGGGGTGTGAGTCTGTTGTTCATGTCCGTGTGCACATTGTTCACTTGTTCGTGACGGTGGGCGGTGCTGCGTGTTCGTCTGCTACGTGACATGTCCCATGTGTTGGTCGTGTTACGGTCCTCATGCCTCCAGTAATCCGGCCCTGTCCAGTTTCCCACCTGCAAGTTGTTCGTGCGTGCACTGTACTGGATGCCACATGGCTCTACGCGGGGGTGCTCCATGTTGCAGGTCTGTGGGGGTGGGAGGGTGTTGTGGGTCGTGGGGGTGGCTGGATACCCACTGACACCGATTGCTGTGGACCGTGATGTCTGCCCTTCGGCTGTCGTTGTGCACTGCGGTGGCTGACACGTGGGTGTGGGGTGTGGGGGATGCTCCTCCTTGCTGTGCTGTGGGACTGGGGCCTGGTGTGTGTTGTACTTGGGCTGTCCACCGTCCCACCCACTGCACTTTGTGTTCCTGCCACTTACCTGTTACTTGTCGGTTGGTGCAGCTGTGGCGGACACATGGGTGTGGTGGGTGCTCGTTGTGGCGCTTCTGGCATATTTGGGGACCTGTTGGTGGTTACGTGGCTGGCTTAGTGTACACATGTCCCCACGCATCTTGCAGTTGTTCGGTTTGGGCTGTGTGTGGTGGTGTCTGTTGCATGTGTGTGTGATGTGTTGTGTATTGTGTGCTGGACATGGGGGTGTTTGTCCCTGGGAGCTGTGGCATGGTGGTAGTGCATGTGAGTACATAGCGGTGTGCTGGTATACATTAGTTTGTACTTACCAGCCTCCACTCCCCTGCTAATCCGGCGAGGATCTCCGGATGGATTACGACTCGCACCTTCTCCTCCCACGCTTTGAAGGTCTTAAAGAGCGCGGGATTCCCTCCGCCAGTGACGGCAGCCAGCTCTCTGTTTTTGCCCTCCTTCTTCTTGACCAGGCTCTTGACGTCATTCCAACGTTTGTTAATCTCGACTCTGTTCCTGGGCAGGGTCCCGACTGCATTGACTTGGTCTACGATCCGGTTCCACATTCTGTTTCTGGTGGCTAGTGGTGTGTGCTGGACCATGTTCCCATAGATTTGTGGGTACACCTTGATGATCTCGTCGACCATGACCGTCAGCTCCATGGGCGTGAACTTGGGCATCCTTTGTGGTGCCATGGTGTTTGTGGTGCTGGTGCGGTGTGTGTTGTGTAATGTGCAGGGGGTTTGTGGTGCCGGTGTTTGGTGGTGGTGGTGGTGGTGGTGGTGGTGTTTGGTGGTGGTGGTGGTGGTGGTGGTGGTAGTGATGTGTGCGTTTCTGTGGTGTGCTGCTGTCCTTGCTGTGTCACTGTGTCCTCTCCTCTCCTCTCTGGTTTGCAATGTAGCAAGGGGTTGTGGTCTGTGGGAGTGCTGCTTTTGTACTCACCTATGTGGGTGTGTCCTCATGGTCTGTTGTTTTCAGGTGTGTTGTGTCTGGGGTTCTGGCCTTTGTATTTTTTGTTTGTCCGGGGGGTGTTTTCGGGATATGTACTGTGCTTGTGTATTTGTGCGTGCCTTGCTGTGTGGACTTGTTGGCCATGTTGTGTGCTATTGGTTTTGTGTGCGGATGGTTTCTGTGCAGGTACGTGGGCGCCATGGCTTCTGCCGTGTCGATTCTCATCGGCGTTGTTTGCGCTGGCGGGCGGTATATTTGTGGTTTTTCCGCGCTCATGTCGGTGCGATCGTAATCTCACGTGCGGTGTGAGGGCGGGCGGTTTTGTGTTGTCGTGCGTGTTTCCGTCCGTGGCGGGCGGTTTGTCTCCGACTCGGACGTTGGCGGGCGGTATTTTGTGTGCTTTTTCCGCCGATGGCGGTATTCGGTTTGTGTAATCGTAATGGCGTGGTCGGTGTTCAGGCGGTGTGTGCGGGCGGATTTTTGCCGCTTCCATGCCTGGCGGAATTATTTACGCCGGGTATCGTAATGTGCCCCTAGGTCTCTGTCTGTCTTTGACCTCATGGCCTTGCTGTTTTTTTTTTGTTTTTTTGTATGGTTCAGATTAATGTCAACAGCTCTATATCAAATTAAGTCACCAGTGACACAATCAAGGTTGTCCTTTGAAATGTCATCAGTGGTGTCACTAATGACGTCACTTAACAAATCTTGAGTGATGCCATATGTTGGTCAAAAGTAGTGCGTTACAGGGGCGTGATTTATGCTGCATTTAACTAAGCATAACTGACGAATTTCAGTGTTCAGCTTTTGTTTTGTAACCATAACTGCACTTTACCTGTGCATTTTTCAGTGACTTTATGCCTTTTTTTAAATGCATGTTATGGTCTTATAACCAAAGCTAACTATAACTTCACTTTACCTATTTTCCTTCCCATGGAGTTGAAGGGCACCCTAGTCTGGACAGACTGTGTCCCCGTGATTGCAAAATTAAAGAGAAAGGAAGGCGAAGATATTGCATGGAAATTACAATTTCCTTCATGCCTGAATCATAGGTATTCCAGTGCTCTGCTGGGGCATCTGAAACATGAACCCAGAATAATATTATTTGAGCATTTTATTTGCAAAAAATATCACTATGTTCAAATCTACAAAATGTCTGTAGTCATACCACACTCCTTTCCCAAGGTGGCTGTACTGGCAAGAAGGATTTATATAGAAGCCACGAGGGCTGAAGATTCTTGTAACAGAAAGGAAATTATTGTTGTAACAGAAAGGATTAACGTAGTTCACATTAGTCAGATGGGAACATTGCAATGCTAACAGTATATTGACAAGTGAATGCATCACTATTTTGGGAGAAAAGGTTGCTGCGTGGAGAGATACCTCTGCCTGAACTCCTGATGTAGTGGCCAGGGCACCAGACTCGGTCCCGTACGTGGCTGGGCAAGTGTGTCTGGCCCGGGAGGGGGCAGTCCGGTGGGTGACACAGTGCGCTCCCCATGTGCCAGAACTATTCATATGGAATCTGTACTCTTTCGCACAAATAGCGCAAACGATGGCAGTAGATCGGTGGTGGGCTGTGACATATCCTTATCCCAATGACAGATTTGTTACTCTGATGGATGCTCTGGAAACATTTAATTTGGGACATGGACAATTCTTCTTATTCGCCAAAATAGCAGCCACAGCAAGTGGCATTTGGCCTTCTTTCCCGGATGCCCCAGAGGAGTCACAGACATTGGTGACTCTGCTTGACATGGCTGGGGGTCGTAAGTTAATCTCCTTCGTGTGTAGGGTGCTGCGGGAGGATATCCCACTTTGCGCCCTATCGGCCAGGGCAGATGGCAGGGTGTACTGGGTGAACCGTTTACGGACAAGAAGTGGGAGTGCATCCATGAGTGGGTGAAGTCTACCTCGGCCAATACGAGGTTTAAATAAATACAATATAATATTGTACACAAAGTGCATCTCACCCCAGCACACCACACTTTACACTGTTCACCCGGGGCGGGCGCCTGCCTGCCCTCGCTGTTTGGCTGGTGGAGCAGATTTTGTGCTTATGCTGTGGTGGTTCCCTGAGCTGGACACATACTGGCAATAGGGTGACCAACTGGCATGGGTGCAAATTCAGGACAGTGAGTGTAAAAATTCAGGACAAAGGGTCAAAATTCAGGACAGAAATTCAGGACAGAAGGTCAGAATTCAGGACAAAAATTCAGGACAAAAAGTACGTTTTTCAGACACTTCAGAGGAGGTTGCACAATAATACATAAGTAAATAGGCAACCAACACAAGCACAAGGCAAAATAAGTTTATATTAGGTTGAGAGAACCTTGCACTGCATCTGTTGTGTGTGTGAGTGAAACTTAAACACCTGCGTTTGCATATTCAAAACAAATGAAGAAAAAGATCAAAGCTGAAGGCTTCTCAGATCTTACATGCCCCCTCTCCCCCACTGGAAAAAAACACCAGATCTGATCAATCATCCCAAGGGGATGTGATGTGTAAAAGCTAAGGGGGCTCAGAGGGCCAGGGTAAACATGAAAATAATAACAGCACAAAAGCAGAAACTTTGCACTATTGGAGAAAAATAAATAAATAATAAAGGACAATTGTATTTTGCACCATTATCACTGCTTGTGTGACAGTTTAAGAGGCTAACAGTGGATGCACCTGGGTAACAAGGACGAAAATGAAACCTCCACCTCCCCAGAGCTTGGCCCTAGTGATTGACAGGAGCCCATAAACAAAAGCAGTTTGCCATGCCCTGGGCTCTGGCAGGAGAAGGCCCAGCAAATGCTGTCACTGCTCAGAGGCCCATTATCATTCTGTATGTCATAATTAGGCCAACATACAGAATGATAATGGGCCTGATAGCAGTCTCTGACAGGTCAGGGACGGGCTCCTGCTGGGCGTTGATCATAGCAGGAGTGAGATCTGACCCCTGCAGTGAGAGTTACAGAACTCTCAGGCTGCTTGTAGGGGGCAGCTCGCTCCAATGCCTGAAATTACGGACAAAATGCATCCGTGGAAGAAACCCTCACAGACAACGGACAAGAGGCCCAAATTATGGGCAGTCCATGAAATTTACGGATGGTTGGTCACCCTAACTGGCAAACAGTAGTTGCTAAAATAAATGCAGCCATGAGTTGGGGAGTCCCCAGGGAACTTAAGCATTGCCTTTTGGGGCTGATACCGATGTGCAAGAAGAAGTCCTTAATGGGAGGTTCTTGGTGCTAGGACTGGTGCAAGCTAAGCATAGGGTAGCTATCTGCTGGATTTCTAATAACCCCCCAGAAATGAATGAATGGATGAGGGGTATGACTGAATGGGCAGTGGAAGAAGAGAGCTGCACGCAGAAGTGTAGGAGAGTCAATGACATTGGCGGATGACTTGCATCCCTGAGCAGCGATGCTCGTTGTGTTACTGAAGCCACTGGATGGTAGGCACCCATGAGGGTCAGATTGGACAGTGCTGGAAAGCTGTGAGTGTGTAGTGTGATCAGGGTCTCAGATGGGGAATGGGCGAGGGTGCTTGACAGTGCCGCCATGCTGGGCGGAAAGAAAAAAGCACGCAGTTCTACTGCTGGGACCGGCTACTTCTGAGCCCGGACCGCACAGTCCCTCTTTGTTGACCCTGGAGAAAGTCCTTTGATCAGTCCTAAGCAGCAGATGTGATAGAGGGGGGTAAGAGGGGAGTGGAAGAAGTTGGGATGTTGTTATCTATGAACACAATGTGGAATTTTTGGGATTATCTTAAATACCAATATAAATGTATACAAAAAAAAGTGTATGCACCACGATTAAAAAATTAAGTGCATGAGTCGCTAGGGCAAAAATGTGAATACCTCACAAATAGGAAACCTATTAGTGCAGTTTACTATTGTGGAATATACATACCTAGCTGCAGACCTTTATTGATGAGTACAAAGGTATTCTATGAGGCTGGAGGTGAAAGACGACTCTTTGCTTTGGTGTTTATATCACGACAGATATAGCTGAGGCTACTTTGCTAACACATTTTTCTACTAATCCATGAACTTGTAATTCCAAGTCTGTTCAATATTTTCATCTGTAACACACCAAGGTACACTGGATATAAATAAATATGTCACCTCTTCCTTTGAAGTAAACCGTGTATCAGGAGCAATTAAAACACAGACATGCTGATAGTAGTATTCAGACATAATTAAAAAGAAAAGTGCATTGTAGAAAAAAAGACAATATGTCTTTGGACGCTATGCAGTGCAAATGCGCCTAGCTCTGCATAAACACAATAAATGAAGCTCCTCAAAGTCCTCTTATCTGGCAATTACATGCCTGGGAGCACATGACAGGAGACCCCTGGCAGGTAAGGCAGATGGTGGCAGCTTTGATTGTTCCCCTTACACTCATACTTTCTCACAGGCTGGAAATGAGATTAGGAAAGAGTTTAGTTTCCCCCAAGTACTTCCCAATGGATTACACTATATCGTGTGTTGATTGTGAAGATTTCAATAAAGTTGCCCGGTGGGTAGGTTATGATCAGAGTGGGGCCATCCTACTGCTGCAGAACATCTGTGATTTCTGATGTGCAAGTCCGGTTACATTTATACATTTCCAGAGAAAATAAGAAGAGGCACACTCAGTGGAAAACTTCGGCCTCTGTTTTGCTAACCTAATGGTATTCCTGTCGTTGAAAGGGAAAGATGACAATAGCAGCCTGGCGCTAAAAATATATATTATCCAGAAAATAAGAAAATGAACATTTCCAAAGACATTACAACAAAAGCTACTGGAATATTAGGCCTAATTGGAAAGGATTCCTCCTTTTCTCACACAAGAGATAACGAAAGAAAAACATGAATTATTGGGAAACTTTATGGCTTGTAATGGAATCTGCTCATACTTCTGTATCTATTGTAATGAGTAGAAGGCTATATCCTCTCATAACAAATCAATATGTTTCAAGATAGCTATGGTTCAAAATCGAACAACAATACATCCCTCAAGCTTGAAAATACATAACATTGTGCCTTGTTTGGATTTCTGTATACTGTGTGCTTCTTGCAAATCCAGGACTGCTTACAATGTTTCTTTCATCCTTCCGTTAACAACAATACAGATTTTATAACTGTTTTGTAGGGATACCAAGCAAAGCGGGGTTTGGAAAGGCAATCAACTTGTTGCCTGCAACCGTAGACAATTAGGGGTATGTTTACGAAGGGAGTTGGGTCAAGCGCGATGCAAGCCCAAAATGCGATTTATGAAGCCGCGCAAGGGCACCTTGAGTGGCCCAGAGTGGCTTCATAAATCTGGAGTGGCACAACACAGTGCAAATTACTATGCTGCATTGCTTTGTCCTGAGAAGATGTTCCATGGGCTTTGCGTGGGTGTTACGTCTGTTTAAAATGCATTGGTAGGAAAACATGTTTTGGGACTCCCTTTTTTATTTGCATCTGTGTTGGACTTGCCCCTTTCTGAAGGGTCATCCCCAAACATTTTGCCTTTACCCTCCTGTTCTCTGAACCCATTTCTCTTGGCTTTTAGGACTCTGTGCACTTTATCACTTCAAACCAGTTCAAAAATGCTTGTGCTCTCTCCTTTAAACATAGTAAAATTGTCTTACACCAAATTGGCATATTTAATTTACTTGTAAGTCCCTAGTAAACAGGCACTACCTGTACCCACATCCTGTAAATTAAATGCTACTGGTGGGCCTCCAGCACTGATTGTTCCACCCACATAAGTCGCCCTTTAAACATGTCTCTGGACTGCCATTACAGCCTGCGTGTACAGTTTTAAATTGCCATTTTGACCAGCCCTGGACAGCCAAAGGGCAAGGTGCAGTGTATTTAAAACTTTGGACATGTACTTTTTAGTTTTACATGTCCTGGTAGTAAAAAACTCTTACATTCGTTTTTCACTACTGCAAGGACCACCTCTTCTAGAGGATAACATTGGAGTTACCTTTTTACATTTAATAAGCTGTAACCACCAAATGGAAACAGGTGAGCAGTTCATGTTTGGTGTCTTTGGAGTTGTAAAAGAAAAAATCCTCTCTTATGGTAAAGTTGGATTTTTTTTATTTCAATTTTGAAAATGCCTCTTTTAGAAAGTTAGCATTTTCCTGCCTTAGCCATTTAGTGCCTGCAGCCTGTCTCTGGGTCACGACTGGCTGTAGCTGAAAGTTGGGCATTGTGTATTCCTCTTAGACAGCAACACACAATACAGAGCTTAGGTGTGTCTGTATGGGCCATCACCGGCAGGATAGGAGCACAGCCATCCTTCCACTTGAATAGGCTGTGTCCTATCACCAAACAAAGGACTTCGTACCCAGAAGTAGTTAGTCTGGAGCCAGGGCAGGGTAGGCATCAAACCTGTGCACTTCAAAGGGAAACCTTAAGAAGCTTCGCCCACTTCAAAAGAGGCACCTGGTATAAATATTGACATCAGACACCAACTCTTCAGTACTCTTCTGGCCCTATGGAGACTCTGCCAGGAAGAAGGACTGCTGTGCTGCTGAAAGGACTGCCACACTGCTGGACTTCTGCCCTGCTAGACTACTACCTTGCTGGACTGCTGCCTTGCTGGATTGCTGCCCTGATGCCCTCCAGCCTGAGTCAGAAGGATTGGACCTGCACTGGAATTCCAGAGTGACTTCAAGGGCTAGTCTGTGGGCCTCCTGTTCAGAGCCACAGAGACATAACAGACTCCCAAGCACCTAAACCAGCACCTAGATTCAACTGATATCAAAGTGGTGCCCATCAGTTACTGGATCCTTGGTGTGGCCTCCGTGGAGCTGAATTGAAGATTTTGGGCCCATTGGCACCAAAACCTTGTCACTCGTTCAGCTTTTTAACAAGAAAATCCGTCAACCTAACCCTTTGCACTACACATTCACCTTTCCTGGAGTACCATCACAAAGCTCTGGCCTGACCGCCTGTGACAACAACAGGGCCTTTGCACTGGTCCTTGTCCCCCTCCCTTCATCATGAACGGGACTCCTTGAGCTGGACGGAGAATATAAAGTTTCAGCTGGACTAACCTGATCCTTGTATCCAACCCGCGCTCCATCGCAGTCGGATTGAACTTGTGACTTTCTTCCTGTCTCGTATGGCCAGATAGCCGCGAGTGGCAGTTTGGCCTCTTTGGCTTTTTGGCACTATTTTCACTTAAATCTTTAAATTTCCATATCTCTGGTTCTACTGATTGGAATTTTGTTGCTTTGGTCTTAATTTATTTATTAAATACTGATCTCTTTTTCTAAATTGGTGGGAATTTTATTGTGTTGTGTTCTCACTTCACTACTGTTTGAAGTGCTGCATAAATACTTTACATATTGCCTCTAAGTTAAGCCTCACTGCTCTGTGTGAAGCTACCAGAGGGTTGAGCACAGATTAATTTTGGGTTTGCTTGTGCCTCACCCTGACAAGGATTGTGGTTGCTACTTGAGTAAAGTTTCACTCCCCTCAACCAGTAAACCAATTTCTCACTATCCCCTTAACTATTCACCATGAAACTCTGCATCATTAGCCAATGTAGAAAAACAAATTAGGTCTGTAAAGTTTTGTGGAGATTTATCAAATGGTGAAAAGGTTATTAGCAAGCAACAATCTGAGGAATTACTATCTTTCTGAATCCCTACTATAAATACAGAGCGACTACCGCCAGTCTCTGATATAGATATATATATTGAGATCATTTGAGATGTCATGAGTGATGTCATAGATCATGTCATGAGTGATGTCATATGTGAGGTCATAAACAGTGCATGGCGGGGGAGAAGGTTATAGTTTGTGTTGCTAACAATAACTAGTGAATTTCTGTGTTTTTTTTGTTCAAAACGTTAATGTTGTCATTGACAAATTCACCTAACTATAACGATACTTTAACCATTGTTTTTTACAGTGAATTTCTAAGCTTTTTTTAAAAATGAAAACAAATCTTTTAATCACACCTAACTATAATTTAACTTTAACCTTTGTTTTTTAGTGAATTTCAAGTTTTTATACTTAAAGTAATACTTAGCTACCATGTGTACATGCAACCCCCCCTCTACACATGTCCTTCGGCTGTGAGTGGCGGGGTCTTGGCCTTGCCCTGGAGCCAACCCCTCCTCAATACAGCCAACCCAAAACTGTGCACAGCCTTCGGCCATGCACAGTGGAGGGTTGCCCATAGAACCTGGCCCTGGGTACCCTATCCCCTAAGTTTCAGGGAGGGTGGCTGCGCAGCCCCCTCCATTAGGGAAGAGGTGTGGTGCAGCGGCCAGGGCGGCTGACTCCGGAACACGAGGGCTCACGGTTCGATCCCCGGCACGGCAGGTTAGCCCAGCACCTTGTGACTCCGGGCAATAGCTCGCTTAATCTTCCCGACGGCCCCCAGCACTGGGACACCTCTCCGGAGGTAGCTGTGTGCTTTACAAATGCTGTTTTTCATTTCATTTAATTTCCATTAAAGTAATCGGCCTTGAGGCTGGGCTCACCAGGGCCTTTACAGGCTTAAATGCCACCCTCCCCATTTTGCCAAATCTTTGCCCTGGGGGTGTGCTCCCGGGGCCTCCTGAGGCTCAGGGAGGGGGCTGTGTGGCCCCCTTCCCTGGATTATTGATTTTGGCCCCAGGGGTCATCTCCACAGTCCTCTGTTGGCTCAGGGAGGGGGGCTGCGTGTCCCCACTCCCAATATATAATATATTCAGCCCCTTGGGTAGGTTCACCGGGCCACTAATAGGTTAGGGAAGAGGGCTGCATGTCCCCCCTCCCTATACATAATATGCTCAACAGTGGGGGTGGGCTTCCTGGGTCCTCTGATGGCTCAGGAAAGTGAGCCACAAATCCACTCTCCCCTTAAACATTGTTTCAGCCCCAGAGGTGGGCTCCCCGTGGCCTCTGAAGCCTTGTGGAGGGGTGCCATGCAGCTCCCTTTCCCTTAATGGATAGGCTCCCCAGGGATTATAATAAATAAATGTGACCTGTCTGCGGAGAGTCTTGTCGGATTGTGGCATATTTTGCCTTTTTTTCTTCTTCTTGGGCCCCGGGGGGTCCCTCTGGGTCCCCACATGGGGCATAGGGGTCATGGTATCCCTACCCTGCCACCATATTTCTTTACCTTTTTATAGTTACAGGATAGGGAACGAAGTCCCCAAGTCCTGTAATGGCTGCCAGCAACATGTTTCTCATGTTGCTGACAGCCAACCAGAGCACTCACTCTCATGGGAGTCTGACTCACATGGGAGTGAGATGGCCCAAGAGAAATAAAGCTCCCTGGGCCAATCAGAACACTCTATTTTTAAATTGGCGCTCCCGCAAGAGTCTCTTGAGACTGAATGGCAGCCACCCTCCCAAAAAAAAAAACAAACCCTGGTGGATGGGGTCCCTAGTGCCTAATGAGACTTAGGGAGGGAGCCACTTAGTCCCCTCACCTTGAAAATACATAGGGCCCTTGAGGATGGGGGTCACAAGGTCCCCCTCCCATTTCAAAGGGATATGGCCCTAGGAGATGGAGTCCCTAGGGCCTTCTTATGGCTTGTTGTGCGGGCTGCGCAGCCACCCTCCCCTTAAAAACACACAGCCTGGGGGATGGGCTCTCAGGTCCTTTAAAAGGCTTCGGGTGGGGGGCTCTGTGGCCCCCCCTTAAAAAAATGGCATTGGGATAAGGGGGCCCTAGGGCCTAATAAGGCTCAGGGAGGGGGCACCACATGGTCCCCCTCCCTTTTAAAAAACATAAGACCATGAAGTACGGGGTCCCCGGGCCTTAAAAAAATGGCAGAGGAGGTGGGATACTTGGCTCCCCTCCCCTTTTAAAATTATAAGGCTGTTGACTGGTTTGCTGCAGAGGCTGGCTACAGCGGGGGGGGGTTGGCTTTACTTATGGTAATAAAATATTACTTTACATTTAAAAAGAAAAGAGAAATTAACTTAAACAACCAAAGGTTAAAGCAACATTATAGTTAGGTGTGATAACAAGATCTGTTTTTGTTTAAAAAAAAACCTTAGAAATTCACTGAAAAAAAGAAAGGTTAAAGTAATGCTATAGTTACAGCTAATATATACCAGGAAACTGAAGAGTCTTTGACAGGCTAAGGTGGCTAAAAGACTGGAAAAGAAGTGCTTTGTGAATCAAAATCCAGTAGGCAAATAATCAAAAAGGGGGGAGACATTGGCGCCTGCTGATGAATGTACAAAAAATTTCAAAAGTTATATAGTTGTTTGTTCTGTTTGTTTAATAATTATTCATATAGTTTTTTAATATAGTTGTAGTTTTGTATAGTTCAAATCAAATCAAATTCTTTATTTCGATTCATTTAGAACCATAAAAGATACACATAAAATCACATTCCAATAATTCAAATTGATTTGTAAAAGGTATAAATACTATACATCGCAATAAGGGCTTTTAGGACGAATTTGTAAAGTGTAACCTGTCCCTACTACAGCCAATAAAACTATATAATATCTAATAAATATCTAAAATACAGGCATTTATATTCATTAAAAAATGTTGTTCTAATCCAATGACACTTGTCTATTTATTGTGCTTCCTCACAGGATCCCTTTTCACTTCATGGTGCCACAGAGTCCGTCAATACAAGTCTTGCTTCGTAATACCCATATTCCACAATACTGTCATAGATGTGCATATTTCAACTTCCCAGAGCTATAATAAAACATAAAATGCTATATGCAAAATTAAGGTGCGTGTGCAATTTACCTCTGTTGTGCTATTGTTTACCAAAGTGTCCACATTTAAAGCTTTAGTCCTGCTTTGGCTCTTATAAGATTTACATTGAATAGGTACCTGCTTACGCCAAAGACAATTACTTGGAATGTATCAGTTTTCAAAATTCTCTCTGCCTCTTTGCAAACCCTGATGTTTAAGTTTTTGCAAATGGGTATGATCCATTTCTTCCTCGGTGTGCTATACGATGGGCAGAAAAATAGTATAGGCAAATCATTTTCTTTGGCTCCACTTTGACACAGAACACACAATTCACTTTCGCTTCCAGGGTTACTACGCCATCTAGATCTATTAACATTTGTTTGTAGCACCCCATATCTAAACTTTACATATAAGGACTTAGCTAATTGTGGGCGCACCTCATCCATAAATGGCTCAAAACTTGGTACATCTTTAAAGAGAAGAAACTTAGTTATAAGTGACCCATTATTAGAGCTGTGTAACATGCTATTTTGGATATAAACCCAAAAAGTTGTTTTTAGCAGTTTCTTTGATATTGATATCAGCTGGGTCGGATCTTCCCAGAAATGCGGTATACCCAACTTTGAGAACCAAGAGGAAATATGCTTCAACCATGGAATATCCCTACTCCTGTCGTTCTTTAATATCTCCTCTAGACCTTCCCTATAATGTTTCAGTTCCGGGGTTATCCATAGTCTTACCCAGAATAGGAGTGGTCTTAATAGAGCGACATGGTCAGTGCGTTTAACATTCAGGTCCATGGTGATTGGAATCAGGGGAGTTCTTATAGGGAGGCTTAGTATTTTTCAAAAAAATTTATTTTCTCCCAATTCAAAATTCTTTTTGCAATAGGGCCCCCAAATTTCGGCCCCATAAAGGGAGGCTGATTGTGCTTTATGTTTAAAAACCTCCAAGGCTGGTGAAACTGCTTTCGAAACACTGCCTTGGTGTTTTTTGGCTATTGGCACTGTATTTTGAAGGAGGATTATCTTGTTTTTTTCCAATTGTGGTTTCCAACACATCTTTGTATCTAGGGTGATACCCAAATAATTAAAACTTTGTACACACTCTAGTTTTTCATTATTTAATACTAGATTCTTTTTTAAAGATCTATGCGGATTTATTGCCATATACTTGGTTTTGCTGGAGTTTATTTCAAGGCCTTTTGTAATGCAGTATGTATAAAAACGGTCTATTAAACATTGTAATCCCTTGGGGGTCTGTGATATTAGTATGGTGTCATCAGCGAATAATAATGCTGGCACCAGATCTCCCCCCAACTTAGGAGCGTCATTCGCACAACCATACAGATAGTCGGGGAGATCATTTACATATAAAGAAAACAGGGTGGGTGCCAGTACACACCCCTGGCGCACACCTCTTCTTACGGGGATTCACTTTGTGAGTTCGCCCCATGGTCCCCATCTCACTTTTGCGAAATTTTCCTCGTGCAATCTCATAATTTGCACGAGCAATTTGCCAGGCACCCCTTGGCGTTTTAGCGAATCCCATAATAGATTCCGAGGTATCGAGTCGAATGCAGCTTTCAAATCTACGAAAGCAATATACAAATGGCCCTTTCTTAGATTTACATACTTCCAGCAAAGGCACAAAAATCTAAATACTTGATCGATTGTGCTGGTTTTAATTCTAAATCCTGCCTGGAATTTTGAGAGCACATTTTCTTCCTCTATCCAGTCACTTAATCTATTTAAAATATGCCTGGCGTAAATTTTTTATAAAATATCAATTAAACTAATTAAACTAATTGGGCGATAGTTCACGGGATCATAGCGGTTGCCCTTTTTAAAAATCGTCACAATTTCTGCCCCTTTCCATGACTCGGATATTGGCGTTCCCGAGGCTATTGCATTGCATAGGCAATTAATATATGGTCCCCAGACACTAGTATCATGCTTTAGCAGGTCGCCTGGTATTTTGTCCGGACCGGGGGCCTTCCCTGGCTTTACAGCGTCAATGGCCAAAATAGTTTCCTTCAAACTAAAATGTAAATTGTCGATACTTGGGTTTGGTACTAAATCAACAGCAATATTAGACTGGTCGATTTCTACCGCTGCATAAAGACTGGTGAAGTGTTCGACCCAGGTATTAGCATCGAGGAAAAGATCCTTAGTATCCCTACCTGACCTGTTCCCTTTTGCTATTAACCTCCAAAAGCTTAGCTGGTCTTTTGTTTTCGCTGCGCTTATTAATTCTGACCAAATATCATCATCCCAAATTTGTTTTGTTTTAGTTAGGGGTCTTTTATATCTGATCCTATTCTCTCTTATTAAAATTATATTGTTGTTTTTTATTGCCTCAATTAATTCAGCCTTTGCTTCACGACACTCCTTGTTATACCAAGGATTAATTCCTAATTTCTCATCTTGCTTGCTTCTTTTGCCCACCTTCGGAGTATTACTCACGAATGGATTTAATGCGTCTACGAGAGCATTGTGTACCTCTAACATTCGGGTTGAGTCAGGTAGTTTATCAATATATGGCAAAAGAATATCCGCAAAGGTTTTGTAAATGCATTCCAAAGAGTGGCTATTCCCTAGAATATGCGGCCATTTAAGGGCTCGGCGATTGTTACTTACTAGGGTTTCATCCACAAGGTTATTGCTTCCCTCGCTACATGAAGTCACACGGAGAAATAATTGCGCTGAGAGGGCCAGTTGTAGCGGTCTATGGTCACTCTCAGTTCTAGGCTCTATTATTAAGTCCAGGGCAATTGGCCATAACTCCATCGATACCATTATATACTCTATATTGCTCCTGGATTTGCCTCTACAAAATGTATACGCGCTCGGTCTATCCGAGGGTAGGCGGCCATTACAAGCTCTTAGTCCGTTCCCTGTAGTTAATTTCATAATTTGTGCCACCGCCACAGTGCACGGCACTAGCTTGTCATTTTCTATATTGGGGATATTGTTTGCTGCATCTTCACCCTCAAAGAGGTTTTCAAAACCCACCGCTGGTTCAAAACAACAGTTCGAATCCCCCCCAACAATTACCCGGGCCTTCGATTCTAGTGTATTTAAAAAGGAATCAAGTTGGTCTATCACTAATGATTCCTTGTATGCTGGGCTCGGTCTATTATAGATGTTAATTAAATATATCTTTTTCCATCCCTTGCAGTTATTTTAATCCCGATCATATCATGGGATGGTAAGAAAATTTAGGTTATATCAACTTCAAGGCTAATCCTTACCCAAATTACTAGGCCCCCGATGGTCTACCTCTGGCTGATGGAATGGCTTCCACGTTAAATGTCTTATATCCTATTCTATGAGGAATTTCTAATGCCCAAGTCTCCTGCAAAAGACAGATATCACTCTGCTCTATATACTCATGCCATTCCATGTCTCTGAGATTCCTATTGAGGCCTGCTATATTCCATGAGATAAGGCGTATTTCAGGCCGTAAACCTGATTCATCATCTAGATGTAGGTTATTACTCGCACTACAGTTAGATCTCTCAGGTGTTAAACTATTAATCATGTGGTCAGATGGAATCTCTAGGAGGTTGCCTTGGGTAGTATTCTCCTCCACTCGGTATTGATTATTTTCCTCTGTACTACCACAATTTAGGGCATACTGGGGCACTTCCGGGCTATGAGCATTTATTAAACAAATTTGAACCTTTTTACAATTTTGCCAGATGATCCCAGGTTTAGTATTTCCCTGATGTGGTATCTTTTGTTGTCAATCTAATGTATCTAGGTCTGATAACCCCTGGAACCTATTTGAAAGTGCTACTTGGGTGCCATCATTATTATAAAAGTTTTCAAGTAGGGGTCTGTAGAAAAATCGTAGTGGGAGGGCAGTGATACAACTGCCTTGGGGGGAGATTTCCTCATGCGTATTTAGTATTCTGCGTACCAACTGTGGTCGCCGAAAGTTTACTACTACACAATCACCTACCATATTTTTGGGAGATTTCCCTATCCACCCAACCCTACGGACCATGAGGATGTCTTTCGTGTTTGAGGGGTGAAACTTTTTGTGTTTGGTGAGCCAATCAACCGTCTTATTCCGTAGATTATGCCATGATTCTTTTTGCTCTCTTTTAAGGGGTGGAACCCCTGCTAAGATTAATGCATATGGGCACGAGGCCGGTGGTAGGCCTAGAACTTCATTGTTAGGTACAGGGTCTGTCCCTTTGGGGCTTTGTTTTTGACTTAGACCAATATGGATTTCAGATACATTAGGGATTATATGTGGGGTGTTACTATTTTGTGACCCTCCTAGATTGTCTTGTGTATTCCGCGCTCTACCTAATTGGCCCGTGTCCCTACTGATCAGCTTTAACGTGTGATTTACTGGTAATGACTCTTGAGACACATTACTCGTTTTGGCTTGCTCTACTAACAACCCCTCTGCTTGTGATAATGGGTATGTCCCCATAGCTTTTTCAATGCGGGCAGTATTACTACTAATTTTTCGTTGTTCTATTGCACTATTCAACTGCTCTACCTTTATTCCTATTGGGCTAAGTTTTTTATCCATTAGGTCGCTAATCTGTGTTGGCATTATCCCAAGTGCAGCTTCTAGCATTGATGCTATGGAGCCCTCTAAAAATGTCCTAATCTGTTCTATGAAGGATGGGTGCATGCCAAAATCTATCTCTGTCTGCGTACTAACTGCTCTGGGTTTCTGTCTCAAATTGCTCCTCGGTATTGCGGCTTGAATTTAGCATGCGTACCTGCCCTCCTATTTTCTTTGTTTTGGCTTTCCTAGGCCCATTTGTTTGTCTCTGTTTTACAGATCGCCACATCTCCTTTGGTTCTTCAGTTACCCTTGGCGCACGCAACCTAGTTGCCATGCCCTTTTTATTTGGGCCATCTTCCGTGGCTTCCACATCGCCCAAATAAACTAGGGATGGTATCGGTGGAGTTGGTGTACTTTGCTCATTGTGAACAATCACTGTTGGGCTTAACCTAGGTGACTGTAATATAGCCTTGGTGGTCGATGGGCTTATTTGTCTATATGTAGCTAATTTATAGGGGTCAAGCGAGAGACGCCTCTCTGCTATCTGTATCTTGTGTGTTAAGAGAGACTCTGCTCTAATGATAAAGGCATCCAGGGTGCTAGCAGCCCCCTTGCGTCTATTTGAGCTCATACTTTTATAATCTATCAAACAGGAATTAGCACTTAATAATAATTCTCAAGTCCCCGCCAATGATTACGTTGTCCCGTATTGTTTGTAGAGTCCTTACCACACAGTATAATGTTAATATGGATTTTAGGGGGGTGGCCCAGTCCAGTCTCGTCCGGTCGCTGTCGGGCGCAGACGGGCCCGCCCTTGGTCTGGGCTTCGTCTGGAGCGTGTCCCGCACGCGTCCCGCGCCGTGGGGGGAGAGGCAGCACTATAAGCTGCGCTGAGGAATGGTGCACTCTGCGGGTTGCAGTCCTCCCCAGAGTGTAGATGGAGGTACGGGCAGTGTGGGCAATGCGGCAAGGCGGCGTGTCCCCTGGGACCCTCGTCCCACCAGAGGAGCTTTCACGGTGCATTGACAGCGTTCCAAGCCGCAATCAAACAACAATCAGGCAGGTAACGTCTCCCACCCCGCGGGGGGGAGAGGCAGCGCTATAAGCGGGATGGCCACGCCTCTCCCTCACTCGCGGCAGCTGCGCTGAGGAATGGTGCACTCTGGGGGTTGCAGTCCTCCCCAGAGTGTAGATGGAGGTACGGACAGTGCGGGCAATGCGGCAAGGCGGCGTGTCCCCTGGGACCCTCGTCCCACCAGAGGAGCTTTCAAGGTGCAATGACGGCGTTCCAAGCCACAATCAAACAACAATCAGGCAGGTAACGTTTTGTATAGTTGTTAAATTGGCTTGTTGTAATAAAAAGCTTTAAAGTTACTTTTGATTTCTTTGCTTAATTCTTATTATAAATTTCATTTTTATCATAGTATCAGGATATTCACCAAAACTGGCAGTGGCTTCTTCAGGGATTGTAAATATACTGCTGCATGTACGTATCTCTATGACAGTATGCACATCTTTTATTCTACACTTGGTAATGGAGAACCCAATTATTTTGTAATGCAGGCATGGTGACTTGACATGCAACAGTGAGGTGTCAGTAAAGAGATCAGTCCTAGCCTATGTTGAAGTATAGGAAACTCTGATAGAAGAGAAAGGTATTGGCATATAGAGCAGTGCATCTTCATACTCTAATACGCACTCCTATCAGTTGCTGTGCACAAATTATAAGTGTGACTGTTGCCATTGAGAGATGTCTGAAAGAGAGGTGAGAATGTCCCCACAATCAAATATGGACACCAGTTGTGCAAGTCAGTTTTCGACACTCCAATACTTCATTTCATACTCTTGTATGGACATTCATCATTATGAAGAGGGGTATGGGCAGAGAGAATAGTCTCTACCAACAGTCTACTTTGCACATATGGGGCAGTGTTATTCTATATATAACTATATAACTATAGTCTCTATAGTTGTTTTGTAAGTCAGACTTCTCCGCATCGAGGTAATTTAATATCTATACCTTACTTGTACATCTGTCATCTTGGGGAGACATGTGACCAGAGAGGTAATCCCCTTTTCATCCTCTAATTTGTACACCCATCACCCAAGACACAGGTCACAGGAGAGGGACCAGTCTCTTTTCACAATGTACTACACAGCCTTATCATGCAAGAGAGATCTTTTAGCAAACAGACAGTTCCTCCCAACAGCCTACTATGCACACCTGTCAGCTTGAGAAGAGATATGAGTAGATAGATAAATTGTTCTCAAACCTTACTACAGACACCTCTCATACAGGTAATATGTGTTAGCGGACAGGTCACTCTCTTCCCAGACACCACTGCGTATCCCTGTTGGTCTAGGGAGAGGTGTCAGCAGAGAGGCCACTCCATGCCTACACCGTACTGCATATTTATGTTGTTCTGGAGATAGATGTTAGTGGAAAGGAGAATGATTCCCTACACACTACTGTATATGGCTGTCATACTGGGGAGAGCTGTGACTCGACAGTGAAATCCATTCCCACACCCTAATAAATATGTTTTTTTTCCTGGAGGGCGGTCTCATTGGAGCGGCCACTACTTGTTATACTTAATATTGAACAGTAAGGTCTTACATGTGAGGTGTGTACCTTCCCCACCCTACCATGCATACTGCTGAGCCTGGGGAAAGGTGTGAGTGGAGAGGCAGTGTCTCTTTACACCCTACTCTACACATTGGTTACCTTCATGCAAGGTGTCACTGGAGAGGCCAGTCTACTATAGTCTACTATACACAGTTGTCAGGCTTTGGATAGGTGTCAGTGAGAGTCAAGTGCCTCCTTACACCCTTCTGTGCACTGTTGTTATAGTATGAAAAGGTCTCATTTGACAGTATAATTTCTTCCTACATCCTACTAATGGGGATAAGTACTGTAATAAAGGAAAGTGTCAATTCTTCCTCTAAAAAAAGTCTATGATCACAAGACTCTTGCAGCATTGTAAAAAAAAAAGTGGTTGAAATATTTCTAAAAATATTAAATGGACTTAATGTAAATAAATGAGTATCAATGTGTGCTATGTACCAATGTTTGTCTCATGCAAAAATGTTTTCTTTTTTCATAAATCTAAGTGGTTTCTTTTTCTCCACAATTATATAATGGATTGCATTTCATTAAACTAAACACACTTTAATTATTCCTGTGTATATAAATTACACATACTACATCAGGATATATTCAGAGTAAGTGCAAACTCCAGTATAAAAAGTATGATCTTGTGAGAGGCTTACATTGGCAAACTAGGAAGCACTGCCCTGTTGGACTGCAAGTGAGGGATTGCCTGCCTGGCTCTCGCAAGCACTTGCGAGCTCTCACAAGAGGCTCATGAGAGCAGCCAGTTATGGTGTACTTCTTTGCTTCTCTCAAGACTCTCATAAGAGTTTTGAAGAAAGGAAAAAAAGGGAAACATAGTACGAACAACATAGGTCATGAAAGTAAAGGGTAGCTCTGAAAACAGCCATTTTTGTAAACAGTTTTGAACAACTTTTTAATTTTTTTTGGTATTTTTAATAGGGTAGGACAAAAATATACAACTTGAGGTGTTAAACAAACACCAACACTATCTCCTTAAAAACAAAAAGGAGAAAAACCTACAAAAGAAATCATAAAAAAGCAAAAAAAACTACTGCCTTGGTGGGCACTTGTGCTCTAGGGCAAGCGCATCCTTGGCAGACCTGCTTGTCTCTGATGAAAAAATTATCTGCTTGCACAAGCAGCAAAATAGTGCTTTATTAAAAAAAGCATGGGTTATTGTCCACTTTTGCACTTAGAACCTGTGCAGGTAGAGTATCTCCTGGAGCAAAAGAAGTTCAAGCCCCTTCAGAGTTGTCTACCTCCCCAGCATGAGCCAACTCTGCCCATACAAGCCTTTGTGGATGCAAGGATCTAAGGTGTCTCACACTCCTGTGGTACTCATACTATATTGTTTATTTCTGCTCCCCCAGCTGAACTCTTTCCTCTAAAGTTTACAGGTCACGTACTTTGCAGATACCTCCTTGCCAATTGGCCTCATTTTGAAGAATTGCCACACAAAGGATTCCTTGGGTGGCTGTGTCTGCTGAGGTCATTCTGAAGCCCCTGGCTGCTCATCTGAATCAGATGAGGACATCTTTCTGTTCAAAGGGAAACAGGATAGGAGAGAAAGTCAAATATGTCTACTCCCACCAAAGTCAAGTAGTGAAAAAAGCAAAAAAGATGGAATCTTCTTCTAAATAAAGACTTCTATATGAAACAATTAGAATCCTTCCTTAGGGTGTGCTTCCTCTCCCGAACCTCTCACGAGTGTCTCTCAGTCGTCTCGCGAGAATGTAAACAAATACTTCCTTTTTATCTTCCATGGAACAGCATACAATTCATTTTTCTATCTTAAACAACATCTCCAATGTTCTATTTTGTTCAAAATTTCAGTAAATTCACACACACACATTCTCACACACGCACTAACAGATCCACACAGACACTCACACACCCACTCACACAGGCACTCACAAAGCCACAGCCACTCTCAAAGGTGACAGGTTACAATTAGGATGAAAAAGTTACAAACAAGTAAAAATTCACTAAAAAAAAACAAAGTTTACAGGGATGCTACAGTTAGGAAATAGAATAAAAGGGATGTTATAATGAGGATCAGGTTTCACGCATACAAATCAATTGAAATTCAGAAATTATAGCTACATGAGCTAACTATAACTTACGCCCCTGCAATGCACTGCTTATGATCTCCCATGTTACATCACTTATGACATGATCAGTGGCATCGCTGATGACATCTCAAATGACATCACTGATGACATCACTCATGACCTCATCTACAGAACCACTCACACACCAACTCACACCCCATACAATCTCTCATATGTCCACTTACACATCCATACAACCACTCACAGACCCATTCGCAAACCTATTCAACGACTCACACACCAACTCACTAACTCATACAGCCACTAATACAGCCAAATCACCCCCCCATACAGCCACTTACACACCCACTCACTCACCCATACAGCAACTTACACACCCACTCATTCACCCATAGAGTCACTTACACACCCACACACTCACTAATATAGCTTCATCCTTTCACTGAACCAGTTAATCACTTACATACCCATTCGCACATCCATACAACTAGTCGCACACCCACTCGCTCACCTATACAGACAGTCACACAGACACTTACATGCAAAACAGCCACTTGCACACACTCAATTACCCATACATTCATTCAAACAGCCACTAACTTACCCATACAGCCACTAACACACCCTCTAATCCACCATTGAGCCATTCAAACAGCCACTCCATCACTAAAACAGCCACTCACACACTCCAACACCCAAATAGCCACTAAGGCAGGCACTCACTCACCCATACAGCCAATCACATTCAATCACAAATACAGCCACTCACACAGTCACTCACATACCCATACAGCTACTCAAACACCCATTACTCACCTATACATCTACTCACACACCCACTCAAACAAAAACAGCACTGAGACACCCACTCACACACTGATACAGACAGTCACACACCTACTCAGATGACAAAAGTTATAAACAGTATCACTCATTACTAGTTTAGAAAGAATATTACTGTAACTTATGCAGTAGCTTACTATATATCTTTAAGTCTCAGAAACATTTACAAAACACTTTCACTCACTGGATGATGTCATCAGTGATGTCATTTGAAATGTCATCAGTGATGTCACTAGTCATGTCATAAGTCATGCAATATGTGAGGTCATAAGCAGTGCATTTGGGGGGCGTACGTTATAGGTAGGTCAGGCAACTCTAACTGTTGAAATTCAATGGTTTTATATGAGTGGAATCTAAGACCAACTATAACGTCACTGTAAATATATATACATGAACTCAACCTCCCAAGTTTTAAGGAAAGAAGAGACCAGCCACTCCAGTAACTGTAGTTTAGTAGTCCGTTTATTGCAAACGAGGATAACGCGTTTCGACTCCAAGGAGTCTTGGTCACATGAGTATATATATATATAATATGGTCCTGTGGAAGGCAACTCGCCGAAACCCGTAGACTGTCATTTGTTGCACGAGTGTTGAAAATAAAATTCTTTTGAAATATCACCCCCGGAGTACTGCCTCAGTTCCGTTGAGTCGCAAGAGGATGGAATTGTAAAAATTGTGTACATATATATATATTTATATCAAGATACATATATGTGGAGGTAAAATGGCAAAATAGATACCTAATGTAATACTGAGCAGCCCCAGGTGCCCCAAATGTAGCACTCGAGAGGCTAATCAAATTAATATGTTCGCTACCTGTCCCAGCATCCAACCTTATTGGACTATGGTTTTTAGAGTCTCTCTCTGTGGCAGTTGTTTCTCCTCTAACTGAGGATTCCTCAACAACGACGTTTATAATTTTGTATTTTTAGCAATAGTAACGGCTTTTCTACCGACTACTCGACAATTGAAATACTCCCTACAGCCTGACGTTAATTAATTGATCCAAGAGATATTTGATATTTATAACTACGGGAAACGAATGAAGAACCGAATAACTACTAAAAGATATTAAGAGCTATAGGGTCGGGTGAATGTGAGGAATATAATTATGAAGTGGTGAAGAGGGAAGAAAGCCCTTGAAGACTGAAAATTAAGATTAGTCAGGGCAGTTTTTCTCCCTTTAGGGTTCAGCGTGTAGTGCTGTAGAAACCATCTTAACAATAAAAAATGTAATAAATAGCAGTCCTGACAATCTAAAAGGGAATTTTGAAAACACTGCAATGCAGTCGTTATATGGAACTGAAAAACGATGAAAGATGCAACTGTTGTATTGCTAATTAACGCTTGCTGCATTGTTTAATGTCAGGTTATTAATCTCTAGGTGAGAGGCTGCCACTCGGTCACAGCGCGTTTTTAATCTGTGTCTAACTGTATTATTGATAAATTTTCTTAACCTTGTTCTTAAACCTGATTCTAAAAAAACAAAAACTGTGTTTTTACTCACCATGTGCTGTCTGTGAATGCTGAAATTGAATTTGATCACCCTGTAATTTTGGTATTGGGAAAGTTCACTTCCTGTAGAGCGCTCTGACTACTAGAGCGCTCCAGCAATTTACTGCCTCACTCCTGGGTCTCGATCACGTGACTTCCAGGAGGGGCTTAGCTAAACTACTGGCATTAAAACGCCGGTTGAAGCGCGGGAGCGGGCACTCTAGGTGAGAGGCTGCCACTCGGTCACAGCGCGTTTTTAATCTGTGTCTAACTGTATTATTGATAAATTTTCTTAACCTTGTTCTTAAACCTGATTCTTAAAAAAACAAAAACTGTGTTTTTACTCACCATGTGCTGTCTGTGAATGCTGAAATTGAATTTGATCACCCTGTAATTTTGGTATTGGGAAAGTTCACTTCCTGTAGAGCGCTCTGACTACTAGAGCGCTCCAGCAATTCTCTGCCTCACTCCTGGGTCTCGATCACGTGACTTCCAGGAGGGGCTTAGCTAAACTACCGGCATTAAAACGCCGGTTGAAGCGCGGGAGCGGGCACTCTAGGTGAGAGGATGCCACTCGGTCACAGCGCGTTTTTAATCTGTGTCTAACTGTATTATTGATACATTTTCTTAACCTTGTTCTTAAACCTGATTCTTAAAAAAACAAAAACTGTGTTTTTACTCACCATGTGCTGTCTGTGAATGCTGAAATTGAATTTGATCACCCTGTAATTTTGGTATTGGGAAAGTTCACTTCCTGTAGAGCGCTCTGACTACTAGAGCGCTCCAGCAATTTCCTGCCTCACTCCTGGGTCTCGTTCACGTGACTTCCAGGAGGGGCTTAGCTAAACTACCGGCATTAAAACGACGGTTGAAGCGCGGGAGCGGGCACTCTAGGTGAGAGGCTGCCACTCGGTCACAGCGCGTTTTTAATCTGTGTCTAACTGTATTATTGATACATTTTCTTAACCTTGTTCTTAAACCTGATTCTAAAAAACCCAAAAACTGTGTTTTTACTCACCATGTGCTGTCTGTGAATGCTGAAATTGAATTTGATCACCCTATAATTTTGGTATTGGGAAAGTTCACTTTCCTGTAGAGCGCTCTGACTACTAGAGCGCTCCAGCAATTTCCTGCCTCACTCCTGGGTCTCGATCACGTCACTTCCAGGAGGGCTTAGCTAAACTACCGGCATTAAAACGCCGGTTGAAGCGCGGGAGCGGGCACTCTAGGTGAGAGGCTGCCACTCGGTCACAGCGCGTTTTTAATCTGTGTCTAACTGTATTATTGATACATTTTCTTAACCTTGTTCTTAAACCTGATTCTAAAAAAAACAAAAACTGTTTTTACTCACCATGTGCTGTCTGTGAATGCTGAAATTGAATTTTATCACCCTATAATTTTGGTATTGGGAAAGTTCACTTCCTGTAGAGCGCTCTGACTACTAGAGCGCTCCAGCAATTTCCTGCCTCACTCCTGGGTCTCGATCACGTGACTTCCAGGAGGAGCTTAGCTAAACTACCAGCATTAAAATGCCGGTTGAAGCGCGGGAGCGGGCACTCTAGGTGAGAGGATGCCACTCGGTCACAGCGCGTTTTTAATCTGTGTCTAACTGTATTATTGATAAATTTTCTTAACCTTGTTCTTAAACCTGATTCTTAAAAAAACAAAAACTGTGTTTTTACTCACCATGTGCTGTCTGTGAATGCTGAAATTGAATTTGATCACCCTATAATTTTGGTATTGGGAAAGTTCACTTCCTGTAGAGCGCTCTGACTACTAGAGCGCTCCAGCAATTTCCTGCCTCACTCCTGGGTCTCGATCACGTCACTTCCAGGAGGGGCTTAGCTAAACTACCGGCATTAAAACGCCGGTTGAAGCGCGGGAGCGGGCACTCTAGGTGAGAGGCTGCCACTCGGTCACAGCGCGTTTTTAATCTGTGTCTAACTGTATTATTGATACATTTTCTTAACCTTGTTCTTAAACCTGATTCTAAAAAAAACAAAAACTGTGTTTTTACTCACCATGTGCTGTCTGTGAATGCTGAAATTGAATTTGATCACCCTATAATTTTGGTATTGGGAAAGTTCACTTCCTGTAGAGCGCTCTGACTACTAGAGCGCTCCAGCAATTTCCTGCCTCACTCCTGGGTCTCGATCACGTGACTTCCAGGAGGAGCTTAGCTAAACTACCAGCATTAAAATGCCGGTTGAAGCGCGGGAGCGCAGCGGACGCGCGCAGCGGGCGCACCGGCGGCGCGCCAAAGGCAAGCCCGTCTGCGCCCGTCCACGCCCGACCGGGCCCAGGGCCCAGCCACTTTGTTCAATTATTTAAATATTCCTCCTTGGAGCTCAGAATGCTTCATGACGCGTCATATAAGCCTGGAGATCCAACTCTAGCACGTCTATGCCACCTTAACATTGGTTTGACACGAGACTCATTTCCGGAGGTCAGGTCACCTTTTGCCCATGCCCCCCAGCTACGTACCCAGGTTAACATGGGGCATAAAGACATCTCAATTATATATCTTAATACTCGTTCATTAGTCAAACACCAGCTGGAAATTTTCAGTCTTCTTGACTCTGAACAACCTGACATTCTGCTAGTTACAGAAACTTGGCTCACCCCCGAATCCTCACCTGATATCCTAGCTGCCCTACCCTACGAATACTATATTTTACAAACTAACCATCCACCTGGTAAGACAGGTGGCGGAGTAGCGGCCATCATCCACAAAAACCTGAGTTTTACCGCCCTTACCCCACTCAATCTCTCCGTCACTGACAATGCAGTGATAAAATTTTAATCTAACTCGGCCCCGTTCATTTGCATACTACTTTATAGGCCACCTCAGTACATGCCCCAGTTTCCACATCTGTTAGCCGAACAAATCGCACCTCTAGTTACTAACCATACTAGAATCCTCCTAATTGGGGATTTCAACTACTGGGCCAATGACCCTCAAGGAGGACCACAATCCATCGAGTTGACAGAACTATTGAAAAATATGAACCTTATTCAACAAATCTCCTCAGCTACCCACTCAAAAGGCCACACCCTAGATCAACTCTGGACTGCCAACTTAGTGATATCAGTTCCACATATCATGCCTTGTGTATGGTCTGATCATCACTTGGTAAAATTCTCCTTAAAATATTCTTTCACAGGGAAAGTGCCCACCTTAGGAGGAAGAATGGTGAGAAAATGGCTCTCCATCAATAATAATAATGATTTCATCGCCACCTTAATCAACACAGCTCCGTGTCCCACACCTGATGTTAACCTACACGAAAAATCTTTCTCGTCTTGGTTACTAGCGGCCAGTAACACACACGCTCCACTTAAACGAATCAGCCTCACCCGCCGGCATGAGGCTCAGAGATGGTTTTCCCCCGATTTAAACTTCCAAAAACGTTCCCTCCGTCAACTGGAAAGAAAGTGGAGGCAGGACTACTCCCAAACAGGAAAAACTACTTATGTCCGGGCCCTACATGATTACAAAGAAGGCCATCTCTGCAGCTAAGGCAGCCTATTTCTCAACACGAATTCTCAACTCTAATAATCAAGCTAAGTAATTATTCACAATAGTTGATGAACTATCAAACCCTGAGAGAGTCCTAACTAAACCCAAGCCGTCACAGGCCCTGTGTGATTCCTTGAATAATATTTTTATTGATAAGATTACTGATATTAAAGCCAGCATCCCACACAGGCTCTCACAAGATATTACCCCGCCCACACCCAGGATCCCCCACCTCTTTGGACTCTTTTTTACCTATCGATACAGAGACTTTGAATAACTTACTCGCTAAAGTCAAATCTGGCTCTCCCTTGGATCATTGCCCCCCTCACGTCTTGAAAGCAGCCTTTATGGCCTTCCCAGACCCAGTCCTTGCCCTCTTAAATCAATCCCTGTCCCAGGGCTGCGTCCCCAAGGCTTTTAAGGAGGCTATAGTAGTACCCCTTCTAGAGAAACCAAGCGCGGACCCCCAGACACTAGCAAATTACCGTCCCATCTCTTTGCTCCCCTATATGGCTAAGCTACTAGAGGCCCATGTGGCAAAATGCCTATCCAACTTTTTGGAACAGATGGGATTTTTTGACTCAAGTCAGGCCGGTTTTCGGCCTGACCATTCCACTGAAACAGTGACTGTGGCAATACTGGACTCCCTACGTGAAAATGCAGACAGAGGCAATCATCAGGCCCTGATATTGCTTGACCTCTCGGCTGCATTTGACACGGTCGACCATAACATACTAGTGGACCGTGTCAGAGAGGCAGGTTTTCAGGGTCCAGCCCTTAGCTGGATTAACTCCTTTTTAGTAAACCGCACTCAGGCAGTCCGCATTGGCCAATTCACTGCCCCTAAATTAAAAACAACTTGTGGGGTCCCACAGGGTTCTTCGCTTTCACCACATCTGTTCAACCTCTACTTATGCCCATTGATAAGATCCTTGAAAGACAGGAAGGTGATCACCTTTAATTATGCAGATGACCTCCAACTCATGTTCTCAATCGATAACTCCCCCGAATCTATAACCAACTTTCAATCTACTATGATTTTTATCCAGCAATGGATGAACCTTAATCATTTAAAACTCAATCCCAGTAAAACTGAACTAATTTTGACAGGGGGAGCTTGCAATCCATGGGGTCCACAATATTGGCCTAATAAGCTGGGACCTCCTCCCACCCCCTCTACCTCAGTAAAAAGTCTAGGGGTTACTATAGGCAACGACCTGTCTTTAAAAGCGCATGTAGGCACAGTGGTCTCTGCCTTTTTCCTACAATTTCGAAAAATTAGGAAAATAAGCAGGTTTCTGTCCCATGCTGCACTGGTCCAGGTGGTAATAGCTCTTGTGCTGTCTCGTCTGGACTACGCAAATGCCACCTACCTGGGACTTCCACTTGGCCTCACCAAACGACTTCAGCTGGTACAGAACCAAGCAGCTCGACTGGTACATAAACAGCCCAGGTGGCAGCACGCCTCTCCCCTCCTTAGGAAGCTGCACTGGCTCCCTATCCCGCAGTGATGTGCCTTCAAAGTCGGATGTCTGGTGTTCAAATCCCTATACGGCCGTAGCCCAAAATTTATTGACAATCTTATCTCTCGTTATACCCCCACTAGGAATCTTCGTTCAGCCCAACTTCATCTTTTGACAATACCCACCTTCAAACTGAAACGCCAAGGGGGCTGCAGGTTTGCGACTCTAGCCCCACGCCTGTGGAATTCCATCCCCCTGGAAATTAGACTCAGCACCAATCTGCTCCTATTCAGAAAATCTCTCAAAACTTGGTTATTCACACAGGCTTATGAATAAACTGTTCCGGATTGGCACCTCCCTAGTCCCCAGCGCCATGAAACCAATTGGTGAACGAGCGCTCTATAAGTCACCATTAAGATAAGATAAGATAAGATTAATACAAAACTGTATCATTTCACGATAATGAATTTCAGTGATAATTACTTTACATTTTCCTTTTGGAACAGAATTTATATGCAAACTTTGTTCAGAAATATTAACACAACAATAATAATTCTATTGTAATAAACATGTATGTGTCATTCTGTGCCCGAGCTTTGAGGAACAAAATGTTGTGCTTGAAGACGTTCACGCATAATGGGCTACCTGCGTTCTTTGAAAACAACTCTATTTTTTAAGGGACAAGCACATGTCCTGTCATTTTGTCAGAAATACATCCTGAATTTAATTATAACTACACATAACATCGTCATGTTTTATTGAACAAATGGCCATGGCTACATCCAAATGCAGGCTAACTGCCTTCCATGTACCCGGAGCCCTAACTCCAGATGGAAAATTAAATAAATGATTTTAATAGTTAATGTTCAACAGAGTTCATTGGCACGCAGTATGAACAATTACATAAAAATAATTAGAAGTCGATGACATGAAATATATGACAATACCCGAATATAGAAAAGAAAGCTAATGTGACAATTTGACAACCTGGTTAGTTTAAGTTAACTGCAAAATAGTCCATATGCGAAATTATTTACAGTGCATAACATTTACTAACCATATATCAGGACTGAAAGCAATGTGAATACAAGTGGGAGCTTATTTTCACTTTAAAATATTGTGCCTAGTTATAGTTTGCTTTACTTGACATGACTAGGCCGAACTGGGCTACTCGTACCCAGGACCTATAAATTAAATGCTTGTAGTCAGCCTGCAGCACCCATTGTGCCACCCACTTGATTAGCAGTAGAACACATCTCAAGCCTGCCACTGAAGCCTGCAGTGCAGTTATAACTGCCATTTTGACCTGCTAAAATAACCTTTTGCCAGGCCTAATCCTTCCTTTTGATGACTTATGTCACCCCTAAGGTAGGCTCTAAAGGCTCATAGGGCAGGAAGCATGATATTTAAAAAAGCAGGACATGTGGTTTTAAGTTTTACATGTTCTGGTAGTGAGAATCTCCTAAAGACTTTTTTTCACTACTGCAAGGCCTAACTCTTCCATTGGCTAATACTGGGTTGCCTTATTACATTTAATACGTGCTAACCTAAAATTAGGAGTAGATAGAGATATGCTATTTACACTGAAATGAATTGTAATTGATTTAAAATCCTCTTTTATGGTAAAGTCAGATTTTAAGTCACATTCTAGAAAGTTGTCATTTTCTTGGCCTAACCACTTGTGCCAGTGTACGAGAGTAACATGACTGTGAATGGCTCTGCTGTTGGGGTTTGTGTAATTCTTCCAGACCATCACACAAATGGGGAATAGGTGTGGGCAGGATGGCCCATCCTGCCAAAATCGCTGAGAGAGGAGCTGCACCCAGCCTCACTTAGTCTTTAAAGGGTTTTCCTCCAGCACAATCAAAGGACCCTGACTCCAGCCTATTGTCACCTCGGAAAGGTTGGAGCCTTGACAGGGGAAGGAGAGAGATTTCCAGACCAGATGTGGGGGTAGGACAGGGTGTCCTCCAAAACACAAAGACTGGCCCCCGGTATAAATACTGGACTGCCTGAGCCACTCTGCAGAACACTCATAGATCTGCAGACATTAAAGAAGAAGGACTGACCTGCTGCCAGAGGACTGTCCTGCTGCTTGAGGGACGCCTTGCTGTCTGAGATGGTAGACTGGACCTGCTTACCTTCATCCCAGGCTTACCTGAGTGAATACAAGTGTCAGTTGGCTGATGATCCTGTTTGAGCTAGAGGGACACAACAAGCTCCGGAGGCCTCCCTGTAACTGCCAACTCACCTTCTAGGGTGGACAAGCTGGAGTATGTTCCTGATCCCCAAGAGGTGCCCCCTAGGTCCTGGACCCTTGGCTGTCATTAGTGTGAGCTGCTCCTGAAGAGAAAAGGTGAAATTCTGAAGTTCGGGCTCTTCGTGACCACATATTGGCCCATTCATGACAAGACTCTGTTGTCAACAACGAGCGCCAATTGAAAGTGCTGGTGACTCCTGCTCTTCACCCCACAGTGAACACCAGTGATGACCGGCAACACAAGATGTGCACTTTGCTCTACAGCAATGACGGCCTGTGGAGACCGTTAAAGCAAAGCTCCAGCAATGATCGTCCGTGATACCTGATCGGATTTTCATGCAATGACTGTCTGCTACACCAGGCCTTCTCTTCATGCTACAGCAAAAACCATACATGATGCTCTCCCTGCTCACCGTTGCCTTCTCCATCGCAAACATAACTCTTTGCACTGGACTTTTAGAAGGTAACTCTTTCAGCTGGACTAACCTGATCCCTGTATCCGACCCACATTCCATTGCAGTCGGGCTGAACTTGTGACTTTCTCCCGGTCTAGTTTAGCCAAATGACCATGAGTGGTGCTTTGTGATTCTCTGCGCTATTTTTAACTAAACCATTAAAACGGAATATCTCAGGTTCTACTGATTGGATTTTTGTGGTTCTGGTACCATTTATTTATTAAACTTTATTTACTCCGTTCTTATAGATTGGTTGGGATTTTTCCTGTGTTGTGTTTTCACTTTATTGCTGTTTGTGTGCTGCATAAATACTTTACACGTACTTTCTAAGTTAAACCCGGCTGGTTTTGTGCCAAGCTACCAGTGGGTTAAACACAGGCTACATTAGGTACTTCTTGTGGTTCACCCTGACAAGGATTGTTGTTGTTCCCTGAGTGGGGTTCCACCCTCCGCAACCAATAACCCAATTTCTTACAAAAGTCATAAGTGTTTCTGAATATGATGGTGTTTTGAAAGAATTTTCAGTGAGAGAAGTACTAGAAATCCTTGGTCCATTGTTTATTCATGTGCCTATGGAATTTTACAAAAGATTTTCCAAAGTTTAGGGAAGATCCTGAAAAATGGTACGAAGAGATAGAAAGAATTGTTACAGTGTCTAAGGTACTGTGGGCAGATTTTGATGCATTGTTTTCAATTATTGTGCCACAAGATTTGTGTTGTGATTGCAAATTGGTATTGAAGTGCTTGGATGTAGAACTGCATAGGAATGCACAGACTTATGACCCTTTATCTGTGGTGTTGGAAATGTATACAGCAGTTATTTATCATTTGAAAGCAAAGTTTCCAGCGTAAAAGGTTAATTTGTCAAACATCATGAGAGCAACAAAAAATGCAGAGGAATCAGTACATACATATTATGAGAGATTAATGCAGACACATGCAATACAGTAGATGAACCAAGGAAAGAAGGTACTTTGGAATTTGTTTCAACTTTTGTGTTTACTTTGCTACTGGAGTTGAGTTCACAGTTTCAGCAGAGTGTGATGTGTTGGCAAGCAAAGTTTCTGAATGAGATATTGGCATATATGAGATATTGCAGTGATTATTGTGACTCTAAAAATAAATTGACAAAAGAAAAATTGATGTTAGATTTGGCTGAATTCTTTCAGCAAGGTGGAGAGTGGTGTGCAGGTTCAGGGTCCTTCGAGAGGTGGAGGGAATAGTTCTCTAGGCAGAGGTTTTAATAACTATAATACCTATAGTATAGTTAGACCGTGAGCCTGTCACATTTTTTGGTAAAGAAGGGCATTGGAAGAGAAATTGTAGATTTTATGTAAAAAAGTATGCTATAGGGACAAAAGTGTGCCACAAAAAACACAATGCAACAGAATGTGCACAAAATCGAGTTACACAGTCAATTGCCTCAGCAGTAATGACACCTATTCAGAATATGCAGAATAGAAAGCAGTTTAGTGGAACCATGCCTTCAGATCCAGGTCTCCAACCTCAGATGTTGAATACTATAGCAGGATTTCCAAAGACTTTATGTAATTTTCATTTTCAACAAAATTAGGTTCAACCCCAAGTGAGACCAGCAGTGATTAGAGATTCATTACCAAAGTTTGTGGCTATCCTCAGATTTCTTCAAGGACCGAGCCATATGCCTGCCTCAAAGCAATGACAGTGTCTGAGGTGGAAGGAAAACTTAATGCTCTGTGCAGTCTTAGCGGTATAACCGAATAGTTCATTTTTAGGAGAAGTAAATGGGCATCTCATCATTTTTTGGGTGCTATATGGTCCACAATTACATCGAAAGTTCATAACCTAACCCTCTCAGGAAAAGAAGTCTAAGTATGTGTTTAAAATAAACAGTAGGGGGCTGATTCACAGAACTAATCTGAGATAAAATCCTAAACTCACTACTTTTGGTGTTCATAGAAGGCACTTAGTAGTAGTAAAGTTAGGACTCCTAACTTTACTACTACTAAACTGAGACAAAATCCTAACTTTACGACTTTCGGTATTCACAGAAGGCATTTAGTAGTAGTAAAGTTAGGAGTCCTAACTTTACTACTACTAAATGCCTTCTGTGAATACCAAAAGTAGTAAGTTTAGGATTTTATCTCAGACTAGTTCTGTGAATCGGCCCCTTGATTAATAAGTTGTGAGCAAATGTTCCAGTAAAAATAGGTTTCATAATAAATCAATTCATGATTAGTGAAACTAGTCCTGTAAATTTGGTGGTTCGTGACCTTATGTCTAAAATTAATTGTTAGATTTATTGTACCACCAGAGGATGTACACATTCAAACAAAGGATCCTGACCTAGAATTTTAATTGAAAACTCAATAGTGAAAAGTTGTATATTCGAAGTAACCACAGAGGAGAACACATCTCCTGATTTATGGAAGTCAGTGAAAAAAAATGGTTTGGGATTTTATTGGAAAAGATGTTAGGCTGATTAAAAGTGCACAGCCAGTGCAAATTACAGTGAAACCAGATGGCGTATTTCCATGCATTCTGCAATATAGACTTACAAGTTGAGGAAGGAATTCCAAGCATGAAGGGAAAGGTGGTGCAACAATGCTTTTTAGAAGAGATTTTGGGACATTTATCTAATTCACTGATAATGGTTTCTTCCATGTTGTCCCATTGCACCAAATCCAGCAGTGATTATTTTTCAGATTCCAGTAGATGAGAGTAGTCCATGGGGATTATTTGTGTTTTGCTTTTTTAAAATTCTTCTACATGAGGATAGTCAGCATCTTTTTACATTCCAATCTAACAATTTAACATAAAAATTCTGGTTTGGGCTCGGATCTCACAAAGGAATACAGACAGTCATTCAATTTTTTAGACAGGCACATTAAACATTTTTGGATTCTCCGGAGTTACCTTGTGAGTCCTTTTTGGTGCAATATGTTGATGAATTGATGATTGCAGCAAAAACAAAAGAAGGTCATATATTGCATACTATCGCATTGTTAAATCATTTAGCTGACAATAGGAATAAGGTTTCGCCAACAAAGATACAGTGCTGTCAGGTAGAAGTTATTTATTTGGGAAATCAAATTCAGAAAGAAATGAGGAACCTGTCCAAAGATTGTATCTCTGTGGTTTTGAGAATTTTGAGAATGAATCCGCCAAAAGCAGAGAGACAAGGGAGTATGTTTCTAGGAATGGTTGGCTACTTTAGTCAGTGGATTCCTAACTTTTCCTTGATTGCAAAGCCATGACAAAACTTGACACATGGTGATATCACAGATCAGGTGCAATGGAATGGGAATTGCACGAGTGTGTTCAGCCCGATTCAGTGAAATTAATTTTATTTATTTTGTCATGGAAAAGTAGAGTACTCACTTTCTGTTCTGGCACAATAGCATGTACATCCAATTACACTGGCTTTGTCTGGGTGCCTGAGACTGGTTGCTACAGCTTCAAATGCTATCACCCATAATAAATCAATCATCATGGATCACATGTTAAATGTTTTAATATCTCATTCTGTAGAGACACTTTTAACCCATACAAAAAGACAGCATATCAATAATTTGAGATTGACTAAATATGATTTGGTGATACAGACAGCACTGAATGTATCAATAAAGAGATGTAAATTATTGAATCTTGCAAGTGAGCTGGGGATGATATACAAGATATGTCTGAACATGATGTGTAGATGTGACAGAATTGTGCATGAAACCAAGTACTGACAGTCAGGATGTACCACTTGATCTGACTGGTTTGGGTTTATTTGAGGATGGCTCAAGTTTGAGAGATGTTCAAGGCATATTACAAGCAGCATATGCAGTTTGCACATAGATACACATTGCTGAGACTTTGGGGCTGATTACGATGGCGGACGGACTTCAGTTTGACTGCCATCATTTTGTATTTGGGACCACCCACCTACAAGGCAGCGGTCCCACAGGGCATATCAGGATGCGACCACCACCGCGGCTGTCGCATTGCCCATATTTTGTATTGCTGCGGGTGCTGCGATCTGCAGCACCTGCCGCAAGACAAAACAGACACCCCACACATATCCTTGCACTATGTGGCAGGCACCATGCGGTGCCTACCACATGGTGGAGGGATAGGTGCCCCCCAGGGCCTATGTCTCTGTCCCAGGGGGTTCGGGGGCCTGCTACGGGCCCCCAAATCCATTTTTGCCTGCCATTTTGGTGTGAGTTGACCGCCGCAGAAGGACCGGCGGAAAGGGATATTGTAATCCCTACGGCGGTGCCTGACAGGCACCGCCCCCAGTCAGGGAATACAGCGAGGTCCGACAGGCGGTCAGATAAAGACCGCCTGTCGGGACTGCGGCGTCGGTGTTTCCGACCGTCACACGTCCAAATGCCATGATAATATGGCAGACGGAGATCCTTTGTGAAATGGCTGAAGGACCGCCACCGACAGCCTGTCAGTGGTGGTCCTTCGCCCATCGTAATGAGGTCCCAAAGTGGATCCCGTGCTCTCCATGCCACTGGAGTCAAGCTATCCTGGCTGATGAGGGCTGAAAGCCCGAAACCGGTCCTAGGATGCTTGTTTCCAGTCCAGGGAGGACCTGGCCTGGCAGTTCGGGTTAGACTGTTCCCATTGGGCGCAGGGTCAAGACTGATTTGCATATGGCTGGGTCCAAACTGGAATGGCATGGTGAGCAAAAAAACGATGGATTTAGGCCCAGATCTTTGTACTGGGGTGAATGTATGACATTGTTCTGCATTCTGTCCATCAATTGTTGTGTTTTCCCAAAGTGCAATGTAACCTCGGCACACATAGCTGAATTGATTGCCAATACAAGAGCAAACTGCATAGCCAATTAATTGAGTGTTGCAATTAGCACGGATAGACAAAATTGTTTTGGTGTGGTTTATGACTTTGGTCACTTGTGGTCACAATGTGGTATCATGACCTCAGCTGGTACTCTGATTAGAAAAGATGCTCAACTTTTTGATTTGTTATATGCTTTGAAATTGCCATTGAGAATTGCGGTGATGAAATATGTAGCACATAGGAGGTGACATTGTGCAATAATCTTTCTGACAGAATTGAATGAATGAAAAGCATTTCTAAAGCACACTGCTACCCTAGAAAAGAGCATCCCGGCACTGAGAACCTAAGGATGGGCCAAACACTTTTACTTTTAGAAACAACCAAGTTTATAGACCCTTCCTAAAGACAGCATAAACCAGCACAAACCTTAAATAGAGTGAAACCGATTGCACCGCTTAGCGCTGCAGTAAGAGAATGACCAGCCTCATATTTGAGTTCTCCGAAATTTAGGAGCCAGCAAGAGCATTGAATCAAAGCGAGAAGAGCTCCAGCTGTCTAATAGAGGCACTCTTTCCTGGACAAGTAGACAATGCCATTGATGGCTTTATAAATCAAGCAGAAAGTTTTGAAAGAACATCTCTGCTTGATATGCAGCCAGTATAGAGTCGGAAGGAGATGCTTAACCTAAGTCCTGTGAAAAATATTAAGAACAACTCAAGCTGCTGAACTATCTGCAATCTATTCAAAAGACATGCAGAGGGAATTATCATAACCCAGACATAAACAAATCAGAGCTAGGATTTTGATTTTTCACGCAGATGCAATCAGGTAAAGAAGGATACACCAGATACAACGAAGTAGGGCAAAACATTTAGCTGTTACCATCGTAATTTGTTTGGTGAATGAGAGCCCAGAATCAAACAATACTGTGAGGTTTATAGCACAGAGCTTGGGAGATGGTAAGGATACCAGGTCCTCAGGCCACCACTTCAAACACCATTTAGGACATTTAGAACCAAAGAGCAGAATCTCCGTTTTGTCAGAATTTAGCTACAAGAAACTTGCATTCATCCAATTCCCTACAGGCCTCATACAATCAGAATAGCAGTTCTGGGTTTTGCCCATCCTTTCAGAGATGGAAACAACAATGTTGGTGTTGTAGGCATAACGCATGCTGGAAAAGCAGAAGGATCTAATCAAGGCTTCCAAAGGGGCTATACAAATGTTAAATAAATTTGGACTAAGCAAAGGTCCCTGAGGGGCAGACCAAGGTAAGCTGAAACCCTCTGATTGATAAGGAGCAAAGAAGACACAGTTAGATCTGTCTGAGAAAGAGGATTTAATCCACTCCAAGGCACGATGAGAATCTCCAATATTAATCAGTCGATCAATGAGTAAAGAGTGAGCAACCATGTTAAAAGCTACACAGCGGTCCAAAAGAACCAGTGGCAGATCCTCACTAGTCCAGAATAGCGCTAATGTCTTCCATTGCAGCAAGGAGAACTCTCTTGGTGCTGTGAGATGAACTAAAACCATTCTGAGCTTAATGTAATAGATGGTACATTTTCAGGAAAGCTATCAGATGAACATTGACATAACTTTCTATAAGCTTAGTATGGAGGGGTAGAAGTGAAATAGGCTTAAATTTGGACAGTACGGTCATATCCATAGACAGCTTCATAGGAAGAGGATTAATAAAGAAATTCTTCCCACTCAGCAGAGAGTTTTGGAGCTAAAATATCTTTAGCCAGGGCCATAATCCAAGGAGGACAGGGATTTGAAGTGAACTAGATTTAATTGTTTTCACAAATGATCTTAATGTGTTGATGGTCATGGGAGGAAATTCCGCCAACTGCATTCCGGAAATACAAGAGCTAACTGAGGTGTTGGTAGAAATGTCGCTGACAGTAGCTGCTGATTCAAAGCTAGACCATATGTTTTTACAATTACATCCTTAAACGTAATACCAGGTCATTGCAGAAGGTCTGAGAAGGGGTAAGGATGTTAGAGCAGGCTTCCAGGAAAACGAAGTTTTTGAGAATGGTGACAACCTCTTTGGTGGGATTATTGGCACTCACAATCTTGCTGGGAAAAAAAAAAGACAGCTCGAGAAGTGCATATAAGCTTCTTGGATTTCTTAATAGCCTAGTGATAGCATTCATTGGCTAGTAAATCATAGTCTTTTCTCCACTGTTGTTTCAAAGCTTTGCAGCAAGTTTTGGTGGCTGTTAGTTCATCTGAGTTCTAGATAATGCTACTATCCACTTTTTTTTGGTCACTTTATGACAAGGTCTAGCCATCCTATCAGCAACTTTCTGTTTGGGAACATTAAGAGCAGAATCACAATTATTATTAAAAAATGGCACCAGGAAGCGATCAGACCAAGTGACAGGATTAGGGTAGTGAAACAAACAAGACTTGAGGGATGTCAACATCCTGTCTAAAATATGACCTGCCAGGTCAATAGGCTGAGAGACACCCTGCTGTAAACCGAGAACCTCAACTGAGATTTAAGCCTAAGTAGAGCTCTAAGTGTGGGCCCTATATTATATTCACTATGGCCACTGCAAACTGGCTCTAATCAGTCTGTAACAAGTGGAAAAATAGCATGACAAAGTGTGACCTTACAGTTGTAAGCCCAAAGTTCATCAGGAGGATACACATGCCTGTGATCACTCAGGAAAAAACAGGGAGACTGGTGCTGCTAATGTTCTGGGCGCAGATAGGCTTGCCCCTGGCTCATCTTTGGCTTGCCAGTGACACCCCCACTGCTTAGGCACGCTTGGTGTTCCCTAAAAAGGACAGGAAAGGTTTGTACATGGGGAGTGGTCAAAACACAAGAGTGTGGTCTGACCTAGAATGACAGCTCTAATAGAGCACAAAAGATGAAAGATGTCCTTAAGACAAGCTGTTTCTGTGTACCCAGACCGGAGAGCTGCAGCAGCCTCAATAGATATAAAATGCAAAGCACACTCACTAAAGTGCGAATACACTAAATATAGGGCGGGTAAATGTGGTAAATAAGAACAGTCAGTAACACCACATTAAAAAGAGCCCTCCTTTCAAGTCAACCCACACTCAATATAATAAATCACCAGAAGAAATTAATTGTAAAAACAGTGCGACCCACTCACAGTAGGCACGGACACGCTGCAGCCATCGATAAAAAGGATGGGGACAGTCTGCAACTGAGGAGAGGCCGAAACACGAGAGCATGCACTGACCAAATATGGCGGCCCTATTGTTGCACAAAAGAGGAAAAATGGCCCTAAGACAAGCTCACTCCACATACACAGACCGCAGAGCAGCATCAGCCTCAAAAGATATAAATGTGCAAAGTGTATTCACAGAAGTGCAAAATTAATAAATATAGGTTGGGTACATGCTGCAAATAAAAAGTCAGTAACAGCACATTAAAAGAGCTCTCCTTTAGGTCACCACACACTCAATGTAATAAATCACCAGAAGTAATCAAACATAAAAACAGTGGCCCACGCGTAGTAAGCACAGAAACGCTGCAGCCATCCCTAAACATGGAAAGAACGTTCTGCAAACGTAGAGATGCTGAAACAGTAGAGCACACATTGACCAAAAATGGCAGTTTTGGTATGGCACAAAAGAGAAAAAATTGCCCCAAGACAAGCTCTCTCCCTGTTCGTATACCAGAGAGCAGTCAGTAAATGCGCATTAAAAAGAGCCCTCTTTTAAGTCACCCCACAGTCAATATAATAAACACCGGAAGAAATCAAATGTAAAAGCAGTGGTCCACTCACAGTAGGCACAGAAGACCTGTAGCAATCCCTAAATAGGGCAGGGAAGGTCTGCACATAGGCAGAGGCTGAAACACTAGAGTGCACACTGACCTAATATGTTGCTTCTAGTGAGGCACAAAAGGGGAAAAATGGCACCAAGACAAGCTCTCTCCACAAACACGGACCAAAGAGCAGCAGCAGGCTCAACATATATAAAGTGCAAAGTGCGCTCACAGAAGTGCAAATTCATTGCGGGTAAATGCAGTCAATAAAAACTGTGAATACAGTAAATATATGTCAGGTGCATGCGATTTATAAAAAAAATCAGTTACAGCGCATCAAAAAAGGGCCCTCCTTTAAGTCACCCCACACTCAATATAATGAATCACCAGAAGATATCAAATGTAAAATCTGTTTGGCCCACTCACAGTTGCAAAGTATTATGCTGACACCAAAGTGTCCATAGAGACAGATGAACAATCAGACAACAGAGTTGAACATTGGTGGAGCTAAAAGATGTACAAAATGAAATGTCTGAGACGTAAAAGAAAAAAGTGGGAAAATGCAGGCTGCAAGCAAGATCAAGATGAGTTTTGGGAATATGATGATGGGAGGCTTACCTTGCCGCAGATGGGGAGAATTTTTCACAGACCTATTCATATGGGACGTGATAGGATTTTGAGACTTTTTCGAAGTCACTGGTTTAATCCTCATGTCAGAACTATTACGGAGGATTTGTATCAGAGATGTATTGTATGTCAGTAAAACAATGTGGGAAAGAAAAGAGTTGTAAAAAAAGCCATGTAGAGAAGTCAGCTGGGCCCCTCACAAGACTTCAGATTGCTTTTGTAGACATGCCTCCCTTAAACAATCTAAGAAATATATGATTCATTGTTGAGTCATTGCCAAAAGGACTTAGTGAAGTAACAGTTGTAAAATTGTTCTTAGGTAATTGATCCATAGATTTAGAATAGCAGCTTCTATTGAGTGGCATAAGGGGACACACTTCACAAATGAAATCATGAGAGTTTTGTGTGCTGCATTGAAAATAGGCCAGACATTCCATTGTTGTTATCATCCAGAAGCAAGATGAACTGTCAATAGGTATAATGCAATTTTGAAAAACAAACTGACAAAAGTATATATTTCGACTTTACTTAAATGGCCAAATGCAATTCTCTAGTTATTGCTAAGCAAGAGATGTACCCCTCAACGTCTACTGGAATGAGTCCTCGTGAAGTGATTATGGAAAAAGACATGAGACTCCCAAGATTGCTTTCAGCAGCATTGATAAACTTTACAGCTGAACTGATCTTTGATAACTGCAAATGCCTGGCTAATATAATATGCTCTCTCTCATCAACCCCTTATGCAGTTTCTGACTAGTGCCATGATCTGGAGCCAGGAGACTGGGTTCTTGTAAAGAAGCATATAAGGAAGTAGTGACTTGAGTCATGGTGGCAAGGACCTCATCAAGTTATTCTGGTGACAAATACAGCTGCAAAGTGTGGAGGTTTGCCATACTGGATCCATGCATATCACACACAGAGAGTGTGTGTTCCAGATGAAGAGGCAGAGAAACAAGCTGGTGGTTCAAAAACCAAATCAACTTTGATGTGCGGATCCCAAGAGGGCAGAGAAAAAGTAACATGAAGAAAATCAAGGAAGTTAGACTTGAAAATTTTGAATTTTTCAGACAAATATAGATCAAACAAATCAGACTCAAGTAAACAAAGAAAAAGTTGAGACTCATCTAACTCGAGCAGAAAAACAAATTGAAGTGGAAGGAAGTTTGAATCAAGTGCACCTATCTGAAACAGGGGGAGGAGGAAGCAAAATGTTACAAAGGAAAGTTTAACAGAGCAGTCAGAAATTAGCTAATGCAGCAGGTGGAGACAATGCTGATGAGCAGTCTGAAATAAATGCTGAAGAATTTCCAAGGTATGGGGATATAACAACAAAGTACTGCTACAAGAAGATCGGCAAGAGTAAAATTGCCATACATGAAGTACACAGCTCCTGAATGGGCGTATCGAATTAAGATTGAACTGGATGAAAAGACATTGATTTGAGAAGTCTTCAATTTTTGTTTGGTGATTTTCAAGATCCACCGTGAACAGAAAAGATAATTGGACTATTAAATGATGAAATGCTAAATGAGGTGAAATGTTGCTCTGAATTTTTGAAGGACTGATTTTTTCCTTTTAGAATTTTTGCTTTTGATAGATCTGAACAATTTAAACTACCTTTGATTACTTGGAATACTTCAAAACTACTTTGGATTACTTTTTGTGCTTTGCTGTTTTTCCTTTCAAGTTTGCATTGCCTGGCTTTCCAATTAATGTTATAGTTATTAATTTGGCTGCCCTTATTGGGTTGTCTATGGATACATATCCTCCTTATGGGTATCTCTCAAATACTACAAATAATTCAATGTCTTTGAAAGACACTAAGAATCATAGATTAGAATGTAGAAATTGTCTTGATGAAGGATTTGAAGAAAACAATTACACAGATTTGTTGAAGCATTATAGAGAAATAATGAATTTGTCTGATTGCTACATTTGTACTCATTTGTTTATTCCTATTTCAGAGGGAGTGATATGTTCAATTACGATTGTCACATGGCTTCTCCAGTTCTATATACTGTTCCTTAATTAAACATCAGAAACCCTACTCAAACAGAAACCACAATTCTTGTCAGTTTGAAGTCACAAACAAACCCTCAATTAACCCATGCTCAACCAAAAATCCCACACCAATTTAGAAAAAAGGAGTGATTTTAAAGAAATTATTTAAGATCAAAATAACAAAAGTGGAATCAGTAGAACCAGGTTGCGCTAGACCGGGACAAAGTCACAAGTTCAGGCGAGATGGAGTGCGGGCAGTCTACAGGGACCCAGTTAGGCCTGCTGAGCAAAGGACCTTAAATCCTGGTTGCGGAGCGATGGCGAACCCCGTGTCGAGGATGTGTCACACAGCAGAGGTGATGCAAGGTCCTTATGTGGAGATGCATCGAGCAGCATCGAGCAGCAGTGGTTCTGGGAAACTGTGAGGCTGCAAAGTGAAATCCAGCATTGTCATTGTGGATGTCCTTGACAAAGGGCCTATGATGCGAAGTCCTGCGTCAAAGATGTGATGCTCAATGGCTGGTTCTGAAGAGTTACAGGGCTTGCGATGTGGAGTCATGTGTTGTCATTGAGGAAGCCCTTAACGAGGGGCTTGTGATGCAAAGGCTTGCATTGAGGATGCGTTGCGCAGCTGAGGATTTAAAGATTTGCAGGACTGTGATGCGCAGTCCTGCCTCGGGGATGCTAGCATTCATAGTCACACCTGCCTGCTGCAGAACCTGAAGCACCTCCAGGAGGTGAAACAGGTGGTCTTTCCATCTGCTACTGAAGACAGCTATGTCATCCAGGTAAGTAGCACTGAAGGCCTTCGTCTCATCCAAGACCTGATTCACCATCCACTAGAAGGTGACTGGAACATTCTTGAGTCCAAGGGCATCACTTTAAACTGGAAGTGGCCCTCTGGAGTGGAAAAGGGAGACCTCACTTTTGCCCCCTCAGTTAGGGCGATCTACCAGTACCCAGACGTTAGGCCAAACATGCTGCAGAACTTGACAGCCCCCAAATGATCAATGAGCTCATCAGCTATGAGAATGGGATGAGCATCAGTCTTTGTGACTTAGTTGAGCTCCCTGTAGTCCACACACAGCCAAAGTTCTGAGGTAGCACCTGGTGGGACTGCCTTGAGAACAAGCAATACTGGGCTGGACTAGGGACTACTGGAGGGCTCAATCACTCCCAACTTCTTTGATATTTGCCCTCACCTTGTCTGACAGCCTGTAAATTTTGTTCTTGACAGGGGTACTGTCACCAGTGTCAATGTCATGGGTACACAAGTGTGTAAGCCCAGGAGTAAGGTAGAACACAGTGAAGCAAACTGCCCTAATAACCGGTGGCAGTCGCTCTGTTGTTCTGAGCTCAGGTTAGGAGAAAGGTTGACACCTTCCACTGACTCATCTTTGTCCTCGGAGGAAATTATATCATGGAGAGGGTCACTTTCCTCCTTTACTCCATCACCGGTCACCAACAGCATGGTGGCCTCAAACCTCTTATAGTGGGGCTTGAGGCGAGTGAGGTGAAGGTTCCTTAAGGGGTTTTTGGGGTCTAGGATTCCACCAGTTGCATCTAAGTTGTTTATCAATCATATGCTGCTATTGTTTAAAAGGTTGGAAGCTGAAAAAACACACTTTCAGGCAGTATAGGTCAGAGCTAAGCAAAGTTTACAGTCTCATACATCAGTACTGGAACAGGTTCACACAGCAGACAGGTTACTCAAATCTCCTAAAGTAGGTTACAAAATTTGGCAGAGGATTTTCCTCAAAATTATGCTTTAGGTCTTTATTTGAAAAAGCACTAATTTTGTATCCATGCGTCAGTTTAAGAAAATACATATATTTTCCAATAGAAACCAAAACTTTTAAATTGGAAAAATAAAGGCAATTTCTCTAAAACACTAGTTTACCATTTTCTTCCAAAAACTATTTTTAGCAAAAGTCCATTTGGTTCCCAAAAAACAGTTTGTCATTTTAATGAAATATTCACCTGACTACTGTCATACATTGATAAATTCTGACTTGCGTCCTCATGTATCATCATCTTGTGCCATGTTGGAAAACAGTTCGCCACAAATTACCGTTGTCATTCCAGGGCCAGTTTTATACTATAAGTGGCATCACTGTATCTTGGGTGTCTAAAAGCAAGGGCCTCATATCATGGATGTGTATGATAATACCATTAACGCTAACAACATGTCAAGAGCTACCACCATAATGGCTGCATCGCTCTTATACTAGGGATGGGCACCATTCTAATATGAATATCCACACTTTTCCAGAAATTACTAACGTTATGCCAGGGCCACTATGATACCAGTAGGGAGCACCAGAACACTATTGATGTCCATAATACATCAGGAACTACCATCATGAAGTCAGTTATACCAACTGTGGATAGTGGGTGACATCAAGCAGTGAATGCCCACAATATGCCAAGAATTATCACTATTAACATCCATGAATCCCAAGGGTGGGCCCCATGATGTTACAGATGATAACAATATATCACATATTATAATCATCATGCCATACACTGCACTATACCAACAGTGGTCAGTAGGCACCAATTTGCCATAAATGACCACAATATACTAAGAGTTACCAATGTTATGTAATGGCGAGCAGCAACAAAAGTGGGCCTCATCATGTCATCAATGCTAATAATACACCATGCATTGCCATTATCATGCCTGGGACAGCATTATACCAAGGAGCAGCACAATCATGCTATGGATGCCCATAATATGCCAAGAATTATCACCAATATACCTGGACCAGCAGACTCACACATATGCACTCAGAAAAAGAAAGGCAGATGCAGACACACAAGCATACACACAGAAGCAATAATCAAGATTGTTTTTACTTACTTTTCTTTGACCAGCTGCATGGGCCACATTCAGGTTTCTTCATTTCTTTCTCAACATCTGATGTGCCACTATTCTCTCTGTCACAAGACATGGCAAACATAGTTTTGCATTTGTAGTGTAATTAGCAATGGTGGGCGTGATTAACCCCTTTGCTGGCAATTGCACCATGTGACACAGTGCATGCCACTGGTTAAGGGGAATTGATGTACAGTCCTCCACTAGAGAACTGCGGGTTGCATTTGCAGATCTTGTCAATCAAAAACAGCACTTTGCTTCCATGCCCTTAACACACAGAATTCACATGTTTGACAAGCAACTTGTGGTCTGCTGCTCATTGAGACATGCAGTTTGTTTTTTCTCATGTCACTCCAGAGTCTGGATGTGAGGTGCAGAGTCAACATTCCACATATATGGATCTTCAAAGTGACAGGAAAAATGAGGTGGAGTGACATTCTGTTCAAGATAGAACGTTTTAGTGTACAAGGGTGTTCACATGGAGTGACTCACATGGGCGACACTGGGGTGGACAGCATTTCAATATTGCCATAGTTAGGACACCGTCTCCCTGTACGCTTAGGATCAGGAGAGGAACATTTTAGGATATATGTTCTGTTAAATTTGAGTCCTTGGGTCCCTCAACATTATAGGCCTGATTTCGATACCTGCATCATAAATAAGATTTCAAACTCCCCACAGCAAATTAGTTTTGCGGTAAATGTCCTCTGACATTTTGCTGCCATTTAGACATTAGCATAAGAAGTGAAGACTAGAAGTAGAACTTTTAAACAGCATTGGTTTCCATTTTGCTTGTTTTATGACTTAATTTGCAATGTTTTATGATGGGTACCACCTTCAGTTGGTACATAGCGCTGTAAACAAGCAGACACTCTGAGTGGAATTAGCTTTTGAATTATTTTAGTGCAGTGCTACTAGCACTAAACATTTTCTCACATGTTAACACTGTGCAAACCTGCAAAGGAGGTTGTAGTGTTGGTTATTCCTATTAATTTTTTACCTCATAAAAATGGCAAATTGGTGGTATGGAGTGTGATATAAAATATATTATTATTAGAAATATACAAAAAAGGAAGCTTAATGTTTCCAGTCAAGTGGGGAAGTTTAGAATGGGTGTTACTTGTGACAAACTCATCTGAATCAATCAGTGAAGTCTTCTCTTAATGAAAAGCAATAATGGTGTTTTCACAGAAGTTTTACATTCTGTGAAAGGGAAGTTTAGAATGCATATTTCTTCGAAACCCCTCTTATAAAGTGATTAGGGACTGCAACCAAAATATTTAAATCTATGGTCATAGGATGTACTTTCCTTGATGGGGACAGAAAGAAAGAAATGCCTACACTAAATATCTCGACTACAAACAATAACATAACATGACATAAATATTTGCTGCCTTACTTTACACATAGCATTATACCACTTTGAACATCTTACTATGCAGTCCACAGCAGGGCACTATGTATGTGTCTACACTTTTGCATGTATGTAATTGTGCATTTTGTTATTTTTAGCCCAAATAATTAGCATAAACTACCAAAACTGAACATATCACTATCATATAACTGTGGGAAAGTCATCACCCCAAAGCCCTGATCACCCCAATTTGTTTTTTACTGATACTGGTAGTAACTGACTCTGACTGCGCCCTGGACTCTGCTAGCCAGGCCCAGGGACAGTGCTCTGGTTAAAAAGGTATTAGGTAATTAAGTGTAATTACAATTGGCACTGACAGCCTACCTGTAAGTCCCTAGTATATGGTAGGGCATGTAGGGTTAGAGGCCCAGCAACTTTGAGGCACTTAAATGTGCACTGCTGTGTGGCCTGCTGTCATTTTAAAAGTCACCCTTGCATTGCAAGCTGCTTTTAAACTGAAAATTATATGCAGTCAACTTTGGATTTAAAGGTACTTGCAAAGTATGACACTACATTATTTTTACATATGTCATCCCTAAGGTCTTCCCTAGGGTCTGCAGGATAGGGTGCCATGTTAAAATAAGCAAGGACATTTTAAAAGATGTTTTATATGCCCTGGTGAGGGAAAAACTACCAATTTCGATTTTCCTCATTGCAGCACTTTAGCTCCATATGCTAACGTGGAGATACTGTAATACAGATTATCTATTGACTGGACTGAGCTAAAAGTACGAGTTACTTACCTTCGGTAACGATGTATCTGGTAGAGACGTTGTCTAGCCGCAGATTCCTTAACTTAGAATATCCCCAGGCGTCAGACTGGATCCGGAAAATTTTGCGCAGCAGTACCTCTGCGCGCCGGGGGGCGGCTCCACCCTGACGTCGTCCCCGGACATGACGTCAGTGGAGCCATATAGGACCCTCCCGGCGAGCTGACGTCAGTTTTCTTCGGAGGAACTTTTCCGCGCCACAACGCGGAGCCCCCAGCAAAACTGTGAGAGTATGGGAACAGTGTGCAAATAAAAAAGAAAATTGGTGAGAGAGAAAGAACCAAAGGGTGAGAAAGCACCATGAACGACAGTGAGAAGCACTGTCGACTGAAAGGTGTTGAAAAGGAAAGAGCAGAGCAATACTCTGAGAAGCTATTTCGCAAAAGCGAAGTGAACGTCACCCCTGAGGGAAATAGATCTATAAAAAGAAGACCGAGGCAGACGACAGAAAGTCTGCACCAGATGAAGTGAATGAAAAGAGCAGGACAGTATACTGAGAAGCAACCACACAAAAGCGAGAGAATGCCCTCTCCTGAGGCAAAACGGCAATGAAAAGAGCCAACAGCGACAGGCAAGAAAGCTCCAACCCACAGGATTAAAGAAGAGAAAGAAAGAAATAGGGAGACTCTGTCCCCTGTGATAGAACTATTGGACTGAGAAACAGGCTAGAAAGACCTCAAAACCAATTGACTGTAGGAGTGTCAATGGAGAAGGTGGGTGGGAGGGTAGAGAACACCAGTAGGCCCCATACTGGAGGAAACCCATGTGGAAAAACGCAGAAGGACACCTGAACTCACCGCCCAAGCATGAGATTGGGAGGAGCAGAACAAGGAAACCAAAGGAATAAGCCTGACGGGGAGGGAGGCGAAAGATACCGCCCCGTAGAAAGACAAAGCCACCCCAAGGGAGGCGAATGCAGAAAACCCCACCTGAAAAGGTCCTCGCAGATCGGGGAGGATGGGTGGGCGTTAAGGAATCTGCGGCTAGACAACGTCTCTACCAGATACATCGTTACCGAAGGTAAGTAACTCGTACATCTGATAGAGACATCTAGCCGCAGATTCCTTAACTTAGAATAGATACCAAAGCCATACCCCATAGGAGGCGGGTCTGCGACAGAACCCCACTAAGTTCCCAAGGGAACAGAAGTGTCAACCAGCTGACTAAACACAGTGGGGGCAGCACTGCCAGAGTGGCCAACACCGGACCAGGATACTCCGTAGGGAGTGGCCAACAATGAGAGGCAAAGGCATCAAAAGCTGCCAAGGGCGGCAGGAAATCCCTGTCGGTTAAACAGTGGAGAAAGGGAGCACAGAACCAGAAGGGCAGTGCGGAATGAGAGTGGATACCTTTTGTAAAAGGAGAGGAACCAAATGTAGGATGTGAGGGATCCACAGGATCTGATGGACCTTCAAAAGAGAAAGGTCTAGCCAGGGTACAAGAACGAACCGAGTCCGAGCAGGCATGGACGGACATGCATGACAGTGAAAGAAGCACTGTGGAAGTGGGAACAGCAGCGGAAGGATGCTGACGACGTCCAGGATGAGTCAGTGTTACAGGAAACACAAGACCTGCCAATGCACCATCGCCCATGCACCGGACATGTGAAAGGGCGGGCATCAAAAGGCAGAATGGCAGAATGGCAGAGAATAATGGCAACAACCAGTGCCACGCACGTGGGGAACAGAAGTACACAAGAGATACTGTATGTACCACCATGGAAAGGAGAAGGCCCCATAAAGCGCCACGAGCAGAAGCTGAGATACGAGAGACGCATCACCAGGGTGTATCGCGTGAAAGAGAGCCTGCAAAACTAACACACGTAGAAGACTTGCGCTCACGAAAAGTGAGGAACAAGACCACGGCCACCGCAAGGAGGACCATGCCTGCGGGAGGTCTGGGTGTGTGTAGTACGCAGGACAGAAGAAAAGAAGACAGGCGCAGCCCGGTGGATGAGTTGAGAAAGAAAAAACACATAGCACCAACAAACATGTAGCAGTGGTACCGGACAGAGCAATGCCCAGAGCCAGACGCAACAGCCACAGGCGGTAGGGAAGATCCACCGTCTACCGCGAGACAGACAGGGAGGCCGAGCAGTACCGGAAGGAGACAGTACGAAACGTACCGGAGGAACAAGAGTGGATATACGCACAATAGCCCACCAGACAAACAATGTTCTGAGGAGAACACTCCCGCTGAGAGCAGCAACAGCAGCCCGAAGGAAAGCACGACAACACCTGCGCGGAATGCAGCAGGCAAATGGGAAGCTCTGGCAGGGGAAGTGGCCAAAAAAGCAAGGCACAATACAATGAACAGCATCAACGTCTGGGGCCAGAACGCCACCATGGAGAGCGGAGTCCAACCATGAAAGGACTACGCAGCATGGATAGAGGAGAGTAGAACTAGGCAACATAAAGTTGCCGGAAAACGCAGCAGCCCGTGACAGCGAGCATACTAGGGAGCAGTCATCGGACGCTTATAGAACACAGAAGTATAGTGCCAAGCTAGCTGTGCGTGCTCGGGGACAGCGACAGGGCCCTCTGGTAGGCAGTCCACAGATGGGACGGCCGCAGCGAAAGAACCACGACGAGACGGTTAGGACTTGAAAGCCCTCCCGGGCCTCAAGAAATGGATCAGTGAGATGCAGGGGAGTGCCACAGACCAGCAGCAGACACCATGAGAGAGCCCAACAAATGGACCACAAGAAGGTCCCGGGAGGGCCCGCAGCAGCAGTGAAAGTTTACAGGTACAGCCGCAGGACAACCTAGTGAAAAGGACCCCACAGAAGCGTACAAAGACTGCTGTGGGAAGAAGGCAGCTATACAATAGCTAACGAATACCCCACATAGGGTAAGTATCAACCCCAACAAGGGGCACCTCTTGAGCGTGAGCTCATAGACAGAGGATGTAACAGAAAGAAAAGCAGCTGACCTGCTGCATGAAAGAAAAGAAAAGGCGGCGAGAACCCGCCCAGGCCGTTCAGGTATTACAGCATGAACCCAGGGCCGACATGAAGCAGAGACAACACAGCAGAGGGTGAGGACAAAGTCCGCAACCGGACCAGAACAGAATAAAAACTACGGAAGGGTAGACAGAAGGCGGTGAACCGCAGAGTCCGCATGTTCGTTAAACAGGGACACACCATCAAATGGCAAATACCGGAGACTGTCACGGACATTCTCGGGGAAACCCCCGTCGCGCAACCAAGCATGGCGGTGCAGACCAACGGACCTCGCCATTGCCCGACCCATCGAATCGGTAGAGTCAACGGCAGACCAAATGGTAAAGCGCGCCATCTCTCGGCCTTCGTGCAGGGGACGAGCCATGTCAGCACGAGTACTCTCAGGGAGGGTAGGTAAAAGACACTCCACAGAGTCCCAAAGTGCACAAGAAGCCCGGGTAAAGACGCAAGCAGTGTTCAGAGCATGTAAGGCTGAACTAGCGGATGCAAAAATGCCACGTCCACATGTCTCCAACCAACGAGACTCCCTAGTAGGAGGCAGCAATAGAGGTGGAGAGGAAGGCTGCGTGGGAAAAGCCACATGGACTATGAGGCCTTGAGCCCCAGGCTGAAGGGACAAACAGGCTGGGCCCCCAGGGGCCGGACTATGCCTATGCGCAATGGCCCGGTCGACAGCATCTCTTGAAGAGGGCCGTGCCCACGTTCCGAGAAGTGCGTCGAACAACAAGCCGCTAAAAGGCAGCAATGGCTCAATATCCACCTCACCCTGGTGGAGGAGATCCAATAATGGATCGGAGGACAAGGAGACAGAAGGAGGGTGCAAGTGTTAAACAGCTGCAGCCCTGCGAATACCCCTTAAAAACAAAGCACCAGCTTCAGTGGGCGTCCTGGGGGGCGACAATAGCCCAACTGTAGGGGACGGCTGCAAGCTGACACGTCCCGCAGCAGGAGGAACAAGGGGCCACTGACCCCATGGCATCGGAGCCAACCGGCGTGGAGACAAGTCCGGGCATACCGGATCTGTGTCCTACGGAAGCGGAGAACCAACAGGTACCGGCGGCTGCTCCGGCGTCGAACGACGCCGAGACGGCGTTGAACCGACGTCGACCTCCACGAGGGGCGACCCGGCTGGACAACCCGGCGTCCCCACCACCGATAGGTGCGGAGAAGGAGTCTGATGACCAGGAGGCGACAGGCATGGTGCCGCCGGCGCCGCCGATGTCGACGCAGGGAGCCACCAGGGGCTATGCGGAGACAAGGCAGAATGGCACGACGTGGGGCTGGATGTAAAATTAAGGCATATTCTTTAAAAAAACATTCAGGTTTAATGTCCCACCAAAACAAGGTTTACAGATTGATAAATGGCAACCTGTAAAATGAACCGTGAGGCGATCGCATCTGAGTGTTAAACCAAGTAAACTCACCATGACCTTGCTCATAATTCTTCAGTCCTACTAAGCAGTCATAGTGACCGATTTTGAAGCATCATCCATCATCGAAATATATCTCTGTCTACACCCTATCGCTTATAATATCCATTCATATGGCCAGTATTTCCTGTTTGTGACAGTGTACGTTTAACCCCTTCCGTGCGTCGGACGGCTGGGAGCCGTCCGACGTCACGGTGGGCGTGTGCGTTGGATGGCTCCCAGCCGTCCTAGCACCCACCCACGGGGGAAGCGCTGGCGCTCCCCCCGTGGGCCGCCCTCCTACGTGCCTCCCCCCGCCCCCCCCTCCTGACGTCATTGGAGGTTTCCCTTTTGTTTCCCAACGCGCTGGAAGCCATTTGTTTCCATCGCGTCGGGGAACAAAGGTGAGTTTTGCCTCTGGGGAGGGGAGGATTTAAACAAAAGAGGCATCAGGGGAAAGGAAAGGGTTTTCCTTTCCCCCCGATGACTCTTTTGTGCATTCCTGCTGCACGATCAACGCGCTGGAAGCCATTTGTTTCCATCGCGTCGGGGAACAAAGGTGAGTTTTGGCTCTGGGGAGGGGAGGATTTAAACAAAGAGGCATCGGGGGAAAGGAAAGGGTTTTCCTTTCCCCGATGACTCTTTGTGCATTCCTGCTGCACGATCAACGCGCTGGAAGCCATTTGTTTCCATCGCGTCGGGGAACAAAGGTGAGTTTTGGCTCTGGGAGAGGAGGATTTAAACAAAGAGGCATCGGGGGAAAGGAAAGGGTTTTCCTTTCCCCCGATGACTCTTTTGTGCATTCCTGCTGCACGATCATGCGATCGTGCAGCAGGAATGCCCACTAGCGTCAGGGATTTTTTGTTTTTGTTATTTAATGCCTGCAACAGCTTGCGGGAAGCGGCCCCTTAGGCAAGGGTCGCTCCCCTTTTGGGGCCCATATGTTTTGCCGATCTGCCCCCCTGGGAGGGGCAGATCTCGGCAATATTGTGAAATTTAAAGCCCACTAGACCACCAGGGACAAACTGTGAGGAGTGGCCCCTTGGGCAAGGGTCACTCCCCATTGGGGGCAATGTTTCTGTGTGATTTAAATGCCTGCAACAGCTTGCGGGGAGCGGCCCCTTAGGCAAGGGTTGCTCCCCTTTTGGGGCCCATATGTTTTGGCGGTCTGCCTCCCGGGGGGGCAGATCTCGCCTAGATTTTAAAATTTAAAGCCCACTAGACCACCAGGGACTAACTGGGGAGTGGCCCCTTGGGCAAGGGTCACTCCCCATTAGGGGCCCATATGTTTTGGTGGTCTGCCCCCCTGGGGGGGGCAGATCTCGCCAATAATTTAAAATTTAAAAGCCCACTAGACCACCAGGGACTAACTGGGGAGTGGCCCCTTGGGCAAGGGTCACTCCCCATTGGGGGCCCATATGTTTTTAAGTTTAAAAGCCAATAGAGTGTGCGGGGAGCGGCCCCTTAGGCAAGGGTCGCTCCCCTTTTGGGGCCCATATGTTTTGGCGGTCTGCCCCCCTGGGGGGGGGCAGATCTCGCCAATAATTTAAAATTTAAAAGCCCACTGGACCACCAGGGACTAACTGGGGAGTGGCCCCTTGGGCAAGGGTCACTCCCCATTGGGGGCAATGTTTTTTTAAATATAAATGCCTAAACAGCGTGCGGGGAGCGGCCCCTTAGGCAAGGGTCGCTCCCCTTTCGGGGCCCATATGTTTTGGCTGTCTGCTCCCCTGGGGGGGGCAGATCTCGCCAATAATTAAAAATGTAAAAGCCCACTAGACCACCAGGGACTAACTGTGGGGAGTGGCCCCTTGGGCAAGGGTCACTCCCCACTGGGGCAATGTTTTTGGCTGTCTGCCCCCTGGAGGCAGATTTTGCCATGCAATTTTGTTTGAGATGCCCACTAGACCACCAGGGACTAACTGGGGGCAGATCTCGCCACTTAATTTAATTTTAAAGCCCCTAGACCACCAGGGACTAACTGTGAGGAGTGGCCCCTTGGGCAAGGGTCACTCCCTATTTTGGGCAATGTTTTTGGCTGTCTGCCCCCCTGGGGGGGCAGATCTCGCCATGTAATGTTATTTTAGATGCCCACTAGACCACTAGGGACTAACTGTGGGGAGTGGCCCCTTGGGCAAGGGTTGCTCCCCTTTTACGGGGGTGAATATTTTATTTATACTCTTAGACCCACCTATCCCTTAGCTTGGCTGGTGCATATTTGCATATGTGATTGTAATGTTTTTTTCTCCTTTTTATTCTAGCTTTTGATTCTTGTTTGCGGTTTCGGCAGTGGTTGTTCTGCAGTTTTGCGTAGTTGCATTTATTTGGTAAGAAAAACATTTTTGTTGTGTTTACTCCAAATGAGTATTATTGTCATGCATGAATGAATTTTTGTAAGGGGTGTGATAATGGCAGCATATTTAGTTAGTGTTTTGAGCATGAAATTCTTTGCGATGTGTTTTGCATTGTCTTATGTGTAATTTTCTTTTTCTTTTTCATTTTTAGTGGGATCTTACTGTGTCTGTGCAGAGTAGGTGGTGGTGAGTCTAGCTGCTTGTGAGAAAAGTGAGTGGTATAGTTTTGGAGTATATAGGTCTTTGTGATAAAGACGCATTTTGTTTATTACTTATTTTACAAAGTGTTTGTTGTTGTTGACTTGTTTGACCAGTTACCTTTATTAGTAAGGATTATGGCTAGCTGTAGAATTACTACTCAGCAGGTGGTTGGTATGCTTTTTGAATCTTCCTCTGACCATGATTATGAGACTGACAGTGAGTCTGAGGGAGGGGAGGGGAAGATTCAGGCAGTGAGTTTTCTCTCCACGTGGAATCATCGGATGATGAAGCTACTCTCAGTGCGGATGAAGCTACTCTCAGTGCGGGTGAAGCTACTCTCAGTGTGGATGAAGCTACTCTCAGTGCGGATGAAGTGCCTGTTTTAGAGGAGGGCACTGATGTGCCGATGGTGCAAGAGGCATCTGGATTGCAGCCTGGGGCTGTAAGGCTTCCCATTGGTAGTGCTGGACTCTGGGTTGATCCAAACATGGTGCAGCCGGTGTTGCCTGCCTTTAGTGGTGATGCAGGGTATAGAGTGAATTGTGAATATTTTTTGCCTATACAGTTTTTTCAGTTGTTTATGGGTGATGTATTTTTGGCTGAGATAGGTGAGCAGACTAATTTGTATGCAGGACAGTGTTTGAGGGACAACAGTGCCAGACTTAGACCCCGCTCTAGAGCTACCCGGTGGACTCCCACAAATCTGGATGAGGTGAAGAAGTTTTTGGGTTTGACTTTTTTGATGGGCTTGATAAGGAAGCCGTCCCTGGCTTCATATTGGTCTACCAGTCCCTTGATGGCAACGGCCATATTTCCTGCAATTATGAGTTGTGATCGGTATTTACTTTTGCTTCGGATGCGGCATTTTGTTGATAATGCTTTGGCGTTGTCACGAGATCACCCGGACTGTGACCGTCTTTTTAAGATTCGGCCTGTTCTTGATCACTTTGTAGATCGATTTTCAGAGATCTATACTCCAGGCAAAGAAATATCTATTGATGAGTCTTTGGTCCTGTTCAAGGGCCGTTTGGTTTTTAGGCAGTACATTCCTAGCAAGAGGGCACGTTATGGAATTAAGCTGTATATGTTGTCTGAGAGTCGGACAGGATATGTCTTTAAGTTCCGGGTGTACACTGGTAAGGATTCCACTATTGACCCCCCTGGTTGTCCATCCACTTTAGTAGGAGTTTCAGAGAAAATTGTTTGGGAACTTGCTAGAGGACTGTTTAACAGAGGTCACCATTTGTACCTTGATAACTTCTACACTGCTGTGCCATTGTTTAAGGAATTGTTTAAAGTGGACACTTTTGCTTGTGGCACAATCCGCTCTAACCGTAAAGGTTACCCAAAAGAGCTTGTTTGCAAAAAGCTTCAGAGGGGACAGTGCAGTGCCTTGCGTAGTGAGGAACTGCTAGCTGTGAAATTTGTGGACAGGAGGGATGTGTACATGCTGACTACCATCCATGATGAGAGTACTTCACCTGTGACTGTTTGGGGTCAGGTTGCTGAAGTGCGCAAACCTGTGTGCATTGTAGACTACAATAAGCACATGGGTGGTGTCGATAGAGTAGATCAGAGGTTGGAACCTTACACTGCTGTTCGTAAGGCTTACATTTGGTATAAGAAGTTGGCCATCCATCTCTTCAATTTAGCAACTTTTAATGCTTTTGTTGTGTTCAAGGAGTGTTCTCCTTCGTCAAAGATGACTTTTGTTCAGTTTCAGGAGTCTGTGATTAGCAGCCTTGTTGTTGTGGAACAGGCAAGTGTTCCTAGAGTTGGAGTGGTGGAGGATGTGGCTAGATTGAAAGAGCGCCACTTTCCCGATTTAATTCCTCCCACGCCCAAAAAAACCAATCCCTGTAAGAGATGTAGAGTCTGTTTGCGAAGAGGTATGCGGAAGAAGAGTCGAATGCACTGTGCCGATTGTCCTTCTAATCCTGGGCTGTGTGTGCCCACATGTTTCAGATTGTATCACACTCGAAAGAGTTTTTGGGAGCAACCGTGAGTCTAATAGTGTACTGCCTGGTCTGTATGGTTTTATATAGTTGTTGTTCAGTTTCACGTTTGGCATTAGAATGATGTCTTTAGTTACTGCTGTTGTTTTTGTAGTTATAGTTTTGTATCTAGTTGCAATTTGTTTGTGTTTTTATTCTTGTTAAAAAAAATTGATGACGGTGTGCGTGGACTGGCGCTTGGCTGACTGTGTGCGTGGACTGACGCTTGGCTGGCAGTGTGTGTGGACTGGTGCTTGGCTGGCGGTGAGTGGACTGGAGCTTGGCTGGCGGTGTGCGTGGACTGGCGCTTGGCTGGCGGTGTGCGTGGACTGGAGCTTGGCTGGCGGTGAGTGGACTGGAGCTTGGCTGGCGGTGTGCATGGATTGGCGCTTGGCTGGCAGTGTGTGTGGATTTGCGCTCGGCTGGTGGTGTGCGTGGACTGGTGCTTGGCTGGCGGTGAGTGGACTGACGCTTGGCTGGCGGTGTGCGTGGACTGGCGCTTGGCTGGCGGTGTGCGTGGATGGGCGGTAGGCCGGCAGTGTGCATGGACGGGCGCTTGGCTGGCGGTGTGTGAGTAGTGACTTGCTGCTGGTCACTACACACACTGCTAGCCAAACGCCACTCCACGCAATCCGTGAGCTGGTGTGGTTGCTGTGTCAGGAATGTGGGCGTGTGAAAGTGATGGGCCCTTGAATGGCGCTGTCTGCTGGCGTGAGTGTTGTAATGTGCTGGGCCCGCGGCTGGCGGTGTGAATGGTTTTGTATGTGTCACATGTATGATAGGTGTATGAATGGCCTGTAAAGAGGTTGGTGCCTTGTCGTGGCTTTACAGCTCACGAGCTGTGAGTCAATGGTTCAGTTTCTCGTCCTTTCAATTATTAACAGTGCATTTCTTTTTTGTGAAATCTCTGGTTAATACAACTATATATACTGAACCATCACTCACCCTCGTGCCAAATCCAACCAGTATGCATGTGTGCTTGAGGAATAGGTGGTTGTGTAGAAAAAAAATTATTTTCTGTTTTTGTCAAGCAGGGTGTACCTTGTCCCTTTTTGTGAATGTTGTAATGTGTTGGTTTTGTGCCTGGTGGTGTGAATGGTCTTGTGTGTATCATGTATGAAAGGTGTGTGAATGGCCTGTAAAGCGGTTGGTGCCTTGACGTGGCTTTACAGCTCATGAGCTGTGAGTCATTGGTTCAGTTTTTTGTCCTTTCAATTATTGACAGTGCATTTCATTTTTGTGAAATCTCTTGTTAATAAAATTTTATATACTGAACCATCACTCGCCCTCGTGCCAAATCCAACCAGTATGTGTGTGTGCTTGAGGAATAGATGGCTGTGCAGTAATCTTTGTCTTTTTTGTCTCTCTGCCAAGGTGTACATTTCATCTAAGAATAACCTACCAACTGTAGATTTTGTCGTAAACTAAACACCCATGGGAGTACATGGTGATGTCTCTCTTGTGGATCCCAACAAGTTATCTTACCCACAATGTCCTGCAAACCTCAAAATGCGACTGTGACATTTTCCTTGCATTATTGTGCTCAAATTTTCACGCTTCATAAAGTAACACCAAATTTCCAACCCCCCAGCATTTCTCCAAGTATCCCAATAGAATTGGTACCTCACTTGTATGGGTGGGCCAAGTACCCGCGGCAGGGAAGGGCCCAAAACCTATTGATGCAACATCAAAATTACCTATCACAAACCAGCCTGGTTTTGCAAGGGAGTCCCATGAGTTTTGGCCCTGGGCTCGGCGGCCATCTAGGAAACCTACCAAACCCACACATTTCTAGAAACTAGACACCCGGGGGAGTCCAGCGAGGTATGGCTTACATGGGTCCCCCAACATTCTCCTACCCAAAATCCCCTGCAAACCTCAAATTTCGCTGGAAAAAATCACTTTTTTCTCACATTTCTGTGTAGGAAAGTTGTGGAATCTGCGTGGATCCACAAATTTCCTCCCACCCAGCGTTCCCCCGGGTCTCCCGATAAAAATGGTACCTCACTTGCGTGGGTGGGTCAAGGACCCGCAGCAGGTAAGGGCCCAAAACCTATTGAGGCGACATCAAAATTACCTGTCACAAACCAACCTGGTTTTGCAAGGGGGGGTCCCATGAGTTTTTGACCCTGGGCTCGGCGGCCATCTAGCGAAACCTACCAACCCACACATTTCTGGAAACTAGACACCCGGGGGAGTCCAGCGAGGTATGGCTTGCGTGGGTCCCCCGACATTCTCCTACCCAGAATCCCCTGCAAACCTCAAATTTCGCTAAAAAAATCACTTTTTTCTCAAATTTCTGTGTGGGAAAGTTGTGGAATCTGCGTGGATCCACAAATTTCCTCCCACCCAGCGTTCCCCCAGTTCTCCCGATACAAATGGTACCTCACTTGCGTGGGTGGGTCAAGGACCCGCGGCAGGCAAGGGCCCAAAACCTATTGAGGCGACATCAAAATTACCTGTCACAAACCAACCTGGTTTTGCAAGGGGGGTCCCATGAGTTTTTGGCCCTATGCTCGGCGACCATCTAGGGAAACCTACCAAACCCACACATTTCTGGAAACTAGACACCCGGGGGAGTCCAGCGAGGTATGGCTTGCGTGGGTTCCCCAACATTCTCCTACCCAGAATCCCCTGCAAACCTCAAATTTCGCTGAAAAAATCACTTTTTTCTCAAATTTCTGTGTGGGAAAGTTCTGGAATCTGCGTGGATCCACAAATTTTGTAATTTTGTAATTTTGAAAAATGCCCGATAATTCTCATGCTAGTATGAGTATTCCCAATTTCGGAAATGTGCAAATATCTACCGTTTCTAAACTCTATATTTTGTTCCCATTTCAGAAATACATAGGTGTCTTTCATACCGATTTTTCCATGCCTACATTTTCCCAGATTAATTGCTATATACCCGGGACATAATAAAAAACCATTGCAAGTCGCTGCTCAGTTTTTGGCTCTGGGTTCATCGGGTTCTTGATGAACCTACAAGTCCTATATATCGCCACAACCAGTAAGGTCTAACGGTATATTGCTTTCAAAGAGCTGTCATAATTAGAAGAAATTACAGGTGAAAACGATAACACAAAAGGCTGTTTTTTTCAACTAATTTTCAATTTTTCCTATATTTAACTGTTAGTTTCTATAAAGAAACCTTAAAGGATCTACACAAATGACCCCTTGGTGAATTCAGAATTTTATCTACTTTACTAAAATGTATAGCTTTCCAGGATCCATTATTGCTTTCATACCCATTTCTACTATTAACTGGAAGGAGGTTGAAAGCACAAAAAAATAGCAAAAATAGGCTATGTCCCAGAAAAATGCCAAAACTGTGTAAAAAATGTTGGTTTGCTGACAAAAGTCTGTCATTCCCTAAAAGCTGGGAAAATGGTGATTTCAGCCCCACAAACCCTTTTTGATACCATTTGCAGGAAAAAACCCAGACAATTTCATTTTGCAGCCCTTTTTTCCCATTGTTCCCAAAAAAACAAAATTTAGCTGTATTTTGGCTAATTTCTGGGTCCCCTCCAGGGGAATCCACAAACTCTGGGTACCTTTAGAATCCCCATGATGTTGGAAGAAAAGGACGCAAATTTGGCGTGGATACCTTATGTGGTCAAAAAGTTACAGGGGCCTAAGCGCGAACTACCCCAAATAGCCAAAAAAAGGCTTAGCACAGGGGGGGAAAAGGCCTAGCAGCGAAGGGGTTAAGGTGTGAAAAAGATTGCCATTGCTAAGCAATTCATTTATTTATTGATGTGAATTGCAAACCAGCTGCGTATATTCAGTGAATTAGGTTCGTAATAGTGTTTAACGACTAACTGCAGTTTGCCTGTGAATACAACTGATCTATTTGATGCAAATGCACGTATTGTACAAATGTTTGCACACAGTGCAACTTCAGCTCTCTTCTAGGGTTTCAAAATATGTATGTGCAGAGTAGCAATGATACATTTTGCACGTTGAAATGTTCATAGAAGCTGAGCTCTGACGGTTTTAGTCTTCAATTAAAAAAGCACTTCCTCTTCGGTATACATATTATAAATTTCATGCGAAAGTGCAACTCCTTATTAGAGAATTCAGTTAGAAAAAACTTGTATAATGGGATTATAATACTGGTAATTGATTCTCAGTTAATTTGTCATCATCTACCTTGCTATAAGGTGAATTTTCAAAGGTGTTATATTTGGCTAACATGGGAAGTCTTAAGTATGAATAACTGGATCAGAATCAGGTTATTCACTGGAGTGGCGTCACAATAGTGTTTCATTAAAGTGGTTAACCACTTTTAGGATGTCAGTCAGGAAGCACTTCCCCCTTCTTTCCACCATCTCGCCGGGGTCTCTAGCGACCACAACAAGGCATGGCAGCAGTTAACAGTCTTAACCTCTTTTTCATGCCTCTCCCAGGTTTCCACAGACCCGAGGGAAACAGCAGAACATGGGTGGTGCTGTGCATGCGCAATCCAACTTCTGCCCTGTCAGCAATTTTTTTTTCAGACCCACGTTGAGGGGCTATATTCAGCCATGCTAACAATGGTCTGTCATAGAGCCCCTATCTTCGCTCTCAATCAGAGAGCATGGCTTTCAGCTGATGGGGTGTGGTGGGGTGGATGGCAGGAGCCCAGGTATTGTGTTTTTTTTTTTAGTTTATGGAAGGAGGAGGGTATTTTTAAAGTCGTGAGGATCAGTGGCAGGTCAGATTTTTTAAGTTAATCCTTTTTTTTTTTTAAAATCATATTTTATATGTCATCCCCATTACTACTAAGTCCCTCCATATATGTTAGAAGAAGGGACAGATGATTTGGAGGGGCCTTATGCAGCATAAAATTACAGATGGTTTGTGGAAAAATGCCCTTTTTTGAATGGTCACCCCCATTTTGTTTGAAACTGATGATTCTGTTTTTTTTTTTTTAAATCTGCACCGGGACACTGCTAACCAGGCCCTATTGCATGTGCTCTGGCCCCAATAATACGGTAGATTTGACTAACTCCTAATTAGCATAATGTATTTTTCTATATGGCCATAGTATATGGTACAGAAATACACCCACGGCATGGAAGTTAAATGTAACCTGTGAACTGCAACACTTATTATGTCATCCACTAGTGTAACAAGGAAAACATTGCTTCAGGCCTACCATTGTAGCCTGGCTCCTTCAGTTTAACCCTGCAGTCCAACCTGTCAAAAGAACCTTATGACGTGAAAACAACTTTCCTTTTAAATATTAATAAGTCACATACTCTAGGCCTTGTAGCCCACAAGATAGGGTGCATGCTATTTAAAAGTGGGAAATGTAGAAATTTAAAATTGCAATGTCAATACAGTAACACACCTCCAAAAGCTATTTTTACTGTGGAAGGCTCTGGCTGTCCCCTGAGGAAAACTAAAGCACAGATTAAAAGAGTAATTTTGGTATCTTGTTTTTGGGCCAAGCTAGAGAAATGGTTCAGCCACCATTTTCAATGTTTATGAAAAATACAATTCAATTGTCCCACTGGATGTTTGGTAAATATTGTGGAAAAGTGACTTTTAGAAAGTTACCTTTTCCCTGTCTTAAGCTCCTGAAGGCTAATTTGCATTAGCCTGTCATCAGTTGCCCCACCAGTGCTTGACCTTAATGATATGTGAAATATGTTCCCAGAGCAGGGACAACGGCTTAGGCCTGGTGATGGAACGGACTGAGAATCGAGCATGTGGCACCTATAAGCTCAGGAAGGGCAGCTGGGGAGGTTTAAGGAATATCATTAACTTCAAACGGGGTAATGGTGAGGCCTGCCCTGTCACAGGTAAGTGTAAGGGGAGACCTGAGGAATGGAAGACCTTCATTCTTTAGGCCTTATGTGTTAGGCACCAGTACAAAGTGAATCCTTATTTTCCTAAACATATCCTTGGCTAAGCCACAGACTCTCTTCAAGGGCAGAATGCCTGTGGCAATTGATTCACCGGTGAATAGTGCCTTTTGGCCAATATGCAGTAAAGCAAACAGTATGTGCTGCAAAGGTGGGTAGAGGGGCCTCTGGGAACTTGTTCCTTATTGGTTAGGGAGCATTCAGGAATTACCCACGCCCAGTGGCTACTAAGCTGTACAAAAGTGGTCCACACCCACAGCCATCAAAACACTTTCTGGACCTGCAGAAGAATAGAAGGATGGCACCTGCTGTTTGAGACCTGTTAGCAGACTTGAAGGGCTGAACCTGTTGCATCTTGTACCCAGGACAAAGAAGTGGACTCCAAGGGTAAGCTGACTGACCTCCTGTGCTGCTACAGGGACATCACAAGCTGCAACAAGCCTTTTTTTCTGCAAAGGCCAATTGACCAACTGTGCCTTGACTGGACCCTGCTGGTGGCCTCTGCTGAAGTAAGTCCTGACCCCTAAGAGCTGTCCCTGCTGTCCTGGAGACACTGGCTGTGTCCTGAAGGGACTCTGAAAAGTTGTGAAATATTTGTGGACTTCCAAGATCTCTGGAGCATCAGAGGCACCTTGAATTAAAGGTGTCTGTTTTCAGTGCAACTTTGTTGGATACAGCTGCAGGATTCCGAGATCCATAAAGAAGACCAAGGGTCTCATTATGATGTCAGGGGAAAGCCTCCACCCGACATCGTCTCGGAATTGGGACTGACAGAATTGCAGTCTGCGGTTCCGACCGACAAAGCGACCGAACACTGTTCGGTCGGATTCCCATTGCTTCCTATTGGAGCCCGTGTCATGCCCGAGAACCGGCCATAACACAGGCACCTATGGGAAAATGTGGTGTTTGTTTGCAGGAAACCCCATGGTGCCTGCCACACAGTGCAGAGTTTTACAGGGGGGGTGCCTTAGGTACCCCCTCGGCCATCAACCGTAAGTCGCAGGGCCAAAGGGACCCTGCCGGGAGCCCCCAAAGTCAGTTTCCGACAGCCTTTTCATGTCAGACAGGCCGACACGGAAAGGCTGTTGGAAAAAGACATGGTAATCCCGTGGGCGGAAATGCTGTCCATAGGGGTATACGATGCGGTTCCGACCGACACGATTACTCTGCGAGTTGCTCTGAACCAATTTGGAATGACTGACCGGTTTAAGTGCCGACCGCAAACATTGTACACGGGTGGTCGGAATGTAAACCGACAGAGCCAGTCGGAAGGGCTCTGACGCAGTCGAGGAGATTCCGACTGTCGGGAGGCGGCTTTCCGCCCAACATCCTAATCGGTCCCTAAGTCTGAAGGTAGTAATCTTGACCAAGCAGAGGTGTGAAAAATATCCATCTGACACCAGGACTTTGTTGGCCGCAAAATGTGGATTTCTCCCATTTACAGCTTTTCATTCCAAAAGCAGTGGCTTCACTGCAGCTTCATCCCGTGGCTTCGATGAGTACTTTGGTGGATACAGGCCACCACCATGCCCACTGGTGGATTTCAACTTCCATTTCAAAGACGGAGTCAGAAGGTAAAATATTTGGGGAGGATTAAGTTACTTGGTGTATCTGATCTCTGTTGCGGTCATTCCAAAATTGCTCCCGGGTTCCAGTCATCTGCGAACAGTGATTAGTGAGTGGTGCTTTATGTTTCCTTGGCTCTTTTTTTACCTTAAATATTAAATATTTAAAAGGTCATATCTACAGTTCTTCATATTGGAGTTTTGCCATTTTGATGGCATTTTATTACATGTGTCTCTATTTTTATAAGTTGGAGTGAATTTTTAATTTTATTCTGCTTTTGACTTTTTGGTACTTCTAAATGCTTTACATATTCTTACTAAGGTAAGCCTGTCTGCTCTGTGCCACAGCTACCAGGGTTGAGCTCAGGTTAAAATTATTGAAACATTTGTCTGGACCAAAGAGGTTAGTAACATTATTACTTGTGGCGGACTATCATCCAACACATCTAACATTTCACTTTCTTACATGGGCAAAATGTGAGAAATTGGGAAATTAGGTTGAAGAATAGTGAAAGTGAGTATATGTATGTTCTGGGCACAACAGTGATGAGTGGGCTATTCTGCAGCTTATTTTATATATTTATTTATTTATTTTATCTTTAAAGCTCATAACCACTCAGAGTCTTGATTAAGAGAATATGAGAATGACTCAAGGAGACCCAAGATACAGTATGAGGTTATTTGGTAAAAAGGCATGTTTTGAAGATTTTGCAAAATGAACATTATATTTGCTGGAAATGAGCAGCTTTTTTTGTGGTGTACCCCTTGATTTTTTGCCCTGACTGTTTTTGCTGGCTGTGTAACTCTGCACTTTCCCCCTGTTAATTAGTGGTAAATTGCCTGTGCTCCCCTTTTCAACATGATGAAATTGACATACCTGTAATTGACATACTTAGTTTATCTATAGGTCCCTAGAATGTGGAACAAAGCGTACCCATGATGCGTAAGTTAAATGTCACCAATGGGCTGCAGCACACCTTTTGCCACCCACTGCAGTGAGATTGCAAGCATAGCTGGGGGCCTACCCTGTAGCCTGCCTGTGCAGTTATAAAACCACAAATTCTACCTGTCAAAACAACCTCCAGTTCCTTTTTTTCCTTCCTCCATTTCTCACTGGTTCCACTCCTCTCCTTTCTCCCATATACTTGCTCATTTTTCCAATGTCTTCTCTCACCAGCTGATCTCTCATTCTCTCTTTTCTTTTCTAAATCCTATCCTTCTCTTTCCCTCAACATCAATTTAATCTCACGGTCAGCTCCCTATGTCTAACCTCCCATTCACATCTATATCTTGCTTAACATTGTTTCTCCCTCATTTACTTCATACCATTCTCTCTGACACCCTAACTTCCACCCCTTTCTTTTTCCTCGCTATTCCCTTTTTCTTATCTCATTTGTTGCCCTTACATTCTTCGCCCTCTCTCAACTTTCCTTTCCCTACTTCCTTTGGCATTCTCCTTTTTCCTCTCTTTCCTTTATTTTCTCTTACCTTCTCCTCCTCCTTAGCTCGTATTTTTTCTCCTAGTTTTTCTCTGTACCCTCTCTCCAATTTCTGCCCTCCCTTTCTGTCTTTCCTTTCCATCTTCCTCCCATTTTCCACCTATCTCTTTCTTTGCATCATTTGTTCTTATCTATTCTCATTTCCTCTCCCATCCAATCTCTTTCTTAAAACATATGAATATATGATTCCTGCCTTCTTTCCGGAGTCATCTTGGCTCACCTATTGCTTCACTAAACCTCCGACCATATAGAGCCCCCCCATTCCATTCACTTTCCAGGAAAAAGTAAACACAGATGCAAGCCCCGGCAAGATACTGATAAAAAAAAACTGAGCACACCTGTTTAATGAACTGAGGCCAATGCAAGGCATGCTACCTGGTGACCTCGGTGCCACTGCACCAGTTGCCCCACTGATAGCTACACCCTTGGTGCTATAGAACGGATATGCAGCTATTCTGCGTACTTGGGTGCTTGCAGGCAATAGGCAGGGATCTTCAATTGCGTGTATGAGCATGAAGTAATTTCAGGGCGGTATTTTTCATTGTTTATGCGTCTCCCTTGAACATGCAAGGGGGCACAAGTGTGACGCAACAACAAACTCAGATTTATCAAGCCACGGAAAGCCACCTTGTGTGGCCATGAGCGGCTTGATAAATCTTGAGTAACGCAACGCAGGACAAATCACTGCGTTGCGTTACTCTGCCCCAGAGAGGCATTCCATGGGTGGAGCGTGGCCATTCCCCATGTGAGGCGTAACGAGGAGAAAGATCTTTATTTCTCCTGGTTTCTTTCCTCTTTCTATGTGTGCTGCTTTGTGCTGCATGAAAATGTGATAAATGCCCTCCTCAGTATTTAATAAGGCTATATTTTGAGCATTTGTGAAGTATGACCTGTGTGTGTTGGCATGTTGGTATAGCTCATGTGTTTCAGTGTGTCGGGTCTGCATGTGATTGTATATTCGTGTGTGTCGTCTGTGTTTTTGTGACTGATAGTGCTTTGCTACTTTTTGTAAGTTTATTTTTTAGAGGGTTTGTGGATTTGGATCTCCAGGCAGCTGGTGAGCTAGGGTGCGCAATGGGATGTAGGCCTGGTATACAAAACTCTTGTTGACATATACTCTGCATATATTATACACATGTAGATAAAGAAATGTAAAATGTATCCCAAGTTACCATGTTAATCCATGTGGTGGCAAGTATCCCTTGCCCGTGCAAAAGGAGAACACCCGAAAACTCATGCTTGTCCACTTACATGTATTGTGAATTTAGGGAAACCTTTGGGTTTGTCTTTTGTCACAGAGTACTTGCACCACCAAGGGAAGGTAACCCTAAGGACTACTCTGGGTTATCTTGAAGTGCATGTCTGATGGAAGGTGTCACCCCTAACCGTATTTCAGGGGAGCCCTGGAAATTTCTCTGGTCTCTGCATGGGCGAAAACCCAGAAATTCTCTAAGCCCCAGAAAAATAATGCAAATGGCTAGTCATCTTTGAACTACTGGGACCCACAGCCATCCTTGCACCCCATCAAGACAAGTGAAAATCTACAGAGACTGTGGTGGTAGGTCCATAGTACGTTATAAATGGCAGCTGGGCAGTGGGAGCCAGTTTAAATGAGGAGCTATGTTTTTAGGTGTTTTTAGCAAATGCATATTTTATTTTTGTGGATGAAAATAGGGTTTAGTCACTGATATCTTAAAATGGCTCATAGAGAGTAATTGCATTCGTTTGGAAAGGGGCGGTATGTGGGTGATGTGTGTGGAAGTGAGAGATCTAAGAGAGAAAGCCAGCCTGATAGAGAAAACCCAAATAAGCAGAGAAAGTAATTAAATAGATAAACAAATTATGGACAGTAGATTTTCACTTTATAGAAATTTTAATATGAATGCATGCCTCCTAATGGGTTAGACGTAGAGAAATTCGGTATTCTTCTAGCATAAGAACATTGTTAACGATGGCAGTGCTTTTATTACGAGCTCCCTCAGTTGGATTTGAATTGCTACCATTAAACTCATTTCTCAACTACCCCGGGCCACACCATCATGTTACACATTGTTACTGTTCCATATGCATTTTATAACTGTACAAATATAAACTATTAAAGACAGAGTCAATGGATCCCAACAGTTCGTATGTTATTAAGGCTAGATTTCATATAATGTGTTAAATTCATTTTTAGTCAGTCAGACAATTGGCACAAAAAACAAATTTAAAATAGTGGACATGGCATGGAAAATTGCTTTTCTATTTAGGTACGCTTTGGTGGCCTGATGTTATCTGCAGGTAATGGGTTCGAATGTCAGCAGAGACAATTCAGCCTTTCATCATTCTTAGTTTAAAATAAATACAATTAGATTAGGTAATGGTAACACATTACTTGCATTGCTCAGGAATTGTAAATTGTGAACTATATAAAACAATATCTCATTTAATGATTATTTAAAGACTTTTAGCGTCCCCAACAATGTGCGTCTTACAGTCAGAAATTATTTTTACACTTATGTCTCAATGATCAGCTACAAAGTATTAGCTGCAATCATTTTTGGCCTTTAATTTTTACAGATCCTAATGGCATTAATATTTGAAGTTAATTTGATTAGTTGCCTCCCAATATTAAGATATAGAGATATATAGATCCTGGGAGGATTCAGTGTCAGAGCGTATGATTTCACTACATGTTATGTGATGGGTCAAACAGAAGTTATGTGATGTTACTTTCGCTACCCCTAGCATTTTGGAAAATTGACGCCCATGAGTAGTCTGCACACCAGTCCACACAGGTAAACAGGTTGTCAGTGAGGATTTCTCTTTGCTCTCATTTGGTAACTTGGCCTGAGCATCAAAAGCAAGCCTCAGATGAACTGAATGCTTAACTAATCAACGTCACAGCAAAGCAGTGAGAAATCGAAGTATTTACTCTGTGCATACCAGGATCCACTAGCCGCCACTCATATTGTGAAGTGGTGGGGTGGGGGAGGGGGAACACAAACAAAAAAAACATTTATAAATAAAGAAAATTACACTTACCTTGCTCCGACGGCCACCATCTTTCTCCCGATCATCGCATTCCGTGGGAACTGCTGCACACTGCGCAGGCTCCCAGCTCCCAATCCCAGCGCTGCAGACATGTTTGGAATACAATTCCCAGCATGTGAGCAGCGCTGGAATTTGGTCTGAGTATCTCGGTTCGGCACTCAGACATATACTGGAAGCCTGTGTTGGTTTCTCCACCCAGCTCTACAACACAGCTAGGTGGCGTAAGGCTAAGTGCGCATGACGGTTTGGCGGGACCTAGAGAGCCGGCCAAACCGTCATGTGCACTTGGCAGTGCCCACCACTCCCTCTTCTCCCTGGTGCTGCTGCTGCCACACCCCTCCCTCAGCAGAAGTCACAGCCAGCAAAATAAAAAATAAAATGATAATAAAAATGTTTTATTATCATTTTATTTTTGTCCTTTGCCTCTGCTGGTTTTCAGCAGGGTGGGGTGCGATGCTCCTCCACCATAATGGAGAAGCCGCCCCTGCCAGGATCCAGTAAACATTTACAGTTTAATAAAGTAAATAAATTGGGTAAACTAGATAAAAAGTGCAAAACATTTCACTAAAAAGAAAAAAATACTCAAGTGTATGCACAATGGAACAAAAGACTACATTTGGAATGAATTGAAAATCAGAAAATAAGAGCAGAAAAATTACTAGCAATAATCGATGGTAAAAACAATAGCTTCACAGATTAAGATAACTCTAAATGTAAATACAGCTATCACCAATGATAATACTTGGTAAAACTCTCACCTTACAAATCAATAATAACCCAGGGATCATGAAAGTATTGACAATGAAATTGAATTGCAAAGTTAATACATTACAATTTAGGGTCCAATTACGATGCCGTTTCTACGGAATCGTAATCGGTTGTTCGGATTCCTTTCCGACCGACCCATTTTGATGGGGTCGGTTAGAAAGGAATCCAAACCAGATTTCCGAATGGCCTCCGATGGGCTAGGAGAGCCCGTCTGGCATTCGGAAAGCCTCCAGTAATACCTCCAGTGAGCCCTCGGGCAGCTCTTTCCGCCAGAGGGATTACGATGGCAGATTCCAACAGCCTTTCTGTGCTGGCCTTTACAGCACAGAAAGGCTGTCAGAATCCGAATTTGGGGGCCCCCATCAGGGTCCCCATGGGTGCAAGGCCTCTGGGTGGCGGCCTAGGGGGCACCAATGGTGTCCCCCTGTTGATCCCTGCACCCGGTGGCAGGCACCTTGAGGTCCGTCCGACATCGTAATAGGGCTGTTAATGTAAAAAAATACACAAAACAAAGAATAATAAACAGAAAGTTGAAAGGAGACTGCCATAAAGTTGACTGGGCCATGGAGGGCGTGGCCAAGGAGGTCAATATGCCAGATTTGATCTGATCAGACTCCCAGCAGGTTTTCCGGTAATCAGGTTTTGCCACAATACATCCACCCCTGTCTCCGATCTGTGCACTGTGGAGAGCGCAAGGTGATTGGGGCGACACGGTCTCTGGATGGGGGTGGTGGGCAATCAGGAAGAAGAGATTGTGAGTGTAGGCCCTGTAATCGGCGCCTACCTAGCATTGTAGCCATGTGGTGGGCCAGGGCTTTCCCAGAGCAGTTTCCCAGCACCCTGTGAGTGTACTGGCATAGTGGGGGGTGCAGCTGAACGCACGATCAGTTATTACAATGTATTGGCAATCAGAATAGCAATAAAGCAGCTTCTCTTTGCCCCCTTTTATGGAAACCCCATATGCCTTGAGCCCCCCCATCAATATTGGTAGAGCATCATGGTGTTGAATTGAGTAAACAACAGAATATGGATTCCAGAATCTCTTCCCCAAAGACCTGTAGGACTTTGCAAGTCCACATCATATGTAGCCATCTTCCCTTCTCCCCGCATCTTTGGTATTTAAACAGCAAATATGGATTCCTTTTGTTTAAGTGCACTGGTTTATAATAAACCTGCCATTGGGGGTATTATTGCATGTGCCGAAAACTAAGCAAATTGATGCCAAATTCCCTGGTACATTATTTTCTGTTGCACAAAGTCTCAAGGTAGAGGATTACCATCCATAACCCAGTCACCTGCTTTGGGCAACCCTATTGCCTCCCAATGCTGGGATTCCCTATTTGTTATTCCCCGTAGCATAGAATCTGCTGTTGTTTTAACATGTATACAGGGTATATATAAATATCGAAATAGAGGTGTAAGACAAGTATTATAAATATACAGGTTATGAAATGGCATCAATCTGGGATTTGAACAGGTTGTTTTTTGACTAGTGGATTACTGAAATGTCTTCGAAAAAAATGTATCATACACTGTGCTTCCCATTGATTTATATGACCGGGAATAAACGTTTAAAAATGCGTGTTGTAATTATATCGCAAGTTGAGCAAACCAGCCACCCCTTCTCATTGTGTAGTTGAAGTTTGTCTTAACTACTTTGTAGGGGGTTTGAAGGAGTGGGGGTGTACATGGTTGGGAGGAAGAATGGGAGGAGGGCTGGGGAGAAAAAGCAAAACAAGGCTCAGAATTAAAACAGTAAGAGAGCTAGGATCAGTTCATAAATCAAGCCTACTTGTTAGTATTCTAGATACACCAGATTAAGCTAACCTCATTAAATGTTAATGGCATCAACAATGTGCGAAAGAAAATATCAATGGTGACCTCAGCATCCAACCAGAATATTTCACTTCTTTTACTACTGAAAACTCCTCGAAAAAGCTCCAATATTACAAATGGGCAGTTCTGGCTCCCTATACATTGATGGCTTTATCATCTGCTTCAGCCGCTCATCTGGGGGGATGGAAGGGGTCTCTATACTGGCTTGAAATAAATGTATGGTCTCCATTAATAAAACATTACAGGACAAAGGAGGTGATCACATGGCTCTTACTTTGGGTATTAATTTGAGTCCCTTTTGAAATGAAATCTCTAGATGGAAGCTAGATCAATCTTACCTATTCATTGAAGAATTTCGCAAAAACATTAAGAATAGGATCCTAGCCTTTTTTTTATGTCAACACTGGCTCAGCACCTATAGAACTTGTGTGGGAAGTGTATAAGGCCACGTGGAGAAAGGAAGTAATTTCTCTACAAGCTCTGAAAAAAGAAAAGCAGAACGAAGAGTTTCCAACCAAGCAGGATGTGTCCTCCTTTCCAAAACCTCCTTTAACATGTTGATCAACCACGACAATTATTGTCAATTGTTAAAGGCCAAGCAAGAGCTAAAAATATTCTTGTTAGAAAAAGAGCTGGCTAACATGAGATAAGTGGGACAACAACTGTATGTGGAGGTGCGCATAGTGGGAAATTGTTGGTTTGCTGTATGAAAACTACAGCCATAGCTACACAGATTACTAAGATTTAGGATCCCACTCCCGAATCTACACTAATGACCCTAAACAAAAAGAGCAGCTTTCCCAGAAGTATTTTGAGAAAACACTGAGCAAGCAGATCCATCCTACATATCCATCTTTAAACAACTAGACAAGCGATCACTGCCACGGCTACCATCTGTCGAATCTGGAGGTTTAATTAGCTGGTAACGCAGGAAGAGCTAATGAAGGTCATTAGGAAGATGGCTATACATCTGAAAGTTCCAGGTAAAAGCCCTAATGATATAGTCATTTAAATATATTCTAATGGGAGGTAAAACTCCTCCATCCTTTTTGAAAGGGCATTTAGTTTTGTTAAAAAAGGGAAGGACCCAGGGCCAGATGTACGACCATTTTATTTTGCGGCTCGCAATTTGCGATTAATTGTGAGTTGCAAAATAAAATGTACAACAGTGTTTTCAACACTGTTTGCGATTCCCAATGGGGTTGCAAATTGCGAGGCTCATTAATATTAATGAGCCTCGCGCAATTTGCAAGCCCATTGGGAATGACAGGCCCTCCCAGGAAAAATAAAGCAGTTTTTTTTTAATGCAAAAGGAAACGGGATGCATTTAAAAAAAAAATGAAAAAATGGGCCCACTGCCTGCCCTTAAAAAATATTTTCGCAGGCATTTGCAAAGGGGAAGGGGTCCCCTGGGGACCCCTTCCCATTTGTGAATACATTATCACCTACTTGAAGTAGGTGGTAATTGCGAGTGTTTTCCGACCGCAATTGCAGTTGCAAAACATTAGTACATGGTTTTGAGACTCGCTATTTGGAAGGGAACCCCCCTTCCAAATAGCAAGTCGTAAAACCTATTTAGCGAGTCGCAAATACATTGCGACTCACTAAATAGGCTTTGTAGATGGCCCATGATGTTTTTGCATGCGCAAACGGGTTCGCAAACCCGTTTGCCCATGCAAAAATGGTTGTACATCTGGCCCCCAGAAAATAAAAATTCCTTTTGTCCAATAACGTTAGTTTACACCGATCATAAAATCTTGGTGAAAATAAATGCTTCAAGCATTGCAGGTATAAAACACCAAATTAAAATAGAGATCAAAAATGATTTATGACAGCTCACCAACTCTATGTCAATACTAATTTTTTGATAGTGGAAAAAGGTTAAAAAAAACATTTGTTTTGCTGTTCTCCTCCCAGGTCACTCCAGCATTTCTCCCCAAAAAAATCTGGGAATTTGGTTTTCAGTGGAGCTGGAGGCTTTGTATGGATGAAAGTTTCACCCCTAATCTCCAAAATGTGCACACTTTTGAATAGCTAGGCCCATCTGCCAATTTTGATAATTGGCAGATCTGAAATGATTAAAATGAGTATTCTTTTCTTTGTTAATTTCCAACTTTCTGCAATCCTGCGAGTGGTCCCTGAAAAATCCTTTAAGGAAGTTAGAGGCCTTATTAGCTCTTTTCTTTGGAACATGACCTGTACAATCGATTAGATAGTTATCTACTCTGCCCACTATCCCCAATGATATCCTCCCCTGGCAACAGAAGAAAGAAAATATCAAACCATAACCCCTTCTTACTACACTTTGCCTGGGACAGGGCCCTTTCTCTCGTACACTCATACATTTATGGTGGTTGCAGACCGTCTATTTAGAAATTGGGCTATTTCACAGCACCCTTCTCGACAAGATAAGTGGGTTTTCCAATAAGAATGATAAGATTTTTCATGAGTTTTACCATGGGCTTTACGAGATGGGGCCCGGAGGGGAGGGGGATCTAGTGAAGCAGCATATAACTTCCTCAATGATCTGGCTTTTCCTTAAATATATCTATCAACATGAGGGAGGAGATAGATGACTTGCTCTTCGGAGTTTTTAATAATGCAGGGTGAATGCTGGGTCTGCTTGGGTAGGTTTTCAATGTTTCTATGTGTATGATGTATCAATTATCTAATTAATTTGTGTATGTATATTTATGACTAAATTAAGGAATTTGTAAGAAAGGAATATGTAATAGAGATTTAATTGGTATATATTTTTCTGAGGTCCTCAAGTACTAAACTAAATACTTTGGCGTGCTGCACTAAATACACAGGGACTTGCACTATAAATACTACTTTGAGCAGTGAGTCTTTACAGGAGAGCCCAGTTCGTTGAAGGGTTCTAAACCTAGTGTTAAAAAACGTGAGAATAACAGAGGACTTAAACAAGTATGGATGGAAATAGTTACACTTACCCTATTGCTGCTTCATATGAGTTCATCTGTGAAGCCTATAACTGTGCACAGGAAGGAGAGTACTGCAAGTTTACTTAACTGCTTATCTCTCAATGATATGGGTGCGTTGATCAAACTTGATCATTAGTATGGTCATATAATATGAAACCAACAGGAGCACTGATTAGGCAGTTGGGCAAGAATCCTGACCAATGCTGACTCGAATTCAGAGAAACTGTCAAAAAAGTCAATAAAACGAAGGCTTCTTGGATGCTTGGTTAGACTAAGAAATTGAAAGGATGGGTGAGCGGGAAGAAGATAGTGCCTTCTTTCAGAAAGGCAAGTCACAAGGTGATCAGTAGTTCAGAAGGGAACTGTTGTGGGTCGAAAGAGACATATAAAGCTGCAATTCAAAGCTGTCTCTCTATTCTCATATCTTTAGCACCCAAATATTATAACATTCAAGGCATAACATTTATTTTACTTGTTGAAAAACTGCCATTTTAAAAATGCCCAAGCAATATGTCCCTTGTTTTCAAATGTAATTTTGACTCCTTCATAATGTCACCTCATTAATATGTAAAAATATGCATGTAATTTACATTAATACAATAACTTAAACATTCTTTTAACTTTTCATTCGGGATTATATCTAGTTTATTTTGTTTAGAATGTTCAAACAGTCACCAGGCCGTTTCAGGGCATCAGTAAAAGCAAAACATGATCATAAACCCCTTAGATCCCTTCACATGGTTTATGTATGAAAATATGGACTGTATATCGTAGTTGCTGCTACACAAAATTAATAAATAAGTTGCATATTTATTGTTCTTGATTTAGGGTGAGTTCTTTCTTTCCAGGATCTTTTCTTTGGCACATTATGCACTTGAGTAAAGGCATCCGGAGGGGCAGGCACACCATCATGTATCTGCTCTTCTGACCTAGGCCCTACCAATATTTTGGTGAACATGGCTTGTAGTATGGTGCCAGCTGCTTAGTAAATAAATCTAAACTGTGCATTCAGTATTCACCACATTTTTTAAAAGAGCAATATGAGCTAAGTGTTGTGTTACAAATAAAGATGCACACTTTAAACTGGCACAGTTTCAAAAGTCTATTTATTTCTAAATGTGGTTTGGAAAAATATAGGGGAGTCATTCATGAAAATACAAATCATTACCCAACGTGGTATTTCAATTTATATGTTGCAAGGCCTACTTTTGTATGGTTATTACAATACTGTCTTTAAGAAATACAGTTTGGCCACACCTCCTACATTTGTGGGAGTGGTGCTACCACCCTTCTCATTAAAATCTTTCTCAGATTAAAAACAATCCTGCATATGACTCCCTTCTGGCTTACCATCTTTTAAGATAGTTTGACTTTAATTAAAACTCTGATTGGCAGTGGTCTGCTGGCCTGTCACTGGCTTCTGGCTTGACTACCCATTCAAAGGAAGTTTGACATTGATCAAAGTGTACCTTAAACTAAAGACTTCCTTTCTGACACTGCCTGTTTGTTTTGGCAGCCTTTGGATAGAAGAAATCATAACTTTAGACTTTATTAAGGGGCAGGAGTTTCACAGGTAAGACACGGTTGACTAGAAAGGTTGGGTTTTACTTTGATCTTTTAATGTGCTTCACTTTGGTAAAAGCTAGGTGAACGAGGCAAAGAGAGAGAGAAAGGCTGAATAGAAATAGTGTGTGTTTGAGAAAGAAAGAAAGTAAGGCAGAAATGGAGACAAAGATCTACTCCCCATTTTGAAAAAATAGGGTACAGAGTGTTCTGGGATCACTTTTACAGTGAGTAAGCCCTGGGGACCATGGACTATTTTACAGTGGTTAAAAATAAATGACCACAGGTGAGGACTTCTGATATGATTCATGTAGGGAGAATCCCCAACCACTTTTGGTTGAACATCACTCTCTTGGAACTGAGATAAAATCAGATGACTACTTGATGGAAGAATGTGTGACTGTGTGGATAAGGCCCCATGTGCTTGCCTCTAGATTACTCTGGTGTGTCTTGTTCTGGAAAAAAGATAATCTAGCAACTTGCTGGCCCTGTAGACTAGGAGAGTCAAGGAGCCCCATAAAAATCCTGTTACAGGGGTATTGCTTTCTGGGAAGAAAAGTGCAGAAGATTCAGAAACAGAGAAAGCACCATCTGCCCTGAGGAAAAGAAGTAAGTGCAGCGTTAAATGGAGTTTTAACTGTGCGTTTTTCCCACATGAGCTCATGGCCTGGTGTTTAAGGAGCATTTCCTGGATGTTTGGCAGTGTTTTAAGCACGAGAGAAAATGCTACACTCCTGACAATCTGGAAATGTATTGCTTTTTCAATTCCAGGACATTTGCTGCATTTCTGAACAGTTATCGTTTTGAGTTTTGTTTTAATATCATACCCAGGGACATTGCTTGGTTCCTGGGGAAAATGTGATTGTTGCCACAAAGAAGTTGTTTTTGAAAATTAAAGCCTGTACATTGTTGTATTTAAAGTTTTACTTCCATAAACTCTCTTTGTTCCATGCAGTATCTCATTGTATTTTTTATGTCTCGTGATCCTCAAATCACATTTACTTCATTTGTGTGTTATTGCAGTCTTAAAGTACTTTACTTTTTAACTACATTGCTTTGGTAATTGTATCCTGTTAATTTAACTGTTGTATAGTTTTATTTTTATTTTTGTGATGTTGCTGTTCGTTTATCACACATGCTTTCCTCGGAGGAATGTCTTGCTGTTTATGGCGAACTAAGAAGGATAAACATCTGAGAAACATGTTTCATGTGTAACCAATATTTTGTATTGGTTGCATAGGAGCTGAACCACAGCTCAAGATTGAAGCCTCCCTCTTCCATTGTCTAAGAAGCTAGTTTTATACAGTTCACTTCTCAGAGTAAGCTACATTTTGGACCACCTTGGACTTACTAAATACTTAGAACATGTTTCCAAAATTATGAAATGCAGGGTATGATATTTAGTAAATTTGACATTATTTGTGTCATTTGTGAGCAACCCAAGTCCTCACTTGTAAAGCCGATGTCGAAAGACAGACAAATATGTAAACATGTACATTTAAAAAGAAATCCACAGGTTTTACAGTAATTTATTAACCTCCAGTGACTATTTAAAGTAATAGGCATTGTATATTAGGTCAAAACACACAGAATACAGCACTTGCTAAATGACATGTCTCAAGAAAAGTAAATTGCCCCCTAAAGATTTCTGTTACACATTGTGGAAACACATACATTTTTCTGCTTGGGAAATGTCACTACTGTTCCAAAGTAATAGTTCAATATTTAAGAGCGCGGTTAGTTGAAAATGTCTCTTTTTAGATGTCGGTGCTGGCGTAAGACTTAGCTTAGAGCTATGGCATTTTTAGCATGAATTTAAATTTGTGGTACAATCAGAATGAAGGTTTATATCAAACTGTTGGTAAATATGAAGTGCTCCTCAACTAATTTATATCTTGGGTAGAGGTGAAAAATCCTCTACACCACTACATATAGAATGCTGGTATATTCTGTGACATGCACATACTCAATGCGGCGTGTACTTAGAAGAGGGTTGCGGGTCCCTGGGTTCCAGTGAGGCAGCACATCTCTGGACTCCGCACGTGAGTCGGCATCTACATGGCCTAGACTGCATGGACGGTTTCACAGTGAGAGAAACATGATGGTCTGTTACCGTTTATATAATAACGATTTTTGTGAATCCCCAGAAACTTAAAAAACTGTGTAAATCACGGGTATACGTTTGCGAATTAGAGACTATTGTCTTTCAACTAAATATTTGGAAATTGGGTTATGTTTGTTTTTATAAGGCAGTATGTAAGCCTGCCTGTAAGATTGATTACTATTCCAGATCAATTACATTTATAGCAAATGTATACTGTTCCGTATTGAATCAGACTGTCCACAGATACGTGTAACAATGCCTGCTATTTTTATAATAAATTCGTCCTGAGCAATTCTCCTTTACAACAATTTCCACAAAACAATAAATCTTAATCCAAAACATTGAAATGCTAGTGTTAGGATTACGAAAAGATGAATTTTTTATGTTTTCCTTGAGCTCTTGACTCTTGCTTTTGCAAATAATATTTCAGAAAGGCAGACCTCAACCTCCTGTGAGCAAGGAAGCTTAGCAACACATCTTTATTTTCATGTTTTCCTTGGCCTCGCAGAGCCATATCGCTTTGTGTGCCCATGGTGCGATTCAAAAGATGCTGTGAGCAAAGCATTCTTCATCAGGAAAGTCTCATTGAATGTAAGCAGAATACGAGTCAGAAGCAATCTTTGCACCACTAACAGTGGCATCTGCTGGCTATCTATTTACGGAGTAATGAGCTGCGCAGTGACTGAATTACAAGGAAATACACAAATTTAAATGACATAGGGCAGATAGCCTATCATGTCGGATGACTATATGAGCTCTGCCTGCCTCCCCTTCTCCCTAGGATGCTTAGTACAGCAGTGGACCTAGAAAGAAAGTCATGACACTTCGACATAACCAGTCGAGGAGCACAATGCATCAAGTCACTTTAATTGCTAGTCTAAACCTCGTGTTAGTCCTATGACTGTGCTCCTCTCTTAATTTTGCATATCTATTTATGACTACATTTACAATTCTATTTACATAAAATTGTTTATACAGACCAACACAAACACACACACACACACATTAAAGAAGTTTACGGCTAGTTTATTCAAGCCTTGTACTTTCCAAATAGTCAGGTAAAACATTCCATATAAAACATCATAGTTTGGTATACATTCAATCATCAGTATATATATTTAAAAAACTAACAAAAACAAATCCCATAAGCCTCTATACCAGGGTCACAAACTGTTCTCTCATATGACAACAATGCAGCTCTTCAGATATTTAACCATAATACACCATTCCCATAAGGCATATGATTAAATAGTATCTCAAATACTATGTGTACCGGTCCCTTCAGAGCCAGCTGGCAAAAGGTTTGGTCCTACAGCCACCCTGAAGGCTGTGCATCAGGGCTTTGGCACAAAAAACAAGTATGTAGTATATCTTCAAGAAACCCCAACAATTCACTGAAAAAACATGTGTGAAGCGGGTTGACCCCACACATTTAAGCCAATAAGAAAGAACACCTGACTGCACTGCATCATTAAATAAAAACATCTCCAAATAAATCATACTGTATCCATGGTTGTTTCATTGGCAATCTTAAAGACAACTTCAAATGTGAGGTCTTGCATGTTATTTGTGATGTAATCTGTTACATTGTGGTTAAACATCTGAGATTGCATTTTGTTTGGCTGTTGTGCATGTTATGGATTGCAAAGCTAACCATAAATGTGGAATTTAAGCGTTTTGATTTGTTTTAATTCATAACCATAGCAGTTCTTTAACTGTGGTTTCATAAATGAATTTGAAAGGTCGTTTTTAAACACACGCACTATCACAACACACACATGCATACACACTTTATGTCACTGAAAAATCAGAGATAAGGCTAGACTATGGTTCAGTAAACCCAAACCCAAAAAACCTGGAAATTTGCCATTTATGATATGTATCACACAACGCAAATCATAACTCATGTCGGCACTTTGTTTGGCTCTTTGTAGACAGCTTTCAGTGGCAAAGTGGTGTACTGAGCATAGCTGGTGGAGTGAATTATGATGTGTATCATGAGTTGCATGCCACAGCTGGAGAATTTCAGGGTTTTTTGTTTGTGTTTGCTGAACCATAAGTAACCTTAATCTTTGTTTTTATAGTTGTTTTCTAGGTTTTTATAATTTACATTCAGCCATGTACTCTTTCTTTGTAGCACACGCAGGGCACAGCTCATAGTACCTCAAATTTCTAATAGACTTTTTCCATGGTGCTAAAATTGTGATTTTGACTCAAATCACAATTTTCAAAATGGCAGAAAATATGATTATGATGTGCAGCATCGCATAATCATGTCTTGTAAAATTCAAATGTAATTGACAAAAAATGCAATTTTAACCAACAATCCATACAAAAGTATGAACTTTTTTCAAGCCCATCCAGCACCTTTTTGAAAAAGCTAATATTGCAATAATTGCTCATTGGAATTACACCAAATAAAAAAAAGCACATTTTCCGAGTAAAGTTCTTTTTTCATGCCAAGTCTGGTGCAAATCCATTCAATTTTTTTGCTGTAGGAGGGATTAAACTTTTAATCCGGGAGCTGAAACTGAATTTTTTCCCCCCTTTTAAAATGTTTTCACTGGACAAAAATACAAGAAATTTGGCATACATATTATGAGTGCCAAATTTGGTGTGGCTCCTCCATGGAGACAAATGTTATAGACAAATCAAATGCTCTACACACTGTGGATCACCAGGGATCTGGATAAGCCAGGTCGATACTGATTCCTTCGAATAATAAATAACACATAAGGTACACCTGGCTGAATGTGGAAGGAAGGGGGGGAGGAAGAGAAAAGAAGGTGGTGTAATGTCAGAAAAAGCTAAAAGGAGAAATCTTTTCAGGAAGAGAACCCTCACTCACCTTTAGGTCACATGCTTCAACATAAGGGTTCCCTCCTCACACCGAGGTGTGGACTACAACTCCCCGAGGGGAGGAGCTGAGATGTTTTCTCAAGATGAGCAGTGGAAAGTGGTAAGTGAGGGGCAGAGTGCAAAAAGATTTTGTAAAGTGGTGGTTCAAATTGTCTCCTTGGAGCCACAAAAACCTTATTGGGTGGTCTCAGGGACAAAGTTAAAAGTGAGGACTAGGGATTAAACCAAATATATCCCTAACAGTGGTCAACTTGTTTCTGCCATAGTTCGGTCCCCTAAAGGGATCCAGCGGCATTCGTCAGGACCTTAACTGTAGTTAGTCACTCTGCACGTGTGTTTAAAGAAACGTGAATATACTGGCCACCACAGGAACAGGGCGGTCAGGTTATCAACGACCCGTGTGCTTCTAGGGGTTCGTCTGTCTGAAAATCAAAAGTATAATCCTAATTTTCAATATATCATAATCCGACATTACCAAGACAAACTATGATGTAAATGTGTGTTCTCTATTATCTTACCTATAAGTGGAAGTGGGAAGCCAACTCTCCATGCTCTAGGTACGTCTCATAATGCCCAGCTAAAAGAAAAAATATATTTACAGCAATGTGTCTATTTTGTGCGTATGTATGTACATCAACACATTCTGTGATGTGCTGGTATTCATAAACAAGTGTTTGGTATGATGTAAAATATCTGGGGCATTTCTGCACTAAGATCGCAAAGAATGATCGGTATATGCTAGATTATATGGCATTGTCTATATTACTCTCATATCCAAAGGTTGTTGATTCAGGTTATCACTCGATGGGGTTGTTGCAAAAGACTTACGATCGGCAATTTATGTCAGGAATACAATACAATAATACAATCGGGCTATCCAAACTTTGACCGGTGTGGCAGTCTAACTTTACAAAATGTAACAACAGTTGTGCATACCAGAGACCCTAGTACGCTCGGGTGAAAGAGCCCAAGTAAAACAGCTACCCTCTGCGGTTAACCCAAGCGGCATTCTATGTCAGACAATTAAAATGTGCTTTGGCTAATTGGAAAAACCCCGATCAACATGGCAGTGTGCCTTACCAAATTACGGAAGTAAATATGCACGTTGAATGACCGGGAGCCTGGTGTTGTCTACTAAAAGAGCCCAAATGACTCTAAACAACAAGACACATGCTGCGGTTTCACTATAGCGGCTTACCTTCATTAGCGCAGTGCACATCTAATGGACGTCGCGGCGAGAGTGGAAATCGAGCCATCGGGGCGCTGTTTATGATGTAATCGCACCGCGTGATCAGCGTCATGTTTCACGTGGGCTAATCTGCTTCGCATAGATGTCTGGGACATGTAGTCCCACATATCAGGAACAATATCTTCACATTAATCATGTTGATGATCGTAGGTCTTTTCCAACAACCCGATCGAGTGATAACCTGAATCAACAACCTTTGGATATGACAGCGTATGGATAATGCCATATAAGCTAGCATATACCGATCATTTTTTGCGATCTTGGTGCAGAAATGCCCTAGATATTTTGCATCATCCCAAACACTTGTTTATAAATACCAGCACATCACAGAATGTGTTGATGTACATACACACAAAATAGACACATCTCTGTAAATATATTTTTTCTTTTAGCTGGGCATTATGAGACGTACCTAGAGCATGGAGAGCTGGCTTCCCACTTCCACCTATAGGTAAGAACAATGGAGAATACACATTTACATCATAGTTGTAATGTCGGATTATGATATATTGAAGATTATGATTATACTTTTGATTTTCAGACAGATGAACCCCTAGTAGCACTTGGGTCGTTGATAACCTGACCGCCCTGTTCCTGTGGTGGCCAGTATATTCACGTTTCTTTAAGCACACGTGCAGAGTGATTTACTACAATTAAGGTCCTGACGAATGCCACTGGAAACCTTTAGGGGATCGACCTATGGCAGAAACATGTTTGCCACTGTTAGGGATATATTTGGTTTAATCCCTAGTCCTCATTTTTAACTTTGTCCCTGAGACCACCCAATAAAGTTTTAGTAGATCCACGGAGACAATTTTAACCACCACATTACTACATTTTTTTGCACTCTGCCCCTCACTTACCTCTTTCCACCGCTCATCTTGAGAAAACACCTCAGCTCCTCCCCTCGGGGAGTTGTAGCCCACACCTCATTGTGAGGAGGGAACCCATATGATGAAGTATGTCACCTAACAGTGAGTGAGGGTTCTCGTCCTGAAAGGATTTCAACTCAGCTTTTTCTGTCATTACACCACCTTCTTTTCTCTACCTTCCCCCCCTTCCTTTCACATTCAGCCAGGTGTACCTTATGTGTTATTTAATAGACAAATCAAAATAATTATTTTCTGTGGAGAGTGCATCTGATCAAAAACTACACTGTGAGGATCTCCACTGTCATATACAAATAGTTATTGTTCTTTACACAAAGCATTAATTTATTTTTATATAAAAAAAATACATCTATATATAAAATAGTTTTGTGGAAACCTTCTCACAGTCACAGTCTCATGAGTCCTGAATACTTTGTGGACATTTTTTTCTAACTTTATTTGGGATTTTTCTCTACATAGTTGTTTTTATTTCCCTATCAGGAAATAATTTGTACATGCTCCTTTCAAACCCAAACCGTACATTATTAGTTTGCATATCATTATTTTTGCAGGGAATAATCTACTATTTCAGACACCAAAGCACGTTAAATATCCTAAATATTTACTTGATGCATGGTCAATGTCATACTTTTAAAAAGAGGCAGCAATTGATTTTGAAAACCAGTTCTGTCACTTTGGATGGACAGTTGGATAAGCTACCTGGTAAAAAAAAAACAAGCATATCCTTCTGACCATGAAGCCTGAGCTAGACAACAGCTAAAAAATCGGACACATAGAAGAAAGAGAAATGGCAAAAAAGACCGAGTTGCATGAAGAATTTGTCAATCTCAGTAAAATATACCATGACCAACCATCTTATATCGTGGCCACAATCTGAAAAATTGCTAAGTAAAAATGACAAGGAAAAAAACCTCTTTTTATAAAGGCCAACGAAAATAGTATTGAATTAGTCATTGTAATGTATTGTATTGTATTGCAGCATTTAAATAGCACTTACTGCCCCTTTAGTGTTTGACTACATAAGCAGCACACTACACCATGTAGGATGTGTGGTTGGAAGGATGTTGTCTTTGTTTTGATCCTATGTTTAAAGTGTTTTCAGTTCGTGTGTGATGACCATTGAGGTGCGGTAATTGTGTTATGGGACGCAGAGAATAGTAGAGTGCTGGATGAAGAAGTGAGAGAGACAGATGGCATTTTTATGGTTCGCAGTATGCTGATAGCTTTAAACATCTCTGCAGGTCCCTTTGTGGTATTTCATATGAAACGGTCTGCTTAGCTGGTAACTGCACTGGGCTGTCTAATCTGAGATTTTGTGTATAGATGTGGTTCTCAGGTGCCATGGTTGGAGGGAGAGAGATTTGTGAAGATCTGTTGAGATGGGCATTTTTATTATCATTCCATATATGAGTGTCTTTGTGAGATGTAAAGAAGTGGTCAACTTGTATAGATATTTGGGACCGGCAGTGGTGAACTATGTTAAAGTCCTACAAACTGTCCAGCAATGTGTGACATATTCCTTCAGTTATTTCATGCCATCTGGTGATGGCTGGTTTTTTGGTTGCATAGTGCTGGTGATGGACAACCCTTAAAGCAGATATGTCTTATGTGAATTTAAGAGGTGTAAGTTGCAATTTGTTGCTGGCAGCTATGTATCATGGTTTTAGTATTTTTGTGGGACATAACTGTTTTGTATAGAAGTACAAACCAAATATAATTCTGATTGAGAGTTTTTATAAAAACATAAAATAATATAGTTATACAATAAAAGTGCAGTATTAATGTGTTAATGAAAAGAATGTGTTTAAAATGTGACAAAAATGCACAAAACCATCATATTTACATGCACTAGACCTCAAATGGCTAAAGTAAAACTGCCTGAAAACTTGACTTGCTCAGAAATGCATAAACACACAAAATGTTATTTCATGAACAGATGAAAAAATGTAGATATAACAAAAATGTTTAACTCTTGACCACTACATAGAAATGCTTTTCATAATAAACTAAACGTTTTATAAAGTTTCATGTATTTCGAGAGACTGTTTCTACTTAACAAAGCTTACTGTTTTTAATGGGGTAATGAATAATTCATACATGTAGAATCAGCAGTTAAACTTGATCTTGAACCCTTCAACTAACTTGTGTTTCCTTTTCAGTGAATGTTTGCTGCAAAATGTTTTCTTTCATTATAGATATGTTCCAAAGTCTACATAGCATATTGTTCAGATATTAGATTTAAAAGTTTAGAAGCGTAAAAGTATATGTGGGAAGGGACTCTGAATGAGAAGCTAACCCATACTAAACAGTAGTCGATACAAAATTAACACTGTTCCTTAAAGAACTGTCATGTGTCTTAGTTAGGCCCATGTAGAAACTATGCCATCTTTCACCATGAACACGTTTCTTAAGTTGCCTTCCCTTTCACACAATAACCTTTTACACACATTTGTGTGCGTGATAATGCTGGATTCGTTTCTCTGAAACTTCTTCGCTTACAGATTCCACTTCACAAGATCATTATCATGACTCCTTGAACACCATGTACAAGGCCTCAACACACATTGTGCAAATGTCATTCTATTTTTCATCTACGAGGGGACACTGCTATCTATAGACCATAACAATGCTAGCTTGCCCAGGACTTGCAAGGATGTTTTTCATTATAAATAAACAAGCATTTCCTGGTGTAGTTAGAGGAGCGCTTTGCTGTCATTGGCGGGGCATCTACATGCTGAAGCTTCGGCCCAGCAGCTTGCTGATATCTCTGCAAAGGGTGTTCAGCCTGTGACCAAGACAGGCACTTACATTCTTTCCTTTCAGGTAGACAGGGTTGGATCATCCAGTACAGAGATTCTTGGCAGAACACACATGCCCTAGACACTTAGGTTATGGACTGAATAGTAGGAGTACACCAGATTTCTATATTGTTTTATATGCCTGTGTATATACAATGTCTTAGCGCAATGGTGGAACTTTTTATTCTGTTCACTGTCCTTGTACTCATAATAACTTGTATCTGCTTCTATCTATTGATCATTGCAGCCAATGTACTCTATACAAGAATCACGTTGGTTCAATAAACATTGAAAACATCCCACTGTGTATTCCTTGTATATTCTTCTGAGAATAAGAGAGCATGAGTGACTGAGCAAAAGGGTTCTGGATCTGTTACCACGATTCCTGGGGGATCAGGGTTGTCATGTTCAGTAGCTGCCAGAACCATTTGCTACCTGTCTAGGTTTAGGGGTGCTTATGGTGGCACTGTGAGGTACCTAGCCTATAGGATGACATATCCTGAGGGGGTGCATGGAATCTGTCTACTATCATCCCAACGTTTATGCTGTCCACAAAAACGCAGTCCCTACCATACGGTGGAAACTACACAGCAGAACTATTGTGTTCTCTGTGAGAACAATGATGAAGAGTGATCCTGTTCCCAGCAGAGCATCGAATGCTTGCTGATTGGCTGAAGGAAGACTGAAGCTTCAAATGTAACTGACTTTCATAAAATATGTAGTTGATATAAGTGCGTGTTCCTAGAGTAGGTCACCACTTGTCATATCACTCTTGCTATTATAATTTCCCATTTTGCCCTGGACCCTTAGCCACATTGCTCTGAGATTCTACTGAGTATCTTGAACCTCTCTTTTTGGGACGTTCTGGTTTGATATTTTTGATCTGTTTAATTGATTTATTGCTGAAGCTTTATGCTTTCTCTCACTCTCTCTTGAATTAAAACTTTTTCTGGGTTCTGACTGACCCCTTTCTCCCATATTCTTAGAATAGGGAATCTTTTTTTTATGGTATGTGCATAAAATGTAATAATTTATTTGTGATCTAATAGAGATGATCTACTAAAAGATTTTGATTAATAAAACCCTTAACATGTACACTTAACTCTCTTTATTGACTCAAAATAAAAATTAATGAATGTGATGATAATTTACTTGATGCATTTATCTTCTCTTCTCAAAACAACGGCAAAGATCCATTGCCTGACAGAACAGGGATTAGCCCCAATGATGGTAACCCGAAAACTCCTAATTCAAAAATGTTTCTCGCTCCAGTAATGCCATGTTGATCCATAGGGCAGCCCTACTTTTCTTACCATGTCAAAAGCAGTTTGCTGGTTGAGTTGTTTGCAATGCGTGGGTTTCAAGCTGAAGACTGCGCTTGAGGGTGCTTTATCATCCATATGTTTCTGGTTTGAAGGCAGTCATCCAGTTGTGATTGATAGAGATATTTGTGGCTATCCATTTTTAAAATGATTTTGGTGTCATCTCCGTAGTTGCAACAGGTGAGGTTGTATGATTTGATTAGATTTGGTAGGGGGTACGGTAAATATTGATTAGTAGAGGGGATATGATGGATCCCTGAGGAACACCACAGTGTTGTATGTAAGGATCTGATGTGAAAGGGGGTAGGTAAATTACACTGTGTCTGTCTGTGAGATAAGAAGCAATCCATTTTAAAGCATTTTCAAGGATTCTGATATCGTAAAGTCTATGCAGTAGCGGGTGGTGGTGGACAGTGTCAACTGCAGCTGATAAATCCAGAAGTAATAAGGCAGCTACTCTGTTTTTGTCCACTGTGAGTTTTAGATCATCCCAGATGGATATGATGGCTGACTCCATGCCTCTGCCTGGTCTGAAACCAGACTGTTGGTCTGACAGTAAGCCATAATTGCCAGTAAAGATAGAGAGTTGAGTCCTAAGAATGGTCTATTTGATATGGGCTTGTAGTTTGATGGGTCGGATCAATCGAGATTTTTCTTTCCGAGAGGTCTGATATATTAGGCTATAAGGTGGGAATGAACCTAGTTCCAGGGACTTGAGTAGGCATCTGGCTACATCCCCTACACAAGTTGAGCAAAGGATATCTTTAAAGATTTTTGGCAATGCTGTGTCCGAAGGTGATTCCGATGATCTGACTACAATAAGAATGTCAAGGGAATCTTTTTATGACAGAGTGTTGAAGGCATGCATTGACGGATGATTATTGGTGTCTTTTTCTTCGGTGGTTAGGTTCAGGAGTGGGCCATGCAGGTAAGAGTGGTGATGCAGTGGGTGGGGGTCGGGGGTGAGTCAACGGACGCAACGAGGGAAAATTAAATTTAAAAAAAGAAAACCACTTACCTTGCGCTGCCACATCGCCAAGTCGGCGATGCAGCAGGTGCAAAATGAGTGTTTTTCTTTTTTTAAATTTAATTTTCCCTCGTCGTTACCTGTTGACTCCCCGCCCCTCCCACCCTGCCCCACCGTTCTTACCAGCACTGCCGCTCCTGCTTAGGTTATCTGTTGCTGTGGAGTTGTCTGCATTCTCCTTCAGATAATTTTCACTCTTTATAATTTTTTAGAACAATTAATTTCAGATTTTGTCACAGAAGTCTTGATTGTTGTGTTTCGGTGTTTAGGAAGTAAGGATAGTGGAATTCTGTTAGAATGTTATGGAGTTCTTTAGAAGGACAATCTACCTCAGTTATGCACATGGAGTTCTGGTGTCTTTTTGTGGTTCTGATGGCTGTTTTGTGGGGTCTGTTACAGTGCTGTGGTGTGCTTTTGTCTGTTTTATCTCCTGATTTTATCCATTTGTGTTGCAGTATGTTGAGCTGTGTTTTCATTATTTTGATGTTGTCACTAACCCATGTACTGTTCTTTTTGTGGTCAACCTTGGATATGTTTTTTTGGTATCTGTTTGTCCAGTACACTGGTGATCCAATTATAGAAGGTATGAATAAATTTCGGCTGCAGTTTTATTGGGGCTTTTTCAAGGTGTGTGTTGAGTTACTGGATGTCAAGTTTTTTCCATTGTCTGTATGAGTTTAATTGGTTGTTGATTTTTGTTGTCTTCAAAGTGTTGTTGTTGATAGGTGTATAGATCTAAATGGTGATGATGCTGTGGTTGCTCCAGCTTACTGAAGAGTTGTCTTATACAGTGGTTCATCCTAAGGGTGCAGATATGACATTTAGCATGTGTCCTGCACAGTGAGTTAGGCTAGCAATGATCTGTTGTAGGTTGAAGGCTTCATGATTGGTTGTGACAGCTTTAGTTGTGGTTAGATTCTTCTTATCAAACTAAATGTTCTGTCTCCTAGAATATTTAGGTTTGGGTGGTTCAGATGAGTATTGGTTACTCTATCCAGAAGGACATCCTTAAAGTTGGCATTGCTGCTTGGTGCTCTATATCTTAAGAGGAAGGAATAAGTAATAGTTGGAGCGGTGTAACATCTTATCATCAAGGATTCACAGTCATCCATGGTGAGGTTTTCAATGATTGTTATTTGTAGTGTTTTTTTTATGGATGACATCCACTCCGTCTCCAATTTTGACATTATGATTTGTGTTAATGGTTTGAAAATCAGGAGGGATTGCTTTGTGGCAGGTGGGTGCAGAGTCTTTGCTGAGTCATGTTTCTGTAATGAAAGTGAGATCTGGTGTTGTTTCTAAGAGTAGGTCAAAGAAGTTAAAGTAATTTTTGTACAAGGATCTTGTGTTGAAAAGTAAGCATTTTATTTGTTCTGTTTCTTTCTTCTTCATGTCTTGTAGTAAAGGTAGAGGAGGAGGGGTATAGGTTATTTTGATCTGGCTGGTTTGGGGTGTGTAGTGCTTGTAGCTTTTGGTGGAGGTGCAAAGGTGGGTGTTTTGGTAAAGAAATTAGGACTTTGAGATATATGTGTGCGTGTGTATGGGGGCTTTTGCGGTGGGTCATGGTGTTGTAACTGATGTGTTGGCTGGTGATTTGTGTAGAGTGTGGGGGAGTTGTGGTGGAAAAGTACATAGGAGTTTTCCAAATAAGGTAACATACCTAAGTCTTCATTTTAGTTCAGCCTCAAGGAGCATGTATTCACCTCATTCCCTGTGCATACACCTACTGTCAAGCCTTTCTTGTAGTCTCTCATCAACACCACTTTCCAGATATTAATCGATGCTCCTAATTCCCACATTGTACACTGACTGTTTATCAGTTCAATGAGTTTTTTCCAAAAGTCATTAAGTACCCCACATGGCTTCTCAAGCGATCCCAGTTTTTCTCTAAGTCTATTCAGTTCAAGCTTCACTAAGCATTAGGGCAAATTCATAATTCTCCTTTTCAGTGTGAAGAAATTCCTTTCGCTACATACTCTGGAATTATGTGGCTGGGGTACTTTCTTACTCTGCACAGTAATTGCATAAATTTCTTTAGCGACAATAAATGCACTTTTCAGAGTGTAAAATTCAGCATGAGAATACCCACATATTTTGGCGTGGTGATTGTTCAACTGTCCTGTCCTTGTTCTGGGGCTATCGAATTTTGCACAAATTTGCCTTAATTACAATTAATAAATATCCATGCAATTGGTTAGTTTTTATTTTCCCATTTGTTTATGTGTTTTATATAGTACTTCTTACAACATTGTTGCATCACAAAGCATTGAAAGGGGGAAGTTCAAGGAGTATAAGAAAGCAAACTTTACACAGTCAGGAAACATCGCAACACAGCATCTCAGGAGCTAAAAGTGTATAGATGAGTATTAGAAATCATCCCTTGAGAAACCTTGAAAGATGGAGAACTTATGGTAGTAGTGCACATGGTAGGGCATCCGAATAACATTAGAATAAGAAGTGGAGGCCTCATGCTTAGAAAGATGCGCCCAAGCCATATGTGTTTTCACTGCACAAGTTATCCTCAAGTTTCAAACAGACACAGATGACATTTGTCATCATACATGATATATACTGTACACCCCAGGGAAAACTTGCACCTGCAAAACAATTTGAGAATTAAGTCCTGAACTCTAAAAATATTCTCTTGTATTTTAATACACCAGTCTTAATACAAACATCTTTGTTTGTCTCATACATAGCTGAACAGTAGAAGGTATGGGTCAGCAAAAAGTGAATAGATCAAATGTAATTGCTAGTCTAGAAATTAATGATGAGAAATGATAGCCTGAGTTACTAGTCACTTGAATAAACAGTTATCGTTTAAAAAATGTGTCAACATATGCAGAAATGTTTGTGATCCTTAGGAGTTAACAGTTTCAATGGGGGGGAAGGAGGCTAAAGCTGGTTGTGAATAACTGCTTGAGTCCTCATCATTGCTTTCAATCATTTGTATGTTGTTTATAAAAGTGGAAACAGTTCTCTAGGGCCTATTACATGAATGAGGACTACCTGCAGAAATCAATGTTTACTCACAATTTAAGCATATTTTTCCATCTTTCTGAGTACTTTTTCCAGACATATTCGAACAGCATTTCACTGGCAAAATGTGCCTTTTGAGAATCCCAAGGCACAGCTTTTTCCTCAAACTCATAATCTTGTTTCGATTGATAATGCTTTATAAGGTCCATATCGACATTTACACAAATCTCATAATTAAGGACTTGCATTTTTTGAGCTGGGATCATACAATGATTCTTGATGTCTCCTCAGCAATCCGCACAGTATGCAATATAGAGTGATGAGATTCTAGGTATTAAAAGAAACTTTGGCGAGAACATGTATTTTTTAATTGGCTTAAAAAGAAAAAAATTGTTTCAAACCCTTGAAGAATGAAATATTTGAAAAAAGGCATGAGGATAAAATTAGATGGCCAATTTATTTAAAGGCCAAAACAATGTGATTGATCAGAATCAATGATAATTCAACAGTTACTTACAGGAGCTGTGGCTATCTTCATTCCAAGCTGTCAAAAAAGAGTAAAAGACAAGCAATTATTAAGCAGCAGTCACCAACAAAAATACAATTTGTTTCCTAAAGAAGAGCAGAGAAGCAAAATATAGTCAACTAACAAACAGATGTGCCCATGCCAACTGTTGGAAATTTGCACTTTCTGCAGGATCACCCCTGATTTTTTCCTTCTATCGCAGAACCATTTTTTTGGGCCTAAGACTCTGTGCACATTACCCCTGCAAACCAGCAGTAACAAGCTCTTGCTCTCCCTTTTAAACTTGGTAAAATTGGTGTCTACCTAATTAGCACATTTAATTTGCTTCTAAGTCCCTAGTATGCAATACTACAATTACCCAGTGCCTGTAAATTAAATGCTCACTAGTGGTTTGCAGCATTCAATGTGCCACCGACTAAAGCAGCACTGTAAAGTTTGTCTCCAGGCCTGCCCCTGCAGCCTGGGTGCACAGTTTTTAACTACCATTTCAAACTAGCAAAGCAAACCTTTGAAATACCTAGCCCTACCTTTGTACTACCTATACCCCTAAGGTAGGCCCTAAATGCCCATATGATAGAGTGCTGGTATTTTCCAAAGTAGTATATGTATATTTTTTGTTTTACATGTCATGGTAGTGAAACCCCACAAAGTTGATTTTAAATGTGGAATGGCAGACTTACTCATACACCCACACTTGTTTACACTATTACATTAAATAAGTGATAAATAGAGTTTGAGGCTAGAAAAATTGTTCAATACTGAATCAAAACCCTACTTAATGATCAAGTCAGATTTGATAGCACTATTTTAAAATTGACACTTTTAGAAAGTTGTCATATTCCTGTCTAAGGTCAAAAAGATTTGCTGCCAGTGTCCAGCTGTCACCAGACCCCTGATGACTCTTCTGTGGTGAGATTTGTATTGCTCCAAGACAGTGGGCAAAGGGCCCTGGGTAAGGGATGGGGTACTTCTCCATTGACAGGATCGCCTGAAGGACTGTCCCCAGCCCCTTACTGAGCATCAAAGGATGCCTACATTCTCAATGACAGATGAAGCTCACACATAGGCCTCCCAATTTTTACATCAAACAAATATATGGCATTAATAAATGAGTAAAAACAAAGGGCAGTGATCTCTCCTCCACAATTTGAGAACTGTTTTAAACAGTTAGGGGCTCATTACGATGTCGGGCAGAAACTTTCTGCCAGACACCGTCTCGGATTCGGAACCAACCGACTCATGGTCGGTGGTTCCGCCCGACCGATTACGATGCGACCGAACACTGTTTGGTCGTAGTCCCATTGTTTCCTATGGGAGCCCGTGCTCCGACCGACAACCGGCTGTAACACGGGCTCTTATGGAGAAATGGGGTGTGTACGTAAAACCCTGCACCCTGTCACAGGCACCCCATTGTACCTGCCACACAGTGCAGGGTTTTACATGGGGGTCCCTTAGGTACCCCTTCAGCACCCAACTGGGGGCCGCAGGATAAACGGGCCTTGCTAGGGGCCCCCAAAGTCACTTTCCGACAGCCTTTTTGTGTCGGACAGGCCGACTCGGAAAGGCTGTTGGAAATTGACATTGTAATAGGTCAGTCGGAAACGCTGTCCATAGAGGTGCACGATGCGGTTCTGACTGACACGGATACTCCGAGAGCGAGTCGGAACCGATTCCGAATGACAGCGTGGTTTACTTTCTGATCGCGAACATAGTAATCGATCGGGCAGCTTGTAAACCAACCGAGTCGGTCGGAAGGGTTCCGAGGCGGTCTAGGAAATTCCGAGTGTCGGGCGGAGGCTTTCCGCCCAACATCGTAATCGGCCCCTTGGTTGTAGGTAGTTTGAGACAGTCATGTCTTTCCCATGTTGTACATTTAAAAAATCTTTTTCTGTATTTTGGTCAGGACCTCTGTGTCTAATTTGTTGCTAACAGGCCTGAGCAAATGATATATAAATCTTTCCCCACATGACTATTTAAATCTCAACATCAGTGATTTAAGATCTCTTTACATAGTGATCACAAGAGCTTTTTACTTGCATTGCTTGAAAATCTGTAAGGGAATCCTGGTATCAAATTATTTTTAGATTTTGTATAGTTTTTACTAATGTGTTCTTACTCTGTTAGTTTAAAACTAGCAATGAGTATAACAAATGTCTTGCAGTTAACCTGTTAGACACACATCCTACATGTATTTGTTCTGCTACCACAAGGCTTGCATTTTGTCTGAATATTAAAAAAACACAGGGGCGGATCACAACATAGTTTAACTGGTGGTATTAAGATAGTGCTTGCTCTGAACACATTTTACCATGGCATTATGAAAACATGATTTCGGAGGTTGTAATGTGTGAAAATTATGCAAATTAGCTGCATGACATTTTGCTGTGCTGGTGATCTGTTCTGTTCTTTTTTCTGATGCTGTCTTTTGGTGCCCTTTTGGTGAGATGTGTTTTTGTTTTGTTGGACCAGACCAACTGTTACCCAGAGGTTCACCATAAGCGCACTTTGGTTCTATGAATAAAGAAATCATTACGCGGCCTGCTCTAGCCCCAATAACTCTCTTTCTGCATTTGCCTGTGACCGGATAATGTGTACTAGAATTTAATACATCCTCTGCTCCCTAAACATTCCATTATGTGGATGTTTCTCTGTGACTTATATCCTTGATCTCGCTCTATTAAAAGACCATTAGTGTATTAGAAATGGCGTAATTTACCTCACTCAGCTACAGTGAGGGATTGTTGCTGTAGAAGGTGAATTATGAATAAGAAAGGTAACAAGCATTGACAAACAAATGCTGTTTGGTATGTCAACACATTAAAGACAAACCTATTAGCTTTTCCATTCTCAAGAGCCTCTGTCGGAACTCTTTTCCAAACTCGGTCATGGTCTTGGGAAGGGTATGTTTGCAGCCTCACTCAATTTTTTGCAATATTTTTTTTATTGTCAATAAGCATCACGTTGATAAGAAATATGTTTAAAACATGGCACATACAATGATAGATTCTAACGTGTAAACAACTGCTAGATCAACAATGTCTAGTAGTAAATAATATGATTATCTGTAACATAAAAAATTCTAGATCAGATACATATGATGCAACTGTTGACCAATTCACACCTTATTAACGGAGTATTTTGACTTCTCGCGTGGAAGGGCAATAGTGGGTCATATGGAGGGATAAGCGTAGTGTAAGGTGTGTGGTACAGGAATGTTGTATTCCTCTTAGGGTGTCCGTATATAGGTTTTCCTGTATCATGTCCTTATATAGGCACAATTCGTCATGTCCTTATATAGGCATAACATACCAGTCCTTATTTTAGGCATTAAACCGTGCACTCCAAATACAGGCATGGTCTCAGACATCCGTCCACCCTAACGTTACAACGAGTTCTTGAAGAACAGACCCTTAGGCTTCGGGAGTTTCCCTACCAGAGGACTATTGATTTCTTCAAGGACTCATTTATTATGCATGAACCGTTATACCTTAGGGGTTCATTCATGACGTCTTCCGCTGTCCGATCCACGTCAATGCTAACATTCTAAGGTACCTCTCAGGTATAAATATACCTTCCCTAGCCCCTGTAAATCAGAGGAGACCTCGACTTCAGAGGAGCCCGTTTCCCGGCCTGACGCACTGAGAAGACGCTGTCATCCCTGCACGCAGAGAGTCCAGCTTCCAGTGATCTGACTTCCCTCGCGGGGTGTTGGAGCTCGAGTCTGGCAAGAGATTCCCACCTCTCTCATTCTAAAGGTATGGAGCTGACTAGAACCTAGAGGGACTCTTGGCATACTAGGCATACTAGACTTAACATACTCTTAGTATCCCATAGTAAGGAATACTTCACCTACTTCATACCTCTCCCTACACCTAGGTTAGGTTAGGTACATTGGGGTAGAACTAGCTTAGCAACGCATCGTATGAGTACTCGCATTTTTAGTCTGTGTTATTTATGTAAATGAATATCTGCTAAAGATCATGCTAGCGCAGTATTATTTATTTCTACTGCTTACGCTGTACATTATTTATCTTGCATACTGTCTTGTGATCATAACAGCACATTTAACTTACACCAGAAACAAGACTGTTCAATAAATCTTTTATTGAAACGCCTGTCTATTTCTTTCTGTGTAACTTTGAGGAAAACTAAGTATGCACGATTGAGCTGAGTGAAATAGTTATCTATTGTTTCCACGACTCTGGGACACGTTCTGATTCTAAAGGGAAACAAAGTGGTCATGTTTTGCGGCTGCCAGAAACTACTCCCTTCTTGTTTGACAAGGAGTTTCTAGTGGCCTCTGAGCTAGCTGGCACAAGTAATTAAGTTTAATATACTCGATAGGGACATACTGACCTTAGTCCTATGTCAAACCTATAGGGGATATTATTCCAATGCGCAGAGCCTATTAGGGAAATAGGAGCTACACTACATGGCGCCCAACGGTTTGGTAAGGTGGTAATTTAACGCTAGATACTGAGTAACTCAGCCATGCTTTTTCTCTCAGAGACCCCTACCCATATACTCCAAAAGACGTCTGGAGTGGGCAGGGTTAAGTATCCACCACGGCTACATAGGGCAGTACCCTATATATTAGCTGTTTGGTTTGCTCAACGTTGAAGGATACAGAGTTCCAAAATATTGTGCACCTTATCTTTGTTTCCTTGAAACTTGTTCTACATTTTTCAAACAACAAAATGCCTGGCTCCGACACTGAGACCGGAAACGGTGGAGCTGCGGATCAGCCAGCCCAAGCAGCAGTTTTTAACTTTACCGGTTTAAATGAAACCGAGGAGGGTGTTATAGACATCCATCCAAACTTAAGAAGAGCCATCACTCTAAAACTTATAAAACATGGCCTACCACCAAGAGGCGGTAGAGCAGTTTTCGTGATAGAGGCACACGAATCCTTTCAGACAGAGGTATTCTATTCATGGGTAATATTTCCTGAATCCAATCCAGTAACACACATGTTTCACTTCTACAAAGAAGATGAACCACCAGAGGAATACATTCCTTTCGAGGATATAGAAATTCCATTAACATACCAAGAGCATCAGCTCTGGTTTAAAGCGCCCTAAAACATCACAGAAACATTACCAGGCTCGGTCCACTAGGTAGACCAGGAGCAACATGGCCGATTGTAGCCGGCTATACACCTCATCCCGACATTGAAGAAATGTCAGACGAGGAACTACTTACTCAACTTACAGAGTTAATAAAAATATACAGACAATTGGTCCAATATGTCATGCGGACTTTCACAGTCCAACCACCATTGACACTTCCAAATCAAACTCCTCACCAGGGGAATACACTAAAAATTACACCACAGACTCTATACGCAGTCATGGGTAAAATGCCCACAAAACGTGAGCAAATTCCATTCTGGATAGCTCAAATAATTACTCAAATCGAAGCAGTATTTCCAAATACTAGTCCGTATGAGAAACACAGAATCCTAACCATCAGTTTACCGATGGGGATCACACCACAACTGGAAGACTGCACCACTTGGGGCTCAGTCTTTGCTGCCATCTACACTAAAACACATGGCATTCCGTCAATTGCGGTAATACCAGATGTCCTGAAACAAATTCAAAACGAATACGGGGTAGAGCCTGCTCTAAATTTAGGTATGAAATTACTGAAAAAGTCCGACCAGGTCTCAACAATAATATTATCTAATATTAAAGGGGAGGCAGCAGCAGTGGCGATCCGCCAAAAATTAAGGGAATTTGATGTTACAGAACATCAAACTGAGCTACCCAGAATTATAGAACAATCTTATGCAGAATTAGGCAGAGATAGTTTGGGTGGAAGACCAGTGAAGCCGAAACTATCTGAAAGTCCTGAGAAGGACTCTATTAAACAAACTCCTACATCTTCCAAAAAGAAGTGAGAAACCAACAAACAAAATTCAAACGTGAAACGTTCTCAATCCCGAGGAAGGTCTCCTCAAAACGAGCCCTCTGAAAGGAGGTATAACCTCAGGAATAGGGATAATTTGAGAAAACCTGACAGGTATCAAGATACTGATACACGTTCCTCTCGTCCCTTTCAGATCTCATCACAGACTTCGGAAAGAAGAGGACGATCAGAACATAGAGAAGAACGCGTGAAATCGAAAGACGACAAACACGCTCCGAAAAATAAAACAAAACCTCAATTCTCCAAAAAGAAAGTAGCAGGTCAAAAGATCAGACATGCCGAGAATACTGAGAACACAACTCAAGAACGGAGAATGGGCTCAGACAATGCTGGACAGTGCAGCAGTAGTCACAATAGCTCGCCAGAACCTGAAGGAACTTCTGGAGATAGTGGACTTGAATGAGTACATTACAGTTGAGACTGTAGACACCAGGGTTAGTACTCCACAAAAGTTATATGAAATAACACTCCGGATGGAGGGAGACAAACCTAGACAGGTGAAAGCACTTTTTTGGGAAAGACTATCAAAGGGCTATGACATACTTCTAGCAGAAAAAGACTGGTCACCACAATTTGTCAGGGAGTGCCCACACGGCGAGGACATTATTATGCCTGCCTTCTCCAACCATATTCCAATTCACCTAAAATATACATATGCCAGGAAATGGGCAGTAGCCCAGGCCCCAGCATTATATAAAAATCATGTAGGATGGGATGAGGACTCCCCTCACCATAAAATACATCTGAAACATGAACCAACTGCACAAAGACAATACCCAATAAAGCAAGAAGCTAAAAAACAGGTCAGGGAGATCTTAGATCAACTTGAATACCAAGGGGTGATTGAAACATGCACCTCCTCAATGAACAATTCTTTGTTTCCTGTCTCCAAACCAGACAAAACATATTGTCTAGTTTTGGATTACAGACACCTAAACACTTGTTCTAAAACCTTTGCAGTGCAAAATGCACATAGCACAGTATTATTGAATAACATTGTGCGTAAAAAATATAAAACAACATTAGACATCTCAAATGGTTTCTTTTGTCAAAACATAGCACCTGAAAGCAGGTACTTAACAGCATTCTCCATAATGGGGACCCAGCGTCACTTTTGTCGACTCCCACAAGGGTTCAAGAACAGCCCGGGGTTATTCTCAGCGAGGGTAACAGAGTTACTACAAATTTATGACAATGAGGCATTGTCATATGTCGATGACATCTATCTGACAGACGATGACCTGGAAAAACACTTGAACAGGGTGAATACCATTATACTGGGCTTCGCCTCTGAGGGCTACAAGTTCAACTTTAAAAAGTCCAGAATTGCCCATCTCAATGTCCTATTTCTAGGATATGAGCTTTCAAGTGAAGGCAAGAGCTTGGCAGCTAACTTTCTAGAGAAATGTGCGCTGCTCCAACCTCCAAAAACACTAAAAACTTACAATCCATTCTGGGTTTCCTAAACTTTGGAAGAACATACATTCTAAATTACGCAGAAAGGGTTAAACCTCTCTATGCATTAATCAAACCTGATTTTTCAATCAAAAATTGGACAAACGAACACACAGAAATCTTGCGTTCACTCCAGGCTAACATGTTAGCAACAAATCACTCACAAACACGCGTAAGTCAACGCAATTTGGTGATCCGAATAATTTCGGGTCAATGCGGATTCACCTACTTAACCTTCAATGAGGGTGAGAAAATTCCAATTGCATACAAATCGCATTTGTACACACAAGCGGAAATGCGCTTCAGTTCAACTGAAAAAATTCTGACAGCAGTTCAAACCGCTGTAGCAAAAGAAAGAGCCTTAGCCCAAGGGAAACGCATTATTGTCGTAACCCCAGTACCAGCTTTAGAAGCGGTCACAAAAGCAAGCATTCCAAATGCCAAAGCATTACATCCAAGATGGATACAATGGGTTAATTCTCTTGCTGCAACAGATGTTGAATATGTTTTTGATCCAGATTTAAAAACACAAGCATTCCTGCAATATGAACAACAATGTCCTCTGCCCACTGAGATTCTGACTCTCGATCAGTACGAATTCATAATTTACACTGACGGATCCGCACAACCCGCAACAGGGAGTAAGCAAGCTTACAGTGCAGCATGTGCAATCGTTAAAGGTCGCATGCGAGATGGCATCTTCAGACCTATGGTCACAAAAACCCAGTCTCTAGGAGATTGTACAGCTCAGCGAGCTGAACTACAAGCATTCAAACTGGCACTTGAAAGTACAGATCGAGAATTCCCACACTGATAGTGTGCGATTCCTTTTACTGTGTTCAGTCGTATAATGACTATATACAAAACTGGCTTGAAAATGGTTTCAAAGATGCGAAAGGTGGCACAATAAAGCACAAAACGCTTTGGGAACAAGTAGTTCAGTTGAAAAACGAACTACCAAAGGCTCACGTGATCCACACACTGAGTCATCAACGTGATGGCGTTCACGTTGCAGGGAATTCATTGGCTGACGAAGCCGCAAAGGGGGCTGTTCAGACGGCTTCCGTAGCTGCGATCACTCGTTCAAAAACGAAAATAGACGGTGAGATAATGTTGGCTGTCAATGCTTCAAGCAAGGGCAGCAGTGCAGCGTTACCAAAAAAGTTTCCACTCAAGTACTCTTATGCAATTGATGCGAACAACGTTCCTTTTGCTCGAATCCCTGGAGTGGGGGATAGGGTAATTCCAAACACAAAACGTAGAGCAGCATTGATTTATGAAACACATTTGGGGGAGGGTCTGTCGCATCAAGGGATCTCTAAAACAATTTTGACGTTAAAAGAGATGTACTGGTGGCCTGGAATGAATACAGAAATTCACATATTCATCAACAACTGTTTAGACTGTAAATTACAGCGAGAGTGCCACCAGACACCATGCTGCGAATGCGGCAACCCAGTACAGACACCACTGTTAGACAGCATTAGACTATCTACGCGCCTACGTCCTACTGGACAAGGGCAGTCCCACAAATACTGAATCAAGGTTCCTATGGATATGGCCTCAGCGCTCGGCTGACGCTCGAACTGTTATAAAAGATTTGCAAGTCTTTATCGGCACATACGCAATAGGCACGCTACATTCTGACCAGGGCCCTGCGTTTAGCTCTCGGGCTTACAAAGAAGCCATGGCCAGTCTGGGTGTTGCATTGCGGTACTCCTCTCCATTCCATCCTGAGGGAAATTCGGTTGTGGAAAGGAAAAACCGGGACATAAACAGTCCATAACAGCTAGGGTATTAGGTTCGGGTGATGGGTGGGTCAAACATCTTTATGGGGTCCAGCGCTCATTAAACAATCTGCCAAGAAGTTCTCTAGGGGGGGTCACTCCATATGAGGTCCTATTTGGGACAAGAATGTGGGTACCAGATCTCGATAACGTAGGCACAGTGGTGGAAAATAAAACATTTGATATCAAAGATCGTTTGGCTATTTTACAGGAACTGAATGAGTTAAGAACGAAACAAAGCAACGTATTCCTACAGCCAACCACCACTGGGGAAAAACCGGCGGTCCCAGCAAGGCCTGTCTGGATTCCAAAAGTTGGGGATCTAGTCAGAGAAAAAATTGCGGACAGGAAGGAATTTGGACCTTCTTACAGACAACCAGTACCTGTCCTAGCAGTTCAAGGAACAAGAACAGTACTTCTGCCGCCCCTTGCTGGAAGAAAGGAGAAAAGATTTGTGTCCATCGACCTCATCAAACCACAGTATGTGGCCAATACTAAATAGTAGACCACGTGGACTCCGACCTAGTAGCAGATGCACTCCTCTCGCTACTATCCAAGCGGTTCAGACTGAAAGACTGATAACCATCGAGAATTCAGCTGTAACAGATGAAGGACTAAGCAACAATGCTATGGAACTCATCTCTCTTGAAAACCAAGTAACAGTTTGTCCAAATACACCTGTCTACACCAATGTAGCAAGTGATCAACTGGTTCCAGCGATTTCTACAAATCCTGATGCAATTCCAACAATTGACAGAATTGCTTCTGGCTATTTCATTAACTTTGATACGTTCTCAGAAGATCCGAGTGAACCTGAAACGACGCCAGCATCATTGAAATTCAAGCAGCAAGTACAAGACTTTCTTCACTTTCTGAAAAAGACTTATCTGGTTTCCCCATGGATTGAACTCTGGATTACATCTGGACTTTTTGTTTTCCTGCTCTGGCTAGCTTTGGTAACAACTGTGAGCATGCTTATAAGTGGCAGATACATCCATGTGAACACTGAAGGAAAAGACGTGAACGTACTTTTGAAACCTCATAAATCTTCCCATCGTGAGGCAAGAGACTTGTCATCAGTGAACATCACAGCCGTTCCTATACAGGATGGTATAGTGTGGAACAAAACAGATTTTGATATCTTCGGCCCGACGGAACAATTGAACATTCCACATTTGTTTAAAATTTCACTAAGTGATCTAATTTCGTCCAGTACCTATTCTGATGATTGGGACTTTGAGACTGTTAACGACATAATGTTTGACCTAGAAAAATCTGCTGCATTTTCTAAAAATGAATATTTAGAGGGTTCATCAGACTATGAACAACTGTATTGCTATAACCACTATGGTCATCATTATTTGCATAAATCTGCATACCCAAGAAATGTGTTTATGTTTAACCAATGGGAGCATTGTCCTACACCACCAAAAGTCCATATTTTTCAGGGTACAAATACATCTGATCCAGAAACGTTTTACTACAAAAATGTAAACAAAACAGGACTGAAAATTATGTTAACTAATACAAAACAGATTTACTCTGCAGCATTTATTGCCCAACTGTCTAGACAGGGTTTCGACTTATGGAAAGACACAATAGACACAATAACTGTCTGGGGTACTAAAGATTGGCAAGTGCAGGGAATAGAAGCTTTATTTAGAGCCTGTATCATCCCTGAACAAATAATGTTTTTGAATGAAACTGTCCAACAAACATCTTGTCTTGGACTAGCCAAGATCAAAGAGATGAAAACACCTTCTGTACCAACACCTGCCAGTAATAATGATACACAGGCAGCGGTGACAGTTGACAATATACTACAACTCAACAGATGGTTGATCTGGCCCACAGACACGAACAACTGTCAGGAAAGATTCCTGAATAAAACTCAGGGCTTTACTATTCATAGGCCAGACCCAAGATACGTCCAAAGACAGCATCCGGGCGTAGTAACAACATACAGTGTAGGTAAATGATGCCTCGATTGGCTGCAGAAATCTACACTACAGGATGTGAAACAACACTTATCCTTACTTGCAGAAGACGCAGACCTTAGGGAATTCTTGCTTGGACCAAGAAAACCGCGTCAAAAACGTTTCATATATGCCGGCATTTATGCTGCCTATAATGAAGCATGGAAAGTGTCAGAGATGGAGGCCGCAGAACGAATACGTGAACTTGATCGTATTAATTTAGAGAAAACCCTCTCTGTGGTCGACAATGGGTTAATAACTTTGTCCTCCAGAATATATTAATTGGATGGCATTGTATCCTCTGCTATCGACATACTAGAACAAGATTTGGTGATGTTACAGCAAGGCCAATCTCAATTACGTTCTATTGTGTTATTAAGCTGGACGCTGCAATCTTTGCGTGCGGGCTATGTGCCTTGGCGTTTCATCAACACGTCAGCTCTGTTTGCAGAATACAATCTAACTGATAAACAGATCGAACTGGCACAAAGAGGAGCAAAGTATACAGTGCTGAGCATTGAAAAACTGGAAAAATTACCATTCACAGTGGCAGAAAAACCAGCTACAGAATGGCTCATTCATGGCAAAATAACATTACCTGTGACTACTTTTCAGTTTCAGTATTGCCTCAGACAAATGCAAGCAGGCAAATATGAAAGGTTGGGTAAGGAATACATTAAGACATCTTGGGATTTACCGTATACATATAGATGGAGTGGGGATCGTGAAGTGTTTTTGAGCGGTACACACTGTAAACGTACACTGAGCGGTTCACTTATATGTCAGGACATTTCTTTACACAGGGCTTGTAATGGTTCTGTGGCAAATTTATCTTGCCATCAGCAGGGTACACCAGCTGCTGTGGTTAATCCAACGTTTGGACAACTTTCTAATGGGAGTTACCTCATGTTGAATGATCAGAGTTGCTGCGGCATGTTGCCAGGTATCCCATATCTAGTAACGGTCAACTCCAGGGTCACTTGCTGTATGCAAGTATTGTTTGCCCCAATAGACACAGTCAGGGAGTCGCCTCTATGGCCTTCGCTGAACGTCTCTTTTATAAGATTTGATACTTTGAGCAGAATGAAAGCCATGCTTTTACAGCAAACAGTGCCTTTGACCTCGGCCAAAGAAACCTATGATCTACAAGTAGCAAGGACTTCGGCTGAGATACAGACTTTAATACGTACAATCTGCCCTATACATTCTGTAGAAATGATAGGACGTATCTTTAACATGTCTGATACCACCGGATTGTACATGTATTTAAGAGCATCTGCTCCGGTCTGTTAGCACCTTTCCAGGCAATACTCGGAATCATCCCGAACTTTGCACATTCGGTGTTTGGTGGCATACCATTAATTCTAGCACTTGTTGCCGGAATTCTATTTCTCTTCCTGCTATTACGCTATGGCCAGCCTATTCACAGACATCACTCCGAGCGAAATGGAGAAAGCTCTCCTTGAACGAAAGTGCCGTGAGCGAATAGTACAGCTATTGGGCATGACTCGTCTACGGGACCTTAATACCACGTGGTTCCTGTCATTCAGACCAATCTGGCAAGATTGCATCTTACCTGTTCTACGATGCCTGCTATGCAGTGAAGAATGCGTGTTGGACACCTGTCTAACATTTCCATCAACTACGCCAACGGATGTCGATACTCTGCTGGTCCCGATAACGGCCCATGCTCTGTGTTGTCCCCAGAGGCTACCAATCCTGATGTCAGCATTCATTGAGAGCTCACAGACGCTTCCGGCTGCTGCTGAGGTACGAGAAAGATCTACAGGCACACAGGTAACAACGGACGCGAACATTGCTGCGGCAACCTATGCTGAAAGCGATGCTTCACATCTCTGTGCAATTAATCTACTACACGAGGTGTTCCAACTGACACCAACTTCAGTGGACAATGTTTTGTCTACGGAAATAGATGATCTCATGTTTACACCAGACCCGTAAACTGACTCTGATTCAGCCCACAGTGTTCCAGAGATGCAGTAACAATTTGGCCTTCATAATTCAAAAACTTGGAACTCTTCCCAAATTGAACTTTTTCCCATTTTTCGAACTAAAATGGCAATTCACTCTGCTTGAAGTAGAACTAGCCTTATAGTACAGACTTCGCGGTACTTCCACAGACACTTAGCCATCTTATGTGTCTAAAACAGTTTATTAATTTCCATGACGTGAAATGACTTTGATTTTGAACAAACTTAGCGATCATTTTTTTGTCACATGTATATATTACAGCTTCTTTCATTCATATTGCATTTTATTTTAAAATATATGCCGGAAATGAAAAGCAATGCTTAAAATGTACAGTACCTTTTGCATTCTAATGGGTTTTTTAAATGCCTTTTTAAACGGTTTTAAGAAATATTTTAGCAATATGCGGTACTCCATTTAATGTTTAGCATTTTTAAATGTTTAGCATTTTAGTATTATCGTACACACGAAAGTGGAGTGGGTGTTGTATTCCTCTTAGGGTGTCCGTATATAGGTTTTCCTGTATCATGTCCTTATATAGGCACAATTCGTCATGTCCTTATATAGGCATAAAATCCCAGTCCTTATTTTAGGCATTAAACCGTGCACTCCAAATACAGGCATGGTCTCTGACATCCGTCCACCCTAACGTCACAACGAGTTCTTGAAGAACAGACCCTTAGGCTTCGGGAGTTTCCCTAGCACAGGACTATTGATTTCTTCAAGGACTCATTTATTATGCATGAACCGTTATACCTTAGGGGTTCATTCATGACGTCTTCCGCTGTCCGATCTACGTCAATGCTAACATTCTAAGGTACCTCTCAGGTATAAATATACCTTCCCTAGCCCCTGTAAATCAGAGGAGACCTCGACTTCAGAGGAGCCCGTTTCCCGGCCTGGCGCACTGAAAAGACGCTGTCATCCCTGCACGCAGAGAGTCCAGCTTCCAGTGATCTGACTTCCCTCGCGGGGTGTTGGAGCTCGAGTCTGGCAAGAGATTCCCACCTCTCTCATTCTAAAGGTATGGAGCTGACTAGAACCTAGAGGGACTCTTGGCATACTAGGCTTAACATACTCTTAGTATACCATAGTAAGGAATACTTCACCTACTTCATACCTCTCCCTACACCTAGGTTAGGTTAGGTACATTGGGGTAGAACTAGCTTAGCAACGCATCGTATGAGTACTCGCATTTTTAGTCTGTGTTATTTATGTAAATGAATATCTGCTAAAGATCATGCTAGCGCAGTATTATTTATTTCTACTGCTTACGCTGTACATTATTTATCTTGCATACTGTCTTGTGATCATAACAGCACATTTAACTTACACCAGAAACAACACTGTTCAATAAATCTTTTATTGAAACGCCTGTCTATTTCTTTCTGTGTAACTTTGAGGAAAACTAAGTATGCACGATTGAGCTGAGTGAAATAGTTATCTATTGTTTCCACGACTCTGGGACACGTTCTGATTCTAAAGGGAAACAAAGTGGTCATGTTTTGCGGCTGCCAGAAACTACTCCCTTCTTGTTTGACAAGGAGTTTCTAGTGGCCTCTGAGCTAGCTGGCACAAGTAATTAAGTTTAATATACTCGATAGGGACATACTGACCTTAGTCCTATGTCAAACCTATAGGGGATATTATTCCAATGCGCAGAGCCTATTAGGGAAATAGGAGCTACACTACAGGAAGCAGCAAATTGAAATTTGTGGGATAGTTCTAGGAGTTCATAACAGTTTCTGATAATAGAATAAAGTAACATATTACAATTTACCAAGCTTGTGTGTGTGAGTTAGAGGTCCAAGTTTATATTTCATGCTCAGGCCACTATCTAGGTTGCTCTCATTCCATATTTCTTTGTCCTGTACCAACTTGGTACCTTTGCAGGGGCGTAGATTGGTCAGTAAGCTTGGGGGAGGGGGTTGAGCTTCAGATTTCACGCTGCCATACCATATTGATACATTATCTGAGAAGCAGGACATCAGGGGGGCTTAAGGGGCAATGGAAAGGGAGAGCAGTGATGATTGTTAGTGGTACTTAAAACAAAATATTTTGGAAAATAATCAAAAAAATTTAAGAACTTCAAAACAGAGAGGAGAGAGAGAGTGTGTGTGTGTGTGTTTTATTCTGTGGGTGCATATAAAATCCTAAATTAATCCGACAGACACCTCACCATACCCGATTGAAAGCACCTGTTCCCAACTATTTACTACAGAATGCATTTATTAGGGGGTTGTAACACCCCAAACACCCCACCTGAATCTACGCAAACAATCTGGATCTAAATCATTCTGCATGCAAAATTCATATCTGTAGTCCGCTTGATTAAATTAGAGACAGCCGACACAAGTTTTGCAGGAGCAGGCTGTACACAATTTACCATACATAGTATCAGAGGATGCTACTGTATTTTAAAATACAAGGACTGTTCAAGATAACACTAATTACATTTAAATGATACAAGCAATCAGAAATATAATTTAGGGAATATATATGGATTACAAGAATCATTCAGCATAACACTTGCTGCAAACTTCTTCAGAGGTCCCAAGCACTATTATTATTATTTAAATTGTGATTTTTTCCAGAAGTATACTCTTGTCCTTTATAAACAAAAACCTATAAGAACAATAAACTGCTCATCAAAAATACCTGTTGTTAATTAGTATACCATACACTATTGCCAATTTCATACAACGGAATACAATTGTTGATTTATAATAATTTATAATTACTTTTAAGTCATTTATTATGCACCTGCGATGTATACATGTCTCCTAGTTGGATACTAATGCAAAAAACTATTCCTAATCATGAAAAACTTAGTTCAACTGTCATTTATAAATGACTATGATTATCAGAAGTGAATGAAATAGATTATGGTACTTTGATGCCAAATATTATTGTTTAGAATACATTGAAAATAATTGGGAGGATTCGAGCAGATAACATAAGAAAAACTAAAGTGTAGAAGGTGTATTCTGAATGTCAAGAATACGGGCCTGATTACGATGCCGGTTGGACCGGCTTCCGCGGTCCTGTCGGAGGTGGTCTGGCCGCCAAGGCCTAGTCGGAAGCTGTCGGTCCAACCGCCGGATTAAGATGCATGCATCCAACCGCTGAAAGACCGCCGACTCCACAGACATTCTCCAACCGCCGAGATGACAGTCGGAAAAAAACAGCATGCATAGGGCAGTACAGGGATCTCCGACCGCTGTCCGGATTACAATGGCAGTCGGACTGTCTGCCTCGAGTCGCCGCGAACGATGGATTTAGGGTACATACTCACCCAAATCACCTTCTCCCAGACAGTCATGGATTCCTTTCTCCAGGTCCCCTCTACACACGCGGCAGCTGAACCCAGAAGACTACGACCCGGTGAGCGCTGGAATGGCATGTATCTCCATTGACTGAGCTGTGCACAGATCGCCACACTCCAGCAATGGGGTACATGGTACACAAGGCATATCCCCACATATGTCATGCATGTGTGCACATATCACATGTTTCTTGTGAGTTTGCATGCACTTGCAGCGACATATTCAGGGATATGTCTACCGCCGTAGATGAGACCGCCGCAGTAGCAGCGATTGCATTGTAATACAGTGGGGGAAACTATCCCGACCTCGGTGGTCGGAATCGGATCACGGCTGCAGCGGTTGGACGCTCAGTCCAACTGGAATTCTAATCAGGCCCTAAGTATTTGGGAGCATAATCAAATACGATGAAGTAAACATATATCTATACTGATGTCATTAATCAGTTAAATCTAAGCTCTTTCAAGATGTGATGATCCAAATAAGTAAGATGCAGGAGTTGGATACATTTCATAACTATGGTCTGAAAGAGGTAAAAGGAAAAGTAAGAAATGTACCACTATAAGTGCTTAAAAGGAATTGATATGAGTGAGAAGATATTTCAAGGCAAATTGTGAAGCAGCACTCAGAAAGTGGCAGATGTTTCATCTTTGTAATTACTGTAAATATATTATCATCTACTAGCAGCTTAAATGTACTCATCAGAGAGGTAGCTACGTATGTGGGGGTGCTGTACACCTACATTTTACACTGCTAAGCCCTCCCAGGGGTTGAGTGGTTCGGGGATGGTGTTAACCTCAATTTCATGAGGCAATGTGTACCAAGATAAGGTACAAATTAGCATATCAAAATACTGTGCAATACAAAATACAGAAAGGACTGACTCAATAAATTAGTTCTAGAGTGGACTTTAGGAAAACCATAAAGGTTTATTAAAAAAAATCAAAGGTTACAACACAAGATAATTGATTGAATCTGCTTCTGGGTTACATAGAAATCAGTAACCATAAAGGCCATCAGTTCAAATTATACTGCAAAGTGACTAAATCAGAGAAATGTTCTGTCCCAAATGTGCAGCAAATCAGTAAGAAATTGGACAGCATTCCAGGTAGAACCCAAAAAGATGAATGACTCACTCTCAAGTTCAAGGGTTTATATAGGAAATTCCCCAAGAGGAAAATATGAATAGTGCAGAATCATTATGGTTTGAGCAAAGAAATACATTTGCAACCGATCAGATTAAGGATTTAAACAATGTCATACCCCTACCACCTAAGCACTAAACAACTATATGAATATTGATTCAGCACTTTGACTTAATGTCATCAGCAGCAGTCAGAACAAATAGGTTACATAAACAACAGTGAACCATTGTAAATGAATACAATACTGTGCACAAGCAGAAGGTCTTTGGAAAATGTTACATTAATGAACCCATGCTAGAGAGCCTTCTTTGAGAACAGTGTCCTTCAGAAATAAACAAAACATGTTTTGCTTGACTACGTGCAGTAGAATTATAAACAAAGCACAAGCATGATGAGACATCCATTTTGAACAAGATGGCGTGTAGACCTAATTGAGGCCTACTTAGCATAAGCCAAGAAAACACACTTTGACATGTTGTAAAAAACATCAGTGTAAGAAATTGGGTTATTGGTTGAGGTGGGTGGAAGCCCCAGTCAAGCAACAACCACAATCCTTGTAGTGGACTACAAAAGTCCCTAAATTAGCCTGTGCTTAATCCTTTGGCATCATGGCACAAACGCAGTCAGGCTTAACTTAAAGGGAATGTGTAAAGTATGCAGCACGCAAACAGCAATAGAGTGAAAACCCAAGAAAAATCCCAAACCAATTTAGGAAAATAGAGTAAAGTTTAATAAATAAAATTATACAAGAATGACAACAATTCAATCAGTAGAACCAGATATATTCAATTAAATTTTGGGGGTGAAAATAGCACTTAAAAGCACAAAGCACCACTCCTGGTCCTCTGGACGCATTGGACCAGGGGAGAGTCACAAGCTCAGGCCAACCATGATGGAAAGTGAATCAGATACAGGGACCAGGTTAGTCCCACTAGAGAGTTATCTTCTCAAGTCCGGCTTGAAGAGTTCCATTGTCATTGAAGGAAGGCATGAAAAGGAGGCTTTTGGCACAAAGGGTAGGTTGAGCATCACGGTTGGTTGTTTGCATAGTGCAAAGATCCAATCGCCACTGGAGCCTCACATTTACGGTCACTGAGAGATTATGCTGCTCTAGCACAAGGTTCAGGTATTGAATTGCATGTAGTCATGACCAATCGATGTCGACACGAAGAGCAGGTCTTACCAGAGTTTCACATTGCTGGTAATTCACGGGCGGCAGAGTTTCGGCTTGTGGTTGTAAAGAGCCCAAACATCAGAATCTTCAACTTTTCCTTGAGAAGGAGCTCTCACTGATCTCAGCCAAGGGTGGGCATCTCTTGGGGATCAGGACTCATTCCAGCAGAGGCCAGTAGCTGGGCTCAGTCAGGTACAGCCAGGACCCTACAGGTCCAGTTGCAGCTGGTCAGCTTGGCTGTTGTAGAGAGGCCTCTGGAAGCTTGTTTTGTCCCTGTAGTTCACACATGAGGTAGCCAACTGACTCTTGGAGAAACACTGGGTATCCCTGAATCAAGGCAAGCAGGTACAAACTTCCTTCTTAAGACAGTAAGTCAGTACTTCAGGCAGCAGATAAGTCCTTCTTTTGAATCCTCCCCAGGTCCAGGAGTGTTCTGAAGAGTGGCTCTCAAGGTCTCCTTTTTATACCTGATGCCAACACTTTGTGTGGGGGAATTCCCAGTTCCAGGCTGCAAACTTTAAGGGGTGGCAAAAGGCAGGGCAGGCCGGGTTTCAGGTTCATTTTTGTGTGCTGTAGGCAAAGCCCTATGAAGTGTAAATGAGGTTGGGTAAATCCCCTTGCTAGCCACCTTGCTAGGATGGTCCCTCCTGTCCATTCCTAAAACCCTGTATCTCTCTGTCTGGAAGCAATACTTAAACCCCAACAGCAGAGCCATTCACAGTCATGTGACCCAGGACACAAGCACAGTTGGTTGGAAAAAGTAAATGCTAACTTTCTAAAAGTGGAATTTTCTGAACTGTAACTTAAAAAAAGACTTCACCATTAAAGATGATTTTATATTACAATTAATTTGCGTGAAAACAGCATATCTCTATTTTCTTTCAATCTGAAGTTAGCTTTTATTAGAAAGGACTAAGGGTATCAAGTGTTAGTCAGTGGGAGATATAGGCCTTGGAACAGTGAAAAATAACTTTAGTTTTTCACTGCCAGGACATGTAAAACATAAGTGCACATGCCCTACTTTCTAAATATAATGCACCCTGACATGTGAGCCTTTAGGGACTACCTTAAGGATGAATTGAAGTATAAAATATGTAGGTTCTGGCCTGGCAAAAGGTTCATTTTGCCAGGCCCGAAATGGCAGTTTAAAACTGCAGACAAAGGCTGCAGTAGCTGGCCTGAGACATGTTTTACAGTGTTACTTTAGTGGGTGGCACAATGAGTGCTGCTGCCCACTAGTACCATTTAATTTACATGCCCAGGGCACAGATAGTACAATTTATAGGGAACTTACAATTACATGAAATGTGCAGAGTAGGTGTAGTCCAATTTTATCTTGTTTGAAGGAGAAAGCACAAGCACTTTAGCACTGTTTAGCAGGGTAAAGTATATAAACAGAGGCTTACAATTCTGCCCCACAGCATACTGGAATATGGACTATACATGCATAGATTTCTTCAAATTCATCAAGGAAGCTCAAATTGAAATTCCTTTTCTTCCACCAAAACCAGCATATAATACCACACCTACACCTGTGCGCACCCTTACTATAAGTGAATTGGAGGATATTCATCTGCTATCAACTTTATCCAATCAACTTTTCCAACACAGATTCCAGTCATGTTCTACCTTTAAACCAAACTGCAGATGAACTGGGAATTAAAGCTCAAGTAGCAATTGATACCTCACACACAGGAACCAGTACGATCAAGAGAAAATCATTGTTCACCCCACCAGTTTCCGACTGGTAACTCTATTGATGCTTTCTACATGGCTACCATAAGGGATCTAGAAAAGGAGAATACCAAATATACCAACAAAGTAAAATATCTATCTAGGAATATTTCCGGGAAGAAACAGCAAGCCCTGTGAGATTTACAAACTAGCTCACAAATGATCATTAAGAAACCGATAAAGGGAGGGAATGTGTTGATTCTACATGTTGATGATTACATTAAAAAAGCTCAAAGACAATTGGAGGAATCCTCTTGTCACCTAAAACTTACTCATAACCCCACAAAGGATGTCAATTTAGAACTCAAAAGCAATTTTGACGAATGGTATAATCAACACCTTTTGACCTTTCAAGAAAAGACCTCATTATACATTGAACACCCAGCAATGGCAACCTTCTATTTGTTACCCAAAATTCACAAGCATGGTTTTCCCCCAGCGGGAAGTCCAATCATAGCTGGTATCAATTCCATTTGCTCATGCCTGCGGTAATATATTGAGGAATGCCTCCAACACTTTATGAGCAATATACCCTTGTACATCAGGGACACAAAGGATATCTTGAGTAAGTTGGAAAATAATGGGCCCGATTCACAAAAGTAATCTGAGACAAAATCCTAACTTTACGACTTTCGGTATTCACAAAAGGGACTTAGTAGTAGTAAAGTTAGGAATCCTAACTTTACTACTACTAAACTGAGACAAAATCCTAACTTTACGACTTTTGGTATTCACAAAAGGCATTTAGTAGTAGTAAAGTTCGGATTCCTAACTTTACTACTACTAAATGCCTTTTGTGAATACCGAAAGTCGTAAAGTTAGGATTTTGTCTCAGTTTAGTAGCAGTAAAGTTAGGAATCCTAACTTTACTACTACTAAATCCCTTTTGTGAATAACGAAAGTCGTAAAGTTAGGATTTTGTCTCAAATTACTTTTGTGAATCGGGCCCATAGATTGGCAAACTGACCACACACTGGTCACTATTGATTTGGTTAGTTTATATACTGTCATAACATATGAACAAAGAATTGCAGCAGTAGGTAAGACATTATCTACTTAATCAGTACATTATCTGAACTTAGGTAATATGATTATTGAGATGTTACACTTGTGCCTTACACACATTTTCACGTTCAATAAGGAATATTACCTACAGACTCATAGGACTGCGATTGGGGGCCACATTTGTGCCACCATATGGCTGCATCTTCATGGGTAGGGTGGAATGATTTTGGATAGAGGATGATCAAATCAAGCAGTAAACACCACACATAATATACTGGGGATGCTACATTGACAACATCCTATGCATTTGGCAAGGTAATCAAGACAAACTCAAGACATTTTTGAAGTTAATCAATAGCAACATGAGATATATATTACAACTCAATAAATTCCTGAACAGACTTAAGAAAGTTGCAGAAATACATGTTTGGCTCAAATGAACTGACTTTAGTCACCTTCTATATGAAGGCCCTATGTCTCAGCTCTCTGTGGGCATTTCTTCTGAATAATTTAAAATACACCAATTCAGCCTGAGAGAACAATCTCTGCAATTCCCCTGAATTCAAAATTCTGGGATTTCACCACAAAATGCTGAGTTGAATTCAATGTATACATAGTTCTCAAAATGAGTTTAAAAATGTTGATCTAGGATTTTATCAAGGTTTATCACGATGTGTGGAAGGAACCAATGCAACTATTGTATTGAAGATTTGTAGCTATATTTTTCCAACCCTCTCTTACAATGAGTACTTTGTGGCATGACAAACAATCTTTGCTTTGTGGAAGTTTATATTTTTCTTTGAAGGAATACTTGGATCATGTAAATTCGTTTTGCCACTTAAATTGAGACTGTAACTCTCAGAACGTGTCCTTTCTTATACATTGTTCATAGCATACCTAACTTTATAAAACATTCACTTATACCATCTCCACCCTCTTGTGCTATAAGATGTTCGATACCTAGGCCTCTGTCCCTCTAAGTTTCGTATTTATTGTGAACAACAGACTGAAGTTTTCATATGTTATAATGGGATCATATATATACCAAATTGTGATCATTTGTGCCGTAAGAGGTTCTAATATTGTTATTTTTCCTGGGTGCTATTCCATTTTATTCATTACCTGACCGCTTTTCACTATACCTCATGCACAGCTTACCCAATGTTATGAAACGTTGAAAGATTCCAGAAGTTATCATATGCTGTGAAGGGATCATATGTACCAATTTGTGTTCTTTTATGTCCTACAGGTTTTAATATCATAATTTTTTGTCATGGGTACTAATTCATCTGTACCTGACTGCTTTTCACCATTCCAATATGATCGCCATGCAGCTCATTCGCTCTACTGTCTCCTACTTCAGAATGGCAATCACTGACATCACAATACCCAAAGTTTTAATTTCCAGGTTGTAACCTAACAACCAGAATAAATGATGAACCTCACACCACACCACAACTACCTCCAGACCACATGTATCGGACCTTTCCCTGACCGCTAGGACTACATAGAGATCACACTCCTTTACCTCATTACGAACAGATAGGAGACTTTAAATCGCTCATCCGATTGATCTTCGAGTGGTGGGCTAATCTCACAGATTATGACTTTCAACATAGCTAGTTGGCACCTGAATGCATCCCTCTTTATCTATTTTTCCTATTACAGCTACAGTACATTATTTTTTAAAACAAGAAATCAATCACAAAACCCCAGACTTTTTTAGACTATGATTTTTCCTTGGACCTGATAGACAGTATAGCACACTATATAAAGACAGAACCAGAATGTTGAAAGAGGACACACAAGACACTTTTTGTCTTTCCACTAATAGTATATTTTGTATTCTTTTTCATATTAATGGTATGTTTCAGCCTTGAAAAGGTCAGAGGCTTTCGCACCACGATGGGGCGAAACACGTTTTGGCAGTTTTCTTTCTGATGGCTGTTTGTTCTCTGATGTTAAGACAGCGGGAATAAAAAACAGAGCTCCAATATTTACCTCGTATATATGTGATGAATGCATCCTATTTGCTTCACTTTATTATGTATTTAGGGAATTGAATGTAATACAAATATGATTCTCTTAATGTTATTGCAAATATTCTCGAACTTTAATATAATATTTACCGAACTATTGTGAGGGTCATGTCCTCATGGGGATACTCACAAAACTCTCTAATTAGTCACTCTATACAGCTCTAATAGAATACTTAGACCAGAAGGCCCTTTCTTCACTACAATCACTTCTACATGTCATTCTAATGACTGCCCCAGCAGCACCTGTTTTTTCACACTAGCCAGTCTCATTCTCATCACTCTTCCTTTGCATGTCTTCCCCCATGCCTTTTCTTTCTCTTATCCTTTCTCACTGTGCCCAATGCCAAATTTCCTCTCCTTTCTAACTCACATGTCCTTCATCAGGCCGTGTTCTGTCTCCCTCTCTGTCCTGCATCATCCTAACAGCTGTCTTTCTTCCTGTGCCTTGTCTCTCCTCCTCTCCCATTCCAGTTTTTTCAACTGCAATATCTCTCCTCTCCGAGGCAAGCCTTGTGCCAGAGATTTTGGTCACTCTTTCACTGCCTGCCTTGATTTCAGCTCGAGGGCCCAAGAGACCCTCTGGCCAAGCCAGAACCATTCATTTGACTGAAGCCAAGCTTAACTCTTCAGTGGCATCCTCATGACTAGAATGGGACAAAATGTAGGTATGTAGAAGAGTGAGACCAACTCGTAATTCAATGTCAATATACATTGAACAGAAAATAGAATTTGTGTTCCTTCAATGATGCACTGAGATAGCTCAGATGGTTTTTTGTGTTGGCTGCATATCACCCATTTTATTCCATGCTTGGGCTACCTTTCATTCTGCCAAGATGGATAAAATGAGTATTATTGTGCTGAGAAGTAATCACATCCAATAGTTAATGTGCCCAGAGGCAGTTCCGTTTTTGATGTGTGCTATGTAAATAGCCAAATATTATTCCAATAACAAACTGGTATAAGTTATTTATTGAAGAGTGGTACTCTTACTTCTCGAGTCATACACAAGATGCAAAGTCAGCTCGAGTTGGAGATTAATAGTGCATGTGTTGTGTTAGACTTACTTAGAACCTCCTAAGCAAAATTCTTGGAAAGGTGCCTGAGCATAAACAACCCCTTTTCATGTAGTTGCTCTGCACATGACATTGTAAGGGAAAAATCTCTGGAAGACCATCAAAGCAGGCTCAGCACGAACCATGGCATGGTATGAAGTGCCAGTGCAACCTACCACTATGTAGCTCAAGCATGGTATGCTCACTAATGGAGCAATCTTTCAAGGGACACGGACTTGTGCTGTAAACTCATGCCCTTGACCTGGGATCTCTGAATAGTGACAACACAAATTTGAGGCATCCACCTGTCCCATCTTGAGCAAAACTTCCCTTTCCCTCATTACTTTAAAGAAAACTAATGCTAAAATGTAAGATAAAGTGCATTAAACCTATCCCGCACAAAGATCAAATATAAACAAGTTCTATCGCAGTAAGCTAACAAATCACATTGAGCAGTTGTAACTCTCTGTCTTGTGGTGCTTTGGTGGTGTGGAGGTTGGAGGCAGTGGGTGGGCTCATTCTGTGGAAGGATAAGAAACATTGTGGCTGGTCATTTTGTCAGTTGGTGAGAGTCACTTAAACTAGTGCTCACATAGCAAGGCTCCTGTGGCTCAATGTGAGAGAACTAATTAATGAACTTGTCATCAATAACAAATATATAGTTAAAACATTTAATCATCATTTAAAAGCCATGGGAGGGCCTAAAACCTGAGAAACAGCCCAACCAGATAATGCACGAACAGGGCTCACCCAAACAAGCCAATGGCTGGAAGGGGCTAACTCAAAGTCCATCTCTGATAGTTGTGCTGAGATGACCTCTGTCAGACATGCTTTCAAGCCAGCCCTATACACAAAAGGTTCACCATTATCAATTAGTGGGACCTAGTTGATGTCAATGGCCTTGCAATGTGCCTTATAGCAAGCTTTAATTGCAAGGGACCATTCTTGATTTTCTTGGTTCACTATGGGACGCCCCACCCAAAACAGACCTCCATCTGCCAGCTAAACTACCTAGACTAGTTTGATGAGCACATGTGATGAAAGAAGTCGTCCTGTGTAGGTCTTCGCTGCCTATCAATGCAACAGGGAAAGTGTATCAATCTTCCTTTGGAGAGTAGCATCTTATGAAGGTATTGTCTCTATTTCAATTACAGTAAGACATCTACCATTATGTGATAAAAGTCGGTGTAAACAATTACAGAATATGGATACGATTTTCAAGTCTATGGTTGATAATTTCCTAAACCATAAATAATTCCTAACTCGCGGACAATGCATCACTAATATTACGCTTTAAAAACATATACAATTGCACAGGTACTTTACGAACATATATGGACTGTCATTGGAGGGAGAGAGGAAGGAGTACTGCCACAGTTCCCTTTAATTTAAATGCCTCTATAAATGGCGTAGTTCGGCGGCTATCTTGCATTTAAAGACATTTTCCGTACATGCCTGCCTTTATTGCTGCTCAAAAACATACTTTAATTAACCCTTATCCTGGACTGCGAGAAAAATGTAAGTTTTTTTTTTATCTATTCCTTCTTTCATATAACTTTTTTCAAAATAGGGAATGTTTTTTCATTTTGTGTTTGTTTCCTAAATGGTCTACAACGATCACGTTACTGAAGCTTCTTTTAAAATTGGATGGGATAGCTTGCTTGCTCTTTTCAATTAAATTGCTGACCCAAGGCCTGCAATTGCTGTGGCCGTTTACTTTCTCTAAAAAAAAAACAATCAATAGCCATAATGGTTTTGTTACATCCGAGGTGAAGGCTGCCGGACGCTTGCAGCCGACCATGCAAAAGCACTGACTGCTTCATCTATATTGTGGCCTTTGCCCACGATATATATAGTTTCTTTGTAATTCAAACACTCCTAACAGGCATCACCACCAACGAAGAAGAAAATGTGCACAAACTGCCAACATTAGTTATCATAACAATATTGGCAGAAAGTACTGGTCTCTTTGTTTCATTTTGGTTAGCTTAGAGTCGGCATGTCGGCAATTAGAAATAAACAAAGTTCGCAGATAATCCCCACCGCTTCTTGTTCTTTCCCTTCCCCTCTTAGTGGCAAATAGAAGGTTTTTAATGGGATTGCAGTGGGACAGGAGTCAATGGTGAAGTTATCAGGATCAAAGGGAATGTGGTGTCACTTCGCTACCCCTGGGATTTAGATGAATCAACGCCTATAGCTGTGGTACAGATAACATGTAGGTATACACTATTTAAATTGAATGAGAAATACAGGGTAACACAGAACAGTCAGAACTGTTTCATAAACCACATTTGTGGATGTGGAAGTGGGCCTCATATTAGATATGAATAACTGGGAACATTAAGGCCTCATTTATGAGTTAGGTGCACAGAAACCAGGTACATAGGTGGCCAGAATTAATAATTAATCATTTAGACCAGAATCACATTACATAATTATATCCACTATGGTTTATTCCCCATGGAATAGGGGATAACTGTACAGACCAGTGTTTTCTGGATGGAATCCCACACTAATTTCCCAATCCCTCAAAGATTAACACTCAAATGTACTACCTTGGCCAGATGACAAATTCGGCATAGGTTGGTGTGGCAACAACAGGTGTCTGGATTTAATTAATCCTGTCAATATTTCTGCATGTAACTATGCCTATTTTGAGTTAATCCCATGGATTGGGGAATAAAGGTGCAAACTCATTTTAAAAGTATATATGTATATATAATTCACTGACAAACAAAGGTTTAAATGGGGTTATTGTTAGGTGAAAATGTCAATTAAAAATACAACTTTTAACTAAAAAAACAACTGAAATTCACCAGGTATAGTTGACTGAGCTAACTATAACTTATGTCCCCACCATGCACTGCGTATAACCTCATATATTACATCACCTATGACATGTTTAATGACATCACTGATGAAATCTCAAATGACATAATTAATGCCATCACTGATGATATCATCCAATGAGTGTGACATTTTGCTATACACTTTTGACACTGAAAGATATTTAGTGAGCTACATCATGAGAAAATTATCTGTGTCTGAAGGGAGTGGACTCTCCATCAAGACTTGTGTACAGGGCAGAGAGTGTGCACAGTAAAAGCTTAGCTCCCTGATGAGACTTATGTGTCTGGAGGGAGTGAGCTCTCTGTGAAGAGATGTCTAAATGGGGAAGGCTGTCCATAGTAGTGTCTTGTCCACATAATTGGTCTTGAGTATCTAGAGAGTGTGGCTTCTCCATCAAAAGCTGTGTACAGGGCGAAGGCTGGGCGTAGTAGGGGCTTTGACACCAAATAGGGATTGGGTGTCATGAGTAAGTGGGCTTTCTGTGAACAGCTGTGTACAGTTGAGACTTGGCCACATAATAAGGCTTTGGTGTCTGAAGGGGCTAGAGTCTCAAGTAACAGCTCTGCACATAGTGATAACTGACTGTGGTTGGGGCTTGGCCACCTAATGAGGCTTGGTTATGTGAGGAGAGTGCACTGTCTGTTTTAACGGATGTAGACAGAGTGAGGACTATCTGTAGTAGGACTTTGGCCACTAAATAGGGCTTGGATGCCTGGAGGGACTAGCCTCTCTCAAAAGAGCGAAGGTTTATGTTGAAGAAGCTTAGCCAGCTAAGGGACCTTCTGTGTTTGGAGAGAATTTGTTCTCCGTGAAAGATGTGAACAGAGAGAAGGCTGTGCATTGTAGGAGCTTAACCACCCAATGGCAATTGTGTATCTGGGAAGATTGCCCTCTCTGTGAATAGTTATGCGCAGAGTACAAGCTGTGCATAAGAGGGGCTTGCTACCTAAAGGGGCTTGAGTGTAGAGGGAGTGTGATTATCACATATCTAGCTATCAAATCAAATCACTTTATACAGCTTTTGCAAACAACCATGCAAGACAAATACACAATATATGTACCAAAAAACCTGTAGTTAAAAATCTCTACCAAATGACATTGAATGCTGCATACAAGAATAAAATATACTGTTATAATGTATGTATATAATATATGTTTAAAAGGAATAAAAAATAAATACATAAAACTAGGTAAAGGATAATAATACTTCCAGGATCACATCGCAACAAGCCCTAATATACTTCCAACTGTTAGTCACAGCTGGATCTGATCCTAACAGCGGATTTTAAAAAGGTAAGAACATGAAAAATTATGTTGCTGGATAGCATTTGTAAAAAAAATAAGGGCTGGGCACACTTGCCTGAACTTGAACTTTTTCAGAGTGGGAATGATACAAGTCTTCCGGGGTAACTCATAATAACTACAGAACATTTTGAAATGGAGAATGTCCTGTGGAGTCTTACCGTCGCAACCACATGGCATTAAGCTCTGACCCCTGTTACACCCACGCAGCTGCCCGAGGAGAAGATAAAAAAGATTGAAACGGAACCTAGGCAATAAAAATCGATTGTAACCACTTAATAACCCTAAAAGATATGGTTCTGTGCCTTGCAAAGTTTTCAGGATAACAAACCTGCGTACGCTAGGCTTCCATATCTTGATATAATTTATGGTTTCCATGTTTCTGCACCATTTAACCTGCCATGAGTGATGTAATATATGATGTCATAAGTGAGGCATGGCGGGTCGCAAGTTATACTGAGCTCAATAACTATAACAGATGCGTGTCAGTGTTTTTCTGTTTTTTAAATGCTAGTTTTTACCTTATTTTAACTCTTAAATATAATGTTAGTTTAACCTTTGATATCTGTGTGTGCTTGTGTGCGTGTGTGTGCGTGTTTGTGTGTTAAAATAATATGACAATATACAAATATCCTACCTATATAATTAGCAATACCTTTAAAAAAAATGGAAATTATACCATGTAGTTATTAAACTAATATAAATACATATTAACAATAAATTACTAAAATTAGTCTTTGTCACAATTTAAAACACACGTAAAATTTAAAATAATTTTAAAAAACAAAATATAATAAAAAATAAAAAGAACACTTTCAAAATATACACTCTTAAATTACATACTCTCAAAATATTTCTTAAAATACAGAAAAATATTAAAAATAATAACCTAATTACAATATAAAAAGATGAAAAAATAAACAAATAAAACTCATTCAAATACACAATTGTTACAACAATCTGGTTAAAGACATATATTTTTTGTGTGGGTGGGGTGAGTAAAGATTTACTAGTCCAATCTAACATACATTGGAAAAAATGTATTCATCGGGTGTCAAATATACCTTCCTTACCCCAGTCCATGAAAAAAATGGGAAAGTGCATATTTTAGACTGAATCATATTTACTATTGTAACTGCCAACTAACAAATAATGAGAAAAGTGCATACATTACTTTCAGACGTATAATATTTGCACCAATCTCCAAGATGGCATTTTGTAAGGGTAGGGGCAGATTTACTATTTAAACACCAGTCAAACAATCATTGGAAAAAATGCACGTTAGGGGATGGCACATTCATTGCACCACTACAATTACCCTTTAAAACATGAAAAACTTTTAATTTAAAAAAAGCCCTAACAATTATTACAATGGATACTTGTTTTAATAAAATATGTACATTAATGAACACATTTAATAAAACTATTACAAATCAACTAAACCCATGCAATATGAAACAACAATTTAAAAAACAAGAACTACTTTTTTAAAGATACATATATTCATATTTTAAAATTACATAAAAAAATAATTAACCAATTTTAAAATTAGTATAATTAACACATTATTCATTTAATCTGTCATAAACATTTTATGTGCAAAACTATTCACCCAATTCTCCAATAATCTACACACCCCAAATGTAAAATGTAAAAGGTAAATTAATAACTTTGAAACATTAAAATGAATAGATAACAGTTGTAACATTTAGCACATCAATCTATTAAAAATCAATATTATAAATATTAAATAATTTAAAAAAATACCTACCCAATTTCACAGAAAATCCGACAACTGACCTTAAACTTTAAAAAACAATTCAAAATGTAATGAATAATTAACAGATGAATGACAATTGAAAGACATAAAAAATAATAAATAAATGAATACATTTTTTAAATATGTTAACTACAAAAACATTATAAATCAATCTATCAATAAAAATCAAAACCTGAAAAAAGATATCAACTACAATTTTTTTACATACATTTTTTAAACTTCAATGTTATATTAAAGCTATTGAAAAACACAACACTTATCAACAGTATTTTAGTGCAGTGAACGTTTGGGGGTCTTGATATTTAGACAAAAATATAGTCAGCCAATTTTTTTGAGTTGATACTTTTGTGAAATACTCCAAAAGCATAAAAAATGTATTGAATAACTTTTGTTTCAGTGGAAAAAAGAAAAGAACTGAGAAAGCTCTATGACGTTTCTTCCAATTTAACTCTAGCCAATAGACCTTTGAAGTAGCCTGAGAGGAAGAGGGGTTAACATTAATTTAAATCCCAAAATACATTGTGATCATTAAGACCACACAATAAAAGACTGAGTCAGTGACTTGCCGTTAAAAGGTTTAATACAAACTCAAAGCCAGACCAATATAAATCAGTCTCAAGAACATACTGTACAAGTATAAAATTATCCAAGGAAGACCAAAGCATCTTACAATATTGATACTCAAAAACAAAGAGCATATCAAAATCTCTATTGCAGCAATGCAAAATATAAGAAAAAGAACTTGATGGCTAGATGAATGATTTTGATCCTTCTCCCTGTACATGGAAAAGATTTGCAGCATCTAGTGTCAGGAACTCGACTAATGTGTCTACTATTATGCAGGGTCCCAGGGAGGTAAGCGGGGACCCAGAATTACAATGTGTACCAAATGTCCAGTGATAAATCATTGGATAACTATATAGGGTCTTGGACAGAGTCCACTACAAGATGGCCGCAGTATTTACAGACACATTCAAGTTATTGGTGGGAACTCTCGCGAGACATTTAGGGGTCGATTCTGATGCGGGTTGGAAAAGCTTCCCGACCGAATCAGTTGGGAAATGGTTTCCGACCCACTCGGATCGGGAAAGTCCGACCGGCGGAGTAGGATGCATCCGGATGCTTCCAGATACGATTTGGTTGAACTCCCATTGACTTCAATGGGAACATTTGTTCCTAACCGCATCAGAATTGGGCCCTCGGTCGGGAAGACACGTTCCCGATCCGATTTGGAAGGAGCAAATGCCGTTAGGAGGCCTTCCTAACCGCATCAGAATTAGGCCCTCGGTCGGGAAGCTTTTCCAACCCGCATCAGAATCGGGCCCTTAGTGTTAAGGTAGCTGCACGAGCTCCCCTCTTCGCACTTCAATTAGAACCATAGGAAGCATCAGAATTCTTGTGTATCGCTCTGCATATTTAGTCTCCTGTGGATTTAGTTTGTTGTTTAGGGTAGACTTACCTTGCTTTTCAGATACCACAGTGTGTGGTGGAAGTCTGTGTAAAACTTCAGGCTCTTCCAGTCTCCTGTGGCCCGTTTCGTCTGAGAGCGGCGTCTCTCATCTGCGCAACTCCCTTGGCAGTACTCTTCGTTAGAGAGCGGCGTCTCTCAGTTGCGCATCTCCCTCAGCAGTATTCTTCCTTCAGAGAGCGGCATCTCTACTCAACGCAAGGCCCTTGGCAGTACTCCTCCGTCGGAGAGCGGCGTCTCTCCTCTACGCAACGCTCTGGGCAGTTCTCTTCAGTTGGAGAGCGGCGTCTCTTCACCGAGCGATTCCCTGGCAGCAAACTTCGATTGGAGAGCGGCGTCTCTTCAATACCAAAACCACCACATCAGTCAACCGTCCTCTGGAGAGAGTCTATTCTCCTCAGAACTCCTTCAGCTACATTACAGGTTTCTTTATTCCCCTCCAGAACGCCTATTGCAAGACAGTAAAGAGCGCTTGCTAGCTGGGATTCGCCCTTGCGTACCCTCCGCCTGGTAATTCCTGTCGGGGCGCTTTTCCTTTCCTGTCTTTCCTTCCCAGCTTCCTTTTTTGCGCGCTCTAAAACTGGATTGATATATATATATATATTCTACCGTTACCATCACCACAAGGAGGCAATCTTGCAAGTACTTTTCCTATGAGAATCCTACTCACTAATAATTCCTCCGTGGCATACTGAACATTAAGAAGTTGTCCAGGGAACTGAAAAGGATTGTTGTTTTCTACTATTATATCTAGCACAGTACAGAAGAGGGGCTAATACTTCTAAAGCTTGTGGTAGGCAAATTACTATTTGATTAGTTAGTAAATCTAGTGTTAGTAGTTAGGATGTTAATTGTTCTTTCCCTTTATCTCTCTGTGCATTAGGTACTCCTTTTCTCCAACAGAAGAAATTCGGAAGTAGTGGGAGACCACCCAAGAGTTACTGCAGTAGGAGTAGTCTCTTCCCTTCTCTTCCCATTCCCCTTTCCCCCTTGCTGGTAGATCACACTATACCTAGTGGGTACTGCCGGCAGGAGGGCATTGGGAGATTTCGTCTCTTCTGCTCCTGTGGAGAATTCAGGTACTTGACAGATTTAAGTGCCCACGAAAATTATCCACCTGAGCAGAATGGCAGAAGGGTGTAGTTTAAAATCTTTGAGTGAAATGCTAGAGGCCATTCAGAGAGAATTAGTGGTGATTCGAGAGGAAATCAAAACATTGAGACAGGAAGTAGTGACCTCTCGCCAGGAAGCCCATACTTTAGCTCATAAGGTAAATGTTTTAGTGGCCAGTACTACTCCATTAACTCCATCTGAGACTTCTACATCCGCCACAGAACCGCCGCCTAGAGCGGTTACTCAAGTAATTCATAATGTATCACCCCTCATTCCACTTGCCCCCCCGGAAAGGTTCAGTGGGGATCCGCAAAAGGCCCAAATCTTTCTCACTCAATGTACCTTACACTTCATGTGTCACCCGACGTTATTCCCAGATGCCCAATCAAGAGTGGCCTTTGTTCTGTCCTATTTAAGTGGGGATGCAGCTAATTGGTCCATGCCTTTAGTTGCCAGAAATGACCCGTTTCTCTATGATTTTGAGCATTTTCAAACTGAATTCTTGAGAATATTTGATAGGAGAAACATTTCTCAGGCCACAGATAATTAACTATTAGAATTACGTCAAGGAAACCGAGATTTAGTAGCTTATCTGGCCCACTTTAATAAGTTGCTTGTGGAAACGAATTGGCCTGAAGAAAAAAGAGCGGCCCTTTTTTACAGAGGGCTGCGGGATGAAATTAAAGACACCTTGGCACAAATTCCCAATTGACCCACTGAGTTGTCTGCTTTGGTGGACCTAGTGCTCGAAATAGATTTTAGATGATCCAAACGTAAAGGAGAAAAGAAAAAAAGAGTTTAGACCAAATCCTCCACGTTTTGATCGAGCAAAAATTGAAAATATTAGAAGTCCTGAAACCATCTCTGGAGTCGAGCCTATGCAAATTGGGACAGTTCGGGGTCCCTTAACCAAAGAAGAAAAGGATAAAAGAAGGTTAAAAAATCTATGCTTGTATTGCGGCGGCTCGGGACATTTTGTTAAAGAATGCCCCAAGAAACCGAAAGGTCAATCAAAGGGAAACAACAGGAGCCACCAATAGATGGAGTTGCTCTGGTGGTGAAGGAAGACAAAACGACTTCACCCGCTCATCATATTATGAATACTCTGCAAACAGTGACACCTCATTTGATTCTGCACATGTCAATTAAATTTCGAGAATTAGAGATATCTGGGGTGGCCATTATGATAGACTTGGGGGCTACTGGCAATTTTTGTGATATTAAATATGCCAAGAAGATGGGTATCCAAGCAATACTAAAAGAGAAAAGTGAACCAGTAAGAGCTGTCGATGGAACTAATCTTTCTTCCAGGCCCATCACCAGTCACACCGAGCCTATAGAATTAATTCAATCTAATGGGCATCGAGAAATCATTCAATTTAACCTCATAGATGCCCCGCAGTTCCAGATAATTTTGGGGTTGCCGTGGCTCTCCAAGCATAATCCTGTCATCTAGAAACCCTATGCTAACCTAAGGATGGGGGAACACATATTGGATCAAGATAGCAAGAAAGGTATCAGCATCAGAACCTCAGCAGAAGTTCTGAAGTAAAGAGTCATGTATAGCATGAAGCCACACAATCAGAGATGTCAAGAGAGGTTTGTACCTCTCCAAGTCTAAAGGGAATCTGACTAAATCCAAGATGGGTTCACTTATTAAAATGCACAAAGAACATTCGAGAAAACATGACCTAATTCCCATCATAATTTGTTTTTCAGTTCCCAGAAAAGAACTTGGCACCTTAAAAGCTACTCCCATCTTCCAGTCTCCGCTTCCATGCGTCCTTGGTTCCTCCGTTCGTCTGATAGTGCCAACTCCCTTTGTTCTTCATTAAAATCATTTGACCTTCCCAACTCTTCCTCACCTCTCTATCTCTGTAATACAATGCTTTTCACTAACTAATGAAAGCCTTTGGTCTCCACCTGCAGAGGAGAGAAACGTATGTAGAAAAACAACTTTCATGTTACGGTTAAATGTCTCGACTGCAAGCTCAATGTCAACACTCACGCTATCTTAACATTTCTTTGTAAAATGTTTAGTTCTACAGGCATCACATAATCCAATAAATGAAATCTTTAATAATGAGTCAATCTATATCGTGCGGTACTGTCATATGTGGCACAGTAATTAGTATGTGTAAATTTAAGCAAAAATGGTCACAATGTATAGAGAAAGCATTGAACACATGTGATTCATTCTCACAAATCCCTGGTGCATGCACTGCTTTAAATGCATGTTAGCTCACCACATTACAATCTAACCCAATAAAAGATTTAATATCAGCAAACCAGATGTCTCTGAAAAGGAAAAATGTTAATATGCACACACATATATATCAAAACCACACAATAGATGCACTTCTATACCTTCAATGCACTATGTCTTATTAGTATTATTGAGTCACACAAGTACATAAGGCCATATGTAAATATATATGTGGCCTAGCCAACTGTCGAAGGATGGAGCAAAAATTATACTACCCTAGAACAAAATATCTGTGTCTATACATGCTTGTGTGAGGCGATGAGGTGTATCGAAAAAGCAAGACTCAAAGTCATCAAGACGAGGAGGGTCCTGCCCACCACCAACAACTGTGTTGAAAATTGCTTCTTTGTCCTGCAGCATGGGGAGCAAGCTAGGCAGCGGAGCCTAATCCGGACTGAATTACATTATTGAGCACTTGATATATAGCATTTTAGAAATCAAATGGCAGCCTTTATGAAAGTGGATTGGTTAGAAAACACAAACATGCTTGGTAAAAATATTCGTGCTCGATAAAACGAGACACTAATAGGGGTCTAAGTACACTGATGTAAATAGCATTTATACGTACATCTATATTAATAACATGTTAATTTGAAAAATGTTTGAAATAAAGTGGTCTATAGAATGAAAAAAAGCATGGAAAATGGTAGTGCTGCCCAAGCGTGAATTGACGAGGAAAGATTAAAAAAAACATCTATTGCAACCCTCTGAGATGAGAAGTCCTGAAAGGGAAAGATACGTGAGGAGAGAGACAAAAATTGACACTGGGTTTGGCTATTGTGCATGACCAAGTAAACTGTGTAGGCGGGCATGATAGGCATGTATTAGATGAAGATATGATAAAGCACACATCCCCGATGAGTCAAAGGCACCACACTGGACGATAAGCTACGGTATTTGATGTTAAGAAAGGTGCAACACAGAGGCAGGCAGTAAATAATGGAGCTGCATTTCCAGCTACTGGTATATTTCCAAAAGCAGTAAAAAAAACAAATAGAGCCCCAGTGATATAGAATCAAGTAACGTTTCATGAAATCCAAGCAAATAACATGAAGTGAACATGAGCTTTAGCGCAGTAATCAAATTGATATTAAAATAGTAATACAATGCAGGCTCAGCATGCTGTATATAATGTGACCTATAGTAACAATTTTGCAATATTACAGGAACAGGATGTATATGATGGCAATGGGGTTAAAGAAAGTTGTACTCCCGAAATGACTGAAAAGCTAAATGCAATTGTTGATAGCAGAGCACGAAGTAAAATATTCTCCTTAGCCAACTATGGGCAGAACAAACTAAATTGGGGCAAACATTATAGGTCTTGGAGGCAACCCTGGCTATGTGAAGGTGAAAAAGGGGAAGTGCATGAGTCATGCTGATTGCAGTTCAATATTAAATGCTAGCATTGCTGAGATCAACCACCTCAGAAGTACTGTAGCAAGAATCCAGGCTTCAACATAAAATAGCACCTCAGATGGCAATTCACGGGGAAATATACAATCCAGAGATGAGTCAAACATGGGGAGGGGATGTGTAATAGTGGAAGTCCTTGAGACTGAGAAAGTGGACTTAGTAAACTTTGTAAAGATGACCCAACTGTTAATATGGAAATCGATGCATTCATCAATAAAAATGAAATCTCGTCCTTATTAACAGAATCACCCTTTGTGAACTCCACATCAATCGTGACTCACAAATATGTAGTCAAGCAGGCCTCTTGTCTTCTGTTATTTAAGGGATTTTGAACTCAAGTAACATTTTGGCAAGCCAGCAAAGTGGGATCGAGACTTCGAACCATACTGCAGCCGAAGGAAAGAGAGCCCGCCTGGATGGATTTACAATTGCGCAACAAGAAAGATGGGCAGACACCACAATAGGTTGTAAGTTCTGCTGAATCCCTGGGTCAGAGGTCGGTCCTGAAGCAGCTGTCACAGAAGGTAACAGACTACATTCAAAAGCATTTGCATTTGGTAAACTAGGGAGAAGAGTAAAAAGATAACCTAAGCGCTTGACCCATTTTACCTATTTTATATGTCCTAACTGAATCAGTCATAAGGCGGCCTTGGAGGAGTTCCATTGGAAGTCACCTTTTTTCGATTGCTGAGTATGCTAGTTAAGGTGAAGATAGCCCTTGAATACTCCCAGGATGTTGATTTTTGAGATACAGCTATCCTGAGTGAGCAGAGTTGATAACTCAGTCTCATATTTTTTTAGTTCAATAATTTCTCAGTGCTAAGAGGTTTCTGAACACCCTTAATATCTGGAAAGAGTATGGAAGGTACCTCTAGCTTGGACCCTGGGCATTAAACATGGTGTAATTCGGACATAGGGAGCAAATTGGACCCAGGAAACTGGGCATAACCTGTGTGTGGCCAATAGGGGCCGGTGATTCTCAAGTTATCATGATATGGTTTATATGATTACCACCTTTGTTTAGGAGCAGATATTGGCAGACTATTCAGCTCACTTAGGAACATATTTTATGCAAGTCTTCTCTTATTAGAGGATAACATGTGCTGAGAGCGTACTAATTTTTTGACAACTGTTTTTTTCTGTCAACCATTTTTGAACTGTGTTATGTATGTGATAATATTGTATTGATTGTGGATTACAAACTGTATTGTGTGAAAGATTGTGCAGATACTATTCTATCATATTGCAGATTCGCCCTATGTTGTAATACCACATATGAATGTTTATTTTCTTTTTATTCAAATTTTCGGTCAAACTGTTTGATTCAAATATTGTAAAAACGCAGAGCTCCTAGTACGTAATTTGTAAGAGTGCACCTCGTATGATTGCCCCTATGATTAGACAAATAAAACATCATTAGAGTTTTATTTATCCAAATAACTAAAATTGCCATGGATTCCCCATTGAAGCACATGGAAGCTAGGTTCCCTAACAAATAAAGAGAATTAAAGTTTTGTCAAGAGTAGCATTTACACACAAAGGCCCACACATTCCCCTGGCCTAAGGAAAGACTAGTTGACACAAATATTAATAGAACATATTAAAACACATATAAATACTAAATATGCAGGACAAAAGAAAGAAAAAAGAGAGTCAATGTTAGAATTATGGGCCATCTTTCTAAAAACCAATAGCCCCATAATGCCAATAACGAGCAAGGCGTCAGCACCTCCCCAACCTTTTGCAGGGCTGGATGTACTCACACCAGCTCCCTCTACATTAGGATATTCAAATCCAACAATAGCAGAAGCCGACGTGTCCCCGACCAAGAAAAAGACAGTTAGGTCTAAGCCTGAGAAAAGCAAAAGCAAGCAAGCCCAGCGCAGCCCAAGTCCATAAGGAAAGGTCCCCAAAAGCTTGACTCACTGTCCACAATGCTCAACACTTGACACCTCAAAGGCCAGTAAAACACACACTCCCACTGGTTCAGGCGAGCGTACACAAGTGTCAGGAACGTTTATGGTGGTTCTTGATAGCGACTCAGCAAGCTCAGGAGAGGAAGGGAGCTCCAGCCCCCGTGGAACCCTTGACGAGGGTTAGCCACATCATCCGGTCGACGTAGGAGAGGGCTGACTAAGAAATAAGGTAACAAGGCAGCCTGATACTTACCCACATGTGACGCAGGGAAAACAAAATGGCAAGCAAGCAGGATATGTGCTGCTCCGCTCTGGTGCACAACAAAGATATACTAACCCCAAGAAAGATAATAGCCAAGAAGGAAGCTGAGACTTTTGCATACCCGTTTTGCGACCTATTAGCAGATTGAATTGAGAAGGGGGACCAATATTACAGGTCTTGTCCGAGGGATGGATTGTTTGAGCCAGAGAACATGGCAGTAACAGAGTATTACATCAGACATGATGGACGAAACCCCAGTTGGGACTTCCTCTACATACAGCAATGCCTCATAAGATGGGAGAGCTATATTGAGGAGAAACCAGTAGAGGCACCTAGAATGAGAATGTACCCATTACTGCAGAAGGGCGCAGAGGGGATTATATATGTGCCATAGGCCCAGGTGGACAAAAAGGGGTTGAGAACAAAGTTACCGTCATTGCTGGATGGGGCAGGGAAATGGATTACATGATTCAAGAAAAACACCGCAGGTATCAACCTAGCAATAGGTGACATTAAGAGCCTGCTAAGCAGCCTAATTGGGGAGCAGATAGACACAGTGTTCACCCAATCCCGCATTCAAGCAATCATGCTAAAAAATACCCAGCAGGACGGGCCACCTTTAATAAGCACAGGGTATGGAGAGCCCTGAAAGTAATAGACCCTGACCACCCAGATATAGGAGGGCTAATGGCAGAGATCATGAAGCCAGAGGAAACCATACATTTTTTCCTAAATAGAATGAGCGAAAGATGGGGACAGGAAACCAGACAGCCATGGGCCAACAAGGGTCCACAAGTTACATTTTTCTATAATAGTTTAAAGAAAGGGTTTTCCACCGAGATACAGTGTGGGCTGGACACCGTAGTTGGTCTAGATACAAAACACTGGCAGGAAATACAAGCTCATATACTCCACTACCATACAAAAAAGCAAGAAAGGTGTATAGAGAGAAGCAGGAGCAGTCCCAAAGAGATACAGCAAAATTAGTGCACTATAAGTTAAAAAAGACTGCCACAGTAACATAGTCACATCAGTAAATGAAGACAGGTAATAATAATCCCAGCGATTTAACCCCCGGTAGTTCGCCTCCGATGATAAAGACAACCAGCATTCCCCTACTCCCTCTCCCTAAAAATTGTATCAGATCAGAAAGGACTAACAGACAGCGTTGGGGTCCAAAATTACAGGGCTGCTGGGGGGCTTTGTCAAACGGGTGTCCACACTAATGACATAGTAATCCTACGGGAGGACAGAATATTTAGGTGGCCTAAGGTGCCTATGGAAACTAAGGCCCCACTCTGCTGCTGATGCCCCAGGGCGGGGTTCACTGGTCACACCAATTCTATCAAAGAAGAAATGCGGGAAATCCGCCTCATGGGAATCTAGCACCAATATGTACTGGACTTAATGACCGCAATGGAGGGAGGGGTCTGTGCCAAGATACGAGAAGCTTGCTGTATGTTCATCCCAGGGAATGGCATGGACAATGGGACACTGACGCTTGCCATTCAAGCAGTGCATAATCTTCAAAGAAACATGAGCAAAGAGAGAGGTGCCCCTGAGCAGGAGTGGTCTTCGAATTGATTCTCCTGGCTCCCATGATGGATATCCGGTTTATGTAAATCACTGTTGCCAGTTATCATTATGTTGCACCGATATGTACTGGACTTAATGACTGCAATAGAGGGAGGGGTCTGTGCCAAGATCTGAGAAGCTTGCTGTATGCTCATCCCAGGGAATGGCATGGACAATGGGGCACTGACACTTGCCATTCAAGTAGTGCACAATCTTCAAAGAAACATGCGCAAAGAGAGAGGTGCCCCTGAGCAGGAGTGGTCTTCGAATTGATTCTCCTGGCTCCCATGATGGATATCCGGTTTATGTAAATCACTGTTGCCAGTTATCATTATGTTGCTATTGATAGTGGGATTTTACAATTGGGGATCACCTGCTGTAAAAACGCAGTTCTCAAACTGGTAAGAATACAGGTAAATAGGAAGGTAGCTGTTGTCAAAAGCGAGCATAAGGAACAAGACGCCCCAAATAAAGTAACTACCAAAATGCATGAGTTAGGTAGTGTAGCTGAAGAATCAACTAGAGGGGGAATGTTAATATAAAAATCAATGAAATCTTGTACAGAATCGCGCACTGTGAACTCCACATCAACCTCGACTCGCAAATATGTAGTCAAGCAGGCCATGATACCAAGGCCCAGGATTGCTGATTGATAGGTCACAGGTGGGAGGGTGCGTAGCTGGCAGGCCAACACGGGGGCAGGAAATTCTTGATCAACCCTACGGATAGACACAGTGATATTACAAGGGTCAAGAGAGAGTTAGGAACACATAGTAAATCAGGACCTAGCAAAGGCAGTGATCACGTGCGCCCCACGCCAGACATCTGGCCACATTATCTACTGGCCACACGGTGTCCATGCGAGATTCAGACCAATCTGTGGTAACCATTAGACAATTAATTTGAGAGGCAGGATGGCGGCCGTGCAAATAGCTGTGTAATGGGCACCTCCACATCAGACCCCTGCAGTTCTCCTTGTTGAATTTTATATGGTTTTAGCAGAGCGCTATACCTGCACGGTCACAAGACAATGATTTGGAGCGCTTATAATCGTATCCCTGCCACTCGGCAATTGCTATATGCCTCCTTACCTGATGACTGGGCTATTGGCTGGAGGGTCTATCGTATTTCTCACTGGTCCCTCAGCAAGACCGGATGCCAGACGTGCCCCTGCTACACTGGAATGCCGCCTAAGACCGTGAGAGGAACAAAAGCTTGCGGCTCTGCGAATCCACTGCGTGTAGTGAAAGCGGAGACGGAGACTCAGCATTCTGGGCCAAATCAATCTAAGAAACCCGATGCTACCCCAGAGAAGCCATTGCCTCACGGGGGCCAAGAAACTGGCAGCCGCGGTCCTCTTCATGGCTAAATTCAGGACAAAAAATCCTCCAGTTACGGAGCGGGAAGGAAGCCTGTTATAAAACCTAGACAGTTAGAGAGCGGAGATAGAGGCAGAGAGCCTACAAGAGGGGAGCGAACATATGAATATAGAACAGGCTATTCAGGTGCTTTGGGGAGGAGGAGGGCACACTAGCGCTGGATCTGTCAGGGCTTCCACTCCCCTTCCCTGGTCCTCAGAAACCCCGGAGCTGCCATGGAAGGGAGAAGGGACTAATCAGGGTATAGACAAGGGTACAGGGAAGGCATCTTGACAAAATGAATATTTAAAGGGGGTGCCAATAGAGGATCACCTGTCGAATGCGACAAAAGAAGTGCAAGCACGTATGCTGTGTGCTGGTCTGGAGGCGGAATCAGGGGATACATTTTTTTCCCTCTCTGATCAGTCTGATTTTTTCAGCGAAGAAGATTTTCCCCTAGTTGGGCAAGACTCTAGAAGGGAGTCAATTTTTAGTGGATGAAGTGATTCAAGCAGTGTACGTATGGGGGGAAAACCCCTATAGGTGGAGCAGCTTGTGCAATGACGTGGGGGGACTGTAAGGCGGAAGGAAGGCCCTGGAAAACAAGATAACGCAAGCACAGGTACAGATGGGCTATTGTGGGACTGCACAAACACCCTTGCTCACTCTGCCACTGGATTCATGCTAGCCTGGCTGATGAGGGGTGTTACCCCGAAACTGGTCCAGGATGCTTCTTTTGGGTCCAGGGAAGACCTGGCTTGGCAGTTCGGGCTGGACTGTTCCCAAGAGGAGCAGGGTCAAGACTGATTTGCATATGGCTGTGTCTGAACTGGGGTGTGGAAGTGAGCTAAAGAACGATGATGGATTCAACCCAGATCTGTGACTGGGGGTGAGTGTCTGAAAAGTTTCAGCACTCAGTTCATCATGTCCTTGTGTTTGCTTTGTTTTCCCTAAGTTTGCAGGGTATGCCCAGTCTTGGGTCCCTTGCTCACTTTGCCACTGGATTCAAGCTAGCCTGGCTGATGAAGGGTGTTACCCCGAAACCAGTCCCAGGATGCTTGTTTCTCATCCAGGGATGACCTGGCTTGGCAGTTCAGGCTGGACTGTCCCCATGAGGAGCAGGTCAAGAGTGATTTGCATATGGCTGTGTCTGAACTGGGGTGGCAAAGGGAGCTAAAGAACGATGATGGATTCAACCCAGATCTGTGACTGGGGGTGAGTGTCTGAAAAGTTTCAGAGCTCCATACTCCAACACTTGCAGAGCCCGGAGAGAGGTCCCCAGTGGGGTCTGATATGGTGCATATGGATCTGGCAGTTAATGAGATGTTGGATGAGGTATTGCCAAGGACCATTCATCGAAGTATTATGGAGCACCGTAAGGAGATAAGAACAGAGAGCCAAAGAACACAGACAGCCTGTCGTAGGATGCAGAATGCTATCCGGCGAGTTGCTAAAACATGTTCAGAATTCGCAGAGGGGATTGGAGAAGTCGAGAATAGAATTTTGACATTGGAAAATGAATTAGTATCACAGAAAGAAGTAAATGATACACTGAAAGCCCATAGGGACGATACCCAGTGGAAATTGGCCGATTTAGAGAACAGTCTTTGATGAAATAATCTCAGAGTTCTGGGTGTTCCGGAAGGGGTCGGAGGGACAGATGCTCGAAAGTTCATCATAAAACTATGTAAGGAGGCTTTCCCCGAACTATCACATTGGTGCTGGGATACTGAACTACAGAGAGCTCATCAGTTCCCATTTAAAAGGAATTCCCGGGCGGGCCAAGAGGGTGTTAAACCTAGGGTAGTGCTAATATGTCTGAATAATTTCTTATTACGCCAAGCCTTGTAAGATCTGGCACGCCCAAATAGGAAAAGGCCGGGAAATGGTTATGAGTTCTTTATAAGGCCAGATTACTGTCAGATTACGGTGGAGAAGAGGTGGCAATTTAGCCAGCTAATTCACTGTTTCAGAGTAAAGGGGCTCAGGTTTTTCTTGTTAAATCCGGCAAAGATCAAAGTGATGGTTTCAGATAAACCCACTTTTTTGCTTCTGAAATACAGGCAAAAGAATTTTTGGCAACTCTGATGACCTTGGGTTAGCTAGTATAGTCATGCTTGTACAGGGGGAGGGTGGAATTACTGGTTATCGGGGAGTTCTATCGATTAAGCATTTCTGAGCCCACGATTTGGGTCTGTGGGGTTGGCGGATCGCAATCCATCACAATGGGCCCAGTCGGTCCTATTGCCTTGAAAGGGGGGTGTGGGGCAGTGGGGTTGGGGGAAAGGATTGTAAAGGTGTGGAGGGAGATGATGGGTGCGTGAGGCTAGGAGGGGCACAAGGTAGGGATTTTAGGAGAAGAAAACAAAGCCATTGTTTTGGAAGGAATAAGCAAGATAGTAGTATTTTGCTATGTAAGACATATGAATTATAACTGAGAGTAAAATCTGGTTAATATTCTCATGGACGTCTAATGGGTCTGAAGGTCATATGTTAAAGGATAAGGTACCCACTGTCTTGTCAAAAAGGATATGCGATGACTTCCCGAAGGTTCCGTATATGTTCCATAAATATCTGTGGGTTGAACAATAGAAATAAGTGAAATAGAGGGGCTTTTCGATTATGGTCAATGGAACCTGATTTAGTCGGTATACAGGATATGCATATTCCATGGGGGAAGTGCGGGCTACTGAGGGAACTAGGCGTCAAACCCTTAGCTTGTACACAACAAGGTACAAGGAACCGTGGGATGGCTATTCTAACAAAGCATGCTATATGTACTTTAGGACGGACTCTCGTAGATAAACATGGTCAGTGGGTGGTTGTGGAATGTTGCATCGGTCCCGCTAGGCTTACACTATGTTACATTTATGGTTCGAATATTGATGAAGCCGATATTTTGGACCTACTTAATGTAGAACTTGCTTCATGGCCGGTACCTTTGGTACTCTGTGGTGATTTTAATATTCATTTGGAAGTGTGCAATAAACAAATGGGTGGGGCGTAAATACTCAGGGAGGACACCTAGGGATTTTAGAGCACTGAGACATCTTTCACTTAATCATGGTCTTATAGATGTCAGGGATAAATATAATTATCCAGATCCAGGATTTACATTTTATTCTTTCCCACGCAATAAATTGGTCAGAATAGATAATTTTTTTCATCTCTTCGAACTGTGCTCCTGAGACCAAAATAGAGATGTTCCCCAGAATATGTTTGGATCATAGCCCAATGATACTTCAGATTCCAGTTTTGGGCTTCATTAGGACCCATCTGACTTTTAGGTTCGATAGAAAGCTACTACTAGAAAAGCTGTTCGTTAATCATGAGATGCTAGTTAGAAACAGTTTCTACAAATTAATAGGCGTACTGCAACTATTGGGGTGGTATGGAATACCTTAAAGGCGGATATTAGAGGGGAGGCTCTTAGCTTCGGTTTACATTTGCAGAATCAGAGAAAGAGGGATCTTTAAGTGTTGTACAAAGAGCTTAGCAAGGTGGAGGGAAAATTAGTTCAGAGACTGAAAAGTAGCCAGGAAATAGATGAAGTACAGAAAGAGATAGCTGCCTGGGAAGCCAAAATTAATTAATATTTTACTAAGGAGGTTGCAATAAAATATCATATGGTCCAGATATGCTCCCGTTGGAATTTTTTAAAACATTTCTTCCAGAGTTACGACATGATATGCTGCTAGCATGTCAACAGGCTCAGCCCTATTCGCTATTGAACTGTGATAGAAAAGTCTAGGCTAAGATCTTAACGCATAGACTTGCGAGGGTAATTGGTCCTTTAGTTTTGCATAGGCAACATGGCTTAATTCCCAAAAGAAGCATGATCGACCATATTAGGAGAGTTATCACAATATTCGACCTTGTAGAGGTACAACAAGCGCTTCTTGGTCCGATCTTATTAGATGCCGAAAAGGCGTTCAACTAAGTGATTTTTCATGGTCAGTGTTGAGATGGAAGGGATTTGGGAAAGGTTTTATAATGGCAATAAGTTCTCTGTATAGGACTTCCACTGCAAGAATGTATGCTTTGGGGTTGGAATTGGAATCACTATCCATTTTTAGAGGAACTAGACAGGGGTGTCCCTGTTTCCCTTTAGTATCTGCTTTATACATAGATCTGCATTTAAGTATGCTGGAACGTAATAGTATTATTAAATCTGTGTATGAGAATCAGGTGGAATATAGGGTGTTTGCTTATGCGGACAATGTTGCTGTGGTTACTGTAGATCCAGAAACTGCAGTACTTGAAATTGAAAAAGTGGCAAAACAGTTTGGGACATATTCAGGGTACAAATTAAATGAAGCTAAGACCCAGATTTTGTATACTAAACTGATGGTGTTTACAGATCCAAGGGTTGTTGAAGAGGCAGCATATTTTGGGGTCAGAATGAAAACCTCTTTAGATCAATTGGTTGAGGTAAACTGGGGCCCGCTATTGGATAAGGTCAAATGTTTATTCGATATAATTGAAAGTTTGCATCTCTCACTCCTTGAAAGGTGTAAGGTTTTATATATCTTCCAGTCCGTACCTTTAGAATTTACTAAGACCCAGCTGCAAAAATTAGAGTAGCTGTATACAAGCTTCTTGTGGTGTTATAAAAAGCCAAGAAGAGCAATGAAATGTACGACCCTCCCTAGAATACGGGGAGGATGGTCAATACGAAATTTTACATTCTATTATTGGTCATGTCTTTTACAACATATGGGAATCCTGATAACAGGAGAGGATATCATAGAAATAGCAGAGGCTCATCTGTGTATCAAATGGTGCTGGGAGTGGAAGCCACAAGCTGCTTATTGAAGAATCTAGAAAAAAGCTATTACACAAAAAACAGGTTCATGGTGTTAATAGCGGCATAAAAGGTATGGAATCAGGTTAGATGACGACTTCAGCTGGGCAGGATTAGTTTCTATACACCTACATCTGCATCACGTACACTACCATTCCTTTTTCAGGATAGAGTTATAGAAAGATGGAGACAAAAAAGCATTGGAACACTTTGAGACCTCTATATTGAATCCCAGATCTGCTCCTTTTTAGAATTACAGGAATCTTTTGGGATGCCAAAGAGAGATTTCCTTACGTTTTTACAGATTCATGATTTCCTGACTAGAAGAACAAGCATTGGCATAGCCAATAGGTCTCGCCTTTGGGACCTTATAAGTGTTTAGCCATGCAACAGTTGATGTTGTTGCACTAAGGATATTGTGCTGCATAACTAAATACTTATAAGGTCCCAAAGGCGAGACCTATTGGCTATGCCAATGCTTGTTCCTTTAAGCCATGTTGCACAGCAGCCCGTGCTGCTGTGTAATACGTCTAAAAACAGTGCAAGGGTTAGGGGAGGGCAAGCAACATGAGGGGGGATTATTGAGAAATGGACAGCGGGGAGGGTGGGAGTTAACACAAAGGATAAAACAACGGACACAAGAGGAGGACGGGGAAGTGATTAAACAATGGATAGCGAAGGAGGGCACGAGTAGTGATTAAACAACAGACAGGGGAGGAGGGCGGTGGGGGGAACGATTAAACAACAGACAGGGGAGGAAGGAGGTGGGGGGAATGATTAAACAACAGACAGGGGAGGAAGGAGGTGGGGGGAATGATTAAACAACAGACACGGGAGGAGGGCGGTGGGGGGAATGATTAAACAACAGACACGGGAGGAGGGCGGTGGAGGGGAATGATTAAACAACAGACACGGGTGGAGGGAGGTGGGGGAATGATTAAACAACAGACACAGGAGGAGGGCGGTGAGGGGAATGATTAAACAACAGACACTGGAGGAGGGCGGTGGGGGGAATGATTAAACAACAGACACGGGAGGAGGGCGGTGGGGGGAATGATTAAACAACAGACACGGGAGGAGGGCGGTGGGGGGAATGATTAAACAACAGACACGGGAGGAGGGCGGTGGGGGGAATGATTAAACAACAGACACGGGTGGAGGGAGGTGGGGGGAATGATTAAACAACAGACACGGGAGGAGGGCGGTAGGGGGAATGATTAAACAACAGACACGGGAGGAGGGCGGTGGGGGGAATGATTAAACAACAGACACGGGAGGAGGGCGGTGAGGGGGAATGATTAAACAACAGACACGGGTGGAGGGAGGTGGGGGAATGATTAAACAACAGACACAGGAGGAGGGCGGTGGGGGGAATGATTAAACAACAGACATGGGAGGAGGGCGGTGGGGAATGATTAAACAACAGACACGGGAGGAGGGCGGTGGGGGGGAATGATTAAACAATAGACACGGGAGGAGGGCGGTGGGGGGGAATGTTTAAACCACAGACACGGGAGGAGGGCGGTGGGGGAATGATTAACAACAGACACGGGAGGAGGGTGGTGGGGGGAATGATTAAACTACAGACACAGGAGGAGGGCAGTGGGGGGGTGACTAAAGAACAGACACAGGAGGAGGGCAGGGGTGATTTAACAATGGACAAGGGGGGGCTTAAACAACGGAAACGGGAGGAGGGTGGGGGGATAAACAACGGACACAGGAGGTGGGGGGTGACTAAAGAACAGACACAAGAGGAGGGCGGGGGTAATTCTGTAACCCTGCTTTTATACTGCAGCTCCTTGCATGGCATTTAGACTCCACAGTAATGAAAAGTGACTCAAGAGATGATAATGTACCTAAGGTCAATGTGAGTCATCCAAGCACTTAGGGCCGAGCAAGAGATGCCTGCTGGTGCCAAAGAATGAGGCTTTCACTCAAACAAGTTGCATGCCAAAGACAGAGGATTTGGAAACAACAGCCCTTTCCAGCTGGGCTAATTTCAATGCAACTGTTTCAGCTAAATTCAAACGTACTATTTATTTGAGAACTTTCTTTAAAAAAATACATGAGTGAAAAGGTAACAAAGGGCAAGAGTAATTTGATCTGAAAAAACATTCATTGACCTCTCTGCCTCCAGTTGTGCCCTTAAGACAGCTACCGATGTGATGACACTAGGAAAGCTGCTTTACTTGCTTAATTCCAGTCTTAGAATATTTTGGGGCAAAGTTTAAAATTCCCAAATATTGTAAATGAACACTTAGCAAGTTAGCGTCTCACCGTGGTCCTCAGGGCTGTCGCACTGAAGGTGTTATCTGTTGACAAAACACTACAAATTCCCTGAACAAGAGAGTGAACTGTCGTCCATGTGAGAGCAGGAACGAGCGCCTGGAAGGCTGACTGATCAGACACGAAGAGTGATGCGGCTACTTAACTCCACACAATCGTAATTATTTTCCTTTTATGTATAACAAACGATATTTCCCCGGCATATGCAGGAAAAACGCTGTAGAGTGACACCTCTGGATTTGAGGAACACAGAACGTTTTCGTATTTATAACATGTATACCGCAAACTACAAAATGATCAGTCTCAAAGCGCGCATGCGGACTGACTACACATTCATCATTGTAAGTAACCTAATCCCATGTGGTTTGAGCCCCACGAGTCACTAAACAAAACAAACACTAGTTTTAGTACCTAAAGAAACTGTAAAGAAAAAGTTTAAAAAGAAAGAAGACGACAAAAACAAATCTGAGATTTCAAATGTTTTCAGACTTTTTATATATATTAACAGTTTGAATCATTACACCTTGATATTCAAAATACTTTCAACTACCTAGTTACAGTTATTGATGAGTGCTGATAAAATAATTAACGAGAAACACACGAAGTATTAACTGTGACTGAGTAGCAGAATCATATAACAGGAAGGGGGAGGGGCCGAGGGAGTGGATGCAATTAGTAATGGTACATCCGTTTTACTTAGACAAATACCAAGAATTACAGCAACATATATGACACAATTATTTCTTAAGACAAAAGTGGGACGACCTGCTTGGAGCAATAATCCAAAGATTGTCGATTTTGAGAAAATAAAAAAAATAAAAAGGAGTACCCTAAAACGTGTTTGTTTGAAAAAACAACTAAAGGGCAATAGGGACAACAACATACAAGCTGGTGAAAGTGTGGTGTTTTTGTGTTAAGCAAAAGAAAATCACATTTGTTCGATAGCAGGGCACAAGTTCTAAACAAGCGCTGAAACACAAGCGCGGCCCCGCAGCCGCGAAAGTTAATTGTTGTGAGAGAGAGGGGGAGCAGGAGGTGAGCCCGCGAGTGGTGCGCGCGCGCGCTTGGGAGAGACTTCACTTTTCAAGCACTGCACTCGTGCTTGTGGCGCGCCCCTGCTCGCTCCTGCAAGGTGGATGCCGCCACAAGCACGAGTGCAGTGCTTGAAAATGAGCAGAGCGACGGCTAAAGGCCCTCCTACGCAACGCATGCGCGCTGCGTAGGCGAGACCTAAAAAAGGACCCTAGTGTTATGACCAAGATCCCCTTCAATGAGGCAGCCATCCAGAGACACAGAATTGGTATATTATACAATTTGTTAATACAGACTCAACCAGATGATGTTGAGGTTCAGAACCATAAGTGGCGTTTAAGTCTTGGGAAGGAGGGTGCAGTATTACAGGAATCAATTGAAATTGGTGAAAAGGTTTTATTATCCTCAAATTTGAAGGCACAATATTTTATATTTTAAAGCGATTTTTAATCTTTACTACTCACCAGCGAAGATATATAAATGGGGACGTAGGTCAGTTGGGAAATGCAGACGATGTGAGGCGGATCAGGCAGAAATACTTCATATGTTCTTCGCATGTCCTAAATTACAACTTCTATTGCATGGGATGGGGGAATTTTTAATTAGTATTATTCAAACACCGGTTACTTTAACACCCCTAATGATGCTGCTAGGTTTGATTGACGATACATGAACCACTAGGATTTTAAGGAAAGAAGGGTACTTGATTTTTATGGCAACAGCAGTAGCTTGATTAAGTATTGCTTCAGAGTGGTTGAAACCAGATCCGCCGACATATGAAATGTGGAGAGCTAGATTTCTAGTGCTACATAATATGGAATCAAGTTTATACAGTTGGAGAGCTAAAGGAAACGAAGATTAGGGGATAAAATCTGGGGAAAATTGACCAATTGGGTCAATGCTTGAAAATATTAGCTGGAATATTAACTATTCCAATAAAGATAAGCGTGCACTGTTTAGATGGGTAAGATCCGGGTGGAATGGATTTTGTAACTGTTGAAAAATGGCACACTGCACTTTAAGAGTATTAGGTTTTAGATAGTTCTGCATTACGGGTCTGATATGATGCTTCTCTTTTCTTACACCCGACTTGTTTTCAGGATGTTTTTGAGAATGTTTTAGGGGGTAGTAGAGTAATAATGTAGAAGTTTGGTATTGTGTGATATTTATTTTCTTTTTTTTCCATCAAATTAAATGTAAAAATGCCCTTTTTGTACTCTTTCTACCATTGAGGTTTGTTATGAATTAGCTTGCTTTGGATTGATATGTATAGAGATAACGTCTTTGCTTAAAAAACTATAAAAAAATAAATAGACAATTAATTTATGACTCCAAAGGCAGAGACCAACATTCCTCACCATATATGGTATTCTGGAAGTCCTCAGACCTTGTGCCTGTAACTGTTCTCCCAACCGTAATGTTTATTTAAACAAGCTTTTTCTGTTTTGCCAAACGCCTCTTGTCTTATCTAATTTACTGGATTTTGACCTCAAGTAACACAACTAAGAATATCACAGAAAACAGAAATGGTACCCTAGACAGTCGAGTCAAGTATGTAGCAGGAACCAAAGACGATAAAATGATCTGGATTTTAAGGGAGCCTAAGAAGTTTCAGTAAATTATACCCACTGGGGAAAACAAAGAGGGCAAGAGGGTAGCACTACATTTTGGAATTCTATCAAAAAATTAATTGCAATTAAAGATACCCTAATTACAATTGTAATTATATGAGCAGTTTGTTCCTGGTAGGAGCCCCTAAACTAACAAGAGCTATGAAGGACAAGAGTAGGTGAATAAAACTAAACATTGGTTTGGAGAGGTAAGAGGATGTAAATCACAGATTTCCAATAGCTGATTATCGAAAATAGGATACCGGGGGTACTACAGTACATTGCCTGCATGATAATTCACTGGTAAGGGGCTTAGTAAACATCAGGGCACAAAGTGTTCCCCTCAAGGCGCCAGAAATGCCATCTCATACTTGAAGTATATAAAACGAGTTGGGAAGAAAAGAGTTCAGGGTAAAAAACAAATTAAAGGTGAAAAGTGCCTCCAATGCACAAGTCATATGTAGGAGTGAGAACTTGAGGGATCTGACAAGAGTAGGCCAATCGGTACAAGAAAAAAAGTGTTCTTCATGTCTAAAACAAGGAATTAATATCAAAGAGAGTTGTCGATATGCAAAGAATTGAGGACAATGAAGATGATAAAGAACCTAAGTCTTTGACATGGAAAGCCTGACCACTCCTTAAGAAATAGATCACAAGCTGATAGAGTGGGAACAAATGAAAATGGTAATGGAATTAGAGAAAAACAGTTGACTCTATCAATACTCAGATGGAAAATAGCTGGGCTATGGACAAAATTGGATGACAATGATTAGCTAAACTATGTGAAATAATTCAAAATTTTGTGTTGCCAAGAAAACTGGGATATGGAAGAATTATTTTACTTGAAGACCCTGCGAAAACTGAAACCCTTTCTGCCAGCCTACGATTTCAAACAAGCAGTTCAAGCCCTAGTAATCCCTAGTGTGGAATATGGGGCAGTAACCTTATGCGGCCTCCCAAGGTCATCGACAGCCCCACTAAGAGCCACTATCAACTCAGCTGCGAGACTCATCACGGGCTCAAAGAGAAACTCTCACATATCCCCTGACCTGAGAGCCCTCAACTGGCTACCGTTTGAAGCTAGAATTCATCTGAAAATCGCTGGTATGACGCACAAGGCCTTACACCACAACTCCCCGCACTACCTAGCTCAGAAATTGGTGCTCTCTGCGGGCATCAGAGCCTCCAGGAGTGCCAAGACTCTTCTTCTAAAACCACAACGATTCGCCAAGAAAAAAAACCTATAACCGATCCTTCTCTGGTATGGCTCCTAGGATCTGGAACGCTTTGCCCATTGAAACAAGAATGAACCCGTCCACTGCCTCCTTCAAAAAAGAAGTGAAAGCAATCCTCATGGCTAAATTCACGTGAACTCTTGTCCTTTTACTGTATATTATTACTAGTTCTGTTTTTACGCTCCATAGTTGTTCTTTTGTTTTTACGCTAGCTCATTTGTACGTGTATAAGCTGCTTATAGCTGTTTCACCTATATCTTTGTGTGCTATATCTTGCTTTCTACATATGACTTGTAAAGCGCTCTGATACTCGCAAGGGTCTTGTTCGCGCTATATAAAACCTTCAAAATAAATAAAATAAACAAGTTTAGTTCAGTTTAATTAATGGCAGTAGCTGACTTTGCACAAGGGAGCTTGTGCAGGTCAGCAGGGGTTGCGGGACCCTGTTTAAATGTTAACTTTGCCCACACTTTAAAATACTATACGCATCTGAAACACACTGAGCAGCGCTTCCGTCATGCCCCATCATGCCCCTGGATGCCGGTGTACAAAACAGGAACTACAGCGCATCTGCCCAGTTCCTGGTAGGAGTCTTCTCCTCCACTACCTTCAAACAACTTGATTTTCTTTCCTTCTATTGCAATAGCGTGTGGTTTTGGGAGGTGCCTGACTCCCGTAGCGCCATATTGAAATGGTGGATACTTATGTTTAAATTGATGTTATGCTTTATATTTCACACATTTGAGTTTGGATTAATTTGTGTTACCAGTTGCTGACTCTGCACAAGGGAGCTGGTGCAGGTCAGCAGGGGTTGCTGGACCCTGTTTACATTTTAACTTTGCCTGCACTTTAAATTCCTACACGCATCCGAAACATGCTGAGCAGTGCTCCTGGCACGTTCCTATAATGCCCCTGGATGCTGGGGTACAAAACAGGATCTACAGTGCATCCGCGCTGGTGTACCAAAGGCAAGCCCGCCTGCACCTGTCCGTGCTCAGACCGCGCTCAGCGCCAGCCACTCTGCCGGTTTTGACATCCATCAGGCAGTCCATCGTAGATACTCTAGGGAGGAATTATTCGATTTGATGTCTTCAGGTAAGATCTGCTCAGGTCGCACGCTGTTGCCATCAGATAAAATATCTGAGAATGTCTGCCCAGTGTTCATTGACCAGCTTTAAGATTGTCTCACTTGGTGCAGTCAAACATAAAAGTACAAGGCTGACCCCAACAAGAATATTTAAGTGTACGCTTATCAACGCTCGCTCCTTAATTAAGAGCGCTGTAGACATGGCAGACTTTCTTGATGCGCTAGATCTTGCCTTCATTATGGAGACCTGGGCGGATGCCTCATCAGGCCCAGACCTCATCACAGTGACCCCCCCTGGATTTCTTTATTTAGATTAGTTCGGACAGGTAAAAGGGATGGAGGGCTAGCCATCATATATAAAGACCAGCTCAAAGTCTCATGTGCTCCTCTACCGAGTACGACAGAATATGAAGCACTTGCCTATAAAATTATAAAATAGCCCTTTCTAACCACTACTCCTTTAATGGGGCACTTATCTACATACAATCAGGCCCCAGAACTTCTTCTTCAAAAAAATAACAATACGTTATGGGACATCAAAGCCAACTCCCCCGATTTTACTATTCTAGGAGATTTTAATTTCCATCTGTAGAACCTAGGTGATAAAAATACGAATTACCTTTTCAGATTCCCTATCTCTCTTGGAACTTACCCAGCTAGTGAAGGATCCCACGCATTAGGGAGGGTCATACACCTGACGGGGTCTTCTCAGAACACCCCTGCATCCAAGTTTCCACTGCTCTGCCACTCACATGGTCTGACCAAAGGGCAATGATGTTCCAACTAAACCTGGCAAGTCACTCCCTTAAATTGACCCCGATGATGCTCACTTCTAAGCACCGCCCCTAGCACAGAACCCCAGACCGTCTTTCTGCACACCTCGCCAGGTCTACTCCCAAGTTTATGGCTGACTTAGATGCTGAAACAGAAGCATACCACCAATGGATTGACTCTAGTGTTAAGGTAATCACACTTCAAAAAATATCACAATAATAACAGACCATCTGAACCATGGTTTGATGAGAGACTGAGAACGTACAAACAATTATGCAGAAAACATGAAAGAAAATGGTGCTCTAATTACAGTAGGAAAGAAAAAATTTCCTACAAGATGGCCATTCAGACATGCTGCATGAAGCCAAGTCTAGCTATTTTATCAATAAAATAAAATCCACCCTAAATATTCCCAAAGAGCTTTTTGCCACAGTGGTAAAACTCAGCAAGCTTCAAAAAGCAAAAAACGTTATGGCAGACCAACATTTCTGCGACAGGCTAGCAACTTTTTTTCAAAATAAATTAGAAGACATATTTAATACTTTTATGAGGAATCAGGCTTCCGGTGCTACATCCAAGCTTTTAGCCCCTGTAGGGAATGGGCCTGGAAACACCGGAACGATTACAGTTATCAGGCCTGAATCTGATTCAGTAACCACAGCCCAGGAGTTCTCGTCAACGAGGGCTGGTTTATTTCTATCCTTTACCCCCTCTCAGTGGAGTTGGCCCTTACACTGTTCAGTCAAATCAATTCTGGGTCCCGGCTCGACCCCTGTCCTCCTAGAGTTCTCCACCTGGCTCCTGACGTTGGCCCTGAACATCATACATCCATTTTCAACAGAATGTTTGCAATGGGCTATTTCCCAAACAACTGAAAGATAGCCCTAATTCTCCCTCTCTTAAAAAAGTCCAATTTAGATGGCAGTAATCCTAACAATTATAGATCCATACCTTGCCCTTCTTTTCCCACAAAAATGATTGAGATAGACATGAAAGTGGAGCTCTCACACTTTATTCAGAAGCATGAGTTGCTGGACACCTCCCAATTTTAGAAGTCAACATAGCACAGAGTTAGCGTTTATAACTGCTACAGAACAAATTAGAAAAACTTTAGATGTTAGAGGAAACGCTGCCTTGATTTTATTAGATCTCTTGGCAGTGTTTGACACAGTAAATCATAGTCTCCTTATCAATCGCCTCTTTGCAGTAGGCATCAGGGATAAGGTTCTCAAACTACTTCAGTCTTTTCTCTCTAATAGGGAACAATTTGTGGAACTAAATGTACATAGATCTTCCTCTGTCTCATTGTCATGTGGGGGCCATAAGGGGTCAGCCCTGAGTCCTACACTCTTTAATCTGTATGTCACCCTCTTGGCCAATCTGAATAAAACCTGCGGTTTTACAGTAGTTTCATATGCTGACGACACCCAAATTGTGGTGTTGGTGACAGAGAATCCCGAGAAGGACTGCCTCTTGCTTTCTTGACTGCATGCAATAGATAGGTAGGTGGATGACAAATACTTGTTTGAAACTGAACTTGGACAAAACCAGGCTCTTGCTTTTTGGTAGACAAACATCTTTCTGGTCACCCAAATGGTGGCTTCAGGAACTTGGGAAACTTCCGACCCCTGTCACCAAAGTCAAAAATCTGGGAATCCAATTTGACAACAAGCTTTCTTTTGAATGGCATGTAAATTCCATTACTTCCACCTGTTTCCTGATGTTTAAAACTCACAGAAAAATATTTTCTTTGATCCCTTTGGACCTGCGTAAATCTGTGATAACTGCAATTGTCTTCTTGAAAATTGACTACTGTAGTGTACTACTGGCCAATCTGCAAATGAAAATCTCTACACAAACTGCAGATTGTTCAAAATGCGGTGGCAAGGCTACTTCTGGAGATTCCCAAGTACAATCGGTCTCTCATATCCTCCCAGCACTCCACTGGCTCCCGGTCAAAAAACGGGTGGAGTTCAAATCTTTATGTATTGCCTTTAAAGCACTGCACCATGACAGCCCTGAATCTCTGAGGTATGTGCCGACAAGATATTGAAGGTCTGCATCCTCTGCCAAACTTGTTATTCCCAAGGTTAAAAAGCCACCTGGAGCGGTAGACGTTTTGTAGTGGGCATGGCCAAACTATGGAACTCCATGCCAGAGGAGCTAAGAAAAAAACCCAACCTATTGGCTTTACGCACAGCTTTAAAAACATGCCTTTTTAACAAATAGGTTTATCTTCGTTTGGTTCTGTGTCCTTCTACTTGTTTCCCATATACTGCTCTTTCTCCTTTTTTTAGGGCGTCCGCTAGGTTTCTTTCTCCACTCCTTCTGAATCTTCAGCACCTAGACACCTTCTGATAGTAGAGTGCTCTACAAATCTTTATTTCATTTCATTTCATGGCTGATAGAGACAATAAGGGAAGACCCTTGTTATATAGGAAACTACTAGATTCAATGGGAGCCTAGTTTATATACTCACTATGAACACAATACTATGCATCCACTTCCATGGAAGGAGAGAAAAAAATGTTCACTTTTAAATTGTGTATTATACCTATTGGTAAGGACGGCAGCTCTAAAACCCTATGTGGGTTTGGCAGTAACTTAGAAACCTTGCAAGCAGAGCAAGCACACCCAGGAGAATAAATGTCTATTAATCTGTGGGACTTTAATTCTCCAATATCACATTTAGATATGGACAGGAGACAATATGGAGGGTACCAGAATGTAGCTGGATAGGCAAGAAGGGTATTAAAGCAGAAGAGAGGCTAATGAAATTGTTTAAGATGAGCTCCATAATTAGTGGAAGAACAGATTCTTAAATTCTAGCTTAGACAACCTGTGATACCAATAGTAGGAGTAGATTGATTGATTTTCTATAGTAAATATAGAGGAATGATACATAATCAATGATCAATTAGTTCAAAAGAGGCAAGAGAGTGACCATGGAGCACGGATAGTCACCCTAAAGGTGAAAGTAATATTGGAGGTATACCAAAGAAAGATGCACATACTTCTAATAACAAAAAGGGAATTAAAAGGGCTAAACTTGATTAGAAAATCTTCGTGACCAATGTTATAAAGTCATTGATAAATGAGTGTAAATCCCTGCTAGATAATATTCTGGTAGATGATGTAGAAATTTGCAGACTTTATGACTCCTTAAATCTTAAAATGCAGGATTTTGTAGCAACCACAAAGCAGACCAGAGGATAAAGGTGGGAAACCCTTATTTGGTAAAGATTGTGTAGCTAAAATGAAATGCCTCATAGTACTGGTGCACGAGAACAGAAATGGTAGCAAGTTGCATGCAGGGTTTAGGGCAGCTACAAGAGAATTTAAAGACATTATTTGGAAAAATAAACAGTCATATCAGGAGCAAATGAGGGACAAGTCAATATATACATCAAAAGGGAGAGATACCAAGGTTTTGCTGCAGAGGAATAACAAATAGTGGTGTAAATAATGATGATCTATGCAATACTAACAATGTGGGGTTTAGTTACTCTACAATTTAAAATGACAGAATTTGAAGCCTAGCTGTGACATATTCATGACTAGCAACAGAGGTGGCTCTCTAAAAGAATGAGTTCAGCTTTGAGGAAGTTTGTAATGCATTAATGTGGAAGAAACACTGAACGGCATCTAATCTGATTTATACCTGTTGATGTTTTTGTGCAGGAACCAATGATTTGGGTCCCGATGTTACAGAAGATAATGAATGCTTTCATAAGACCTGGCCATATTCCTGAGTTGTGGCATAGTGTGATTATTCAGCTTTATATAAAAAGGGCATTAGAGATGGTCCTGCCAACTACTGTCCTCTATCTTTACAGAATTCTGCCAGTAAGATATTTGCATTAGACAGGCTCATGCTGAAGAGAATACAGGCATAGTTGCATAACAACTATATTTCTGTTGAAGAACAAGCTGGATTACACCATGGTATTCGGATTGTAGATAAACGGTTCAGACTGTTTACCATCTGCACAAAATTTGATGCTAGAAAAAACACTTATTAAATTTTAGCAACCTCAAAATCACATTCAATCAGTAGACCATCATAAACTCTGGACAGCACTGGAACATATAGGCAGGCCATCATGTATAACAGCTTGGTCCAACACCTATTCACTTTAACCGTGCAAGAAACCTGAGAATCATCCTGGACAACAACCTCAACATGGCCTCACAGGTGAACGCAGTCAGCTCCTCCTGTTTTCCCATACTACACATCCTCAGGAAATTCTTCAAATGGATCCCATGAACACCAGGTGCACAGTCATGCAAGCGCTAGTCAATCGCAGATAAGACTTCAGCAAAGCTCTCTAAGCCAGAATCTCCAGCCATCTCCTCCACCGACTTCAGACCATCCAGAACATCACAGCTAGACTCGTTCGGGGTCTCCCACGTTGCACACACATCATGCCACCCCTCAGAGAAACCCACTGTCTGCCAATACACAAATGCTACCAATTCAAACTTCTCATGCATGCATACATGGTACTGCACCACATAGGACTAGCATACCTTAACTGCCTCTTCACTTCCACCATTCCACCAGACTCCTACACTTAGCCTCACTCTCCCTTGCACACAACACCCTTGTATCCACAAAAGCAGAACCATGGCCTAGCCTTCTCCCACATCGCTGCCAAAGACCTGCTTCCACACATCAGAGTCGCCTCCTCGCTTCTTGAATTCCGCAAGAGGCTGACGAACTAGCTCTTTAACTAACTCAACTACCTCCAGCACATGACCTTCAAACCTGCTCCAGCGCCTGGATACCCTTCGGGTGGTAAGTTGTGCTATACAAATCCATATAACATAACATAACAATGCACTTTCTGCAAACGATGCATGATAATAATAACACAATGTTACAATAAGAAAGCAGGTCTGACCGAATCATTACCTGTGACAACAGGGAGTAGGCAAGGCTGTGTGCTAGCCCCCACACTTTTCAGTCTCTTTATGAATGATATTGAATCTTTCTTGATGGATTTGAATTTGAGTTACCCAATAACGGATAAGCGTTCGAGACCAATTTTGATGTTTGCGGACAGAATGCTTGTTGGATTTACCAATGACTCTACTAAAAAGGTCTTCAAAATAAACTAATCTAAAAGTAAAACAATAATACAAGCCCCCAAAAATTGTAAGATCAATGGCTTTACATACACTTTGGGCTGATTATGATGACTGTCGGAAAACCTCTGACCACTAGTCGGTGACTTTCCAACCAACATCGTAATAAGCCCTTTTATCACAGTTACACTAAATAAAGTAAACATTAATAGCACTCAGAAAGGTCCAAAGTCTTTGAAAACAATTGAATCATCAAAATAGTTTTAACTAAACATTGGTTATAAAAATAAAAAGTATATATAATGCATAGTACATGGCAACAGCCGCATATGACAGTGAACTGTGGGGATGTGACAATGTTGAAAATATCAAAAAATGAGTTTTTAGAGAAATAACATAACTACATTTGTAATAATGCCCCGAAAGAAAATACATTGCACTTCCCAATTTTTTTGTTCCACATACAAAGCTCTGAGTACTAGGTGGCCTGTAACCCTGTTAAAAAAAACTTTAGTATAATATATTTTGAAGACGCTGTGTGTTATATTATGCTGCCTGACAAGGAAACATTAGTGCAATTTGCCTTCTATCACTGAATAGCTGCCACTTGGAAAATGCAGAAAACGCTGCATAATGTAATTTCATCGATGATCGTGAGAAATTGGTGGTGGAGTAGGATGAAACCAGAGAAGGCCATACATCAGGTAGCCACTTGTTGGCAAGATAAGCACATTACCTTCTGCTTCAGAATCCCTAACCAAGGAGACTAAAACAAACCAGCGCATCCCATGTCAGTCTTGCAATAAAAATCCTCTCAACCAGCATCCACATACTCCTAATCTCAGAATCTGTAATGACAACTCATACCCCACAGCAACCCTTGGCAGTTCAGTTTTTATAAAGCAAGGGAAAAGTGCTCCCTGTATAACAACCAAGGAACTCACCATTTAAACTTCCCATGAGGATCAACAGAATACCATCAAAGTGAGGGAGTAGCATGTCACAATTCAAGCGAACAAAGCAAACAACCAGAATAATCAAGTTGATGCAAAGCTAGTCATATGGAGCTCTTTCCCATCTTCATGAACACACAGGGTAATTGAGAAATAATCAAGAACAAAAGTAAGGCAGTGGAAGACAGACATATTATGGAAGCGACATCTACTGTTAACGTAAGCCCGGAACACCTCAATAGCCCCTACTCTAGTACCCATGCATTTCAAATTGTTGCAGCAGCCCACTTCTGTATGTAAGATAGAGGGCCAGCACGTACATTCCATGCTATCCTGGCTGATGAGGGGTGAAACCCCGAAACCGGTCCTAGGATGCTTGTTTCCAGTCCAGGGAGGACATGGCCTGGCAGTTCGGGCTGGACTGTTCCCATTGGGCACAGGGTCAAGACTGATTTGCATATGGCTGGGCTCAAACTGGAAGGGCATGGTGAGCAAAAAAACGATGGATTTAGGCCCAGATCTCTGTAGTGGGGTGAATGTATGACATTGTTCTGCATTCTGTCCATCAATTGTTGTTTTTGCAGAAATCATCTCATCAGCACAATGCATCAAATGCAAAAGCAAATTAATTACAATTAATGGTTCCTCAGATAGCCTAAGTTAATAACTTAGTATTACACATTTTTATTCGTCTGCGTGTAACTGCGAACTCCACATTCTGAACCAGTCTTCAATGCATTCTGTTCTAACACTTACGTCACAGTTCTATGGATTCAATCAGGAGCCAAAAGGGCTCTATCATTTCTAACTCGCAAGACACTACATCTCCCCTTCTGTTAAACAAGAATTAACATTTTTTACAAAATACATCTAGGTAGACATATAGAGCTAAATCTCTTCAAACACTTTTTTGGACGCTTTCATTGTTCAACCTGATCTTGTTCTTGAAACTGGGAACTGGCATTACCAATGTCTAGGATCTGAGTCAGCAGTGTAAAAGCAAAAACAGTCAATTATGTCAATGATGTTTCAGACCCAGTCTCCCCTTCAACAGTTGAACGATTAGTTAAGTGTCTAAAATGAGAAGAGTCTCTGGTGATAGACTTCTCATGGCGCTAGGCAATCACCATGTGTTCTTTGGTAGACACCACTTGAAAAGGTTCTCCAATGAATGGAGCATCAGATTTTCTTTCTCCGCATCTGTCGTGCAAGCACTCGATCACCTTTCTTAAAGACAATGTTCTTCGCGCGTCGTCTTTGGTCAGCATATGTTTTTATCTTTTGTTGCTCACCAAGTCCTTCTCATGAGTTGCTTTCATTATCTTTCTTTCTCTGATTGGTCCATTGATGTAATTTGGTGTTCATTGCTCTCCCGAACATCAATGTTGCAGGACTTTCACCTGTGGTCGAGTGGGGTGTTGAACAATAAGCTCTCAAGGTAGAATTCAACACAGTTTTAAAATTGAGACTTTCAAGGGTAGCACACTGCACTGCTTTCTTTAGGGTACTCATAAAACGCTCAACAAGTCAGTGGCGACAAAGGTGAGCTCTTCTGATGCTTTATATTCAAATGCTCCAAGAGATATTTAAACTTTCAACTGTTGCAAGGCTGGACATTGTCAGACTTCACTATGGCTGGAACCCTTCCATGTTGCAAAGATGCCATCTAGTCTTTCAATGACTCGTTCTTGAGTAGAAGATGAAAGATCTTCAGTTCATGAAAATTGTGAGTATTCGTCCATAATCATCAGTAGGTGATGTTCATTGTCGAGTAGACCAAAAAAGTAAATTGCTATTCTCTCCCAAGCAAACATGTTCAAGGAGTGGTGAGTAGTTTTTCTAGAAAGGCATTTGAATAGATGACAGGCTTTAGTTCCTTTTCAACCCTGTCATCAAATTGAGGAAATCAGACGTGATCTCGGTGAGCTTGTTTTGTGGCTATGATTCCACGATCTCCTTCATGGGCCACTTCAATTATTTTCTGTCGCAGACTCTCTGGAATCAGGATTTTCGACTCTCTGAGTATAATTCATTAAGTTATGGACAGTTCCTCCCTGACATTTTTGTATTTTTGATATTCACCATTACAGGTGAGCAGTCGAATCTGTTGGTGCCATGCCAGATGCGTAACTATATCCTTCAACTTTAGCATATCACTATCCTGGCTCGTGGCAGTGATAATCTGGGCTAACAAAATGGCAGCTGAATTGTTTGATTTTAAATGAAGTTAATATAGGCCTCAGCCGTCTTGGATGGAGTACCTTACCTTGTATAGGCACTCTGGAAAAGTAGTCAGCAGGGTTCTGATCCTTCCCTGGCTGATGCACAAGGGCATAATTATACTCTTGTAAACGTAGTCCCCATTGTTCAATGCAAAGAGGCATTTTGGCCTTCAGATTGTCAAATATAATCAGTAAAGCTTGATAATAAGTTACTAGCATAAAAGGTTTCCTGCACAGAAATACATGGAAATGTTCACAAGCCCACACCACGGCTAAACTTTCTTTTTCAGGTTGTGAGTAAGCACTTTCTGTGTGGGACAAACTTCTACTTGCATATGCCACAATGTGCCTTCCAGCATTCGGGTGTCCGCTGTGTTGTTGAAGGATGGCACCTAACCCGACGGGGCTAGTGTCAACAACAACCTCTGTATGAAGCTTCGGATTGAAGTATGCCATTTCTGTAGCATTCTCAATTGTTTAATTCTCTTAAAGCTTTTCTCACATTTATGTGACCAATGAAGTGAAACATTCTTTTTCGTGAAGTCTCTCAGTGGAGCACTCACATTGGCAAAGTCTTGTATATATCTAGAACAGTAACTGGCCATGCCAAGAAATTAATGCACCATAGAAACATCTTGTGGGGGATCAGCATTTGACAGCTTGTGTACTTTTGCAGAATCGAGTGTCGTACCCCCATCAGAAAAGAGATGGCCAAAGAATTTTAGCTTTGTCTTATGGAACTCACACTTGTCTGCATTCAAAGTGAAACCTGCTTCAGCAAGTAAACACCATGGCGCTGGACCAGTTGAATGTTCAATAATATCCTTCTTAAGTAATGCTTCAAGTTCCTTTATCAACAGCTTCTTGCAAATGAAAAGCAATTTGTCTATGTCTCTGAGCAACAGGACGACATCCTGAATAATATGCAACTTTACTTTCGTAATCTTAAGCTTTCCCAAACAATGAAATAACAAAGTGACCTGATTTGCTATTTCGCTGGTAGCATTTATGTTCTAATTCACAGATATCAGTTCCATATCAGGGGCTGTGCTGAAACCGAGTAGACAAGCACTTGACGTTGTACCTTGAAGCACATGGATGGGTGCTTGCACCTTGGTTTTGTTGTGTTTCACTGTCGCTACAAAGGAACCTTGACTTTTTAAGGGAGTCAATGCAGCCCATGTATAAACTTTGGTTTTCGGTGGAGTAAGTTGCAGCAATAGAGATAATTCATTGCATTTCTACTCATGCACAATGTTTATCGGTGCACCACTGTTGATAATGAAAGGTATTGAACAATCATTTACTTTCAGCATAATCCTCGGACAATATTTGAATGACTTTGGTGCTTGGGAATATCGATCTTTGCTTGACTGACATTTTTCTTCACAAGCGGTCAAACCAACATGTGCATGCTTTTCTGAGGTAAACATCGACATGGCACAATCATTGTCATCACTTTACCATACAGAATAACTGTTTGACGATGATTTAGATGACGATCAACTTCGCTCAGTGTCAATGTGTCTTAACTGTTCTTGCAAAAGAAACAATTGATGGACGGAATGCTGGACAATGCAATCATTCACCCCCAGTCACAAGGATCTGGGTTAAATCCATCATTCTTTTTCTCACCACCCCAGTTTGGACCCAGCCATATGCAAATCAGTCTTGACCCTGTTCCTTGTGGGAACAGTCCAGCCCGAACTGACAAGCCAGGTCCTCCCTGGACCGGAATCAAGCACCCTGGGACCAGTTTCAGGGCATCACCCTTCATCAGCCAGGCTAGCTTGAATCCAGTGGTGTAGTGAGCACAGGACCCACGTCTGGGCATACTCTTCCCACTTAGGGCGACATATGCAAAAGAAACAATTGATGGACGGAATGCTGGACAATGCAAACATTCACCCCCAGTCACAAGGATCTGGGTTAAATCCATCATTCTTGTGCTCACCACACCACCCCAGTTTGGACCCAGCCATATGCAAATCAGTCTTGACCCTGTACCTTGTGGGAACAGTCCAGCCCGAACTGCCAAGCCAGGTCCTCCCCGGACCGGAAACAAGCATCCTGGGACCGGTTTCAGGGCATCACCCTTCATCAGCCGGGCTAGCTTGAATCCAGTGGTGTAGTGAGCACGGAACAGGGTCAAGACTGATTTGCATATGGCTGGGTTCAAACTGGAATGGCATGGTGAGCAAATAAACGATGGATTTAGGCCCAGATCTCTGTACTTGGGATGAATGTATGACATTGTTCTGCATTCTGTCCATCAATTGTTGTTTTTGCATTAACTGATCTTGCAGCATGGCTTTTAGGGTGTGCGTTAAACATTGCTTCTGGAACGTTCTGGCGTCCTTTTTGTCTTTACGTTGTGATGCATCTACTTTTTCCTTCACTTTGCAACAAAATGGTTCAACTTCCCACAGCCTTTACATATCAAGAGTAGACATTTACCTTTGTGTGGAAACGAAAATCGACATCTAAAACACAACTTCTGTTTACGTGCAGACATCACTTTGTGTCCTTCAGTCTTTTGTTTTTGTTTAATTTCCACACTCATGACGGCACCTCCAGCATCCATGTCAGCAGCTTGTCTATCAGCAAGCTCTTCAGCTCTGGCAGCCATTAATACTCATTTCAGACTAAGAGTTTCTCTTAGCATTTGTCGTCTGAATTAATCTGACAAGCATCCATCAATAATTCTTAGACACATAGCTTCTTCATCATTAAATTAATTGAACTTACAATGTCTGATAAGTGTGTCGAGTCTCTCCACAAATGTATCTATGGTTTCACCAAATTTCTGGCATTCTTGGTTGAAGATGTATCTTTGTAATCAACATTTGGCATTGGATTAAATTTGAGATTCAACACTTCTTTAATCTGATTAATTGTGGCTTCTTTATCAGTTTGTGGTATTTTCTTTATGACTTCTTTTACACCATCACCAACAAGATTTTGGAGATACTTGATAATCTTTTTATCAGTCTCTTAAAGTGCATGAATGAAATCATCAAATGTCCCTATCCAAGCAGCCCATCTATCACCAATATTTTGCTTTTTTGCGGTTTCAAATGGTGGTGGTGGTTTGCGGAAAGCAGCAGCATTGTTACTGTTAGACCTGGCACCATTGGTGTGGGTTTCCCATATATTTTTGCCTTTGCCTCCTGTGTTTTTGCTGTGTGTTGGACTTCGTTTTGCTAGTCTAGATGCTTTGGGCACCTTGCCACTGCTGTTCAGTGCCAAAGTCAAGTGCTCCTTTGTAAACTGTTGTTATGGATTGATGTTTCCATAATTGGCTATTTGATTTACTAGTCAGTCCCTAGTACAGTGCACTGTGTGTGCCCAGGGCCTGTAAATCAACTGCTGCTTGAAGCACTGATTGTGCCACCCACATAAGCAGCCTGTAAATGTAATTCTGGCCTGCCATTGCAGTGCCTGTGTGCAGTCTAGTACTGCCATGTCGACTTGGCAAGTGCACCCACTTGCCATGCCCTAACCTTCCTGTTTCTTACATGTTAGTCACCCCTAAGGTAGGCCCAAGGTACCCCTGTGGGCAGGGTGCAGTGTGTGTGAAAGGTAGGACATGCCCTGATGTGTGTGGTATGTCCTGATAGTGAACTACTGCCAATTTCGTTTTTCACTATTGCAAGGCTATCTGTTCCCATATGATAGAATGGGGAGCTTGCTTATAACATCTTATAAGCATAACTACCCCTGGGAAGAAGATATGAAAATAAAGTTTGATATGCCTGAACTCAGAATGTTAAAATACATCTTTTAGTGAGGGTGATTTTTACATTCTTTGTTTGAAAATACCACTTTTAGAACGTAGGTATTTTCTTGCTTAGCCATCCAGTGTGCCTCTGCTAGGATGTGTATTGACTGCCTGGCTGTGGAGTGACAAGGGCTGGGGAGGTGCAGTGGCTCCAGAGAGTCTGGATGAGTCAGGGCTGGGCTGATTAGTCCTGGGCTGCATTTAGACCTAAATGGGCCTGGTCTGCCAAAGACAATGCTGTCTCCACCTCCTGCCAGGAAGCTGCACCAGAGAGGACAGAACTGGTTTTGACTGAGCACAGGGCTTCTCTGCCACCAGAGAACAAAGAATTTTGTAGAATAAATATTGGGGCCCAGACTTTTAGATCGCTTCTGCGAATCAAGAGGAACCTTTGCCAAGGAGAAGAGCCAGAGAAGCTGAGGAGGAATACTGCCCCTGTGCTGTTTGCTGTTTGGGGTTAGCCTGCAGTGGCTACTTGCTGCCAAGGAAAGGAGAAAGGACCTTGCTGTTTGCTGTTTCCCCTGCTTGAGGAAGATCTCCAATGGTTTGAATTGAGCTTGCCTCCTGTTCTGAAGTCTCTGGGACACAAAGACTTCACCCCCAGCCCCCCTGAACTCCTCTGCTGGGAGTTCTGACCTGCTGAGAATTGCCTGCCATTGTTCTGGACCTCGGAGGTTGTTTTGGGACTGGAAAGTAAAAGAACTGTAAAAAACCATGCATCGGCTGTTTCCGACACATCGCAGCGGTGCGAGAGAAAAGTTCCAACGCATCGCCGAAGAATCGACGCAGTGCCTACCGTGCGCCGAATCCTGTGCACCGATCTCCGATGTCCAAGATCACCACACCGATTCTGACGCAGGCCCAGTGGGAGAAGAACCGACGCATCGCACCGGGTCGTCACGCAGCGCATCGAAGCGCCAAGTCTGTCGCATTGTTGGGGGACGCAGTAAGAAACTGACGCATCACCTCTTCTCCGGTAAGGAACCGACACATCACCTCCCCGGAGCAAGGAACCGATGCATCACCTTCCCTGAGTGTAAGGAACTGACGCATCACCTTTCCTGCGACCCTTTTTGCTTGCATTTTTCGACGCATCCAACATACTTTTTTTAAAAGTGTCGTATGTCACATTTTCTTGGAACTGAACTGTTTCTACCTTTTGAAAGTCATATTTTTAATCCTGTGTTGTGGATTTTTGTCGATTGGTCTTGTTTTGGTTTAGATAAAGATTACTTATATTTCCATACTGCTGTGGTGTCCATTTATAGTGTTTTCACTGTATTACTGTATGTGTTCACAGATGCTTTACGCACTGCCTCTGAGATAAGCCTGCCTGCTGTGCCAAGCTACCAAGGGGGTGAGCAGGGGTTATTTTAGAAGTGTATCCCCCTTACCCTGATTAGAAGCAAGGGTCCCTATTTGGACAAAGGTACCTACTTCTGTCAACTAGAGACCCCCATTTCTAACAGTTACCATTTCTGGGAGTGGCTGACATTGAGAGTGGAACTCTCTTCGGCTCCCTCAGCTGTTCATCTTGAACCTGTTTGTGTAAACCATCTCTAAGGCCTTGAGATGGATCATCCTTGATGACTTCTGGAAAAACGGCCTCAGTATTTGCCTCCATTTTAGCAGCCTTCCACAGTTCTGAAGATATCTTTGGTCGATTCAAATTGACACCAGCTTGGTAAACACAATTTTGTGCTACCTGGGTTGTGGCACCCTTTTCTGAGGTCGTACCGGCTCACATTACTCAGGTACTGGTGAGCAAATAACTGTATTATTCTTTGGCGGGGCGTGGCCAAGCAGGTTACGATGGTGGCTGTGTCCTGCTGAGGCTCCGCGATCGGGCCCGCATCTCGCCTGCTTCCAGGTGTCGCCCGGCCCTGCGGAACCATCCACCAGGTGTCGGAACTCATGGTGTGGAGGGTGGCGGCGGCCTGTGCCTCCTTGGGGCCAGAATATCCATATGATGCTGGAAGCACCAGACGGCAAGATGGCGGCCGCCTGTCCCTGACCGGACGCGACGAGAGCCGGAGCCCGTCCTGCAAGTCGCCTGCCGAGCGCGGACCTGACGCGGCAGTCGCGACCCCTCCAGAGGTGAGGAGACGCCCCACGGCGACCGCGCCTGGCCATACACCCCGGCGGACCCATGAGACTGAGCCTGGTATCGGGGAAGGAGGGAGACGGTCCGCCATTTTGGTTGGTGCGGCCCGATACCACGCCGCCATCTGCCCATTGAGGGACAGTGACCTGTGCCTACACCAGGCAGGGTCTTAGGCACCGACGGCAACCCACAGCACACCGGACGTCGGGGGGACTGACTGCCGCCTCCCCACTCCGCAGAACACCGCCAACCGGCTCCTGGCTGAGCTCGCCTGACCTCAAGATGGCGCCCGGGGCACGGTAGTGTCCCCCACATCGGCAGGAGGCTCGGAGGGACCGGCAATACAGGCATACCTCAAGGTGAGCAGCGGTGCTCGTGTATAAACGAGGCCCGGCGAAGGAGCTCCCCCCCCGGGCCTGCGGGGCCCCCGATTTGCGAGAGGGACTGGTTGCCTGACCCAAACAATGGCGGCTAGATCACGCTGAAAATCCCCACTGCCACCCAGACGCTTGGAGACCGGGGCATCGCGTTCAGGCGGCTGGTTCCCCTGCAGCTCTCCTCATAGGAGCCTCCCTCCTTTCGGATCACACCACCCCGGGTGGAACCCGCAACACCTTTACACCCATGGAATTGCGGGCAAGACCTAGCGAAGGTTGGAGCAAAGGCCCGGACATCCACCGCGCTACCCCTGGCTGCCACCCCCTGCCAGTCGCGTACCCAGCACCCCACGAGCTCACTGGTTCCGGAGCAGAGATACAGTCCTGACGAGCTCCCCACGCAGGATCACTGCTGGCGGCACCCGAGGAGTGCAGGACCTCCGCACTTACTACAATGGGGAAACCAAAGGGGACACCACAAAATACGGTGCCAGAGACGGCCCCCGAAAACATGCCGCACTCCCAGGTAGGGGCCACCACTACGGTATCGCACTCTGATCGGTCCATCTCAGACAAGCTGGACCAGGTGCTGGCGGCCATTGAACTCTCAAGGGTCTCCATGGAGGAGCGCCTTGGCACCCTCACGACGGACGTCAACCTCCTCCGAGATGACCACCGCAAACTGGCTGACAAAGTGAAGGAGGGGGAGAAGACCCTGGCTGACCTACAGCCCACTGCCAAAATGCACCAGCGGACACTGCAAGATGTCCTAAGCAGTCTGCACACAGTGGAGGAGCGGGTGACCGACTTGGAAGGTCGTTCAAGACGCTGCAACATCCGAGTGCTGGGCCTCCCGGAGGGCATCGAAGGCTCGGACCCGCTAGACTACCTGGAAACCTGGGTGAAATCTTTTACCCCCACGATCGAATGGACGGCGTTCTTTACTATCGAACGCGCCCACAGGGTCCCTGCCCGCAAGCCTCTACCAGGGGCGGCACCCAGACCAATGCTGGCGAAATTCCTCCACTTCCGCGACCGAGACGCGGTTCTACGAGCTGCCAGACGGGCTGGCCCCCTACACGTGGAGAACAAACAGATAATGATCTTCCCGGACTATGCACGTGCGGTGCAACAACAGAGGTCATCATTCCTTGAGGTAAAACGCCAACTACGCGCACATAACTTTCAGTACTCGTTGCTCTTCCCAGCCCGCCTCAAGATTCTCTATAACGGCTCAGCAGTCTTCTTCACCGACGCCAACGAAGCCAGCGACTGGGCGGACTGTCACTGCCCACGATCCTCCGGAGTGGAGACGGCCCGATTTGCACCCTCCAAAGCACCACGCTCCCAGAGACGCAGCCGGAAACAGCAGCGCAACGGAACAAATAAAGGACTCGAAGAACATATCCAAGACTCCCCAGATCTTGAACAGATCATGAAAGAACGCCGAGAAGCCCTGCAAGCGGTAATTGACCTGCAGGCATCCCCCCTCGTGGGAGACATAGACCGGCCTCCCCACCTCTTCTCATCAGAGGGCGAGGATGACACGGAAGAGACTCTGTCTGGCACGGACTCATCTGCACCTCCCCATGTCACCCCTCAGACAGCAGAAATCATGTTAGATGGCCAAACGAACACTCTTTCATCCTGAGATAACGACACATAGAACCCAGGCAGATTTTCTTACACCTAGACGCTCTCCTCGTACATACACACCGTGCCTTAGATCTAACTCGTTCCGAGCGACACCTCATGATCCTCCAAAGGCCCGATCTGTGAAATGCCTCGCATACACACACTACCACCCCCAACTCATCTTAGTGTATTCTCTCCACCCGTGAGAGCCGGATGGGTCCTCAGTATTGGGACTGTTTCCCGACCCCAGTTCTGCAGTTTCTTACCCCGTGTTCCGAAATGTCCCATCCCCACATGGAACTTCACATCTCAGGGTACCCGAACCACGTGCATAGGTGACACACGAGCACGCACAGGTGCTGCCCCCACAGGGAATCAGTGAGCACAATGCCCCGACGGCTGCTGGCCACGCTGATGTTCGTGTATACCCCCACATGGCTATAACCACACGGACCTCTGACATCAGCCTCCTCACACTCAACGCTAGAGGTCTGCACACACCCAGTAAGCGCTATGCTATATACTCCTATATAAAACACCAAAATGCCCCGATCGCGTTTCTACAAGAGACGCATCTTACCAATACTGAAACTCGTAAACTATTACTTAAATGGCGGGGAACCATATGCGCCACGTCATACTCCTCATACACGCGCGGGGCACTCATATGGGTCCGCCCAGGGACTCCCTTTCAGGAAACCAGACGGGTGGTGGACGGAGAGGGTAGATATGCCCTGCTGGAGGGGCTCCTAGATGGGCAATCAGTGCTTCTGGGCAGTATCTACGCCCCGAACATAGACCAGGACAAATTCTGGGACCGCCTTACAGGGGTCCTAGCCCAATTTGCCTCCATGCCATGGATCTTGGGCGGCGACTACAACTGTACATTGGACACCACCTTGGACCGCTCCCACCCCCGCCCACACATTCTCCTGCTCACAAACAAGCCGAGCGATTCAGGTCCTGGGTCACACAATGGGCACTCACAGATGCCTGGCGGCTACACCACCCACAGACACGACTGTATTCGTTCCACTCCATCCCACATGACCTGCTGGTCCGTTTGGATAGATTCCTGTGCTCGGCGGCAGTGTTCCCCAAGTTTCGGCATACCGATTATTTAGGTAGGGTTCTCTCGGACCACGATGCCCATATCCTGCAACTACACTGGAGACCCCCACACCCTCCCGTCCCCACCTGGCGCCTACCGCGCGACTGCCTCTCGGATCCGTTTAAGCATGAACAGGAGCAGAGCATCCAGGCCTACTTCGCCGTCAACACAGGGACAGCATCCTCGCTCTTAATGGAGTGGGATGCCTTTAAGGTGGTGGCCCGCGGGGAGTGTATTAAGCAATTTGTCGGGGTGAAGCGAACGCTAGAGCAGGCACTTGTCGAAGCCGAAAGACGGCTCGCCACCGTCACCAAACAGACCGATACATCCACGGAAACAGTGGCGCAAGAGGCTGCAGCCAAAACCACCTATCAAGAGGCATGCGTAGATCTCCGGCGCTATAATTTCAGGACCTATGCTACCCGGATGCATAAAGAGCGGGACAAAACAGGTACACTACTCGCATGGTTAGCTAAACAGGACTCTAATATCCAGCCCATCACGGAAGTGATAGACCTAGATGGTAACTTAGTGTGCTCCCAAGATGAGATTCTCTCAGCATTCTACCACCACTACTCGAAGGTCTACAGTAGCCCAGTATCGATTGCGCAGGACACCCCTGACCACTTCCTCGATCCATTGACGATCCTCAAAATTACGGACACAGACAGGAAAGCTTTAGACACGAAGATACAAGCCACTGACATTACTCAAGCCCTCCGCTCCCTAGCTCGCAACAAAGCACCGGGTCTGGATGGGTTTCCCTTAGAATATTATACCACCTTTTCCACTCTACTGGTCCCCCGTCTCACATCGATGCTTGCGTCCGCATTGGAAGGGAGGGAGTTACCAAGATCCCTCCGGGAATCAGTTATTGTGACCTTCCTGAAGCCGGGTCGTGATCCTCAACGGATGGCCTCTTACTGTCCCATTACATTGCTGTCCACCGACTGCAAGCTCCTGGGAAAGATCTTAGCCGACAGATACTCACAATTTATACGGCCTCTAGTCCATCCTGACCAATGTGGCTTTGTCCCAGGCAGAAACACATCCCAGAACATACGCCGTCTTTTTCATGTCCAGGACCAGGTAGGCGACACATTTCCTCGGGCGGCATGCCTCATCCTGGACCTAGAGAAAGCTTTTGACACCCTCCAGTGGCGGTATCTCTTCTCGGTCTTACACAGGATAGGGCTCGGTCCTAACCTATTGGCGTACACACGGCTCTTATACACAAATCTCACCTCCCGGGTTCGTATAGGACGACATATCTCATCTGAATTCACGATACAAAGGGGCACGAGACAAGGCTGTCCATTATCGCCTCTACTCTTCGCCCTGACGGTAGAACCCCTAGCGATACGACTACGCCGGGAGGGGGAACGTTGGGGCATCCCCATAGCAGGCACCGTTCACAGCGTCTCTATGTACGCCGACAACCTCCTCCTGTACGTAAGGGATATCGCCGCGGATCTGTCACCCATCTGGTCAACGCTAACAGAATTCGCCAAAACATCTGGACTAAAAGTAAATTGGGATAAATCCACAGTGTACCCACTGCACCTGAACCTTCCCCCCTGCGACATACGGCTCAGCGATCAGACGGTGACTTGGAGTGCGGAGGCTCCCCGTTATCTCGGAGTTCGCCTCTACCACTCCCCGGCCGACGTTTTTGAGGGCAACCATCGCAGAGCCCTGGCCGGCATCAGATCGGCGGTGGGATTCTGAAAGTGCCTTCCCTTGGCTCCGATCGGTCGAGTAGCTCTGGCTAAAATGATAATGGTTCCCCGATTGCTATACCACTTCACAAATTTGCCGGTAATTCCACCCAATACCTTTTTCCGCGACCTAGACTCCCTTCTCAGCTCGCTCATCTGGGGTACAGGCAGGCATAGAATAGCATTAAAAAAACTACAATTACCCACCACACAAGGAGGACTGGGCGCTCCGTCTTTCGAATCATACTTTCTTGCAGCACAGCTGCAGTGGTTATCCTACTGGTCGGCGGGTAGAAACATGGGCGAGACACACACCACCACTGGTCAGGTCTCTATTCCGGAGCTCTGCCGCCTGTTGCTGCCGGGCGCCAAGCTGAGACGCACATATCCCCTACAAGTAACAGTGGCGCGTAACTGTATGCGCTGGATACACCGTATGTCGCCGGGACAACCCCCATATTCTCCCCTATTGCCGCTGGCTGGGTGGCCCAAACGCGACCACTATTTCGGGCCCCACATGCTTCACGCATGGACTGTTTGCGGTATTACCGAAGCGGAGTCATTATTCGAGGACGGACAGCTTCGATCCTTCCAGAGTCTTGTAGACGACTACGACCTCCCCCCTGGCCAATTTTTACTTCACTGCCAACTCCTCGAGGGTTACCGCCCGCACCACGACCTCACGACTGGCGAGCCTACGACACACCCAGTTGTCCACTCAATCCTGCTTATGGGGGCGGGGAGACACTTGAACACATGGCTCTATAAAGCCATCCGAGAACTCGTCAACAGGCCCCTGGTGACCCTCCGAGCTACCTGGGAAGAAGAATTAGGGCGCCCCCTGCATGAGACAGAATGGGAAAGGGCTCTCGAGTATCCCAAGAAAGTGTCCCGAAACGCACACTTCAAAAATATACAATTTTACATCCTACATAGGGCATATCTTTCCCCAGCGCGCCTCCAAAGATTTTACCCTGCCACACAATTCCTTTGCCCTCGGTGCCGCTTCCCAGACGCAGACTTTCACCACATGTTCTGGAGCTGACCTACTATACAATCATACTGGCAGACAATTCACAAATCCCTCAGAGACCTCACAGGGCTCACATACCTGGACACCTGGGAAACCTGTGCCCTGGGTATCTTTCGGAAACACAAACACCACAAAGTGCCCATCAAATTCACCTCACTGGCTCTCCTCCTGGCAAAACGGAGCATAGCCATGCACTGGCGATCCCCCACGGGCCCTCCGCTCGCGGCATGGGTGGGGGCAGTATACAAATGGGCAGCAGCGGAAGAGGAAATTTTACGCGAGGAAGAAGTGAAAGGAATGCGTAAACATCCCATCTGCATGGAATGGGCCCTTCTCTTGCACCACTATAAACAAGCAATGCCCCGGGATAAGGTAGCCGACGATTCACACGCACCAGCGACCCAACAATTGAAGACTTAAGTCCCAACTGAGCATACCGGTTCCCCATCCGCAGTCCACACATGACGTGGTCCACCTCTAGCATCACATTCTACATCCCACCAAACAGCTAGCAGTCGGCGTAGAGCTGACGGCATCTTTTCTCCTCTCCCTCAGCAGCACTAGCGGCACTCCGAATACTGAGTTAAACGTCGCCCTGATATCTCACTTAACGTTCGTACCCAGAACTCCATGAACACTTCCCCAGTTCTGTTCCCCAGTTCAAATTGGCATTCTCTCAACACTGGACCTTCATATTATTTAGGACCTTCTATGATTACTAGCAATACCACTGTATTTTGATGTCAAGAGAGAGAAATGTAATTTTACTAAAATGTATCCTAACGTATATATTGCGACAGTAAATGCTAAATGCCAATAAAAAAATGGTTTAACTGTATTATTCTTTGGCATCTTTTTGTACGCACTTTGTATTCACCACTTTTTAATTATATATCAATAGCTGCTCTTTGACAACCAGTTTGTATCTGCCTTCAGCGTTAATGCTCCGTATTACTTTTGGCTTTATATTGAACAGCAGTGTGGTACCTATATACACAGTCTGACCAGCAGGTTCTTGGTCACCGATATGTGCATTTCTTTGCAATGCTTTAGTTGTTTTCAACTTACTTACAGTGGCTGGAGTTGTGCTTTGACTCCACATTGATTAAGCATCGGTTCCGTACTTCGCCTGCAACACATGTGGCATGCACAAGCAGTTTGCTTAGGCCACAGCAAACTCTCTGGGAGAGCACTGTTGATCTTCTGGTTACTTATCTCCTAACTTGTCACCAATTGTAGGTTCCTCCCCAGCCTGGGTACCCGGAAATGACCACACCAAGCACAGAGCTTAGTATTACACATTTTTATCCATCTGTGTGTAACTACGAACTCCACTTTCTAAACCAGTCTTCATTGCATCCGCTCTAATACTTATGTCACATTTCTATGGAGTCCATCAGGAGCAAAAAGGCTTCAATCATTTTTAACTTGCAGGAAACGACACCCCCCACTGATTATAGAAACCCACGTGTGGAAGCCATTAACACCTCCAAACTACAGCGTAATGGCTCAAGATGCACCATAAACAACAGCACGGACATACCCAGATGGGCCAAGCAGTATCAACCTTCAATGCACTTATCACTGTTACTGTACACCTAACAGAAGTTGAACTGGGAAGCAAGAAAACCCTGTTCCTACTGCAATATCACTCAAGGGGATGCTTTGACTTATTAAACAGGTGTAGCACCCTGAAATGGCTTCTCTCGCTTCCAACTTTTGTCGAGATAAACTTGTCAGATATCGAACCATTGAATTGCTCCTGCCCCATGCAAACCATGCAAATCAGGTTACTCTGGTCATCGCAGCCAGTAGCACGCCAGGTCATGAAGGAAAAACGTGTATATGAATACAAGCACATGCTCTGACACATCAGAAATCTTAATAACTGGGGACTTTAACATGAATTTCGTTTTTACACCTGACCCCAATCATATATCAGCATATCAGAACCAGCAATGGGGCATCCCCACACAGGAGTCCTGTCATCTCAGACGCAGAGAAAAAAAAGGTGAATATATTGTTAATGAAATGGAATAACTTGACCTCTGAGTGCTAAAAGGCAGATTTCCAGTGGGTTTACCCCCAGATCCTATGCACCCCACTTCAACCTCATCTTCCATTATTAATCATACAATAACCAGTTTATTACTATTCCCTCCGGATGTAATGTAAAAAATTGAAAGATCACTTTCCATGGATAATTAAACTGGACGCTGACAAACCACTTCCTCCCCCAGTAAACCAGCTACCAGACAGCATGCCCTTTGTAAACTTCAAAAAAATCAAATGGTCAGAGGATTCAATAACAGGAATAGAGACCGCAGCTGAGAAGTCCTTGAATATTTCCTGTGACAGGACCTCAACCCCCTTGAAAACTGCAAACACTGAATCAAGAAGTTGTCAGCATCCTGCAAATTGGCAAAATAAAATCTCAATCAGAACATTGAGAAAATCCCCAGACAGCACAGAATAACACACAAGTGTATTTGCTTTAAGGAAATCATATAAAACCATATTCCAATGATTCATGGAAATTAGTGAATGGCATCAGAAAGTCACCTTACTTAATCAATCACTCAAATATTACTGAGTCCACCAGAGCAACCTACCTTTCTCATCACCGTGGGAGACCTGGAAGGAACCCCAACTTAGTCACTCCAATTTGTGCCCAATAGAACTTTTATAATTGGGAACAAATGATGCTGGTAGTAAAGGCAAAGAAAGTAATGACGTAGAAGCGACACCCCTATGCTCCTTCTAAAAAGACCCTGCTGATTGCACTGTCAAAAATGGTACACCTATTCTATGCTCGCGCCACTTTGAAACAATAATTGAGCTGGGTTGCTGAGATGTAACGCCTGACCCGAATTGGGTACCCCAGGCAATTTACAAGACAAACTCAGCATACTGTGCACAGAACATGAAGCTAGTCTTCAACTACATTCTATAGACTGAGACAATCCCAGACTACTGAAGAGAGTCAATAGTCAACCGGATCTTCAGGGAGGGCTACATTACGCAACCAGATAACTACCTCCTAATCAGATTTCTCAACAATGAAGCCAAGTAGTTTGTCTCAATCCTTCTTAAGGAATTAACAAATTAAACCCTTGACCAAGGCATTATTTCACTTTATCAAATTAGATTTCCCTGTGGAACTGGGACCTCCACTAACATCAAGGCACTGGCGCTAATCATTGATAAAATGCTAATAAAGCGTCAACCACTATACCTGTGTTTTATTGACTTTAAATCAGCATTTGACTGTGTATCATGCAAACGTCTCTGGACTAAACTATCCAATCTGGGTTTTCCACTGTACCTACTATGTGCAATACAATTGCTACATACAAACACTTGGCTCCATATTAAGATAGGCGATGGTACACATCCTTCAAGAAGGATAGCAACATACCAGGGTCTAAACCAGGGATGTGTCTTAGCACCACAGCCTTTTAATCCATTTTTGGCTGCTATGTCCTCAGCCTTAGACTTGGTTAACTCTCATCCACCTAAACTTGGCCACCTTCAACTCTCTAACCTTCTATATGCTGACAATGTAATTCTATTAAGCCAAATCAAAATCAGCCTCCCATGCCTACTTGATGCATTAAATCTTTATTCCACCACTAACAGGATGGTCATTAATCAGAATAAATCCAAGGTTATGGTAGTCAACAAGAAAATCAGGTGAAACCACAATTGGTACCTACAGGTCCAATCTTTGGAGGTGGTCGACGAGTACAAATATCTTGTAGTCCTATTTGATGCAAAACGCTCTTTCCAGCCTCACAAATCACAAATTTCTCAAAAAGGAAATGATCTAATTCAGGACTTCCACATCTTATCTAGCTCCTTGAATGGTTCAAATCTAGCCCCCTTCGGAAAGGTGGTTTCTGCAACACTCCTACCCACCCTAACCTATGGTAACAAGGCTCTACAAGGTCAGAACGCAGCATTACTGGACACAACTATATTCAAAGTATATAGATACACCTTTAATTTACCGGCAAACACATCACCAGCATAGATACCACTGTAATTTGGGATAACAAAACAATATATTGCAAGATAGGGTGCCTACAATAAATGGTGCTCAAAGCGTAAAAACAGCATCTGTCAAATCAATCAATACTGCTTTATGGTCTATGATAGTCCATAGTCCCATTACATCAGCAAGGGGTTACGTAGACACTGCACTACAAACCTGTGGAATGGAATCATTCTGGGCCCTTAATATCATGTACTCCACCCTTAAAAGATCTGTTAACTTTTCCATGAAGAAGCTTTTGTTATCTGTGGACAAGGCAATACTATCAAAAAGGTCCAATGCCTGGATGTTGCTAAACAAATATAAGATTCTAAAGCCACAGGTCTAGCTCAAGACTGGTTATCCAGTGATTACAAAATGCAAGTTCAAGCATTTCTGTCTTGGATGCCTACCTTTGCGACTGCACACCCCCCCTTGGCTATGGAAAAACAACTCTACTAATTGTCACCTATGAGGGGCTAGCAAAGAGGACTTGGTCTACCTTCTATGAACTTGTCCGGCACTTTTGCAGGAGAGGAGAGAACTTTGAGGATACCCTTCAACCAGCAGGGCAACCATTCCTGTCGACAAACAACCCTTGCATGTTTCAACTCAATTGATATTATTTTAAATTACTGTTTTACTAAATTATTACTAAGGGCTGAGTATAAACAGTACAATCCTAATGTATAGCTTTGAAGACTATCTATCTATCTATCTATCTATCTATCTATCTATCTATCTACTCAAGCAACAGCCACAATTCTTGTCAGGGTGAACCACAAAAAGTCACTAAATTAACCTGTACTTAATCTTCTGGTAGCTTGGCTCAAAAGCAGTCAGGCTTAACTGCACTGTGTAAAGTATTTATGCATCATGTAAACAGAAATAAAGAAAAACACAACACAAAAAATATATCCTACAGCACTTTAGACAAATAACGTAAATGTAAATACATTTTTTGACACCAAAGCAACAAAAATCCAATCAGTAGAACCAGAGTTATGAATTTTTAAAGTGAAAAATAGCGCCTAAAAGATCATAGTGCCAACCACGGACATTTAGTCAGGCAAGACTAGGGCAAACTCCAGAGTTATAGCCAACCGTGATGGAGCACAGCTTGAAAACACAAAGTGAATTGGTTCCGGTCTCTGCTTACCTTTGGACTTAGAAGAAGTTTAGAAGAAAAATGTCTGAGAAGGTAAAGTTCAGAGGGGCAAGGCAGCCGGTGGGGTCCAAGGAGGAGGCATCATCGTTGGGGAGCCACTAGACAAAGTCTAGTGAAGACTTCTACGTTGAGACTTAGTCTCTTTTTTGGAAGTCAAAGATCTCCAGCGGGACGAGGCTCCAGGCTGTAGCTGATGGGGACCGACACCCCTTACATGAGGAGGCGCTGAACAGGATTTGCTGCTTCAGAGAAAACCGTAGAAGGAGCTACTGCAAAGTTAAGCTGATACACCTTTGGCAGATCAGTGAGCAGGTAGGTTCCAGTCTCCTCTTGGTTACATGTTGGCTGAAAATTTGCTAAGTTTCAAGTTTTGCATTTGGACTACTTGGGCACCTTTAGCACCACTTCCAAGGGTTGAGGACTGACCAGGCTGGGTCCAGGTGCAGTTCAAGATGGTTGGTGCCTTTTCTGTCCCTGAGGCTCTGATCAGTAGGCTAGCCAGCTAACCCTTGGATTCACACTGGAAGTCTTGGTTTGAAGCACAGAAGCAAGTCTCAAGCAGCAGGGCAGTCCTTTGAATGCACAAGGCAGGCTTCAGTCAGCAGGGCAGTCCTCTTGGTGCAGCAGTGCACTCCATTTGGTATAGCAGGGCATTCCTCCGAAGTAAACAGTAGGCTGCACAGTCGGGCAGTCCTCCGAGAGTCCTTCCACAGATCCAGAAATGAACTGGAGAGTGGGTCTGGGAGTTCTAGTTTTATACCTGGTGCCAGCTTTGAAGTGGAAGAAACTTCTGGAGTTTCCCCCTCACAGAAGTGCCTGGAATTTTGTGCCTCCCTGCCTTGGTCCCAGGGTGTCTGGGGGCTCAACAGGCTAGTGTGAAATTCTTTGTGTGTGTCTTTGAAATACAAGTGGGGCTGTGCACAAGCTCCAAACCCATCCTGCTTAGATGGCCCATCATGACAACACCCAGTCTCTCAACTGTGCAGCTATACTGGAGGGTTACTGTTGGACCTGTCATGCTTAGGGTGGTCTTCCCCCAGCCTATTGCCTGCTTCCCTCCATTTGTTTTTGTTTTTTGTCCTCATCTCACCAATAGGCTTCTGCAGATTTGAAAAGCCGTCAAACCTTCCAGCTGGGCACCCCACGGCTAACTGCATTTGCCTAGGTCAGCCCGACCAGCCCCGGGTAGTAAGGGCTTGGTGTAATCATAGGACCCGGGGGGAAGACCAACACATTTTCAATTACTCTCAAAAAAGAAAAACTAATCGCAGATCCCAACCCCAGCTCAGTAGAGGCTGCCAGATATTAGTCGATGTTTCCCGATTCCCCTCTTGCTCTAATCGTGCCATAGCAAAAGAGGCTTTAAGCCACTCTTCTCTGTTCGGGGGAATGGGATCTTTCCACTTTATACATAGCTCCCTCCAAGCAAGCAATATCAGGTATAACAACAGCCCCCTTTGGGACTGTGATGAAGCCAAGTTAGATGAGCCATTGCCCCCGAAGAACACCAACGGGAGGTTAACCTCGATGTTAACTTCAAAGATACCCACATCTTCCCAGTAGGATCTTAGCTCCGGGCACTCAAAGAAGATATGGATATCGTCGGCATTAGGTAGTCTACACCTAGGACATTTAGGGGGGGGGGCGGGGCAAACTTGGCTATCCTGGCCGGGGTGTAATATAATCGGTTGACAACGAAAAAATGATTCTTTTTAAGCTGGCTGGTTTGATGCATTTGTAGAGTAATTTTAAAGAAGGCTCAAAAAGATCTTCAGTGTAGGGCTCAAGGGGAGATTGATTCCAGACCGATAATTGGGGTGGAAGGTCCGTATCCTCTGCATCGAGAAACCTTGTGTACCACATGGATATCTCTTTCTTTTTTGGCTGAACGTTTTGCAATAACCGCTCTAATTCCCAGCCCCCCCTTACTTCGCCAACTTCTGCCTCGTACCATAATTTAAGTTGTAAATACTTAAACTTAGAGAGAGCAGGGCCTATCTTTGCTCTTAATACCTCCCATGGAAGAATTCCTTCTGTATCCATCAAGTCAGACCACATAGCCACACCCGCTCTCTTAATTGGTACCGCCAGACTATCTCTAAGGCAGAGTGGTGTCCCAGGGGAGTCCCATATAGGAGCAAAATCAGAGAAATATCCAATACCCCATCTGCGTATCACTTTATACCATGTTTCCAGGGTGGCCTTAAGGACCTTAAGACGCACACGTTTGAAGTATCTTGGGGCCCCAAACTTATATAGAAAACCTTCTCCTCCACCCCCCCCCCCCTTCGACCATGGCCATCTCACCCAGGAGCCTACCCCATGATGTCCCATCCGGATTCGAAAGCAGCATCCTAATACCCTTAAATTGAAAGGCGATTAGGTACCATCTGATGTCAGGGAGGGCCAACCCACCTTTTGTGAGCCTCCTCCTCAGCTTTTTCCAAGACATCCTTGCGCCTTTATCTCCCCAGATAAAACTCCCGATTTTACCCTGGATCTGACTGATGCTCTTACTAGGAAAGGCCAGGGGAACTGCATTAAACAAGTAGGTCAACTTAGGGAGAATAACCATCTTCACCAGGTTGACCTTCCCATAAATTGTCAAGGGAAGATTCCTCCATCTGGCGAAGAGGTGATCGATTTCCTTTATGATTTTCTCTAGATTAATCAGGGGAATTTTGTCCAAGTCTTTGACAATTTTAATACCCAAATACTTAAACTCGTTACTGGTAGAGCCTCCCCAATGGTCGATGTTCCAACACATCACTTCCGTTTTGGAAGAATTAGCTAGATAACCAGAAATAGAGCCAAATTCCTCCAAAAGGGCTTTGAGCCGTGGAATAGCTGCCCCTGGGTCGCTGGTATATATGATAATATCGTCAGCATACAATGCTAACTTGCAATGGTAAGTTTGCGATTTAAAAGGATAGATTAAGTCATCTAATCTAATAGCTTGCGCCAAAGGCTCGATATAGATGTTAAATAACAGGGGGATAAGGGGCACCCTGTCTGGTTCCCCTCTGGATGTCAAAACTAGGGGTCAGCGTGCCATTCAACAGGATCTTTGCGGAGGCTCCCTGGTAGCATTTCCTCAAGGTTTGAACAAAGACAGGGCCGAAGCCCATTCCCTCAAGGACCTCCCAGAGATACCTCCAACAAACCCTATCGAATGCCTTGGCCGCATCCAAGGCCACCACTGCCAAAGGATCTGATCTTACCACGGCCAGATCAATGTTCCCAATCAACAATTGTGTCAGTTCCTGGATGTACCTCCCTACTATGAAGCCCTTCTGGTCGATATTAACCAGGCTAGGAACCAATTTGGCCAATCTCCCCGCCAGAATGCCCATAAAGATCTTATAATCGGCATTCAGCAGGGAGATCGGGTGATAGGAGTCGGCCTTTAGTGGGTCCTTTCCCGGCTTCAATATCAAAACAATGGTAGCTTCCTTCCAGGATCTGGGGACCTCACCTGTTGGTCTGTAAACTGAGTTAAATAAAGTGCCCAATACCGGGGTCAATTCGTCCGACAGAAGTTTATAAACTTCGTTCGGAAGAGCAGCGAGTCTAGAAGCTTTATTATTTTTAGACTTCTTTATTTGATTCCTAATCTCTTCTACAGTGATAGGGGCATCAAGAAAGGCCCGACTGGCTTCAGTTAAAATGGGCAGGGATTTGCCCCGTAGCCAAGATTGTATTTTGTCTTGGGGGGTGGGGGGCCAGGTTCTCCTTATACAGATCCGTAAAAAGAGAAAGAAGACACATTTGCATATCCTCTGCCTTGCTAGATTTATCTCCATTGTTATTGATTACCAATTCATTGATGTTGTTTTTTGATCGATCCACTCTGGCTTTCCATGCTAATAGAGCACCAGCCTTTTCCCCATATTCAAAGTTTTGCATATTTTTGGCAAGCCATTGTGCCCTACACTTCTGGTCCAACATACTCCTGAGCCCCTGCCTAGCCCCCTCCAGATCTTTCTGAACTTGAACCAGTCTATCTAAACTCTCCTGGTTGAGGCAATTCCTCTCAGCTTCTAATTCCACAATCCTTTCCTCAATGGAATGTTGCTCCTGGGCCTTAACCCGATTTTTAGAACAAATTAGACCATGCAACATGCCTCTCAGGCTAGCTTTATAAGCGTCCCATACATAATCCATGGTCGTGGAGCCCATGTTTAATAAAAAATATTCTGAAGAGGATGATTTAATGGACTGAATGATTCCGGGATCTGACAGCATTGATCTATTTAGCGTCCATCTAGTTTGTGGAATATTACCTTTCCTGGAATATGAAAATGAAACTGGAGCATGGTCAGAGAGGTGGCTGGGTAATACAGATATCTCGAGTAAATTATCTAACACATCCCTATTAACTAAAATATAATCTATTCTTGATGAATGACGATATTTTTGCTATAGAATGTAAACCCCTGGAGATCTCCCCTCTTAGCCCTCCAGACATCAGCCAGGTCCATATCATACAACAGATTTTTCATGGCCCGACGAGATCTCGGGGCCCCTATGACACGGCTCGAATTAGACCTATCTTTAAATGGGTCAAGGAGGACATTAAAATCGCCTCCTATAAGCAAGGGGGGAGTCGCCATCATCAGTTTAGCTTGCAACTTACAGATATATGAGGGGTCATCCACATTGGGGCCATAGTAGGAAGAACAAGCTAGTTCTAATCCCCCAAAGTCCATCTGGGCCATTATCCATCTCCCTGTTTGATCCGTCTGAACAGATTTAATTACACAGGGGGTCCCCCTCTTCACCACAATTGCAACACCTCTACTGTTGATTGATTGTTGCGAAAAACAGAAACAATTTATCCAAGGGATTTTGGAAAAAATTGAACGAGATTCTGCAGAGGTCAAATGGGTCTCTTGTAAAAGAAAGACCTGGGCTGGGGAGAGTTCTAGGTACCTAAATATCAACCTTTGCCTGCGTGGGCACCTTAGACCATTCACGTTCCAAGAAATAAAGCTGATTTTACTATCCTTTTTAAAATTACCTGCCATCGACTAGTGAACCCCTTTCTCCAGCTACACAACATTTCTTAAAATACAAAAGAGATGAGGAATATATTTTTATTTTTTTACCCACTGCTCCCCACCCAGTGAGCCCCACCATCCCCCCTCCCCCCCTGTGGCCCCCTTCACCCTGAGGAACCCTCCCTTCCAATAGGCTAAGCCTATTCGGTCGCCCCTCCCTCGGGTAACACCTATGGACTAATGCTTAACTCTAGGGACTTGGGAGTTGAAGCTGAAAGCACCCTTAACCTCGACTCCCTCCTTCGTTGCCCTCCCTTTCCCTTTGGATTTTAACAATAAGGGCATCCACCTCCTCAGTTGTACGGATCAGATGCATATGATTGTTCCACATCACGCGTAGTGTGGCAGGAAACCTCAATTGAGCCTTCGCCCCCAAACTATTTAATTCTGCTAACCTCTTCCCCAACTCCCACTGTCTCGTTGCAGTTATGTGGGAGATATCAGATCTGATAGAGAAGGAGAAGGGGCATAAGTCTGAAAGTGTAGATGATATCACACCTTCCTTAAGTGCAGCAGTTAAAATCAGCTCCTTAACAGAGTAGGACAGAAAGTTCACCAGTATTTTCCTAGGTTTCTGCCTTCCCGGGTTTCTCTTAAAGGGATCCCGATGTACTCTTTGGATTTCGTGTACAAGGTCAATGCTAGGGGAGTTTTTCAAAACTGTGCCTTTTAATAAGGAAATCACAAACCCCTTTATGTACGTCCCCTCAAGATCTTCCGGGATATTTAGGAATTTCAGGTTGTTTTTCCTAGAGTGATTTTCCAATCGCTCGAGGTCAACCTTTAGTTCCTTATTTTGAGCCGATAACTTTACCAAATCTGCTGAAGTCGTTTGAATTGCTTCTTTTAGCTTGGGAATCTCAGACTCAATTGCGTAAGTCCTCAAGGTAACTTCTTCCAATTTCTGAGCCAACACCTCACACGATGATCGAATAGCAGCCTGATTTGCTTCGGACACAGAAAACCTACTAGCCAGCTCAGCTTGGTTCATCTCTGATACTATAAACCTGCTGGTCATCTCTTCTTTCATAGCCATAAGTATATCAACTAATGAATGCGTAGTGGGAACTGAAACAACACGTTCCTCGGGGACAGGAGTACTTATACTTTTGTGGACCCTTTGCTGGGCTTCCTGCTCCTGTGCCTGCTCTTGCTCCTGCTCCTCTTGTGTTCCCAAGAAGGAATATCTATTAGAAAGGCTCACCGCAGGGTGGACCACAGATTCAATTTCAGGCGCCATAGATGAAAGTGTAGGATCGGTTACCACCACTGCGGGAGTTAGTGCTTGATCGTCCAATCTCTTGGAGAAAGTCAAGGGTACCAATACTTCCTGCTTCCTCGGGCTGTTTCGCAGCTTAGGAGATGTGGCTTCAAAAACTCCCAAGGTTTTAACCGTTGACTTGCCTACGCTACCAGCTGAGGGGTCCTGAAACCCAGGTTCACCCCCCGCTGGGCTGGCCTGAATGACATTCCTTGTGGTTTCACTGGTGGATAAGGCTGATACCTTAATAGGTGAACAAGCCGTGCCATGGACGTGGACAGGGACATAACTTGATAGTATGTTTTTAGAGATGGAGTAATTTTCGTTTTTAAAGGGGATATTTTCTTGCCCCTGCCTCTTTCTTTGCCTTTATTGACCACTCACCCCTTAACGGCGGTCCCACTGTCGGTTATAACCCCACCCTGCCTACGTTGTTTAAGTGATGCTCTGACTTCAGAGATAGGGGGGGAGACCCGAGGAGACAAAATCGACTGAATAATGGCTGTATTAGAAGATAAATGAGCCGCTCTGGCTCGCAGGGTATACCTACTTATTTTAGGTGGAGAGATGCCCACTTTTATTGCGTCGCTTTTCTCCATACGATAGAGAGGTGCCTCTCCCTTTTTTAATGATGGCCAGGAAATCACGAAAGCTCTCACTTGACAAGGCAGGGGGGGGCTGTCAATAAAGCACTCTCTCCCAGAAAAGATTTTTGAACCCCCCTTACCTTCAGGTAAGCAAATTGAGCCAATCTTACTGGTGCCTCCGTGGGGAGCTGGTCGCTGGTGTCCCACCCGGTGGAATTCCCCCAGCTGCTCGGCATCTGCCTCGCAAAATTCTCTAATCCAAAGACCCAGGTGTACACCAAAACTGGTGCTGACTCTGCCTCCGATGAACCGGAGCAGCAAGCAGGCGATGTCCCGGCGTCTCCTCTCGTGCGCGGCTTCTCCCCACCTCCAGCGCTGATCTCCATGCTCCGCCCTGCTGCAGCGAAGACCCGGGACTGCTGGACTGCAGTAACTGAGAAAGGCGAGATCTCCCCGCATATCAGCCAGCAGGTAAGGGCAAATTAAGGAGGGTTGCTAAATAAAGAAAGAAAATTGGGGCTCCAACATCAGTCCCAGCGGGAGACCCGAGGGAGCGTGACCGCGGCCGTTAGCTAGCGGCCGCCATGTTCCTCTCCAGTACAGTGGGCAAAATGAACGTTTAGCAATCCATAGCGCTTCCCTCCACTTTTTGATGTATCTTTTCATTGGCCTTAACCAGTGCTAAAGTGTATGTGCTTCTCCCCTAAACATGTTGACATTGGTGTATACCTGATGGGCATATTTAGTTTATCTGTAAGTCCCTTGTAAAATGGTATACCATGTACTGAGCGCCTGTATACTAATCACTACTAGTGGGCCTACAGCACTGATTGTGACACCCACACAAGTAGCCTTCCAACCCTGTATCAGGCCTGCCAATGCAGGACCTGTGTGTGCAGTTCAAGCTCAGTGGCTTTGTGGTCACCGTGGCAGCAACAATAAGATAAATCTGATCATTAGTGACTTCTAAAGCACTGTGGTGGCATATATATTTAGATACTTCAAAACTTCATATTTCATGAACTACTGATTGGATATTTTTATCAGATAAATATTCTCTATTTGTCTAACCCTGTGTGGAGTCTTTTTGTGGTGTTTGCATTGAGTTACAGTAATTTAAGTGCTACACAACTACTTTACACATTGCGTCTTAAGTTATGCCTGACTGCTCTGTGCCAAGCTACCAGAGGGTGAGCACAGGTTAAATTAGGGTGTGTATCTGACTTACACTGACGAGGGTGGTTCTCCCTACGTGTAGAGGGTGTGAACCTCTGCCAACTAGAGAGCCCATTTCTAACAAATACACAAAGGCCAACTATTCACTACACCTAGTCTTGTGACCCAGGAACAGGCTGCAGGCACTAAATCGTTAGAACAAGAAAATGCCAACTTTCTAAAAGTGCCATTTTCAGAATTGTGATGTAAAATCTGAATTTACAATTAAAGAGGATTTTAAATTACAATTCTTTAGACACCAAACATGAGATTTCCATCTGCTCCCAAACAAAGGTTGTCACTTATTAAATATGATAAGGTAACCCAATGTTATCCTATAAGAGTGGTAGACCTCACAGTAGTGAAAAATGAATTTGTGGGTTTTTCCCTCCCAGGACATGTAGAACTTAAAAATATACGTTCAACTTTTTGAATACAATGCACCCTGCCCCATGGGCATTTTAGGGCCTACCTTAGGGATTACTTATATGTAACAAAAATTGAGTTTTAGGCCTAGTAGGAGGTTTATTTTGCCAAGTCGAATCGGCAGTTTAAAACTGCACAAAAACTGCAATGACATATTTAGGAAATGTTTTATGGAAATATTTTATGGTGCTACTTATGTGGGTGGCACAATAAGTGCTACAGACCAACTGGTAGTATTTTAATTTACCAGTCCTGGATATCTGGTATACCACTTTACTAGGGACGGATGAGTAAATTAAATGTGCTAATCAGGTGAAACGCCAATGTTACCATGTTTTAGGGAGTGAGCACAAGAACTACAGCCCTGGTTAGCAAGAGTAAAGTTCACAGAGTCCTAAGGACAACAAAAACAAATTCAGCCAGATAACGTAATATTTGATCCATACTTGGAAAACTAGCGTACATGTATTTGAATAATGGAAGATATAGTGCTTTATTCCTTGTAGGCTGTGCTATGCCTCTAATGCTGTGTTGTGCTGTGCTGTGGGTTGCACTGTAAGAGGAAGGGGCCTACTAATGTTTTTCGCCCCTGTGAGAAATTGGGCTACTAGTTGAAGGAAGTGAAACCCTGCTCAAGCAGCAACCACTATACTTGTGATGGCATGATGCTACATGCACACATGTGAGTAGGCACATAGCTCCAAGAGCTACGTGGTTCTCTTTTATGGAGAGCACAGTCTCTACCCAGGTACATGTGCGGACAGGATCTAAAATAGTCGGTGAACCACCAGTGCGTCCTCCTGATGCAGTAAGTTGTTACTGTCAAGGTATTTTTTTAATGTATGTGCAAAACCTTTGAGTGTAATGACAGGACTTCAGACTGTGACTATTCCTTTTACAGAGTTTTGATACGAGGACATCAGGGCCCAGCACCCCATGGGGCCTTAAAGGCTCCAGGGTTAAGGTAAGCCAGCCCTATATGCTACTACACTTCCTTACCAACCTTAAAACAAATAGGTTTGTCCATATGTGTTTAATACGTCCCTAATGGAAACTCACGAGTGTGATGATGCATGTGTTTGACGTTCTCACATGTGGTGATAAATATGTGTTTTCACAATGCATTTTTATAAGGGATTCCTTAAAAGGTTTCCCTTTCCTATTCTTTTATATCGGTATGAAAAGACTCCATGGAACAATGTTCAGTGTGACGGTGCTTATACATCTGTTTGTATGTATGTTTATATACTTTAGGCCCGACGTACAATAATCTCTATATCATTTGGCATGGCCAGATTTAGATTAGGCCATATCCTTGAATATCTTGTGATGAATGATTATTAAGCGATATGGTAATATGGCAGAAAAATGTCAACCACTTTCTAACTAAGGAAATGGGAATTGGGTATTATTGTTTCCCACAAGTCTTTCTCTCTTTTTTTTTTAACCTTACTATGACTAGTATCAATGAAATTATTAAAAATCACTTTAACCTAACCATAGGTAATTTCAACTACCAATCAAGTCCTGCCTAAAAAGATCTGAAGAAACCGCAGTAGGGGTGGTCCTATGACCTCAAACAGATCTCCAAAAAGAGCTTGTTTATGGAGGCCATTAGGTATTGCACACCCATCCAACGTTGAGCATGACCCCTCAATGAAGCAATGCACATAAGTGGGTGAGAGTCTGTGTATCCTGAAAAGGAGACCGTCAGGATATATAATTGAGTTACTGATGGAAAATATGGAATGTATAGCCGGTAATAAACCCTGTGTTAGAAAGTCGTCCTTTTTGGCCTGTTCACCCCCATTTTTTGCTTGATTGGTACTGGTAGTAACTGACTCTGACTGTGCCCTGGGCTCTGTAAACCAGTCCCAGGGCCAGTGCTATGTTTAAACACACACATGTAATAGGGTACACTAAGTATTAGTGTATACTTACAATTGGCCTGATATATCCTGTAAGTCCCTAGTAGATAATGGTGTAAGGGGGTTTAATATACCAATAAGACCCTAGTATATAATAGGACATGGAGGTTTAAAAGGACAGCAGATTCTATGCACTTTGCATGTGTGCACTGCTGAGTGTCTGGCTTTCATTTTAAAAGCAGCTTTGTCTTGCAGGACTGCTTTTAAAAGTAAATTCATTGGAAAGTCAACTTTGATGCAATGGGCACTGAAAAGTGATAACCTACACTATTGTGACATATTAGGTACCCCCAAGATCTCCTCTAGGTGTCCCAGGGGTGGGTGGGGGAGGGGGGGGTCAGGTAACTAGAAGTTGAGCCCATATAAAAGAGGTTTTATAAAACCTTGTCAGGGAAAGAAATCTGCCCATGTTATTTTTCCCCAGAGTAGAAAATTCATTCCAAACTTGTCTTTGGTGCTGTGAGTACTGTGAAGTATTAATCTACCCTATTAGTACATTTTAGGCACCCTCAAGGTCTCTCATAGGTGCCCCAGGGGTGGGGGGTCATGTAACTCCAAGCAGGGTTCTTAGAAAAGATGCTTTATAAACCCTGGTGAGGGAAATCTTTCCATGTTATTTTTTTCTCCATTGTAGATACTTAGCCCATAGTCTAACATTGCAATATTTTTTGCACACATAATTATTGCTAGGAAGGGAATTAAAATATCACTCAAAGACTTGGAATAATGGTATGGATAAATCCAACAGATTGCCCTGGTTAAATTGATCAAAACTTGTACAGAAAAGTGCTTTCTGGGACAAGATTATGCCCCATTTTGGAAGAAGTAGTTATGTGCCTGCAGGCCCCCTGCGTCCCATTGTACAGGGGCGTCCCCTGTTTGATGCCCAGAAGCTGAGAATAAATATGTGAGAGCTGTATAGCCTCTCAGTTCTGCTGCTTGAAACTACCAGAAGGAGTAGGACTGTCCTGCTAGAATCTGGATCTGCACCCAAGGGCCTGCATTCTGAATGACTGCACCTGCTGTACTACAGCACTGGGGACTTTTCCTTGCTTCAAGAAGGAGTAAAGAGTAGACTCCCTGCAAGCTCACCTGCATCATCTCCTGCAACAACCCCCTTCCTGGAGTGTGTCCAGTGGTCTTTTTAAGGATTTGGCAAGGTGCATTGTGGGAATTGAAGTCCAGATCAACCAAGGACCATCTTGGAGATTCCAGACCCATGGATTTGTGTTTTGGACACCTGGAACTTATAAGGTGGACTTTTGGAATGACTTCCAGAAGTTTGGGGAACTTTTGGGAAAAAGCTCCATAAGGTGACTGACCCGACGCGGGGATCAAGCCAGCCAGGATTTCAGGTTCATCCCGCTGAAGGGTCCAGAGCTCCGGACTTCCCAGATTTGACTGGGGTCTCGAGGAAAGTCAAGCTGGTGCACTCGCTCCGAATCCAGCCTGATGTGGAGGGTCGAGGGCCATCAGAATAAAAAGCTTCAGAAAAGATTCTAAGTATAAAGGTACATTTTTGACCAGGGCCTCCCACTTAGTGTATTCGACCAGGGCTCCATCACGGTTGGTCTGAAACTTTGACTTTGTCCCAGTCAAGCACGACCAGATGTCCAAATTGGGCGCTATTGGTTTATAAGCACTAGAAAGTGTTTATTCTTTAAAAATTCATATCTCCGGTTCCCTACATTGGATTTTGCTGCTTTGGTGTCATTTTAAAGATACAAATATTTCCAACTTTTTTATAAATTGGTGTGGGATTCGTATTGTGTGTTGTGTCTTACTTATTTACTGTATTGGTGTTTTTAAATGCTTTACATGCCTGCCTCCTAAGTTAAGCCTTATTGCTTGGTGCCAGCTACAGAGGGGTGAGCAAGGGACTCATTTATAGAGATCCTTTTCAGTACCCAGTACAGTGCCAGTGGCCTTGTTACTGGTGGTAGTTCCTACACACTGTGTTCATTATTATGTATGCTGCCTCTGCAATATTCTTAAGATGACTGGAACTGTATTAGCCCTGGACATCTTGGGTTTCAGTTTCTGAAGTAGGTCTCCATGACTGTTGCAGATCTGTGTGGCCAGCTTCTCTAGGCACATTTTCACCATTCTTCTAAGTTCCTGTTATGGCAGAGTGATATTTGCCAATCTTTTTAACAACCTGGTGGAGTGCATTTTAGGAGGTAATTCTTGTCCGAAAAAGTTGAGCAGTGCTGTATATGGGCAAAAGCTGATGTTGTAAAAAGCAAGCACACAAGAGTTACTTATGCATACTTGGTGAGGACTTTGCGAGTGTTGGTGAACTTTTGGAGAGGAGTGTACCTATGGATATTGGAACTACCACTTTCAGACAGTGTAGTGTCAACATAAGAATTTCTGCACATCTGGATGGATGATTTGGGGATGTAGGGTGTCAGACTGGACACCAAAGAGTTTGTTATTTTGGTTGTCAAAGCATACTGCATATACAGAAATTCCTGAGAGAGGGATGAGTATACAGGATGTATGTTGCACGAAGTACCCTTTGATGGGGTGAGTCTAGAGTACGGTGAGCACAGACAGCCCAGTGATAGGGTGTCTGCAGTGATCCATGTTGCGGGTACTGTGAGAAGACAGGGTGAGTGCAACGTTGTTGAATGTGCAGAGTACCATATGATATGGTGGGCACAGCACTATGCCAACAACTTGCATTTTTGGGGGTTATTATTACACCTAATGTGTATGTGCTGCTTTTTTGCGATGGCTATTTTGTTTCTTCTCAAGCAGAGACATAGATCTCCAGTTGTACTTTTTTGTTTATTTTTGTGAACTCGGAAAATGGCCCCCTACATACCTTTTTCCAAAGACCAAAGTCAGGATTAAAATGTAAGCACTAATTGCATCTGAATTTGATTACTGAAATGCACTCTTTTAAGTAACAAACTTAATCCTAATTTTCCAGAACTACTCTTAGACTAATCTCGAAGGCAAACTTCACTGGCCACATCAAACATGCACTGAAAGAGCCGTCCTGACTCCCAGTGCAACAGCTCTCCAGATCCATAGTGGCAATAAATATCTGCACAACAAAATGCATAAATACCAATTAGAGTTTATATATCCGCACAAAACTTAAAGTTCAGTCTGCCATTATTCATGAATCTGATCAACTCTCTACTTCAAATATTGCACTTCTGAATGCAAAGACACAATAAACCTGCTCCCCTGCAGAAAGCAACTGATGGTATGATGGTAGACTTCCACATTTGATTAACTCCCTTTTCCCTCATTTGCCATCGTTCAGGACACTTTTAGGCTTAGGCTGTACTTTTTTTGTCTGGAAACTGAAAATCATATGAAAGCATTTCCTGCAGCAATATGATATGCCTAAGCAGAAATCGCATATAAAACATGTTAGACCTGTCACCATTAGGGGGCGCTAGAGGGCGCACAAGCAAGATGGCCGCACTTGCGTGAGGCTCTTGCAGCTCAGGCCAAATACACATCAAAATCCTGTCTGAAATGTTGTGGGAACAGGAAACGGAACGTTGGCAGCGGCCGGAGAACGAACCAGAATCGACCGTGGAGGCCGAGAGACAGCGTACTGAGTCCTGAAGAGCTGAGCTCCGACTGGCCTCAAAATGGCGGCAGCGGTGTGAGCCTGGCTGCGCCCGGAGCTGTGGAGCGAGAGAAGGTGCAGCCGGCAAGAGAAACGGACCTACCCGAGGGCGGCCGCTGCGGATGTTGCGGACAAGCGGTGACAATTGCCCTAAGCGGAGTGAGAGATCCCACGGTGTGGAGTCTCCGATGCCCGAATTGTAAGAACTGCCCAACTGTGAGTAAGAGGCCATCTGCGGGGGCTGCTGCGGCCGCGCTGAGTGATCCGTGCCGCTCCATCACCTATGCTGCAGCTGGGCGGCCCGGGGGGCAGGTGCTTCGTGGATAAAAGCAGGGAAGGCGTGAGAACCCGTGGAAAAGAACGCTGCCCCCTTCCCCCTACTGGTGTGGTGGAGCGGTAGCCCGGGGGTGCATGGACTAGCAGTAGGAATAATAAGAGGCCAGAGCACAGATGATAAAGCAGTGGAGGCAGACACGCACCAAGCGGAGGAACATAATAACCCCACTATATGAGAAGTGGATAAGACGCTAAACGGGCCTAAAAGAGACACTGCATGTCCCACCATTGAGACGAAGGCACTACATCATTGCATGGGCAAAAGCACGCCAAAATATGAGAGCGGAGAGGGCGACAGGAGGTAGTTAATTTAAAAACTGCATTTAGAGTGAAAAGAAAGGAAGAAAACGATCATTGGCAGGGAAATTATATATATAAGACCCTAATAATTGCCCACCACAGACTGCCGCATGGAAGCATAGCAAGGGGAGCGGAAGAGGCGACAATATGGGCAAAGCAGATGGCAAACAAACTAAACTGCAGTTTGATGCCCGCAAATCCACTCGACTACAAGAAGAACTCGAGCAATCAATGGCGGAAGGACCGAGCTCAGGCAACCAAACATCAACGGAGGATCTTAAAGAACTTTTACTTACCATGAAAAGCAGTCTCACCTGAATAGAGACCAAAATGGACGCTATGTGTACACGTATTGACAACATAACACATAAAATTGACCAACATGATGAGCGCATTAAAGAGGCGGAACAATGAATATCTGACCTAGAAGACTCATCTGAAGGACCTAAAGGACAACTACAGAATATGGAATGTCTCTTAAAGGTCATAGCGGCCAAGAATGAGGATTTAGAATCAAGATCCCGACGCAACAACATATGAATCCTGGGCATACCGGAATCCACGAATACTGGCAAAATGGAGGAGTATGTGGAACGCCTGCTTACGACGCTGTTTGAGAGAAGCGCCTTCTCGACAATGCTCATAGTAGAGAGAGCACACCGATCGCTGGCCAATAGACCACTGCCTGGGGCCCCTCCAAGATCGATTATATCACGATTGTTAAATTATCGAGACCGGGACTCTGCCCTGCGATTAGCACGGGAGAAAAAGAAGCTCTCCTTTGAAGGCAATGAGATGGCGATTTACCCGGACTTTACTATGGCGGTCCAGGAGGCCCACAAGAAATTCACGGCAGCCAAAGAGAAGCTACAACAAGCAAACATCGATTATGCCATGCTTTTCCCGGCGCGCCTACGGATTACATATCAGGGCAAGCAACATTTCTTTACAAACCCCCAACATGTAATGGACTTTAAGACGGTAACTACGCGATCGCCTCGTAATGAAAATGCCACTAGCCCATCCAGATCCATAGCAGCCCTGTCAGACATAGAATAAATATAAGAGAAACACACTAATTGACCGCCCAACCATGACAGGAAAAACTAAGATAAAGCTACAAATTAGATATGCAGAAACACAATGGTCTCTCTGAGACTGAGGCCACTTGGCCCAGGAGAAAAAGCATAACACAGGGTGTGAAAGGGGTAATGGAATGGAATGTCGTTGGCGTTACTCACAGACGCATAAATGGAAACATCGGACATACAAGACACTGAATGTTGTCCTGAGCACCCTCGTATACACGAGGGAGAACTGTTGAGCCCTCCTGCGACTCCGCAGCAGGACATCCCTAACATGACATGGTTTAACTTCTTTGTTGTTTTTCTAATTCAACTTCCCACTTGGGACAAATCTATTACGTTAAAGGGTGGGGGGGGAATAAATCACGGCAGGATTGGGCTGCTGATGTGGGAGGGGGAGGGAGAGGGGGAAAGTTAACGACATGCATGATTGCCATGATTCCAGCAATTATTACATGTTATCAAGATACAATGTCACCGTCTACTGAGACTAAATTGATCATACCATTAGCGGTACACTCACCAAATGAACCACCCAAGCCCTCCTAGTCATAATTTTGCCACTTGGAATGTAAGAGGCCTGGGAAATCCTCGGAAGCAAAGATATGTCCTGGCATACTTAGACAGGCACAACATTCACTGTGCCATGATACAAGAAACACACCTTGGTCCTTCTGCCCCGACTTCGTTTGCAGCACGGTGGGCTGCTCATCGAAGCTTCTCTGCATACTCAACACATGCCCGAGGCACGGCTATCCTTGTCAAGAAAAATGTACCACATGCAGACATTGGCTCGATTGTGGACCCACAGGGCCGCTACTGTATAATGTGGGGGGAAACTACCGTCCCAATCCATGACATTCGCCTGTTACTATGGACCCAATACAGACGACCCTGAATTTTTCAACATACTCTGGGGTAAAATACTAGATACTGGATCTACCCATGTAGTATGGGAGGAGATTTTAATATCACTTTAGATCTGACAATGGATCAGTCGCACCTGCAACCCCACCACTACACAAAGGCCCAACGCCGCTGCGAGAGATAGTATCTGAACACAAACTTTTAGACGCTTAGCAAGACTTACACCCAGGTTAGAAGGAGGGCACATGCTACTCTACTGTACACTCCTCGTTGTCACGCATAGACAGCTGGTTAATATCGAGGGGACTGAAAACATGGCTAACAAGGGCGAGTCATTTATCACGCACATACTCGGATCATTCTCCCGTATTGATGACACTCACACCCCCCTGCACTACATCACCCTATCAGTCCTGGAGACTAACAATACACGCCCTATTAGACATTCCGTTCCGGACGGAACTAGAACAAGAAATTACTGAATTTTTCCCTCGTAACATAGACACTGTGCCCCTGTTCTCTACAGTTTGGGAGGCTTTTAAAGTTACCATTCGGGGGGGGGGGGGTGTATAGCAAAAGGGGGAGGAATTCTGAGAGACATTCGAAATACAGTCCACAAACTAGAGATGGACTTAAACACCTAGAAACTCAATTGCAATCAAATCCAAATGCAGATCTAAAAAAGAAAATAAGGGACACGCTATCGGAATACCAAGACACAGCTAACAGAATGTGTCTGTTTCGAGGGAAATATCACAAGGCTCGACAGTATGGGGAGGGGGAGCGTCCCGGGAAGGCCCTGGCGGAACTAATCCGTAAACCAAGATTTTCAAACGCAGTTTTAGAAGTCATCGACAAAGACGGAAAGAAAAACAGGGACACTCAAGACATACTGCAGACATTCTATACATTTTATGATACCCTTTATACAACACACAGAACGACGCCTGTAGAGTTTGACTCATACTTTGAGGATATAGCACTGGGATGGTTGGGGGACGCTCAGAGGGAATTCCTCTTGGCTGATTTTGAAGACGATGAGATTCATGCTGCAATTATGCAGCTTCGCTCTGGACGGGCCACTGGCCTGGACGGGCTTACCGTTGAATTTTATAAAACCTTCAGTGACTCTCTCATCCAGATCCTTAAAAATGTATACGAGGAGGCACGAGAGAATGGTATTCTCCCTCAAACAATGCGTGAGGTACTCATCATATATATACTTAAACGAGGGAAATCGGGTGATAAATGCGATTCATATAGACCACTATCACTTATAAATTGTGATGCCAAAATCCTAGCAAAGATACTTGCGAATCGTATTAGCCTCCTTATGAACGCCTTGGTACTGCCAGACCAATCCGGATTTGTGCCAGAGAGGGCGACCTCACACAAGCTACGCACTCTCTGCCCTTATGCAAGATATTGATCCAGACCTTGCTGCGGTGGCAGTCTTCCTGGACGCCACCAAGGCGTTCGATTCATTGGAGTGGGATTACTTAACTAGCGTCCTGAGGAGAATGGGGTTTCCTCTTCCCTTTTTGTCCTGGATCCAACTACTCTATACAAAAACACAGGCCAAGGTACTGATTAACGGGGTGTGTTCCCCAAGCTTTCAGATCTCAAGGGGAATAAGGCAGGGATGTCCGCTATCCCCTCTCCTTTTTGCGATGGCCATGGAGCCATTGGCAGCCAAGCTCCGGCAACATCACCGGGAATATGCTCTCCAATATCCTGAAAGGCAAATTTTAATATCACTATACGCAGATGATATCACGATTTATCTACGGGAACCTGAAATCAGTCTTAACCCAATACTGCGTGAATTCATACAATTTGGGATGTATTCGGGAGTTAATATTAACTGGGGAAAATCTCAGATATTCCCCCTTACCGACTCAGTTGGAAGGTATGACCCTGAATACCCCTTGACCTGGTGCGATGATGAAATAAAATACTTGGGTATAGTAATAACCAGGGACAAGGCAGAACTTATGAAGGCTAACTTCGGCCGGATGCTTGAAACACTGACAGATTCCATCACTAGATGGATTGCTATGCCCCTCTCATTAGCAGGACGGGTGTCACTAATCAAAATGGTGATACTTCCTAAGCTACTCTACCTCTTCATTAACATCCCCTATGCGCCCAGTAAAATCTTTTTGAAAACTCTCAAATCACAACTCATCCGCCTGACTTGGGGGGGCAGACAACCTAGATTAAAGTGGGAACATCTGACCCAACCATTTGCTAAGGGAGGGTTCAAAGTACCAGATATGGAACTGTATTTCTGGTGCTCCCAGGCACACTACGCGACATATTGGATACATCCACCACCGTACATGCCGCACCTGGCAGTAAAACATGGTTATATGACACCAATACCCTTTGCAGCTTACCTTAGCGCACCGGTCAGGCCCAGAAGTAAAGATCCGACGACTGTCGAGTGCACTAATAGAGCATGGCGTGATATAGCAAAACGGTTACAAACAATACACTCTTCTCCCCCTTGCTATCACTGCAGGGACGGGTGGATCTCCCAGTCACACAGGAAGTGAGCTGTTGCCAAATGCTTAAAAAATATGATACTGACCTGGAGGGACTTGTATGAGGGTGGGACATGCCGCACACGAGAGGCTTTCTTTGGGGACTGTCAGCCCTCCTCAATGGAACTTTTCATGTACGTTCGGCTTTGGCAGGATGTAAAGGCTGCTAGCCCCGCATTCCCCGCTGAACCCCCTGCTTGGCCCCACTGCATGCTTTACTTCAAAGTTCTACCCCTGCACATGTGGTCTCTATGTTATACCGGACCACTCAGGCGGACAGTCAACAAATCGTCCAAACAGCACGGGCAGGCTGGTAAAAGGACCTAGGCAACCCCCTTAGCGACGACCAATGGATATTTTGTTGTCAACAAACCGGTCGAGTCACAGCCAGTAGTAAGCTGCGCATTATACACTTTAAATACCTACACCGCCTTTATTATACTCCTGCAAAATTACTTCGCTTTCAGCTCAGGGAAAACGATAACTGTGATAGATGTGGGAGAGCGGGGGCAGACTTTTTACACCTGGCATGGGAATGTGACCCAATTCAGAAATACTGGGGCACAGTGACTGAAGCATTGGATCAGATGATTGGTTCCCATATACCCAATACCCCACTTACCACAATACTAGGGTACACTAAAGAACTCAAGGCCTCAATCAGGAAATATGTTTTGCTGGGCCTACTTCTTGCCAAATGCAGGGTGGCCTGCAGATGGGGTAGAGGGCGGGCACCCAAATTAAAGGACTGGCTAAACGACCTTGTATCCTGCCAGGAGCAGCTAACAACATATGCGGAGTTGATGCCGCCTACGTCCAGGCCACAAGACATTTGGGAACCCCTACGGGCATACCTGCTGGAGCGATCTACCGATGGGGACACAGGAGGTAGGACTACTAGAGACTCTGATACGGCACAGGAATGAAAATGTATAAGATGCGGAACGATGGGGGGGATACCGAATTAAAAAAAGCATATTGTTTGTGACCAAGACTGTACGAGTTACGTTTGTTGCCTTAATAAGTACACTTTGGTAAATGGACTATGTGAATGCAGAAGTATACGGTGATTATAATATTTTGTGGATATCATGGCCTTTATAAACGTATCAAGATTGTGTTGTGTCGTGGACAGAACAGGAACCTGTTCAAGTTGGTTTACAGTTGTAAAATCAATAAAAAGATTTTTTATTTTTTTTAAAAAGACCTGTCAGCATTAGAGTTGTCTTCCCCCAAACATTTTGACTTTACCCTCCTATTTTTCTGAATTCATTTTTAGGACTCTGTGCACTTTACCACTCCTAATCAATCCAAATGTGCTTGTGCTCTTGGCCTAAAACATGGTAAAATTGAATTACACCTAATTAGCATGTTTAATTTACTTATAAATCCCTAGTAAAATGGTATACCATATACCCATGGCCAATAAATTAAATGCTAATAGTGTGCCTGCAGCACCTATTTTGCCACCCAACTTAAGTAGCCCCTTAGAACAAATGCCAGGTCTTCCATTGCAGCCTGTTGCAGTTTTAAACTGCCAATTCGACTTGGCATTATAACCCCCTTGCCAAACCTAAAACTCCCTGTTTATTATATATACGTCACCCCCTAAGGTAGGCCCTAGACAGCCCATAGGGCAGGGTGCATTGAAATTTAACAGTTGCCCATGTACTTTAAAGTTTTACATGTCCTGGGAGCACAAAAAAAACCATTTAGTTTTTTCACTAACGAGAGGCCTATTTCTCTCAATGGATGACATTGGGCTACATTATTACATTTAACACGTGCTAACCTTTGATTGGGAGCAGGTAGGAAAGTCATATTTGGTGTCTGAGAAATTATTTAAAATCCTCCTTAATGATAAACTCAGAGTTTAAGTCACAATTCTAAAAATGTCACTTTTAGAAAGTTGGCATTTTCTTGTCCCATCCATTTGTCTCAACCATTTGGTGCCTGCAGCCTGTTCCTAGGTCACACAACAAGATGTGAGTGACAGTAGTCCTTTGTATATTTCTCCCAGACAACTACACAATAGAGAAATTAGGTGTGCCTGGATGGGTCATCTCAAGCAGGTTGAGGGAGTGGAGATGGGCACAGTCCCACTTATACATTAATAGGCCCTCACATAAAGAACTTCACACTAGTCCATTTTGCCGGTAGCCAGGTTGGAGAATGGGAAGGGTGGCAGGAAATTCCAAGCATCCTGAAAGGAGAGCTTCTAGTAACTTTTACCAATTCAAAGAAGGCATCAGCGATAAAAAGGGGACTCTCAAACCCACTCTCCAGATCACTTCTGGATCTCTAGAAGACTCTGCTGCAGGAAGGACTGTCCTGCAGCTCTGCTACTCTACTGCCATGCTACCTGAGGAAGAAGGACTGGACCTGCACCTTGAACTTAAGACCACCAGAGTAACTCCAAGAGCTATTTGTCTGGCCTCCTGATCAGAGCGTCAAGGACAGAAAAGGCTCCAACAATCTTGAACCCTGCACCTGAACTGTTCCTGCTGTGGGCTCTGACCCGGCACCTGGTGCCAACCAGTCCTGGGCCCTTGGAAGTATGACTAAAGGTGCTCTACCAGTCCAGCTGTAGTCCTCAACAGAACCAAAGCAGTGCGATCCAACCCGAAGCAGGACCTCACATTGCAGCCCTCACAGCTCCTCATCGGAACTGACACAGCGCAACGCAACTCGATACTGACCTCGCATCGCAGCACCTCTTCACAACCGACACAGCACAATGCAAGCCGACACAGGAACTCCCATCCCACCTCAGAACCGCCACTGCCTGCGCAATGCCTTGCATCAAAGACATAAGGTACAATTCTCAGCGGGCGTCAACTGGTCCATGTATCCGGCCAAGCCTCCATCGCAGTTGGACTGAACTTGTAACTTTGTCCTTATTCGGCACAACAAGGTAACCACAGTTGGTGCTTTGTGCTTTTAAGCACTAGTTTTAACTAAATCTTTAAAATTGCATATCTCCAGTTCTACCAATTGTAATTTTATCATTCTGGAGTGAAATAATTTATCAAATTTACTCAATTTTTCTACATTTTTGTGGAATTTCTCTTGTGTTTTCACTTTATTGCTGGTTGTGTGCTGCAGAATGATACATTGCCTTTTAGTTAATGCTTTTGTACCAAGATACCAAAGGGTTAAGCAGGAGTTAATTTAGTGACTTTTGTGGTTCTCCCTGACGGGGATTGTGACTTTTGAGGTTAACACCCCCTCAACCAGCAACATAATTTCTCGCAAAACCCAAAGAAAGGATTCAAAAATAAGCTTTTAACAATTTTCTCAACAGTGGAGATGAGCCATTCCAGCCCTTTGCATCCCCTTCAGCACGTGGCCATTGGCACCCATAATGCATTGTCTCCTTAACAATTTAATCAGGTTATCAACAGTATCTTCTATCTTTACTAAATTATGTCAGTTACTACCCCCTCCCCCCCAAATTACGTAAAGTAGTAGTGGGTTCCATCATTCTAATGCAAGCACTAATACTGGTTTGAGAGCAAACTTTAATTTGCACCTGAAATCAGATTAAAATGCAGGCACAAATTATTCAGTCTGGCATTTTTTGCCTGGGCGACTTTTGCCTTACCAAACCTTTTTCAATTTATGCCGAATAAAAGAGCACCTCAAACGGTGATTATGACACACTCTTAACCATTGTGAGGAACGTAAATTCGAACAGATTGCAAATTGTCCACCTAGTAAATATCGAACTCCATCGATATTTAACAGATTTATGATTTGAACAGTCAATAACGCTCTCTAGTTGTTTTTTGGTTGTATATGGTTTCACTGTGACAATTAGGATCATCCATAGGTAAAGGTATTTTTGCATCACGTTTATTAAACATGGTACGTGCACAATATGCTTGTGGTCTCCACAACAACCCAGTAGACATCAAAATGGACTCAACGGATCTTATATAGATCATAACTCAAGTATGGAATACAGATGTAAAAACGGAAAGCGGTTTTATATTTGTATTTGTATCATAACCCTTTTTGTATATTAGTCAGGAAAATGCATGAGATATATACTTACAAATACAGGCATGTAGTATTCTCAGAATCAGTTGTGAGATAAAGATCTACAGCTGACCTTTTTAATGGGAATTGAGCCATGACTGAATTTGATTATATGCACCCATAGCAGCTGCACTGGCTGAATATTTTTACAGCAATATTGTAAAGGAGATGAGATACCCAGGGTCATATCTCATTTGTGAGACGTGCAAATAATGAAGATGGTGGAGAGAATGTTTTCTGTTTAGGATTCTGGTGACACTGCCCTCAACGTGATTCCCTTTGTATGCTTATCTTATGTTTTCATAATCATATTAAATAGTATTACATGCCTTAATTCTTATGTAACATACTATACAAGAAATAAATAGCATTAAGAATTTAATTTGATGTTTTATCTTCATCCACCAAAGAATATCTCCAACATGATTGAGTTTATTAAACATGACTTTGGATCTGTGCTTAAAGGAATTAGCCTTATCTAGCTAGGAGTTAAATGCCATGTTTCTCCTGCCCTATTGTTATGCAAAACAAGTGTGTTGACATCAACCACACTATTGTTGTCATAGTGCTTTGTATGTCGTAGCCTGTTGGCTATATTATACTCTAATTACCAGGCAGCAGGTGCAGAAGCTCAGCTCAAGGAGCGCTGCACAGAAAATCACGGCCGCAGTTCGGACCCGCAGCCCCACAAGGTAACTCGGAGGACAGACCCTGATTACTTAAAAAGCACTGGAGCATTTTACATTTCAGAGAAAATCCCAATACTGTACTTGTGGGCTCTCTGAACTGTAATACTTTATTCCTCTGTTAAACTGATTTACTGTTTAAAAAACAAATATCTTTAACATTTGCTTTTAAGTGTTGTTAATTGACCCAGGAGAAAAAACGAATACTTTGTAGACTTGCTTTCAAGTGTTTTAAGTTGAGTTTTAACCTTTACTATTTGTACTGCCACGTATGCATCTATGGCTGCTCAGTGCTCACACACTTAATGGCTGCCACTAAGAGATGCCATTGATCCAGCGCTATATTAGCCAACAACATTCATACACCATATAGTCACTTGGGCCCATACATTCACACTACACTAATACTTACGCTGGGTGTCAGATGTACTCTTTTATCAAAGTCCCTGCTACCAATTACCTTCTGATTGAAGAGTAATGACTTACCAATGGATCCTTTGCTAATTGGGAAGTTTAAATTGAGTGACATTCATTATAGTACATTATCCTGAAATAATCACTGAGTCAGGAAGTTTTAAAATGTTTATCTAAAGTTTTAGCAGAGTAAAATACAGAAAACACGGTACTTGATTGAAATACCCAAGAAAAAGCATAGAAATGATTTTGCTAATAAATGACGGTGTTTAAGGAAGAGGAGAAGATAGAGACAGCAGCGCAACTAAAGGTTGCAGTATAGTTACCTAAAATGCGAGAACCAAGCCCCTTAGCCAAGGAGTTGGAAAAGATAGGACCCAGGAAGGATGAAGAGTAAAGACTTCTTCCAGGATCAGGACAGGACAGGTAACCTCTCTACAACGACGCCTGCGCCGTTCCCCTCTCTGATACTCGACTTCTCTCGATTCTCCCGTGCCTTCCTTCTAATGGACTCCACCGCCCCCTCCTCAGGACCTCTTCTGGACAGGGATTCAGTCAGCAACCGATCAGCATGGCAGTCTGGAGCTCTTCTGTCAGCATCTCCGCTCTCCTGTGTTAACTAATTAGCTAATTCTATATCTATTATACCCTTCTACGCCCATGTACCTCCCCTTAATGTTGCTAAAATATGGGACCACTACTTCGGATTGGACAGGGACAGGGGGTGGATTCTCGCACCATATCGATTTGGCCTAAATTGTAAAGCCTATTGTCTTTACGTTCCCTCCCCTTCAAATTAATACATTCGCTTTATTTCCCACCCGTCTCATGACAAATGTTATATATTTTACAGGAGAAAAGTAACAATTTGTCCGCCGGAAACATTGGGTACATCATCTTCGGCCAATAGGTCGTGGCCTTGGGAGACGTCCAAGTTGACTTCACTTGGCAGGCATACAGGACACATGCGCAGAACCCTCTGTCTCTCGAGTTTCAAGACACCAACCCAGGCCCAAGTTTACGAATTACTAAAAGTGCAAGAAGAAAATATTAAAATCACAAATAAAAAGTTTCACTGTATACCCACTTTCCCTACTCTATTCCCATTTAATCATAATACTATCCTGCATTAGTAGCGTTAAGAAAACGACAATTTAATAATGACATGAGAGCAAGCTTAAGCATGTGAAAACATTTAGCCGCCATTTTAATACACACTGCGCAGAAGCAGAAGTTTCCCACCAAGCAAAGAAAGACGTCACACCATGTGATCAGGTTGCGACATGCGCAATGAAGTCCCGCGCTTTTAGCGGCCATCTTGGTTTATAGACAAGCGTTATTCATTAGTAAAACACATAGGCAAGCGTCTATCCCTTCTGTGTTTGTGAATGCAAAGATTAGTATTGACAGTACAAGTTTAATAAATTAATACTATGAGGAGGATTGCTTACAAGCAAGTTTCATTTTTGAAACCTTGCTCCATCACCATCTGGGGGGGGGGGAGCGCTCCAGTGGATGAAACCTGCCAACAGGTGCAGGAACTCAACTCAATGAGCTCTGCACATAAAATCACGGCTGCAGAGCGCACGCACTGCGGACGCACGCAGCAGGCACGCCAAAGGTAAGCCCGTTCGCATCCCATCCATGGCCAGTGCCAGTCACTATGAAGGTTTTACTCCAGATACCAACCAGCACCTTTGCTACACATCAGCGGCAGTGAAGAAGCTTATCACCCTCTCCTGTAAGTCTAACCTATCCTCGAGCATAGGCCCAGCCTCATGCGTCCATTGCAAAACCTGTCTAAATTTTCAAAGCCATTACAGGAGCACAGACTTTCTTGAGAGCCGCCCTTCTCAACGTCCGCTCTCTACACAAACACTCCGCTGACATTTACAATCTACTTTTAGACTCTGAATATGATGTATTTTTCATGTCTGAGATTAGGATGAAAGAAGACTCCCCCCCCAGATACAGAACTAGCTGTCCCAGAAAATGTTGCCTGTATTCACAAAAACAGGATAGGGAAAGCAGAAGATGGGGTAGCTATTGCTTTTAAAAACTACATACACTGCTCCACTTTCCCCATAGAAGACATAAAGGGTGCCGAAGCGCTAGGCTTCTGCCTGTCCCTTGCCGCACAGTCTTCTTTATTGGGTGGTCTTCTCGATCGCCCCCAGGGCTACGCTGGGGAACTTATCGATTCACTGGACTCGGCCCTTGCCCCTTAAGTCATAAGCTACTCTAACTTCACATCCTTGGTGACCTTAATCTTCAAATTGATAATTCGAAAGACAAAATGACCAGAGCATTTCTAGATGCCACCTCAGCCCTCAACCTCTCACTGATTCCCTCAGTCCTCACACACAGGACAAGGCATACCATTGATCTTATACTGGCAAACTTACCTATTTCCCTAGAGACACCAGCAGAAGCCACCTGGCCCGATCATCTCTTACTGAAGTTTTCAGGTGTTTCTCCCAGAACAAAGGTTGCCACACACCCTAATTCCTCAGGCTCCTGCATAAGGCCATGGAATAAAGCCAACATATCTGAGCTAAAGAGAATCCTAAATTTCTCGATAACCACCCTACTGGGTGACGTCATTGGGGATTTAGCCTTAGTCAATCAATGTCTCTCAGACGCTGCAGACTGTATTGCCCCCATACAATTCTCCACTCCCAAGAAGCTGAGTCTTTCACACCTCCCAATGAAGAAGAACTAAAAAGCCTCCTTCTATCGTGCAAATCTGGCTCACCATTAGATCCACGTCCCCCACATATAATGAAACAAATAATAGAGGTTATCAGCCCTGTATACACGAAGGTGTTTAATGCCTCCTTTCAAACAGGCTCAGTCCCGCTAATATGGAAACAAGCCAGTGTTATCCCGCTACTGAAGAAACCCAAAGCAGACAGTAAAACTCTATCTAACTTCAGACCCATATCCCTTCTCCCAGCAGCCACAAAAAGTCCATAGCAAACAACCAACTCTCAGATCTCCTAGAATCCAGTCACCTTCTGCACCCCTCCCAATCAGGTTGTCGATCACGACACAACACTGAAACATTGTTGCTGGAAGTTTCTGAGCCGCTAAAATAGTACCTGGATCTTGGACACAATGCAGCACTCATCTTGTTAGACCTAACCTTACCTAACCTTGTGAACCCTAACCTGGGTTGGACCGGCACCTGGCCCAAGGACGGACCTACACCCCGTCCGCCCACATTGGCAGCCAGGAACCTGGGAATCACCTTTAGCAATGACCTATCTTTCAAGACCCATATGCACTCAGGTGCCAGAAACTGTATATGGATACTCAAGGCTCTCCAGAAATTCCTTTCCCTTTTCCCTTGGGAGGCCCACAAAACTGTGGTTCGAGCCACAATTCTCTCCAGGCTGGACTACGTGAACACCTTGTACCTGGGTCAACCCGCACACCTAATCCAATGACTGCAGGTGATCCAAAACACAGCAGTGTGCCTTCTCTTCAATTTGTGAAAAGGCTACTGCACTTTTTCCTTCCTTGCCAAACTGCACCGGCTCCCAGTCAGCAAAAGGATCACCTTTAAAGCACTCACTTTAGCACACTGGGCCCTGCACAACCCCGGCCCCAGCTATCTGAACAAGCAAATCAACAACCACCAGCCCAGCAGAAATCTGCGTTCCAGTAAGGGTAACCTCATAGCAATTCCCCGCTTAAAAAAAACTAGATGTGTTGGGACCTCCTTCCTAGTATGTATTGCCAAAATCTGGAACCACCTCCCTCTTCAGCTCAGAAGCTTAAAAACTGAATCTGCCTTCCGCAAATCCCTAAAAACTTATTTGTTTAGCCAATAATACCCTCTCTCCTTTTCTTTCCCGCTTCCTGTTACTTCTTGTAGCAGCGTCGGGACACTCAATTTTGAGCAGCTGTTTGCACTATACAAATACTGTCATTCATTAATTCAATAAATATTTATCATTCTTTCTCCTGAAAACGTCCAGTCATTTATTTACTCTTTGAAGTGTTGGATTCATCAATTTTGTTTTCTAACATAAATGATCACAACCTGGTCGCCATCTGTCTCTCCTGCCCAGACACTGACCAGCTTGCCCGTCAGCCCTGTAGATTTACAATATAGATAATAATAAATCAAAAATCACTTGTCATGTCTCATCAGAAGATTGCTTGTCCCATTTTTCATGCATTTTCGAAGATAAGTCCCATAACCCCTCTGATCCAGGTTTTCCTACCACTCATTTAACTAGTACAAACCCTCCTGCCCCTTCTAAGCCTGGTAGTAATTCTCTTCCCTTTACCATTGATCTGAGTGATGTAACTTCTGCATTTTAAAGAGTATTCCTGGCAAGGCCCCTGGACCAGGTGGGGCTCCGATTGATGTATTTAGACATAATACATCCTTCAGGGCCCCCCTGTTGACAAATGTAATCTGTGCTCTATTCCAAGCAGAAATTTCAAGTTCTTGGAAGAAATCCACCATTTTGCCCATCTTCAAGAAGGGTGACAGAGGAAATCCAACAAGTTACCGTACAATGTCGCTGTTGGATTCTTCTGTCAAAATCCTCGGCAGGGTGATTCTAAAGCTTTAGTCATGGGCGGAAGACAGGGGCTTCCTTTCTGAAGTGCAGTTTGGCTTTTGAACAGGCCTGGGCACAGTGGAACAGTGCCTCAACCTGCTCCTGATCATGGGGAAGTATGCCAAGGTCAAGAGAGGTTCAGTATACCTCGCCTTCATGGACCTTTCCAATGCATTTGACCTTGTGGACCGGGGAAGGCTGTTGGACCTAATGAGCAAAGCTCGAGTAGACATCTGCTTGATTAAACTCCTCAAGCATTTACACTGGGATACTTTAGCACAGGTATGATTTGTCCCTGATGGTAAGTGTATGCCTACTTTTAAGGTTGATAAGGGGGTTAAAACTGGGGTGCATTCTAGCTCCCTTCCTATTCCTCTTTTATATTAAACTCAACCTTACTGTACAAGGGAGAGGCGGATTGCCCAGTGCCCGTACTCTTGTACACGGACGACACTGTGCTACTGTTGCTTACTACTAACAAGTTGCAGCTTCTGCTGGACTCCTTTAATGATTTTATGGTGGACCTGAAGCTAAGGGTCAATCATAAAAAATCATTAATCATGACCTATGGCCCTAGAAATACCCATTCACGCATGTTCACTATTGATGACACCCCTAGCATGAACGTTTTAAATTTTAATTATTTAGTGATTTTGCTGGATACTAATTTTAAATGGGACAAGCTCCTGGCTCTGAAAGGGCTTAAAATGGACAATGCAGCTGACGTAATTTTCAAATTTGCCATAAAACTCCAACAAAAACCAAACAAAGATCTAATCTCCCTCTAGAAAGCAAAATGTATTTTCTGAGCACTTAAGGGGGAGTCTTGGGGCACTCGTATTGTGGCCGTTTACAAACAGCTGAAAACAAATTTCTCTCCAGATTGCTGGCAACCATCAAAAGCACTGCCAAGATCATCACCCACTCTGAAGTTGGTCTTTTGTACATTGAGGACACCATCAAACTGGCACCACTCCTATTGTGGGTAAAAATCTGGAGTTCCCCACTTACTCATTTTTCCAGCCATGTTTTAGCTGATTGTGTTAATTTAGATTATGGAAATAACATTGTTTGGCTAGCGCACAGCAGAAACTCCTTCCCAGACCAAGGTGCCCCACATTGTTTTTGTTCACCTAGCAAGTTTGATAGCAAAATGAAGACCTTAATTTGCTTTCTTTTCCAAATCAATAGTAATTTAAAGAGGTCTAATAAGTCTCATGCGATGAACACCATGTGCTACCAAATGGAGATCACTTCCTCTAAATGTGTCGAACCATATTTTGGGCCTGATTAAGATTTTGGACTGCCGAACCCGAGGTGGAGTGCCGTTGCAGTCGGGAAAAAGCCGGACCAGTGGTCTGACGGCCGTATTACAAGTACAGCGGTCTGAGAATTTTGGGACCGTCACACCATCCAGGGAACCGTGTCCCCTGGTGGTGGCGCAGCAGTCTGGGGCAGCACTAAGCATATTCTGAGTTTCCCCATCACCAGCTTTTTCATGGAAGGCTGGCGGTGGGGAAACAAAGGGGGCCCTACAGGGTCCCCTGTTGCCCTGTACCCTGGGGTGCCTGCAGGAGTGCACATAGTGTGCCTCCCTGTGTGCAAAAAACAAATTGATGGACAGAATGTTGAACAATGTCAAGTATTCACCCCAGTACAGAGATCTGGGCCTAAATCCATTGTTTTTTTCTCCCTGTGCCATTCCAGTTTAAACAAGGCCATATGCAAAGCATTCTTGACCCTGCTCCCAATGGGAACAGACCAGCCTGAATTGCCAGGCCAGGATGTTTGTTTCCGGCCCAGGGAGGGCCTGGCTTGGCAGTTCAGGCTGGGAAGTTCCCATGTGGAACAGGGTCAAGACTGATTTGCATATGGATGGGTCCAAACTAGGGTGGCATGGTGAGCAAACGAACGATGGATTAAACCCTGATCTTTGTGACTGGGGGTGAATGTTTGCATTGTTCAGCATTCCGTCCGTCATTTGTTCCTTTTGCTTTTGTTGCCCTAAGCGCGAAGGGTGCTCACTGTGCCACTGGATTCAAGCTAGCCTGGCTGATGAAAGGTCATGCCCCAAAACCAGTCCCAGGATGCTTGTTTCCGGTCCAGGGAGGACCTGAGTTGGCAGTTCCGGCTGGACTATTCCCATGAGGAACAGAGTCAAGACTGATTTGCATATGGATGGGTCCAAACTGGGGTGGCGTGGTCTTTGTGACTGGGGGTGAATGTTTGCATTTTACTGACTGCCTTTGTGAAACCAATTATTATTGCAATACGATAATATCTTATGCTACTAAAAGTATCTGATCATTCTAACAAGTAACAGAAAAGATGCATTTAAAGTGTATTAAAAAATTCTGTCATTCATAGCAGGGTGAAAAAGAATATAGCTTAGTAATGCTGGGCAAGAAGAATCTGAGGTGTAATATTTATAAATTCCATATTTGTGAATTCACCAATTTACAAACAAAATAAAACAAAACAAAATCCGTATTATAAATGGCTTTTAAATGTCACAAGAACCCTGATAAATTATGTAGCACCATATCACACATTATGTGTATTATTATATTACATTCTTATTTAGGGGCAGATAGCTTGAAAAAGAAGAATTTTTTAAACGGCAAAACGTTCCTTGAAGACAGTAAGTGAAAATCTGATGGGTATTGGTATGTCCTTGTGCTAAACTGCATAGTAACGCCCTCATCATTCTTTGGATATGGTCACTTTCTTTTTTAACCCCTCATCTACTCGTACACCCTGCATATTGTAACATGTTGAGTTACATGCTAAAAGGTAGTTTAAACATATAGAACTCTTTTCATAGTCTTAGGAATATTTCTAGGGTCATGATTCTAAGAGGATTAGAGATAATGCGGTCTATTATTTCTGTGATTATTGGCATAACGCATTTCCTTTATGAATTAAAAACATCCAATCCACAAGTAAATTAATTTTAGGAATATATTTTTCACCAAAGACACTAATAAAACACTCTTAAAAAACGCACAGACAAAAGAACTGAAGTCAAACTCGAAATATCAGTGATTTGTAACCACTTAAGAGATCCTAGAGATACGTAAAGCTGGTGACTATGACATTATCTTTTTGGGTCATTACTTAAAGATGGTTACAGGTGGTGTCGGTGCTCTATTTTTACAAGACATTATTTCAGTGGTGAATTACAAATATGTTTCCGTTATGAAGTAAATATCTGACTTGATAGTCATTTTTCTGCACATAAATATTTCATCATTATAACAAAAACGATGTACAGTAAACACCGTTCAAATAAAGAAAAAAACAGCTGTCTAGATAAATGCACTGACATGGCATTTATCCATGATCCGCACTAAGGCCCTAAACCAATGTATCAACTTTATGTATTTAACTTTTAATGGCTGATGATGCTCTAACCCCGCCCTTCAAACAAGTTGTAGTCAACATTTTAAGATCAAACATAGATTTATATATTATGACTTTAGAAAGTTTTGTTCAGCTTTTTCTTGCGGGGTCAGAATTACTTTTTCAATGGATGCAGATAGTAGCTGTATGTACCACTCCCAACAGGTACAGATACAAAGAGACAAACAGTAATTACTTGAACAGTCAGAATAAAGCACTTTTCATTAACCTAAAGTTGGCTAAACATACAACATGGTCAAATGTAGCCATTTTTCTGAAATAAAAACTGAATTTCTACAACACAAAACTTCTAGCACGAATGGCTGTCAGACCTAAAATCATCTGACAATATTCCAACTCAGATTCAGAGCCCCATTGGCTCCCCTTGCTAGCTCGCACACTATTTAAAACCGGCTGCATCATTTACAAAGCCATCCCAAACAGCACAAGATCACCATCTCTGGTGGCTTTCGACACAGCCACAGCTAGGACACAACAAGACTGGAGGCTGAAGTGTAGAAAAAGAAAAAAACAAGGAAGCAGGCCTTTTTTTCTATGCACCCAGGCACTAGAGCAACATCCCCAAACCATAAGGACTGCTCCACACTGTCTAAGTTTGAGAAAAATGTGGAGAAACACCTCTTAAATGAACAAACTACAAACCAGTAACCATACACCTTTGTTCCCAGAACCCAGCTGCCTCTCTTATTGCTCATTGATTGTATGCTTGCCTTTGACCATGTACAGCACTTCACTGCTTTTTAGGTCGAGCCTCGAGTAGCGCTCAAGCGCTGCTAGGCGAAGACTTTATGTAAGGGGGTTTGAAAAGCTGACCAGACGCTCGGGCGTCGTGGCCTTTTTCGGGCGGTTACGCGCGCCGCAGACATGTGTTTCCCATTATCGTGCCCAGACGCGGGCGCGATAATTGGAAACACATGCCGGAAAAGGCCATGACGCACGAGCGTCTGGTCAGCTGAGCAGGCTGCCGCGCTCGCTCGCCCTCGCCCCGCTCCTCTCGTCCCCGCTCCTCTCTTGTTACATTGGCTGCACCCCTTTGACCAAAGTGCAAAGAGATTGTTAATTCCTTTACTGAGGTGCTCTGAAGAGTCTAGCTGCTTGCTGGAGGAAGAGAGCAGTCAGTCGTCCGAATTGTAGGACTGCTGGTAAGTTGTCTCGTCACAAAGGGTTGCCCAGCCTGCATGTCTCCGGTATAACAACGTTGCAGCGTCTGTGGCGCACCCCGCTGCTGGGAGCCACCAGGGCTTTACCTTTCACACTCAGTGCATCACCCCTTGCGCCCCTCTGTCCCCATCTACGCGTGTACCTGTCCTGTTCAGCTGTCAACGCTTCACAGCACAGCGCGATAACGTCAGGGCCCTATGCCCCCGTCACTTCCCAACCTCTTGTATTCGTCCAGGAATAAGCAACGTAATTAAAGCATCCTACACAAGTAATCAAAAGTGGTATTGATAAAAATAAAATGACGCTTGGCTCTTAATACAGCTGCTTTTGTTGCGCAACGTGATGGTACTATGATTGGCCTTGCAATGATGAAGTACAAAGCCCTGCCGAGATTCCGTCCCTTGACGCTGTGGCAAGACAAAATGCACGTGCTTAACTCAGATCCATATTTTCTGTGACCCTACACAATGTAACTGGTGCTCATGTAAAGCTCTCCAGTACTTCTGGGTTGGGTTCGCGATATATATATATCTTATCCACACAAAACCAGCAGGGTGGGTCTTTTTTTCGGTTTCACGCAGACGCTTGTTTTCTCAGGGGATGATCAACTCTCTCGAGCCATCTTTTGGGCATTTTACATGCGGGAGAAGGTGGTGGTAACACTGAAGTGGGCTGAGCCAAAAGGGGTGGTGGGCAGCAGTCTTCTAAGAATAGATTTCGGCACCTGCACCTTTTAAAAAATATATATAATAAGCACTGACTATGGGTATTAACACCACTGAAGTCAGATAAAGAAATGTTGCTTTTCCTATTGACCCAGAGTTGGCCTATGGCTTACCTCCTTAACAGTTTCAGATACGGGTGACGGGCCGTAGTGAGTTATATGATTCTAGACAAAGAAGTGACCAACTTCTTATAGACAGCCAAGAGACACCACCTTAAGACTAAAACAGGAATAAACACACATGGGATGAGTGCAATGGAACTTACTGCATTTTGACTTCAGGAAATGTGGATTAAAGTCATTTAACTGATCGAGTTTGGGTTAGGTTTCTGGAACTAGTTTTACACTTTTGATTTTAGCTTTAGTGGCTCAGTTTGGGGTATTAGGGGCCAGAGCATGGCGGCTTAATATTTAAGGAGACTGTATATTATATAGTAGGTTTACTTGGTCAGTCTTTTCTACTTGCAGGATTTCACAAAGGGACACAATTACTAAGTAATAACAAGCACTGGCATAGCCAATAGGTCTCGCCTTTGGGACCTTATAAGTGTTTAGCCATGCAACAGTTGTTGTTGCACCACGGATATTGTGCTGCATAACTAAATACTTATACGGTCCCAAAAGCGAGACCTATTGGCTATGCCAATGCTTGTTGTCTAGGCTTGTGCCATACTGCATGAATACATACATACATACATACTTGCATGCATACATACATACATACATACGTACATCCATACATACAAATATTCTATCCCTTGACCAATCAAAAATAGAATTTCCAGGATCGCACTTACCTTGTTTGTGCAAATTCATCAACTGGATCAAAAGTGAGTAATAATATTTTGTCTTTACACCAATTTGATTTAACCATAACTGCAGAAGTGTGAGTCACAGGTATATGATGACTTGAGCTACACCTAGGTGTGTAAGAAAAGTCATATACATCTCAAACGTTCCTACACTGATTTATAAAATCTAGATTACTTACTTTTTCTAGTGCACTTACATTGATCAAAAATTCTATAGCTTGATTCTATACCCATAATTAAAAATGTAGGATTGGGGTGTGAAGGGCGGCATAATCAGGCATTAACTACTCATGGTAAAATCAGAAGTAAGTGTCATTCCTTGGTGGGAAAGGGAAAGAAAAGTTCCTTTTTTTAAAGAGGGTGAGATAGCTAGATTTTACCAGAAGAGGAGTATTTCCTTATGAAGAAAAACAAGATAAAACTGCAGAATGTGAAAATACATATTCCTATATGAAGTGCACATGCAAGTCTCTTATCTACTTGAAAGTCAGAATGTGCATAGTATTGCAAGTATAAGTACTTGTGCCAATCTTTGACCTTCTGCATATGTAAAAAGTTGCTGTTGGTAATAGATCTGGTTTGTGGTTGCAGGGAAAGGTCAGATGCAATGATAACTCTGAAGCTGCAGATTTGCATGATTGTTTGAGTACTAGCCACACACATGGGTAGAAATATGCCAATTATTTCGCTCCAAAGTGATTAATAGCAAATTGCCTCATTTAAAGATGGGCAGTAAATGAAATAGACATCAAACACTGCCCTGTTCCTTAGCCTCTTGCATTATCCAGCTACTTTAGTGTGCAGTCGGTGGTATTTTTTCAGGCATTGGATCACACGCAGCTCTGCAATCATGAACACCGTTTGAATTCCCGATGATGGCAGAATGGCATAGGTCAGTCTCTCTGATTATTTCCCATACGTTTTTTTCCTGTCTGGATCAGTCACGTGTATCATGGCAGTCTCTTAGCATTCTGGGATACTATACCCAGTGTGTCATGGACATTAGATTTTTTTTAAACACATCTGCCAAAGTTCTGGTAGTCTGCCTAAAGAGCACTAAAGTGCAGGCATGTCCACCGTCCTGTAAATATACGTGGACCGGCCATCACTGTTTTTTGTCAGTGAGGTTGCTTCTGCTATGCGGGCATGACACAGTGGGGAGCCTGAGAGAGAGAAGGTGCTTATGTACAATGCCTGGTCCTCTAATGTATACCAGACGCGGTCCGTGCAGGTAAGAGCGGTGGGGCGGTGGGGCCCGGTGGGGGAGATTTCGACATATGACCACAAGGGAAAATTAATGATTTATTTAATTTTCACTCACGGTTGTATGTTGAAATACCCCCCCACCTGGCCCCACCGTTCTTACCTGCATGGACTGCGGCTGATGTGTACATTACTGTTCTGCAGAGATGTCCTCACTCATAAATCCCACTCAAAGTGTGGGAAATGAGCGTTCCTAGATGTGATTTGCCCTTAAAGCTTGGGAATGCTAAAAAACGTATGTTTGTGGCATACCCAAACTCCTCTCCCTCCCCTTTCCACCCTGGAAAGGCTCATACATTTACTCCTGCACAGGGCTGTGCACTGACCTCCCAAAGTAGGAAGGGGGATGAACTAATGCAATATTTGTTGGGGATGCAGGGGAAGGGTTTGCTTCAGGAGGAAAAATATTTTCTAGCAGAGACAATTTTCTTTTTTTAAATGTGCATTTGCACGGGCCATTCTATTCCTCCTAGTCAGTATTTCCTGCTGTAGAGAACTCTGCACAGCTGGAATATGAGCCCCTCTAGAAATTCCTGTGACCTTTCCAGAAGTTTTCTTGGAAGCCTATATTTAGTGCTGCTATCCAGGCATATTCCTCTGAAAATTTGTGAATAGACAAATGTCAGAAAATCAGTGCTTAATTTATGCTGGTAGTTTCTGGTGCTTTAAAAATGCACATATTTTTGCAGTTGTGGCAGAGATCTCCATCCAAATCAAAACACACAGAAAGGGCCTGGGGAGATTTAAAGCACAACGGGATTTGGCTCCCCAAATACTTATATGAACTACAAAATAAACACCTGGGTCTAATAAAAAGAAAAGGAAAAAGCAACGAGAATTGATGTACCTAAGTAATGTTGAGTATTCCCTTTTAAGGACGAATTCCCTCACCCACCAGAGGTGGCATGCTTCATCATAGGGAACCTCATCGCACTGTGATGCCTAGTCATGGTGCGGGCTACAACCGCTTCGCTAGAAGGAGGAGCTCAGGGATGTTTTCAGAGGTATGATAAAATAACTTTCTGAACAGAACAGAAATATGTGCATTTTTAAATACCACTCAAGGGATGAGAAGTGGGTTTCAAAGTCGTGGTTTGCTTTTAAAGTTTGAAAACGTCCACCGATATGCACACTTGTGGGCATTCCCAATCTTCCTTTTCCACCCTGCAATGAGTAGTATATTTACTCTAGCACAAGGATGGTATAACTCCTTGTTGAGGGTGGAAGGGTGAATGAATCACCCACAGATTTGCTGGGGGTGCAAGTGAAGGGCTTTCTCAATAGAGAAAAAAAATATTTTCCACAGCAGATGTAAAATATGAAAAGAGGAATGTGAATTTGAACATGGATCCCTTTACCCCCTCGGCTAGAGAGAACTCACAGCGGGAATAGGAACATGCTCAAAATGTCACCTGACCTGCAAAGAAGTGCAACCTTAAACCTGTGCCTGACACATCTTTCCAGGTGCACTCCCGGGAATGTCTGTAAATAGCGAAATGTCAGAGAAGTATGTTCAGGAAGACTTGGAGGTCTCATCCAGTACTCTTCCAACTGCTTTTATGAATAGGGCTCAAATTTTTTACTGCTTTGAATTTCATTTGTTAAAGTATTTCAAAATTCTTATATGGTAAAATACATATTTCTAATTTCTGAAGTTTAGAAAACGAGTACACTCTTGAACTGGTCTACCACACTTGTTGATGGAAACCTCTTGGGATCATACCAACTTTCTCAGAAATTAAATCCTGCACCCTGAGCGCATCAATGTGCATTACTGTTCTCCAGTGTTTACCTAAATTTCTAGCATAACATATCTCAACTCAAAATTTAATGGGAACATCCATCCTGGCAAAAAAATAGCTCTCTTTTCCCTGGGTGCATTTCTAATACTTATCAACAACAGCCATTCCAGAACGTTGCTTTGTTTGATGATGTATGCTTAGGTGTTGAGGCCTATTGTAACATAATATACAGGACGGCCTATTAAAATTAAATAAACAGAGTTTGGTGCCTCGTGAGTAAGTGCATTCACTGTTGAACTCTATGTATGACTTCAGGGTCCCAGGTTCGAATTGCATCGAGCCAACTCAGCCTTTTCTCATTCTGTAGATTGTACTACATATCAAACATCTGTTGACAGCACTAACAGTGGCCTCCCCCTGCCTCCTCCGCTCCAGCGCATGTGCACTCTATGCCTGTTATGTCTGCCGCATTACATTGTCTTTGAGGCTGATTGATGCCTCTTCAGAGCTGGGGATTCATAGGGTAAGATTTGTAGAGGTGATATTCACCCGGACTGGGAACAGAAACCGGCCCTGGCAAACTGCTCAGCCGGCCCCCCCTGGGGTGAAGGGGAGTGCAGCCGAGCAGTTTGCGAGGGCCGGTTTCGACCGATTTTGTTACAGGGGGCCGATATTGACGACCCCCGGTAACAAAAACGGCCCCCCAGGGGCCCAAAACCAGCCCCCACCCTAGCGGCCTACCGGGGAAACGCCTGGTGCCCGCTATGGCCAGTCCGGCCCTGGCAGCTATTTTAAATACGAAAGCACCTTCACACAAAGTATGACAGCTCGCAAAATCAACCACTACAGCATTCATGAATAATGCGGCAAATGCAACATAAGAATCACGAGCTAGCAAAGGATTTGATAATGGCTAGTAAATGCCAGTTCAGTTGGTATTTGTAAGCGGTATTTTATATTCGCATACATTTAGAGGAAACTGTGAATATTATTGAGTTAAATCAATTTCCAGTTGATTACGTTTAGATCATGTTCTATAATTAATCGGAATACATTTATGATATATGTTTTCTTGTAGGTAAAACGTATAATAGAGCTTTTTATTGGAAAGAAAAACATGCACAATGTCGAAAATGACAACAAAAGAGAAGCATATAATCAATGGTGATGAAAGAAATTCTATCAAGGAATTTTAATCCTACGAAAGTGAAGTGTCACATACATTTAAATAGAAATGAAAAAATGAAGAGACGCTATCAGTAGTTAAATTAAAAAAATCTTCTAAAGCCCAGGGTAAATGACAAGCTGATTTATTTAAATCAACCTCTCTCTATTTTTCAAGCAACTGGATTAAATGATCATTTAATTTCTAGAGCAGAGTTCATATTACATTGTGATTGTTTAAGAAATACAATTGCATGCATATGTGAATGTTGAAAATGGTCATTTTTGCCTGGAATTCTCCCAGAGTTGTGCCTTCTTTTACTGAACATGGTTTCATTGGCCATAGGACTCCCCACACTTGACCCCTGCAGGGTAAAATTTGCACATACCTAATATGCATATTTAATTTACTTCGAAGTCCCTAGTATATGATACTACCTGTACCCAGGGCTGGTAAATTGAATGCTACTAATGGGCTGCAGCAGTCATTGTGCCACCCTCTGCTGTAGCCCCATAAAACCTGTCTCCAGACATGCCACTGCAGCCTGGGTGTGCAGTTTTAAACTGCCATTTAGATCAGTCAAGATCACTCTTCTGACGGGCCTTAGCCTTCCTTTTTAATATCTATAAGTCACCACTAATGTAGGCCTTTTTGCCCTGTAAGCCCTGTACATGGTATTTAAAATTAGGAGATGCAGAGATTAATGTTTTACATGTCCTGCCAGTAAAAGCCCCTAAAGTCGTTTTTCACTGTGACAAGGCTGGCTCTCTGATAGGAAAACTCTGGTTTACATTGCAAAAAACGTATGATGCTTACTTTCAGTTTGGGAGCATCACAGCTAGAAAAATGATTAAAGGACTTATTTTACTGGTAATATCAAACCAACATAATGGTAAAGTCGGATTTTATTTTACTAGTTAGGAAATTACACTTTTAGAAAGTAGTCTCCTTTCTGCCTAAAACCAATAGGTCTTTCTGCCAGTGTCCCACTGTCACCTGACTATTGATGGCTCTCCTGTGGTGAAATGTGTATTGCTCCAAGACAGTGGACAAGGGACCCTGGGTGAGGGTAAGGAGATTTCCTTTTTGACATTATAGCCTGGAGAGCTGTGCCCAGCCCCTCATTGAACTTCAAAGCCTGTCTTGACCTGGTCCCCTCGGCTGGAACTCTGTGGGAGTTGGTTCTGACCCTTAAGTACTGCTCCCAAGGTCCTGGACCCTTGGTTGTTTTCAGATGTGCACTCCTCCTTGCCTAACTGCAAGTTTCAACAGATTTGATGGTGAGCTTCGGCACCAACAACCTTCATCCATGGCTTCAACAAATTCGACTCGGATCAGCACCTGATTGATGCTGGCCACCTTTGTTGACAGTTTCACTGGGCCTGACACCAAGTAGCGACTGATCGACCTCGCAAAGCGGCTCCCCGTCACTGCGGTACTGCATAAATAGTTTACACATTGTCTCTATGTTGAGCGTGAGCGCTTTGTGCCGAGCTACTAAAAAGCTAAGCACAGGTGACTTCAATAATTCACTCTTAAAGGGATTCTGAATATTGTTTGAGGTGGGTTCTTACCCCCACCCTAAACTAATAGTGTAATTTCTTACAGTGAAATATTCATACAAATTCTCACAATTCTAATTGTTAATTGGGCTCTATGCAATATAATTACAAGAAAATATAATTAATTAATCTAGCTGCCATTTAAAAATATTCACAAGTGAATAGCCCATTGGGACATATTGCAGATCATTTATGAACTAGTTAACAGTGTCTCCCTTGCCTGCCAACTGCATCCGCCAGAGTGAATTCAGTCTATTTGTTAACATTGAATTAAGATCAGACCCTAAGTGAGAGAACAAATGGCTCCTAAAACAAGTAGAAATCTCTGCAGATAATACAATAAGACAGTGTGGTGTGTTCACAACTGTTCTCTAGTAATTACAGCACATAGACGTCTGCTAGGACTTTGCCAGTTTTTACTTTCTGCGGCGGGATGGAAAAGTAAGGAGATGGTAAAAAATATCTCCATCGTGTTAAGGCCACCTTACTCCCACGTCTCACCACCACTGACAAGCTCTTCTAATGTGGCTGAACCTCCTCTATTGTACACCAAACCAAACCCCACGTCTTAACACTTTATCGACTTCTAACCTCCCAAACCTCTACACACTATAACACCCCATAACTTTTTCACAGCTGCTACCCGAACACAAAAAAACATTTGATATCTACATGTGAGATTTGTAGAGAAGCAGGCAGAGCAGAGAGACTTCCCTTCCGTTATCAGTTATCAACCCCTGCTGTACCATACCATTCTCCCATGACACCATGTCTCTTCTGCTCTGTCATCTCTCCCAGGACTGTGTTTAGATGTTATAAATAGGTGAAATGTGGATCATTTCTGGCTTCACTCGAATTTCAGGGCTATTCTCAATTTTCAATGGGTAGCCAATAAAGATAAAAAGATAAAAACCCTTAGTACTGCCTCACTCAGAACTTTGAAACCCAGCCTACTTGTGATTATTTTAAGTGTGTAATCCATTTGCCTTGTTTCTGAGATGATGTTAATTTCAATACATGCTGAGTATTATCAGTCATGATTTATCTTCCTTTTCATGGTGGAGAACATGAGATAATGGGATGCCAATTAACTTTTTAACAGTAAACAGGACATCATCATGGGTAATGAGAAAGTTGTACCTAGCTATTCCATTAATGGACTCCAAGTATTCATTAGTTGCTATTTGAAATTGAAGTAACCAGTTGACAAGTGTAAGTCTACAAGAGTTTTCTGGGCTGGTGAGTGTTTGGTACTGCGCTCTAGCTGGGGTTTAAAGCGTTCCAAAGCCTTGGTAACAGCACATGCTTAATTGATTTAAATGTTTATTGTAATAAGAAGAGCCATTGTTAAATAAGAGGCATAATTGGCTGGTCATAGTGTCCTAGTTTGTGCATATTGGAGGGCCAGATTTTCCTGGAAACTTGTGCCCTTGGAATACTAGCACAAGCTAGTAAGTTATACTAAGCCAAATATCTCTTAATAACATGTAACTGAAAGCAGAAATGCATGCAGGTCCATATTGCGTATCCCCATATTGTATGTAGAACATAATGATAAATACCAAATCAAACTGCCAAACCCAAACTATTGTGCAAATGTACAAAGCAATCGCATGCAAAAAAAATCCACACAAGGGCCACTCTTGTGTGATGAAGTGATGCATGGATGTGGCTTTACTTACTCTATCCTTCAGTAAGACTCCATGGAAGAGGTAGCATAAATAACCCTCTTCGTTGCACTGGGTAATCGATAATGGATTTTTACACATATTTTCACATGCTGTTTTTTTTAATAAAATACATTTTAGTCATAAAATAAGAATAAATATGGACTTACTACTTCATGAGCGGTTACCCTGCTTTTCATCACGGTGTTGGTTGCTCTGCTCCTGAATATAAAGGGGGACTGCCATAACGAGCTGGACAGCCTGTGTCTGCATGCAATGTTCTCACTCACGCTGGATGTGATGTCCTTGCGTAAGCCACACATTAGGCCTTCTGTTAAGGTGTTTGATTTATGGCTGATTATGTAGAAGGAGTGAGATGTTGGGCCATTTTATATGAAGTTTGCTCTACATCAGTGCAACTCAAAGTACGGGTTGGGGGCCACATGCAGCACTCCTGACCTTCACATGGGACCCACTGGTCAACAGCAGCACTGAGCTGCTGTTTACTTAACTCAGTACTATTATTAAAATGCTTTAAATTAACAGGCAAGCGTTTGCGGTTAATTAAAGTTAAAGAAAGGAAGTACTTAGGGTTTCTTGCACCCCTTAACTTTAGGACCACCTTAATTTATAAAGACATTTTGCAGCAAAACTGTAAAAATATGCAGGGGCAGCTGCTCCATTTGAGCGGAGGAGCGTTGCCCCACTTGATTGCCCCAGAGACGAAAAATTAAATGGTAATGAAGTTGATTCATTACCATTTTATTTTCCGTCAACCGGTCCTGAACAGAGTGTCAGGACAGGGCATGGCCTGTTGAGTGGCAGCCGTGGTGGGCTGCCTGCTGTGCATTAGTTTACAGTGTGCATGTCCCTCACATGCGCACTATAAACATCTCAAACCTGGCTGTCTAAGACAGCTGGGTTGAGAGCCTACACAGGCCTCTACTGTCCTCGGGAGTGGCCAGAAAAGCCGCTCCCTCCAATCCTGGCACTGCTCTCATGCAGCGGTAGGATGGTTAAGCCCAGCTGGATGTGACTTGACATTGGTGACATCAGAAGAAGACGACGACCGGAGTGAGGTTGACGTATGTCTGAAAAATGGTAAGTACCTTTTTATTTAAACTCCAACTCCCCAATCTCGTAGAGGAAATGAGCACACGCGGGACTCCAGGAGAACTGCACATTTCCTTCTTTATTCAGGCGTAAGCATGACGAGTTTCGTTTTATGTAAAACTTCCTCAGATGCCGCCAGGAAAATGACAAGTGTCTCTCCCGCCCTGTCTTTTAAACAAAATGCCTCACTCCGATTGGTCAGGCATCGCTGGTGTGAAAGCTCTGGGGAAGCGCAAACCCAGGAACCTGGATCCACACGGAGCAGACACCAATCGTAAGTACTAACCCCAGTGGGCGGTGTCTGCTCCCTTCACCCCAGTGCACACCAAGTTCTTTCAAGCGGGCGGTAATGCAGCTCACCTAGTCCCTCACCCCGCCGCTCAGCTTCCACATCAGGTGCTCGTAGCTGTCGCCTCAGTAGGCAGCAAAGTCCATCACAAAGTCGTGATCCACTGATAGTGGCCGAGCTAATTGCAGGTAAGCGGCGTGTCCAGGCGTTACCACAGAGCCTGTAGTGTGTCCAAAAGATAGCCACCAAAAACCGGCGGACTCTAAAGGGGTGGGTGCTCCCAGGGACGTTCGTGGCCGCATCCCAAAACATAAACTCCAACTCCCCCATCTCGTAGAGGAAATGAGCACACGCGGGACTCCAGGAGAACTGTACCTTTTTATTTATGTACTTTTTTTTCATTTATTAAATCTTTTTTCCGCCCCTATAATCGGCGGACATTCCCTCCGCCACTGAAAATATGATAAAGTCTCTTCAGAATTCAACAAGTGTATTTCATTAACATGCAGAACTGTTTCTCCTCAGTACATCAGATTATCAGTGCATTGAGAAGCATTGTGATAATTTTCAAACATGAATTTAGAAACATTCTTTTTTACCCCCACCCTGACAACAATGCCAATACAGAACTAAAACGCAAGTCGGTTGTTATGTACACTCTTTGGGGGCCTGGGTTCCTATTATACATGGACAACATTATAGTTTATTAAATCAAACAGAGGAAAAGGTTTTGTGCAGCACAAATCCTGAATTAATGTATTTCGAGGTCCTCTTATATGTGACAATGAAGAAAAATGAGGGAAAGTGACATAAAAAATTGCCTAGGGTCACACAATTTGGTTTAAGTGAGAAATCCAGAATTCATCCCAGGTTTTCTGGTTTCACATTGTGCAATTCAGCCACTAGATTTATATGCTTCACTTCGCTAGTCCCACTTTTCTGCCAAACCCCCAATCCCCCAAACCCCCTCCCACACCCCAGCCAACCTGCTGGCGTCAGTTTTTGTGTTTGCTTTGTTCACCGTAAGTTGGCAGGGTATGCCCAGATGTGGGTCCCTTGCTCACTTTGCCACTGGACTCAAGCTAGCCTGGCTGATGAGGGGTGTTACCCCAAAAGCAGTCCCAGGATGCTTGTTTCAGGTCCAGAGAATACCTGGCTTGGCAGTTCAGGCTGTGTTGTTCCCATGAGGAACAGGGTCAAGACTGATTTGCATATGGCTGGGTCTGAACTGGGGTGGCGAAGTGAGCTAAAGAACGATGATGGATTCAACCCAGATCTGTGACTGGGGGTGAGTGTCTGAAAAGTTTCAGCGCTCCGTCCAATATTTCCTTGTGTTTGCTTTGTTCTCCCTAAGTTGGCAGGGTATGCCCAGACGTGGGTCTCTTGCTCACTTTGCCACTGGATTCAAGCTAGCCTGACTGATGAGGGGTGTTACCCCGAAACTGGTCCCAGGATGCTTATTTCTGGTCCAAGGAAGACCTGGCTTGGCAGTTAGGGCTGGACTGTTCCCATGAGGAACAGAGTCAAGAGTGGTTTGCATAGGTCTGGGTCTGAACTGGAGTGGCGAAGTGAACTAAAGAACGATGATGGATTCAACCCAGATCTGTGACTGGGGGTGAGTGTCTGAAAAGTTTCAGCATTCCGTCCATCATCTCCTTGTGTTTGCTTTGTTCGGCATCAGTGCAGCCCTCAGTCCTCTCATAGACAAAACTTATTGGTCCCTGTAAAAATGTTTGCGAGTGCCTGTGCGCTACAGGGTTTGATCCCAGGTGAACCCATAAAAAATGCTTCCGTAAAAAGCTCTTATTTGGCACCATTCATTTGACAAACTTATCCTTTGACCTGTAAAAGAGAGCTTTTGATGAGCCTGTATATAGACGTACACTACACCAGTTTACCCAAGGATGTTATTTTAATCGTAATAGAAGAATTGCTTTGGATTTGAGAATTGGATTACATAACCCCTGCCCAATTTGCTATGGACCTTGCAAACTTGGTATTAGGGAAAATTACTTTGGGCCTGATTCACAAAGGTAAAATTACATTTACAATGTTTTTGCTATTCACAAATGAAGTTTATGAGTAGTATCTTCATGGTTAAGATGTGTTCGCTCTCGTGGGAGAGACTACGCACATAAATATATAGGACAGGCCTATCTTTTTATGTGTGGAGACTCCACCATGAGTGTGGAAACTCTACAGTCATACAGATACTACTATTAAAATGTGTTTGTGAATAGCAAAAAAACAAACTTTCATAAAAGTGTAGGTTTACCTTTGAGAAACAGGCCTAATGAGTTTGAAGGCTCCATTTAGCATCAGATACAACATTTGTCGATGGGGGTATCTTTGCCCTAACTTTTGGTGAACATTAGGAACAGTTGTTATCTAGAGCTACGGGAGCAATGATGAATTTATTATAGTTTGCCCACCAATGTTGTGGTCTAACAAGAACTCTGTTGTTTAAAGTTTGTGTTGCTAGGGTTTTTCCAACTTCTCTTCATGGTCTGAGGGGATTGATTAAAGAGAACGCCTTTGATTTTAAGAAATTCGAGGCTTAGGCTTGGCATCAAACACTAGGGTTACCATCTAGTGTGGATCTACAAGTCGTTCGTCTCCAACTAGGGCTGTGTTCACTCTTATAAAGGGTTGAGAATGCAAGCCCAAGTTTCTTAGTTTCTCTACAAGTGCTGATAAAAGATGTTTGGTTATCTGAAGATTAACTGATTGAACAGGAAACTGTCAGGTACCTTGGTGTACAAGACACAGACAGACTAAGCAATGTTAGTATTGGAACGGAAGGCTTTTGTGGTTAGGTGTATTTAGTTGAGTTAGAACTCAGGGGAAGAGACATGTAGACAGACTTAAGTGGACAAAGCCGATACCTGGTCAAGTGGACATGTCAGTTTGTGTGGCAGTGTCTAAAAATGATTAAAGGTTTGCAGGGGTGCAGGGGTGCAGAAGGCCAGCGGTTTGCCTTTGGAGAATATGCTGAATCTTGCAGGTCCAGTGAAAGAAATGGGAATTTCCGTTCCAAACAACTTGTTAGTTTTTCCTCATGTGAGCAAGAATTAGTTTGGTATCTTATTAGATCCTATGACGTCCAAAGCAACCTCTCTAATATACAAAAAAATAATGAACAATACTCCAGACCCGTTAGTGTCTCTTCGAGCAGCATGGGAGACTGACATAGATTCTCTGGAGGAAGACAACTGGGCAGAGGCGATACAGAGCCCTAGGGAGGTGGCAATAAGGGTGAGATTTTGTCTCATACAACTACACATATTACATAGATCCTATACATCTAGAGCACTCTTATACAAAATGAACTACAGTGACACTGACGTATGTACACAGAGTTGTGGGACAAGGGGCACCTTCTACCATACGCTATGCGACTGCCCCATATACAAAAGTTCTGGAAAGAAATAGCTCGAATATTGGTTGAGGAAGTGGGACAAGAAGTCCCTATGGATGCCAAATGAGATGAAATTTAGATTTATAACGCGCGCTAATACCCGGAGGTGTCTAGGCGCGGCGGCTCATCATGATCTGTAAGTCAGCGTGGGATGTTAGAAATTTGGGGATGGACTAGTTGCCCGCTAGTGTATGCAAATGGCATACACTATGTGTGACAGGAGAAGATAGATGGCCTAAATATGTAACACTTTGGCTTAAGACAGCAGACATTGTAGCCAAAAGGAATATAGCAAGGGCATGGGGAAATAACCAACCACCAATGGTGATTCAGTGGTGCGAAGACCTGGACTAGTGCTGTGTAGCAGAAAAAGTGGTGTTTCACAGCAGAGGTTGCCCTAAGAAATGGGATAAAATTTGGGAATGTTGGACGAAGTAGAGAGGACATTGAAGCCTGCATGAATCATTAGTTATAATGCATGGAGTGTTCCTTACTAAAGTCAAGAAACGGAGGAGTGCTGTGGATGACATTGAACTCATTAATGCAATACTGTATTATAAATGTAACAAGAGTGAATGCTATCCCTATATATGTATGAAGACCGTAATCTGTCGTATGATATCTAAATGTATCGCCAAGTTTGTTAATAAAAATAATATTTTTAAAAAAAGAATTAATTTGGTGTGGTGGTATCGCAATGGATTGAAGAGGTGTGACCATGTGTCGAGTTGGGTGGTATGCCTGAGGGTAATCTGTGTGCCCGTTCGATTTCAAAGTCTTTGTCAAATTTGATGCCCAATGTGAGAGGGATCCAGGCTTCCAGAAACTTCACACAGGATTTGGTGTATTTTTCAGCGTTCTCAGATAAGCCAAAGATGTGAAGGTTCTTCGAGCTCAGCAATTTCTCTCGCCATCGTTTTCATTGAGCGATATGAGTGGTCCAAGCACTTTATGGATGAATTGTTAGAGTCTTCCAGGATCCTAATTCTGGTTTTGGCCTCAGTGAGTCTGCTGGAGAGGCCCCTCATGTCATCACGTAGAGCTTGGATGTCTTGCCACATGGTGTCAGTGCTGGATTTCATTGCTTGAGTTAGATGTTGGATGATAACTTCTGTACTGGTGGTCATACCCCCTTTGGCTTTCACTGGTGAGTTCGGTAGTGGAGTATCTGGTTAAACTGCCAAATGCTTGTGCTGTGAGGAAGCTACCAGATCGATTAATCATATGTTCCTATCTTGCAAAATGGTCCAAATCTGCCTTGCGCTTGCCAGGCTTGCTTTTCTGGAGCCTCATGGAATTGGGGCCACCTAAAAACCCACCTGTCTTTTATCTGGTGGGTGTCAACTGATGGCAAGAATGCAAAGCAGCAGAAATTCTCCTTTAATTATTAAGCAGACAGGTGCTGATTCTTCTCACTGTGGGACCTTTTTGCAATGCCAACAAATTCCCAAAAGACCCACAGGGCCCTTATATATTTTAACAGCTGGGGGATGTGTCTGGCATAAGCGACCACTAGCAGCTGCTTCCGGAACAGGAGCCTGCTGCAGCAAATATTTGTGTCAATTGTGGGGGACCATTAGTAATGGAATGGTTTAAAAATCTGTGACTTTGCATCTTTTCATGGGCTTGGGAAATGCAAGACTTATAATCCTTGCCAACGATTGTTTTCTCTTCTTGTTGGTATGTATTCATACTTGTTTTGGTGGGTGTAAAAATGAAGTTGCAACTATTATATTCCCACGGGTATTTTAATATGTTAAGCATCCACATACAATGAAAGAGTGTGATCACCTGGAACAGTACTTTAGTGCTAGCACATTTGTACATCTGCAGCCCCTAATTTTATTTCCCCATGATGTCAATATGCACAGGTATTAAACTGTCACTCATGATTGACAGCATGGAGAGACACTTAACCAAAGCCTAATATCTGCATTTTTCTGTTTCTAAAAATAAACACAGTTATGTTATGTAATGTTAGCGTGATTTCTAAAGCGCATGAATACCCGAAGGTGTCTTGGCGCTGGACCTTAATATAGCCTTGACAAAGAGAAGAAAAGAGTTTAAGATGAAGTTAGTTAAACAACCAAGTTTTCAGATTTTTTCTGAAGGAGGTGAGGGAATTGGCCGCTCTTGTACTTGCTGGGAGAGTATTCCAGATTTTGGCTGTACAGTAGCTTATACTTCGACCTCCCCAGTTCACTGTTCGAATTCTTGGTACCAGCATCAACCTGGCGTTAGTAGACCTTAGACATCTACCTGGATGGTACCAGGAAAAAACATTTTTAGTGATGCTGGTCCAGTATTGTTCAGTGCCTTATAGGCCAGGCAAAGTACTTTAAACTTAATGCGTTGTGCCACTGGTAACCAATGGAGTTTCCGAATGGCTTCCGAGATGGATTGATATTTTGGTAAATTCAGCAAGAGCCTAGCAGCGGCATTCTGTACCATTTGTAATTTTTTCAGGTGTTGTTTCTGTAACCCAGGGTAGAGGCCGTTACAGTAATCTAATTTTGATAGCACTAACATTGTTACCACCGTCCTCCTAAGGTTTAGGGGAATGTAGGGTGTTATCTTCTTCAATTTTCTTATCAGTTAAGGAAAGAGATTATTTTCTGATTGTATTTGTATGAAAAATGTGTATTGGAAATCTAGGAGCCATACTTTGGGAAACCACCCTTGGGTTTCTGAGTACACCGACTCTCTTTTCTTCATCCTTGTTCTTGTGTTTGCATATGGGCTCTTCTGTGAAACTGGCACCAGGATATTGTCAACGGAGAACTTGGAATAATTCCTCCAGGAAGAGCATTGTTCTTAGACTCTAGTGTCGTGGCTGCCTACTCCAGTTTCCTTCCCAGATGTGTCTTCAATAACAGCATTTGGGCCTTGTGCATGTACAGTTTGATTGTAATCAGTGGCGGCTCGCACAGGTAACGCTGTGGGGCAATGAGGCGGCGCGCGGTAGGAGAGGGTAGTGGAGTTCGACATACGATGGGAAAGATTAAAGTAAATAAATAAATAAATAAAACCACTTACCTTGCGCTCGCCGCATCGGCGAGTCGGTGATGTGGCGAGGGCAAGGTAAGTGGTTTTATTTATTTATTTCTTTACTTTCACCTTTCCCGTCGTATGTCGAACTTCACTACCCCCCCACCCTGCCCCACCTCACCATCCCTATAGCGTTACCTGTGCGAGGCACCACTGTTTGTAATAGTATGTTCGACAACAGTTTTGTGAGTTTTTCGATTCTACTGGCACTTGAATATCTTAGAAAAGATGGGGCCTATGCATAAAAAATTTGAGTATGTAAATTAGTGTTCCTGAAGTGCTCTTTGTGTTCTAGAAATATCTAGAATTGTAAGAAAAGGAGAATATTCAAGGCATACACATATACTATTACTAGAAAAAGGATTTCTTTACACATTTAGGAGTCAACTACCAAAGGCAAGTAAGACTAGGTAAAAGAGTACCCCTGTAGTGCTACTTCCTGTACTCATAAATGTTGTTCTTTATCCGCCCTTGTGTACTGGCTTTATGTAATCTTCGTAAAAGCATGCCATTGCTGTACATCTTGCATAAGAAATATCCAAAATGTAGACACAATTGCAGCGAGGTAAATCAGGCCCACAGCTGTACTCACACAATGCACAGAAATACTAAATAAATAAAAAAAACTTGCTACGTGGTTTTTTGTGTTATTTTGTGGTCTCAAGCATTTACTGTAGGTTTAGAAATTAATTAGAAAAATGGTAATTGTTCTTGATAGAGATGTGAACATTTTTGGAATGCCCTTTTAATAAGAGATGTCCATGTCTTATTAGCTATAGTACTCAAATGTTATCCTTCCTAATTGGTATAATTAATATTGTTGTGAATATATCATGCGCTATTTTTGAAAGCTCTTCATTGAATGATTTGTGCTGATTAAGAACGTTTAGAAAGTTGACCTTTTCGCGAGAGCTACTCCATAGGAGAAAAACATCTGCTTGTGTGGCATTTTGTAAAACATATGCCATTCTGTTTAAGGCTGTGTAGGGCAGGAATAAAGGCAACATCATCTGGAGTTGTAGGTCCCAGGGCACACTCGGACAACGAAAGTCACGCTGTCAGTAAGTGTACAGCAAAGTAATATGTCAATGTGGCTGCAACACTAAAATTCTAATTAAAATAGTCTTTTAATGTCATTCATTAATGTACTGTTACAGTCTACCTAAGAAGGTTTTCGTATCAGTTAAGAGACAAATACAAGTGTTTTCATTCCCTAGCTGGTACAACTGGCACACATGGTTTAATGTGCTCTGGCTTACATAGCCGAGCATTCCACAGATCATGATAAAATTTACAATACCTGTAATTATTATTAAAGGTAAAAAGGCACAATGTTCTTAAAGTCTAAAAATTGTTTGCTTTCTTATACAATGTATTTGTATGTATTGGTAAAGTTAATTGTATGATTAGTTAAAATCTTTACAATATTCTGATCACGAGAAATCAAATGCGTTTGATCACGAATAGACAAATGCATTCCAATGGTATAAAACCAGCACTTTGTGCATTAGTCTAAAATGTATCAGCGACGGATAGCATACATACAGGGCTGTAAAGTGCTTAGTCGTTAAAAAAGTGCTAGACTTGAATATTGCACAGTGGTTATAGCTGATAAATTGCTAGTGACAGGAATAATGTGCAAATGAAATGTCTAGCATAGTTTGAATTCACAGGGAGCAAGGGAGCAATATGGTATAGTAGTTTAGTAGCAGAACACGACCTTTCTCAGACATTTTGATCTCATGACGATAGCGTTGCCGATCTGCTCACCTTACAATGGTTCCGAAAGGGGCCGTGCATTGGTTGACTACGCCTATAGAAGGCTTGGTGAGTGAACAGTGCTTATGCAGTCTGTGGCCTCGCCACATTTCAGTGGTGGCCATCCAGTTCCAAAGTTGTCCTTTCGGTGTGCAGTCTGTCAGATCGTATTCACCTCTTTTAAGCATGCTTGTATGAGACTGATGTACTTGCAACGTCTGGCCAGCTCGGTGGGCTCTGTGACAGTAAACATAAGATTCCTTGCCTCATTACAGGTTAGAGTTCCATGCATTTGAAAAAGAGGTTTTAGCAAGGTGCGTCGAGCATGCAGTAGTGCCGGGCAGCAACAGAGTAGATGGTTAAAAGACTCGATTTTATAAGCACATAGTCTGCAATTGACAATTTTAGAGAGAGGGCAATTTGGGATTTAGTTCTTTAATCTGAAGTCCCATCAGCCTTGAGACCATTATTTGCTTAAAAGGCAGCTTTTGTGGAGAGAGCCATGGAGGTATGGCTGTGGTCTGAGGCAATGTGGCTGTGTGTTTACATCTGATGTTTCCAAAGCTGGTAATAGCTGGGAGATCTTGAGTTTCCCAGTGATGCATATTTTCGAAAGTGTCCATGTCTGGTTTTTTTTTTTTATTGCTTTAAGTACTGCATGCAAAAGATGTCGCTTTTTTTTTAACCCCGTCTTTTCTAGTTGGAGAGAGACAATTGATCTTTGAACATAACTTTACCAAGGATTCTTTCCCGAACTAAAGATCTCCTGAAGGACAGCTTTCAAAGACTTAGGCAGTGCTTTTATAATCCTGTAATAGTACTTTAGAGAGGCCTCCACGCAGGCCCATGATTCACCCTCTAGCCTAAATTTGAACCTAACCAGGCATCCACATATGTAATCTGAAAACCTTTACATAAACTTTTTTTTTTCCAACTTTTATTTATTTGCATTTTCATATGAACGACATTATCAGGATAATGCACATAATCCCTTATATAGAGCATTGCTAACTCAAAAACATAACAATTAACAAAACTCTAGGACAGTCATTTACATCACTCAGAGAGAATACTGGACATTAATAGTTCTTATAGCGGGTCCAGCCATGTGAATCCCCGAGGTTGATCGCCTGCTACAATACCCAGTACATTGACCCAGCAAAACATGTCATTGTTTGTTTCTACCTTGAGGGGCTTGGATTAATAATGCCGGTGGGCAGCAGATCTGGATTTGTATCGACTGAACCTTGTACACGTAACCACTCCAACATGGGATTCCAAATATCTTTAGGTCTGGACGCTGCGGGCATGAGTTCCCAAAATAGCGAGAGTTGATTTTGACAGTATGTAATGTCTTGAAGCCATTCCTTCACTATAGGGGCTTGCAGTTTCCTCCAATGGATAGCCACTCTGCGTTCAGCAACCAGCAGTAACATCATGTAATTCCCGAAGGCCCGCTGGGGTATCTTTAACGAATCCCAGCAGACCTAACTGCGGGTTAGGAATTGTTGGCGTGTTTAGGATTTCCCCAATGATATGAAAGATCTCTATCCAGTACTTTGCTATAGGGGGGCATTCCCATGCAACATGCAGGAATGTTGCAGCGGCCGCTCTGCATCTCCAGCAATTGTCCGTAGGCCTCAGGCCCATGCGGTATAGCTGGGAAGGGGTTCGATAGAACCTGTGCAGATATTTGAAATGAATTAAGGGCAATTTATAGTTAGGGGATAGCATCTTTAATTGGGCACAGCAATATTTCCATTGCTCTGTTGTGATTTGGGGGTCGAGTTCATTATTCCAGAGCGCTAGTGCCTTGGGCGTCACTACTGTAGCGGTGTTTTGCATATTGCTATAAAGCCTTGTGATTAATCTACGTGGTGACGGGTTAGTTATAATTTGTTCTAGGGCCAGCATGCTAGGAGGTTGGTTAGGAAAAGAGTTGTGCAGCTGGCGGCACGTAGCCCTTATTCGGTAATACAAAAATAGCCCAGAAAAAGTGGGCTTCGAAGCACGTTCTGCGTCAGGAGGCGGCATGAATGTGTCTCCCGGTATAGGTCTGCAAATTTAGTTATCCCCAACGCAGCAGCTCATTTAACATTACCTTTCTCCTCCAGTGGTGGCATCTGGGAGTTCTGTGCCAGCGACGCTGAGGGGGCATACAGAACCGCCAAACCAGCTCTCCTACGCAGCCCCTCCAAACTCCACCTTAGCGTCTCGACCGGGTCAATTTCATCGCAGGGGCATTTGTATGGCTGAAACAGTGCCACTGGAAGCGGAATTGGGGCTGTTCTGTCCAGTTCGGCCACCATGTGTGGCTGGAAAGGTGTGGGATGGAACCAGTAATGTAAAAATTGGGCTTGTGCGCAGTGGGCATAAAGAGGGAAGTCTGGCGTGCCCAGACCACCCTGGGCCAAGGGGAGAGTTAGGAGTTCCCATGAAATCCTGGCTTGCTTTCCTGCCCACACCAGGGATATCATCAATGAACGTATAGTTTTAAAAAAGGCACTTGTGAGCGGGAGGGGGATATTGATGAATAAATACAAAAATTTGGGGAGGACAACCATTTTGGCAATGGCAATGCGCCCAGCCAGCAAAATCGGGAGATGGGACCAAGTTCCTACCAGGACACTGCTCTACCATAATTTTCGCTCCCGAGTTCCTGTGTAGTTTGGCATAACCAGATCGCTAGGTATCGGGTCAGTCCGGTTGCCCATTGAAGAGGATATTCTAATGGATAGGGCTTGGTGCTTGAGGTCAACAGGAACAGAATTGACTTAGCCCAATTAACCTGAATGCCTGACAATCCTCCAAATTTAAGGATTTCACATATTACCGGATTAAGATTTGTCTCGAGATTGTTAATATATAAGGTAATATCGTCCGCATATAGCGAGACAATGATGCCACGCGTAGTAAAGCCCAGCCCTCTTGCTGTATGGTGTTGTCTAAGTGCTGCCGCCAGCGGCTCCATGGCGATCGCAAATAATAATGGTGATAGGGGACATCCTTCTCTCGTACCCCGGGTAATGGATAATGGAGGGGAGATCAGGCCGTTTATTCTAAGTATGGCTCTGGGTGCAGTGTAGAGTATTTTTAACTGACCTATGAAAGTAGGGCTTATTCCCAGTCTCATAAGTATCGCGAATAGATATTGCCATTCGAGTTAATCGAATGCCTTTGTTGCGTCTAAGAGGGCCGCTAGTGCTGGGAGCTGTGGGTTTAAATAGTGAAGTATCGCAAAAAATGTACGCAGGTTATGTGAAGTTGACCTACCCGGAATAAAGCCAGATTGATCTGGTCTGGTTATCAAAAGCAACAGCGGTAGTATTATAGCCTCTCTCATTGTGGGCGGGAATATCCCCGATTCCTGTGCCTCCTCATATAGGTGTAGGAGTTGCGGTGCTAGCAGGTCAGCGTATGCCTTGTAGAATGCCGCTGTTAACCTGTCTGAACCCGGCGCTTTGCCTGAAAGGATGCTGTTTATTACCTGCATGACATCTTCCACCGTGAAAGGCTCATCTAAGTAGGCCCTGTGTCAGTCACTCAGACACAGTAATTCAAGAGTATCTAGATAGGCCTGTAATTCTTCAGGGGTGGACTGGGATGAGGATTTGTAAAGTGCAGAGCAGTGGTTAGTGAATTGTTTCAATATTCCCTGGGGGTCTCTAACTGACTTGCGGTTGTCGTCAAGGATTTCAGTTATAAATAGATCGGTATTAGGAGTGCGTAGGGTATTGGCTAGAGTTCTGCCTGGTCTATCACCCTCTCCGTATCTGCGTGCTTGAGCATATTTCCCTAGGAATTTCACCTCTCTGTCTGCTTCCTCTTCATATTCTATTATTTTTGCTTTGATGTCCCTCAACCTTTGTATGTTTCCAGTGGTGTAGGATTGCAACTCCAAGTCTCGGATATTTATTTCTAACTTACTAAGTGTTTGCCTGATAGATTTTAAAACTCCAGCTTGCCTCGAGATACACTTCCCACGAATTACAACTTTAAATGCTTCCCACAGTGAGGCCTGTGTCTGCACTGAACCCGTATTAATAGAGAAATATTCCGTAATGTCCTCTCTTATCTCCTCTTTGAATAGGGTATCTGTGAGGGCGTGTGGTGATAGTCTCCAGCAGGATGATTTTGGTGGGCCGGCTGGGATCGCCAGTGTTAGCAGGACCGGGGCATGGGCGGAGAGTGTCCTAGGTAATGGTCGCACGGCTGTGGTCCAGGTATTTACATCCGGAGATATCAGTCAGAAATCTAGTCGGGACCAGGAGTTATGTTGAGGCGTGATGCAAGTACCCTCGTATGTTGACGGATTCCACTTCCTCCATACATCTATTAACGCTGCCTTAGTTATGATTTCATTAAGAGCTACACTGGATTTTGGGTGTAGTTTATGGGAGCTACCCTTCCTGTCCAGGGAGTCATTTATTATCGCATTAAAGTCTCCTCCCCATATAATGGTGTCATAGCCTACTGTTAGTATTTTGGCCCAGACTTCGTGGAAAAAAATCGGGATTGTCCATTTGGACCATATATCGCCGCCAGTGTGACGCATACCTCACCAAGTCTGCCCCCCAGAACCACAAATCTACTGTCTGGGGTCAACTTGTGACATAGTTGTTTTCCAATTCACCCCTGTCTAATCAGGATAGATACAACTCTGGCATAATTAGAATAAATGGAGGAGTAGATAGTGCCCCAACGTCTACTGTGCAGTTTGGTGTGTGAAGTGTTGCGTAGATGTGTTTCTTGCATGAAACAGATATCTATATTGTATCTAACTAAATAAGACTGAATAAGCCGGGCTTTCCGGAAATTATTTACACCCCTAACGTTCCATGTGAGAAATTTGTATTCTATCATCCTAAGATGTTACTTTCTACAATTTGCGCGGAGTAATGACCTGTTTAGGTTCATACCTTATACATCTATATTTGTCTGAACTATCCATCCAACTAATGTAGCCGGCACTGGCTGAATAAAGCTGACTTTGGCTTATGTACCGTTTCTCGTAGCTGTCCTTTGTGTAACATATCTTGAGACTGTCCTGTCTAATTACCCCAACTACCCAGTTCCTCCCTCCACCCACACCAACCCCCCAATTAGGTTGAGCATTTTCCCTCCCCCAAACAACAAACTGAAAGTCCAGTCCCAGACATGTGCCTGCGGACTAGTGTTGGGAGATCTCGCTGGGGGCATGGACTAACCTGCATTAGCCCCGCGTGTTGGCAGGGTGGTTGCATTTGTTAAGCAAGAGCGGCGTAGTCACTCTTAAAAAACGTAGGTTATGCGGAGGAGATTTAAAATAATAACAGTATTTCTTTTCCCTTTATTTCCCCCTTTTCTCATCCTCACTCATTGTCACTGAGTCCAGTTCCAGGCGTTTCTTTAGAGGGCGATTTCGTAGCGTTTGTGGATTTTCCGATATGTTTGGCAAACTTTAGCGCAGATTTAGCATCCGTGAAGTGGTGCGCCGATCCCTCATAGCTGATCTTCAACTTGGCCAGCTAGAGTAAGGCATATGGTATCTCTGCCTGTCTCAGCAATCTTTTTACTGGCACAAATTCACGTCTGGTCGCCTGAACAGCAGGGGTAAAGTCTGGATAGATTGAGATGTTGTTGCCTTTGTGGTTAATGTTCCCTTTCGCTCTGGCCAAACGGAGAATAGCATCGCCGTCCTGGTAACTTAATATGCAAGCTAAAATTGGACGTGGCGTACAGCCCACCGGGGGTCTGGGCCCCTGAGTGCGGTGTGCTCGCTCTACAATAAAGAGTGTTGAGAGGTCCGGGTCGAACAGTTCATGCATCAGGTCCTCCACATATGTTTCCATCTTCCCTGTCGCTGTTGTCTCAGGGATTCCTGTGATGCGTAGATTGTTTCTACGAGAGCGGGCCTCTAAGTCTTCATTCTTGGCCTTAATTATGTTCAGTACTCTATCCATGTTTAACAATTGTTCCTTTGTTTCTATCTGAAACTCATGGTGCTCTGTAGCACGATTGCCCAATGCATCCAGGAGCTCCTCGTGCGAGTCCACCTGCCTCTTTACCTGGTCCATCCTGGTGTTCATCAAGTCCAGTTTCTGATCAATAGTTTTTAAACTAGCTTTCATTTCAAGTAGAAGGACACGGAAATCATCGCCACTACCTTCAGCTCCCTCTTTAGTGCCAGATTCGTTGTCAGTGTCCTCATCATCGTCTTTATGCCTTGCAAGTCTCTTGTGTTCAAAAGGGAGCTTGGACTGCTTAGTGTCGTGTTTGGAAGTCTACACACCCGAACCTGAACTGCTCCACCAATATAACACAGTCTGCTCTGCGCTCACTCAACAGCGTCCTGTGTCCAGGTCCTGGAATGGCTCACAGTGCAATCAAGGATAAATCACGTGCCACGTCCTGTGGCGTGTTTGCGGGACAAGGCAATTTTGAATATGACAGTTGAGTGCTTACTTTTACTGGGCAATCAAGGACGAGCTTCAATTCGTGACCATTGAGGTTAGGACCTCAGGTGAAGTGCTATCTTTCCAACTATTGGGCAGAATGCACATGTTGATTTTCCCTTTTCAGCTGTACAGGTGCATAGTTCCATTTGTTCCAGAGCATCAAATTTGCTCTCCATCTTGGTGATTCACATGGCTAAGGCATCAATTAATTCCAGTTGTGGTTCTAATTTATCTGACAACCAGGTCAAGGCATTTATTGTCGCCACCACAGTGGAGTTGATTGATCCCAGTAAATTTCCTGGCACGCTGTTTGGTTGGGATGCAGACTGGGCTGATTCACTGTAACTATCCAGGCTCCCTGTTTGGTTGTTGTTCTGTGGTGGTGTTGTTCATTCTTTTCACTCTGGTGTGACTTTATTGCTTCTTTTGCAAGTACTGCACATTCTGTCAGCACTCACCTGTGTTCAGTAGCGCATGAAGTTTATGTTGGGGATTCCAATAGACTCTGACATACTCCCCCATCATCTGGAGTGCCCTGTATGTTACTCAGTGAAAACACAGAAGCCTCATGTGTCCTAGGGTTGTACTTATGCAGCTGTGCTACTGTAGTAAATGAAGCAGGTGGGCAGCAAGTTGTGCAATCACAGTGCAATCAATGGGTTAAACCCAAGCTCCGGGCTGCCAGACAATGAAACCTCCAGGGCGCCACCACCAGAGATCCATTAGTTACAAGTACACCCTGTGTTGGAATCCTGTTCTAGAGCGTCTGTGCTCAGTGACTCACTTTTTCGGCTGCCACTGGTCTATTGAGCCATTTCCTTAAGGCCAGGGTCAGGAGGTCTTGAATAACTCTTGCCGTCGCTAATGCAGCCTGTGGCCCGGGCCCCCGTGTCTTGTCAGCCGGTGTCACTGCTTGCAGGACCCTGGGTCTACGTTCCCCCGACGATTAAGAGTGTGCCGCGGGAAACCCCGATTAACTCTGCACTCCCTAGGGGTCCCCGCCTGACTCACTCGCATACGTTCATGCTGTCCCAGGTGCCCTGCCCGTCAGCCGCTACACACTCAGGTCCGGGGATTCAATTCACCGCCCGTTTCCCGGGCCCGGTCTCCGCAGCAAGGTCTCCTCCTGCACCGTGTGAGCAGTCTTTGGACCCGCCGGTCCACACCACAGGGCGTCTGCGGCAGTTACGTGCACCGGGCCCGCCTCTCTACGGGCCAGACAGGCCGCATGGAAGTGCGCAGCGACTTCAGGTAGGCCCGGGTTCTCCCGATCCAAGAGTGTATCAGGTCCACAATCGCCGCAGATAGATCATTGGTTTTTCGGTGTACGGGTCGGCTCACCTCCAATTGTAGTCATGTTCCGGCCTCCCGGCTGTCGGCTGGGTCTCGCGAAGAACGTCTCGTCTGCTCCAGCAACCTCAGCAGGTCTCACAGCAGGGCCTTCCGTCTCACCGATTGAATTGCGGATTTCTCGGCACAGAGGACTTTCACGTTGTTCTTTTTGTCTCTTGTGGTAGCCCCCACCACTCGCTACACCCAGCATACTGTGTCTTGTCGACTGCGACCGCTCTAGAGACAGGATTATTTAGGATCTTGTTCCGGCCTGCGGAGCCCTCTTAGAGAGCGGCCATTTCGCTGCTCGGCAAGCCACGCCCCCCCCCCCTTTACATAAACTTTAAGCTGGAATTTTTCCATAACTTTGATGAATCTGTCTGGATATGCTTTGTGGCCGTATTTAATCGTCGGAAGGAGTATTGCTCCTATACACGTCTTATTGGAAGTGTGGAGGGGCTTTCAAGAGAGTTGCTCAATTGACATGTTCTAATGATTACTGCCTCTGCCTTTGCTTCTAGATGCCTCAAGCGTGTTTTTGCTCCTACATTTGATGATCGATAGACTCCCAAATAGTTGTATGATTTGGTGCTTTGGATCTTTAGTGGACCCAGGCTCCAAGCAAGATTCATGTGGCCTGCTGAAGGTGACTACTTTAGTTTTTGTGCCGTTTGCCACCAATTTATTGGCAAAGTTGTATTGGTAAAGGGCGTTAAGTGCTGTCTGAATTCCTACTCCAGAGTGGTCCAGGAGTACACTGTCATCTGTGTGTTGTAGTATTGTGACTTTGTTAGCTCCAATTTTTGGCAGGATTAAGTTGGCCTGCTTCAATGATGAGCCCATGTCAGCAGTGTAAAGGTTGAATAGTAAAGGCACAAGCATGCACCTTCTCTTAAAGCTGTTATGCGCTATTGCGTGAGGTTTGCTACAGTTGTTTTGTAGCTTTGTTTTTAGACTCTTTTTTGATCTTATCTTTTAGAGTGCATTCTACTCCGTTGATTGTTCTTGCATTTTGCTTCACCTTGATTTATCTGATCAGATGTTATGCAACATAATGGAATATTTTCATTTATTGCTGGTTCTTGGTCTTTTTGGTCTGCCCTGGACGTGCCCTTCCAAGGGATAGGAAGGGTGTTGACAGATGATTCCATAGGCAGCTTCTCATGACCAAGCCGGTTGGAGGTATCTCCATACACAGATTCTCCCTGTGCTGTTGATAAATCACGTGCCACGTCCTGTGGCGTGTTTGCGGGACAAGGCAATTTTGAATATGACAGTTGAGTGCTTACTTTTACTGGGCAATCAAGGACGAGCTTCCAATTCGTGACCATTGAGGTTAGGACCTCAGGTGAAGTGCTATCTTTCCAACTATTGGGCAGAATGCACATGTTGATTTTCCCTTTTCAGCTGTACAGGTGCATAGTTCCATTTGTTCCAGAGCATCAAATTTGCTCTCCATCTTGGTGATTCACATGGCTAAGGCATCAATTAATTCCAGTTGTGGTTCTAATTTATCTGACAACCAGGTCAAGGCATTTATTGTCGCCACCACAGTGGAGTTGATTGATCCCAGTAAATTTCCTGGCACGCTGTTTGGTTGGGATGCAGACTGGGCTGATTCACTGTAACTATCCAGGCTCCCTGTTTGGTTGTTGTTCTGTGGTGGTGTTGTTCATTCTTTTCACTCTGGTGTGACTTTATTGCTTCTTTTGCAAGTACTGCACATTCTGTCAGCACTCACCTGTGTTCAGTAGCGCATGAAGTTTATGTTGGGGATTCCAATAGACTCTGACATACTCCCCCATCATCTGGAGTGCCCTGTATGTTACTCAGTGAAAACACAGAAGCCTCATGTGTCCTAGGGTTGTACTTATGCAGCTGTGCTACTGTAGTAAATGAAGCAGGTGGGCAGCAAGCTGTGCCAGCAGCACTAAAGGCTCAATGGATTTTCGAGGCCTATTAGTGCTGATGGTGCGGGCACCCTTTTTTTGGTTTGTTGTAGTGGATTGAGCCACAGCCTTTTTTGTAGGTTTGGACTCCTTTAGTGAGCTATCTGATGACAGTTCAATGATCGAGTCGTCCTCCCTCAGCTGGGAGCAGGATGAAATGCTTCTGCAGCATGGACTAAGAGGGGGCGCACATATGCACTTCATGGGTGCTTGCATATTTAAGTTGCCTACAAGTTATTGCTCTAGGCTGTGATCTTTAGGTTGTTTTTCCTTTGATGAGTGGATTCGGACAGTGATGACATGTTCATTTCTGATGATTGAGTTGAACATTACTACTATGTGGGTTATTACTTGTTTTGTTAGTGTGCAGAGTTTGAATTTCTGCATTCTGCCCAAGTGAGTCTTCATTTATGTTAGTTTCACTTTTTGTCTGAGTTCTTATAGACGTGGGCAGTCATCTCAAAGGCCCTCCCAGAAATGCTGGTCCTTCACCAGCTAATCAGGTGCTTGTCTATACATTCCTCCGTTTTGCCATTACACTGGTGCACCACTGAAGGAAATGATGGTGTTGAGGAGGGGGAAGGAGCTGCCTCATCAGGGTTGCAGCCAATGTTGAACCGGGAGAGGCTGGCTGTGACGATACTACAATGTTGCAATGTTGCGGAAAATGGTTAGTAGCAGCTGCTGATAACTGCCATCTAAAACTTCTTTTGTGCTTTCCTGACCATTCTGTGGTTTTATGGTTCCTTCTAATAGGTGCGTTAGTGCGGGTACAAGCGGGAGGACCTAACGCACCCACAAGCCACACCTGGACCACGCCAGGCCACCTGCGCAGTAGCTGGCCCCAGCTCTGTAACGGCATCTAATTCGCCCTCTCGCAAATCTAGCCTCATATTGTTGGCCTCGCTGCTTTCGCCTCTCTTGCCTAACTGGCTGCTGGTCCTCGGCGGGTCTAAGTGAGCCGGCGAACTGGGCTGGCTGAGCTGATGAGCTTGCAGGCTGATGAAACTGATGACGTTACCGGCTTCCACTGATCCGGTAGGGCCATTGGTGAAAGGCCAGCGTGGGAACAGCCTGAGTTTGTTTCCAAAAGGTGTACACTAAACATTCACTCAGTAGTTACTGTGAGGTGCTCTCCCCAGCTTTCCTCGCAGGCCCTCACATGCTCTCCATGGCCGAGCAGCAGTGGGAGCCCAGGCTTCTGGAGGAGAGGCATTGTGAGCAAGCTGGGTGTGTCTGGTCAAGCCCTCTGTGCTCCGAGGCTGCTGGGTGGGAGGAGGAGAGGAACGGGGTGGGGACAAAGCCTGTACAATGCCTATGTATAGCAGGGCAGAGCGGCTCCTACTGCTCCCTGCCCACTGCTTTCCTACGCGTGCTCATCGGGCATCTCGTCGGGCCTCTCTTGGCATTGCCTCAGCATTGCTTCGGTGTTCGCGTTCTTGGTGTTCAATGTATACAATGTATTGCTTTCGAATTCTGTGAGTTAGAGGAAATAGATATAAATACTCTGTGGTTTCCCACCCTCTGCTGTAGGACACGGTGGAAGTGTCTTGGGATAAGTTTACAGAGGACAGAAGAACAATGATAATTCCCAAAATAAAAAAGGAAATCAACTGCTCACATTTAGGGATGAATTTCAGCATGTTTTTTGCTGAGAGAATGAAAGTATACGAGCATACCACCTCTCCAAATGTAGGTAAGTTGAAGGTGTTTTCCAAATAATCACAAATTATTTGAAAATGATTGGAAAGTTCTGAATATTTTAAGAATCTTGAGTGGAAGTTCAAGGTTGGACATATATTCAGTAAAAAAAAGTGTTCAAATTATAGCTACTAATTGGAGACGCAATGTAAGGAAAGGTTACCTGAAGAGAGAGTGTGGCAAAAGACACTGTATAGGAGAGTGAGCAATAAGGAATTGTAGTACTTCTGGATGTTATCCACATGAGTTAGAATACTCAGTATTTAAGTAAAATGCAGTAGTGGTTCATGGCTCCTGCTCCAGAGACCTGCATTCACATGCCAGTTACATTACCAAAGCTGGGTGGGGACACCTCAAGTTTTCTTCCTCGCCTAGTTGGTAAAATAAATATAGATGAATTAGTACCTGAACCACCTACTAAATTAAACTTTTCAGGCTTGCTGTCAGCACCATAGAAATAGTCAACGTGTCTAATCTCTGCCAATCAATCAATCAATCAATCAATCAATCAGTAGATTTGTAGAGCGCTACTTGTCACCAGTGAGGGTATCTATGAGCTGGAAAAGTCCATTGATTAGCTGAATAGCCAGGTCTTCAAGAACTTTGGAAGAGATGGGGAGGTCCCTAGATGAAAGATAGCTCGTCCCATGTCTTCGCTGCTTGTTAGAAGGAGCGACCTCTGCCATGCTGCTTCATTGTAGGAGATCAGATATAAAATAAAATAAACTACTGGTATGCAAATTCAACTTTATTTTCCTTTTCTAATTATGTTTAGCCACTGATAACTACAACATGTCTCTGGTCACCATTCTTTTCCCTTGCCCATTGGAAGACTGTTTCTTCCTCCTTCACATTCAATCCATTCCTACCTTGAACTGATGATCTTGGTCAACTTTCCTCTACACTTAAAGTGCAACTGAGCTAATTATTAGACCTATCAGCCTTACAGTGGTCTTCCCCCAACCTTTGTGCCTTCACCCTCCTGTTTTTCCAAATTTGTTTTTGCTGGCCTTAGGTTTCTAGCACTGCTTAGCAGTGTTAAAGTGCACAAAGTGCTTGTGCTCACTCCCTAAAACAAGGCAAAATTGATTTAATCCTCATTGGCATATTTTATTTACTTATAAGTCCCTAGTAAAGTGGTATAATATGTACCCATGGCTGGCAAATTAAATGCTACTAGTGGGCCTGGAGCACTTGTTGTGCCACCCACTTAAGTAGCTCCTTAAAACATGTCTCAGGCCTGCCATTGCAGCCTGCTGGCAGTTTTGAACTGCCAATTCGGCAAAATAACCCTCTTGCCAAGCCCTAAACTCCCCTTTTATTACATATAAATGACCCCAAAGGTAGGCCTTAGATAGACCACAGGGCAGGGTGCATTGTAAATAGAAGGTTGGACATGTATTTTTAAGTTTTTCATAACCTGGTAGTGAAAAACTCCCAAATTCGTTTTACAGTACTATGAGGCCTACCTCTCCTATGAGATAACATTGGGTTGCCTTTTTCCATTTATGCTACATCAGGCCTACACAGACCTAAGAAAGCTCTAGGAGACCCTACAGCCTCAGCAGCCGTCGTAAATCACACAGTCATACAGCAGAGGCCACAAGGTGAAAGATGAGAACAAAAAACAGGCTCGGATAGGGACTGAGACTGCCTACACAGAGACTGCTTACATTGCCTACACAGAGAGCAGGGATGCCTGGCAGCGGCATATCTGCATTACACTTACTGCCCTTGATAAAGACATTAAGCATTAAGACAGTAAACAACAAGTTCCCAAGCGTCTTCCAAGCAGCACACTAGTCATACAATAAAACTTAGCAGCCCAGATACCTTTAAACCAACAAAGGTAATCAGGCAATTGGATTCAGACAGCGGAAGGACACCAATTGAGGTTTTTAACAGTGCAGCAGCCTGCCATAGGGCGCCAACTCTCCCAGAGGAGAATACAGGGCCCAGGCAAGTACCATATTCCATTCTTACCTGGGTGGAAATTTTCCCACAGACTTTTCCTTCAGCAGCGCACCAGTGCATAGGCAAAATGGAGGGGTCTAAAGACATGTGCCAAATTACCTGGTGAAGCACTAAATAGGTGATGACTTTTGATTGGCAGCTAGTAGGAAATTCATGTTTGATGTCTTAAAATTGATATTTAAAATTCCCTTTCAATGGTAAGTTCACATTTTAAATCACATTTTTTTTAAATGCCACTTTTAGAAAGTTGGCAATTTTCTGCCCAAAATATTTGATGTTGCTTACTGTCCCTGAGTCACATGCTTGGGTGAGGCACTTTGTTTATTCCTCCCAGACAGCCACACAATATAGGGATTAGGTATACCTGGATGAGCCATCAATGGCAGGATGGGGGAGTGAAGCTCAGCACAGCCCCACATACAAGTCAATATGCTGTGCCCTGCCTTCACCAACAGAACTTCACACTAGCCCATTGTAATACAATTCTCCTAATAGCCACGAGGTATCTTAAATGCGATTTTATCTTTCTACACAGATTTAACCCGTTAGATCCTGGATTTCATTAAGTACATTTCTTTAAAATAAATCACATTAAAAGTACTATGGAATAAACAAGGTATGCAGTTTTTCAGAATGTAATGAGCTATTAATTACCATTGTAGAGGGAGGGGGAGACATCTGACCCAGTAAAGGCTTCGTCTCATGTGAGTCACAAGGTAAATAATTTGCATCTCTACTCAAAGCAAACAAATGGTAAGCATTGTAAAGCACTAAAATTTGAAAAGAAAACAACTTCTTTTTCTGATTTGCCTGAACAATCAGAGTTGAAAAATATTTGTAATTATAATAGTTTTCTGTTGACTTAACCGCATAAGCCCAGTACAGCACACAGCCCTATGTAAACATTGACAAGTCTGTGCATTAATTATTCAACCTACTGCTGTTTTACCACAAGGCAACTTCGGAATGAAGCGAATGGCAGGTTTCCTAATGACTTAACGTGCCTGCGCTAAGTAATTTGTAACTACTCCCTTAACACCTCGTCCTATTCCAGTGAATTAGTCCCATCAGGAAGTCCTACATACTTTAACGTTTCAGGCCCTTTTTATTTATTATTGTCTGCTTCTTTTTGCAGTCTTGGTATATCCCAGCGCTGAGAATAATTTCAACCAGGGTCTTTTCTTAACGGCTGTGTTCATGATGTATTATTAAGCATATACCGGAGTGACGGATGTTTTTAAATGAGATGATGTGTGGGAAATCCAACTTTTCCACCATATGCCTCTATATTTACTTGTTACTGTAAAGTGTAAACACGCTGAATAAAAACGTATGGGTAATATGGGGCCGTTGGATTTCATGCATAGCAGACACACATGGGGAACCAGGGATTGCGCAGATAGCCTGATTACCGTACTTCAGAGACAATGCTCTCTTTTGCGTTCTTGATACACAGGAGGACAGTGGTGATAGAGCTCTCGACGCTCTTAAAATTTGTAGGGGTGCATTATATTCATGTACGAACTGCACTCGCATTTATTCTAATGTTTGGTTGAACTTTGTGCATATTAGAACAAAGTTATATATATGCTATTTACAGGATTGATCAGCATTTCGTACATATTTAGGAAAATCATACAACTATCCACTATTATAATGATTATTAGGTAAAACAAATGTATTCACTGTTATAAGATTCATATAGAGGCCTGTGTAACGAGTGCACATTAAATAACGTTCTTAGGTTAGCCAAATTGTGGGCCTAACTTTTGTTTTCGTAAGTTTCGTTTCTCCTTGTTCGCTCTTGAGTTGGGAAGTTAATTAAAATGTATTGTGTAAAAGATTTCTTTTCGCCCCTATTGCAGATGCAGGAATTTGACCTTGTTATTTTAGATTTAAGAAGATACATGAAAGGAGAGGAATATCTTTGAAGAGCTCAGACAGAAGGAAGGGAGGGCACCTTCCGTACCTGGTGAAACCTGGAAACCAAGGTCGGCGAACGAGACTGTAAAAATTAATTGGAGTTTGTGGAAAGTTACTCAAGGAAGGTGTTCACGGAATAATGTACCATGTGACCTGTTAGGGGTGTAACTTTGTCTTTTTGTATTAGGCACAGGGACAGATTTGCAGGACTTCTGCTTTTGACTGAGGAAGGAGAGCATCTTAGAACGAGCTCTGTAGCTTTACGCTACTTGACCCATTTAACGTGAGTGCACCTCTTAGGAAGTCAACACGTGCTGACACCTTTTGGGGAAATCCTTCTGGGGAATTAGGAAGGGATGCCACTCTAGAAGTAGAGTAGGGACAGATTATTCGTTAATTTGGAAATACAAATGAAAAAGGATTTGGACTCATTGTCTATACTCAGCTATGTTCCGATTCTGGAATTCATTGTTCTGTGCCTATTGTGGCGTATGAATTATATTCGTAGATTGGGCTCTGTATTAGTATTCATGTATCTTTACACCTTGATTCTGAGGGGTGTCTATATTCTGTTGTTTCTGGCTGTGTGATAAATCCAAAAACCTTAAGTTCTTTAGCTGGATGGGAGGGGAAATGTATAATTGGTAATTTGTTTTCTTCCCTCCACACTTCTTAGTAGGCAATAAAGACCATCGGCCAGGTATTCCTAAGTAAATTTAGGATATGGAATACGGCCCCATCAATTGGTAGCAGAAACAGATGGTTGCCTCTAGAAGTGAGGGGAGATTCTGAAAATTTAGAACAGAATTAGACCCACAGAGCCCCAAAAGAGAGCCCATGACTGAGAGCAGAGGACAGCGGGCGTTGACGGAAGTCGACGGAAATTGATGTTGCGGTGGAGACAGCGGTAGCGTGAGTATGAACAGTGATGTGTGTGTTAGATTGCGGTGAATTGATTGTGTGATGTCTTGTGGAGTTGGAATGATAGTCGAGTGAATGTGAGTTTATTGGTTTACTGGTCTGAACACGTGCGGATCAGGAGGTTTTTGGAAAGCGGACTCAAGAGAAGTCCAAGATCCCGGGATAGCTTTGAACTGTAATTGTCTGATCAATGATGTGGGTGTTGTGGAGCGCTATCGACGGCTCACTTGGGGTAGGAAACTTTGTGTGAGTGGATCTAATAGAGTCACGTGTGGAAAACCTCAGGCCAGGGGCGGACTACAGTGACTCGAGTGACTGACGCAGGTCATGGGTCATGGAGTGTGAATGTTCTTGAGATAGAGTATACTATCGATCTTGTAGAAGACAGACAATTACTTGGGTTTTTACGTAACTGTAAGTTATTGTGGCTGCCGATAGGTAGTTACTTGGTTTAGTAGATTTTGGATAAACAGTTACTTGGTTGTGTGAATGTGAGAGCGAATGTACGTGGTGAGATTGTGAAGGAGGGTGAACCGCTGCAAGGAGGGAACGGTGACGTCAGAGTGCGCCGCGCTGTGATAGGTCGGTTGGTGTAACGCCGCGCTGGGATTGGAGGGTTTTCAGCAAAATTTGGAAAAGGAAGATCGTGTTTTGTAACAATTGAATTCAAAATAAGATGTTTCAAGGTATTGCGAGATTTATGTAGAGGAGATTCAGGTGTAGTGACTCGGGTAGGGGAAGAAGCCCCGCCAGAGGATACCCCGGCACATTATATGGCAACAGACGTAGGACTGCATACAATAGTTTGGCTCCAAAATTGGCATAAGATTACAGAAAAGGAAGGAGAATTGGCTTTTCCACGTTATGAGTCATTTCAATTGGATGTGTTGTATGAATTGGGGGGGGGGGTGATGTCTTCATTAAAACCTCCACCTAGACCCACACAATTTGAGGCATTAAATGCATGGATGTGGGCAGCACAAGCTAGGCGAAGAGAAAACTCTCAGGAAAGGGTGAGTAAAGCAATAAAGACATATCAAGATGCCAGGTGGGATGCTCAGTTGAAGAAATGGAGGGTTGATACCATAGAGGGAGAGAGATTGTATCCATTGTTGGTACAAGGAGCTAGTGCACGGGCAGGAAATACAGAAGATGACAGTGACACAGATGATAGTTTGTTAGACAGACTGTTGGCAGAGCGTCTCCCACCTTACAACCCTCAGTCTGAGGAGGGAAAGCGAGAGATAGTAGGCAGAAACTCAGAAGGAGTGGGATCGGCCCCGGTAGGTGTAAGTACAAGAGTAGTGGGAAGGATTTCGTTAGGATCGGAAGGGGCAGGAAGGTCAGAAGTTGGGAATGCTGAGATGAGAGGAGCCAACTGTGACACACGGTTACCAGAAGCCCTCACGGTACCGGTTACCATTGGACCCGTGGTTTTGATATACAATCCAAGTATGGGAGAAACTGGGAGTCAACAACACACAGGAGTGGGAGAAGACACTATCTCTGGAGGGAGCCTTACCATGGGGACAGGTGTATCCTTGAGGCCTGTGGAGGCTAGTACCCCATTGCCAGCGACGGCAGACCCTCCAAGGGCGGGTACAGGATCAGAAATGAGGTGAACAGGGACACTTGCAAATTCTAGGTCAGAAATAAGAATGTGGGTTCCACCAGTAAGGGAGACTATGAGGAGTTCAGGCGAACTAGGAATGAGACAAGAGGCGTTTAGAACACGACCTGGGTTCTCGAATGTTGGATCGGAAAGTCGATTGAAGAGTCAGAATTGTGAGAGGGAAGGCCGGCCCATTGTCCAAGTTGAGGGGACCGAGGAGGACTGGAGAAGTCGAAGTTGTGATAGGGAGGGATCGTGTAATGTGACAAATCGAGGAAGGATTGAGGTTGCAGTGAAGGCAAAGTTGTTGGATGTACTGAAATATTTTTCAGCCACCTTAGATCCGGTGGCTTCTGCGTTGCCAGGATGTCTCAGATCCGTTGCTGCAACAGGTGTAAGCATTGAAAGATGTGAAAGCATTGTGATGGGTCATCCACTTACAGTCTATGTCCCGCACTCAGTGGAACTCCTAATGACGAGAACCAAAACACAGCATTTGACCAATAATAGGCTCACTAAGTATGAGCAAGTTATATTGGCATCCGAAAATGTTTTTTTGAAAAGATGTTCTATATTGAATCCTGCTACTTTGATGCCATATCCACCTATTGAAGGAGAAGATTGTGAGGAGCATGACTGCCTAGATGTGACTGAGCTTTCTACCAAGCCCAGGCCCGACATTGTTGATGAACCTTTACCTGAATCTGATCTAGTCCTCTTTTGATGGTTCATGCTTAAGAGACAATGAGGGTTGTTTGAGAGCAGCTTTTGCTGTTTGTACTATTTCTGGAGTTGTGGAAGCTGCTTTTTTACAAGGAGTATACTCCGCACAAGTGGCCGAAATCATTGCCCTAATATGAGCATGTCTCATCTCTGATCGAGTCCGAGTGACTATCTTCACCGATAGTCAGTATGGGTTCAGAGTGGTTCACGATTTCGGTCAGTTATGGTCACAGAGGGGGTTCTTAACGTCATCAGGATCTCCTATCAGGAATGAGGAATATGTGTGACAGCTGTTAGAGGCACAGCAGAAACCCAAGGAAATAGCAGTGGTGAAATGTGCGGCACACGGGAAGGGGGTGGACTTTGTCACCAAGAGAAACCGCTATGCCGATGAAGTGGCTCGCTTTTGTGCCATACATGCTTGTATTTTTGATGGAGAATATGTAGAAGAGAGCACAGAAAAGACCAAGCTCAGCTTGATATTGGCCATGGCTGATACCTGGGATGAGGTTAAGAGACTCCAAGAAGAGGTCCCTGAAGAGGAAGAAGCAGCATGGATTAGAGCAGGTTGTGAGAAAAGAGGGTATGGCATTTGGGTGTCAACGGATTAAAGAGCAGTGTTACCCAACTGTTTATTGAGTCCTATGGCAAGGCATATTCATGGAGCAGTACATCTTGGAAGAGATGCTATGATGAGGGTGTTTCGACAGATATGGTTCAATCCACGGTTCGTGTGTATGCTGAGGCAGTGTGTCATAGGTGTGTTACGTGCCAGCAGATGAATGCAGGAAAAAAACTGTGGTTGCTTTGAGTCATATTAGGAGGTCAGGAGGTCCTTTCAATCCGATACAGTTAGACTTCATTTCATCGATGCACAGGTGCAATGGATTGAGGAACGTTTTAGTGGTGGTGTGTGTCTTTTCATGATGGGTAGAGGCTTATCCAACTAGGAGGTGTGACAGTCTTACAGTGGCAAAGTTTTTACTTAGAGAGGTTATCCCAAGGTTCGGATTTCCGACCTCATTGGAATCAGATAGAGGAACTCACTTTCATAGTGAGATCATGAAGCTGTTGTGTGCCGCCTTACAAGTTGATCAGAGACTGCATTGTAGCTACAGGCGGGAGGCGTCTGGCCTCGTGGAGCAGATAAATGGGACCATCAAGATGAGAGTGGCGAAGGTTTGCTCGTCGACGTCTTTGAAATGGCCGGATGCGCTGCCCTTGGTGCTGATGAGTTTGCGTAGTACTCCAAATAGGAGAACAGGACTTTCCCCCCACGAGATATTGATGGGGAGGGCAATGCGTTTGCTTGCAGTGCCAGCTACAGCATTGATAAACATCACCGATGATTTGGTTCTCGATTATTGCAAGGGATTGGCTGATGTGGTTAATTCTGTGTCTCACCAGGTCAAGGCTGCGACTGCACCCACCTCGAAAGATCTCCTCCATGACCTAAGCCCGGGAGACTGGGTTTTGGTCAGGAAGCACGTGAGGAAGAGTTGCCTTGATGCACGGTGGCGAGGTCCATACCAAGTGATCCTGGTTACTAGCACAGCTGTGAAGTGCGGAGGCTTACCGAACTGGATCTTCGCCTCCCACACCCGCAGAGTTCCAGCACCCTCGGAAGAAACAGCTCCTCTCGATCAAAGACATTCAGCTGAGAGTGCAAGTTTGGAAGAGGGGACAAGCCAAGCTGTCAGGGTTTCTACTGAAACAGACTGTTCACTGGGTCGAGCTGAAGGGGATCACGCTGCACAAGATCCCAGTATAGACACTGAGGGAGACGGAAACATTGGAATCGAAGTCCAGTCGGATTCAGCTGACCAGACGGGTGTGGAAAAGGCAAAGGGGGAGAGGAGAACAGAGGCTGGAAGTGAACCGTGGCCAGTGAGACAAGAAAGACTGAATCTGAGGCTTACATCAGAAAGGGATCTCGTTCCCATCTCTGAAACTGCTGAATCTGAGCAAAGTGACACAGAACCAAGTCAGGATGGCTTAAGGAGATCAAAAAGAGAACAAGTGCCGTGCCAAGAGTATGCTTCTCCTGAGTGGACATACCTGGTCACAGATGCAGGGGCCGGGGAGGTCCAGGAGGCTGAGGTCTGGAAGAGTGAGACGCGGAGAAACCACGCTGATCATTGACATTGAACTGTTAATCCCAGGAGTCGAGGCTCTCGGGCTCTTGACTCTGATGGTACCTGATCCTGCAAGGCTGAGTGGATTGCGACTTTTGATCCCAAATCAACTCTCAGTTCTAATATTTGGTCGCCAGCCTTCAGCTCAAGAATTAGCAGCATTTCGTATGGAGATCTTGGAACTCGTTGTTGATGCTCTTGGCACTGATTTGATCTACGATGAAAACGGACTGAATAAAGAAAAGAGAGTACATAATCATTGCTCTAAAAGAAGATAACCTAGGCCCGAGTGGAAGAAGAATAAATTTAGGGATCTTTCAGTAGAAGAAGAGAGAGGGATAGGGATGGCTATTCATGAACTGTAGATTATCATTGCTGAATTGAATACGGAGGAATTCTAAAGTTCAAAAAGGAATCTAATAAGAACTTTGTGTGCAGAATCATTAAGGGAAAAGAAAAGACTTTGTTATTTTATTCCTGCACCAAGTTGGAGAACTGATTCAATATGGAGTCTGGAAATTCGAACTGTAGGCAGAAATGCATGATAGGTACACTCATAGTGGGGGTAATTATAGTCATTACCGTAGTGGTCATTACATCCATGGTCGAGTCCAATGTTGTGGAAGAAGGGGAACGGGGGACACCTACACCTTCTACACCAGACATAAGAGAGGGTGCCTCAGAATCAGATGAGGACATGATAAAAGAAACTAGTTGTTTATTACATGTAGATCTCTCCAAGGGTGACTTTACGTTAAATGCGTACGCAAGGCTGTTGTATGAGTATGTGGACACGATGGATGCGAAAGATTGCTATGTGTGCATGCAGTTGCCAGCATCGGTAGAGGAGGGCATTAGATATCATCACCTACCCCTGACATATGGCATCACTTGTAGCGTGTTGCTGAGTATGTTTTATGGTTAAGCACATTTTGAGTATTATTTCTCTAACTATGATGTAGTGCTCCCTGAGGTCCCTGTACTAAAATATTTGAACAAATATGATTATTATAAGAAGGAAGACAGAATGTCAAAGTATTTTGTGCCCACAGGAACCTTAGATACAGTATATGCCCATCGACACAATTTGACATGTATGTTATCTGACATAGAAAAGAAGTTCGTGGATCAGATAGAAGATAGGCATAGACAGACATTATTCAGGCCTGATCCCAAGCATTAGGTGATTCCGTGGACCCAAGAGGAGCTAGATCATAAGGCAAAGGGAAGTTCTGGTCCAATAGCCCTAGATTTACAGCAAAAGGGGAAACTCTGTATTAGACAACCACAGACATATTGCGACAAAATATTTGTAGGAGAGAGTGAATATGAGCACATTTTCTTGATTGAAGAATCAATAAAGATTGCGATATTGGATAAATTGACCATAGTGCCCAATGTGTATTTTGTATGTGGAAGAAACGCATACGTTCGATTGTCTCCAAATTGGTATGGAAGATGTTATTTGGCTGTGGTATTTCCTAAAATATTTCATGTGGAAGATTTGTGACCATTGGAGGGGAAACGATCGCATAGAGAGAAACGTGGCACGAGTGCAGGAGAAATTGTTGGGGATGTATTTGGCGCACTGATACAGAATTTGGGAGTGGTTCTGAATAATGTGAAGATCCGAAGGTTCTCAACATTGGTGGACTAATTGTCAGTGAACACAGCTCATGCTTTATTGCTTGTTGATGGGGAGATGGTCTCTATAAGGGCCATGGTGCTTCAGAACCGTCTTGCGTTAGATGTATTATTGGCAAAAGAGGGCAGAGTCTGTACATTGCTGAGGGTCCAACAGTGTTGCACTTATATCCCTGACAACAGTAAGGATTTAAAGAAATATATAAGTAACATCACTGAGATAGACCACGACATACATGATTTGGCAACCGAAGGGATTTGGGATAAAATTGGCCAAGGATTTGGAAGGGTTGGAAGTTGGTTTGGAAGTTTGGGACAAGGAATTATTGGTTACATTCTGAAATCTATCATAATAGTCGTGATCTCTATCATTGTATTGTTGGGGGTCTTTAGAGCTTATAAGTGGCACAAGGCAAGACAGGCTGAAAGTTCCCTTAAGAGACGAGAAAGGCAGAAGGAAAGACTGCAGGACAGTCACTCTCAGAACCTTAAGAATCTGGAGAAGCTCAGGCAGGGAAGACAGGCTACAACTTCTGTTTAGGTCGGTCTTTTCTGTGAGGAGAACATAACAAGGGAAAAGTGCTGTGTTTGATGACACTAGTCATAAGAGGGGGGGCTGATAGAGCGCTCGACCCTCTTAAAATTTGTAGGGGTGCATTCTATTCATGTACGAACTGCACTCGCATATATTCTAATGTTTGGTTGAACTTTGTGCATATTAGAACGAAGTTATATATATGCTATTTACAGGAGTGATCAGCATTTCGTATGTATTTGGGAAAATCATGTAACTATGCACGTATATAAAGATTATTAGGTAAAACAAATGTATTCACTGTTATAAGATTCATATAGAGGCCTGTGTAACGAGTGCACATTAAATAACGTTCTTAGGTTAACCAAATTATAGGCCTAACTTTTGTTTTCGTAAGTTTTGTTCCTCCTCGTTCGCTCTCTAGTTTGGAGGTAATTAAAATGTATGTGTGTAGAAAGTTTTCATTTCGCCCCTATTCCAGGTGCAGGAATTTGACCTCGTTATTTTAGATTTAAGAAGATACATGGGAGGAGAGGAATGTCTTTGAAGAGCTTGGACAGAAGGAAGGGAGGACACCTTCCGTGCCTGGTGAAACCTGGGAACCAAGGACGGCGAACGAGACTGTAAAAATTAATTGGAGTTTGTGGAAAGTTACTCAAGGAAGGTGTTCACGGAATAATGTACCATGTGACCTGTTAGGGGTGTAACTTTGTCTTTTTGTATTAGGCACAGGGACAGATTTGCAGGACTTCTGCTTTTGACTGAGGAAGGAGAGCATCTTAGAACGAGCTCTGTAGCTTTACGCTACTTGACCCATTTAACGTGAGTGCACTTCTTAGGGAGTCAACACGTGCTGACACCTTTTGGGGAAATCCTTCTGGGAAATTAGGAAGGGATGCCACTCTAGAAGTAGAGTAGGGACAGATTATTCTTTAATCTGGAAATACAAATGAAAAAGGATTTGGACACAGTGTCTATACTCAGCTGTGTTCTGATTTTGGAATTCATTGTTCTGTGCCTATTGTGCCGTATGAATTATATTCGTAGATTGGGCTCTGTATTAGTATTCATGTATCTTTACACCTTGATTCTGAGGTGTGTCTATATTCTGTTGTTTCTGGCTTTGTAATAAATCCACAAAACTTAAATAATTCTGAATTAGTAGTTCTTTAGCTGGATGGGAGGGGAAATATACAATTGGTAATTTGTTTTCTTCCCTCCACACTTCTTAGCAGGCAATAAAGACCATCGGCCAGGTATTCCTAAGTAAATTTAGGATATGGAATCCGGCCCCATCAGTGGTATCATATCACCAAACTTGTGCCGTCGTGGAAGTTACATCACTTCATCTCCCCGCACCTTCGATGATATCACAGAAAGTAATTTTACACAGGCGATGTGCAACGTGACAGCCAGTGTGCATTGTGATTTGTATTGAAAACTTGAGACTGGAAATCTATAGTGAAAACTTGAGGCTGCAGCCCTTTTATGAACAGTTGCTGATAATAGACTCAAACATTATATAACAATGGTGAAAGAAAATTCATAAAGATTTTGAAAAATTCTACAGTAAAACCATCCGCATCAGCAGAGTTTTTCTTTTATAAGAATCCTAGTGCCTTGTATATATTTTCTTCAGCCAACAGAGATTCTGAGAATGAAAAATGTTCAGCTTCCAATCGGAGTAGCATGAAAAAGAGATCAGTCTATGTGGCTTATTTTAGGTGGGTGTGTTGTGTGAATGGCGTGGTCAAATGGGTGTGAGAATAGTCAGTAGCGGCCAGTGTGCTGGACAAGCAGCGGGGTGGATCAGGGGGGGTAAGGTGACATATGGGTTGCGGGGGGAAGAACAAAAGTAATAACATTTTTAAAAACTTACCTGCAGCCGGCCCCGTTGCGCTCTTCTTCTCTAGGTGGCACAGGCTCCCAGAATGCCCTCCTGAAGCTGCTCTGACACGTGAGAGAAGCTTCAGGATTGCCCTGAGCACTCTTGATTTGCGCTCCAAGACAGACTGGGAGTCTGTGCCTGCTCTCTCCAACCCAGCTGCGTTGCTGGGTTGGAGAGAGATTTCACTGTGGATGATGGTTTGGCCGACCTGAGACAGCCGGCCAAACCGTCTTGCACAGTGAAGGGAGTGCACCTACCACTTCCTTTAGTGCCTGTCACCCCCCAGGCTCCACCCCCAAGACTTGGCAAGAAAGGGGGAAAAAAACGAGTGGTTATTATCATTTTATTTTTCCTTTCCTGTCCCACCTTTCATGTTCACCTTTCCCGTTATGGGCTTATCTGTAGCTAAAGGAGACCCAGTTGAAACAAATGGCATAGATGCAGCCAACTACAGAGCGAAGTGTTTGCTTTATGGTGAAGACAATGTTCATTTTTATAATTCTATCATCCAAAGACAGTAAACATTGACTCGTCAAATTAGTAACTAAATTTATGTCCCTGAATTAAATATTTTGTCAAATTTATCAAATATGTAGAGCATGTGGCACACGTGAAGCCACAAAAACGAATTATTTTACAAAACTTAATTTATTCAAAAGTTAAGATTTCTCAATTGAATAGCTGACCCACTTTTTAAAGGAGTCAGGAAGAAATTAAATTGAAATATCCCATAAAGATGCAAATGGGAGCAGCCAATATGTCGGGAGAAAGGGAAAGGTGTTTGCATTATCGCAAATGTCATCTAATCAAGAGTGGAGAGAACCTAAACAAAGAAGTTGAGTGGGCACACATCAGCATCAAAGGTTGGGAATGTGAAATAGGATGCCACTCTGTTTCTGCATACATTATGCAAAATGTTACTTTATATGGGATTGTACATTTCTCAGATGATAATGTGGGAGTCATTAGCATTTTACTGGACTATTATACACCTAATTGGCATATTGTCGACTGTTCAGATAACAGCACCTTCTTCGATTTAAATATAGTGCCACTTTTCCACTTCACCGGAAGAATTAATTTCCTCTTGATGGCGATCGTGAAGGGCAGAGGTAATGATGAGTGTTCTATGGGGACAGCTGAATGTAATATACGTTGCTGTGTTTTTGTACACTGCATTCACTGTCACTGCTTTTTAACTTCTCGATCACGTTGGTCTGATGCATGGTATTGACTATTATTTTAGCAGACAACTTCATTTAAAATGAGGGAATGATGATAAAGAGGAGCAGCAGTGGCCAGTAGTAGGTGCACACATACTTAAAACACATAAGCCATTCTACAGCACTGGCATTGCACCATAATAGAAAACAGTATACTGATATTATGTCATATTAACGTGCATAGTTATGCTTACATGTGTTACATCATTCTAATGTACCTGTTCTATGGTGTATGTAAAGTGTCAGAGCTTTAGAAATATCATAAATAATCAATAAATAGTGTCCTTTTAATGGTCTGGCTTGACAGCGCCCTGGGTCTGTCTGCATCCAAAGAAACCTATCAACCCAAAATTTCCGAAAACTGGATCCCCAATGGAGACAATGGTGGTGTGACTTGCAAGGATCTCAATACATTTTCATACCCTAAAATGCCATACAAATCATAAACTTTGGGGTCAACACATCTATGAAAGGAAGTTTTGGAATCTGCAAGGAATGTCAAAAGTCCTACCATCCAGCATTTTCACAATTCTACTGATAAATACAGTACCTTACTTGTGTGAGAGGGCCTATTATTGAGGATAGGAAAGACCCCAAAATGCACTGTTGAAACATCAAGAATTTGTATTTCAATCACAATCATACTTAGTATGTGATTAGCTGCGGTATTTAGGCCTGGGATAAGGCAGCATACAGGTAAACTTACTGTAAGAAATTGCTTTAATATATGAGAGAGATGAGAGCCACAGTCAAGTAATAAATTGAATCCTTTTCAGGATAAACCACAAAAGTCACTAATTAAACCTATACTTAACCTTCGGGTAACTTGGCACAAAAGCAGTCAGGCTTAACTTAGAAGCAATGTGTAAAGCATTTATGCAGCAATCAAACAGTAAAAACACAGCACAAGAAAAGTCCAAAATCAATTTAGAAAAGCAGAATAAAAATTAATAAATAAAATAACCCCAAAACAACAAAAATCCAATAAGCAGAATCGGAGTTTCGAATTTTTACAGATTCTGTTAAAAATAGCACCAAAAAGCACAAACTGCCAACTGCAGCAATCTGGTTGCACTGGAATGGGTCAAAGTCATAAGTTCAAGCTGATCACGATGCAGCACGGATCGGATACAGGGACAAGGTTTGTCCCAGTGAAAGGTTTTTTTTTTTTTGTTTTTTTTTTTTGTTTTATATAGCGCAAACTAAACCCGAGAAATCGGGTATCAGAGCGCTTTACATGAGCACCAGTTTCGTTGCAGATGGACACATTAATTTTTGTTAGGCACGGGGAGATTGAGTGATTTGCCCAGCATCACAGGATGTTGAGCGTCGTTGCCGAGACTCAAACCCGGTTCCCCAGGTTCAAAGTCGACCGCTCTAGCCGTAAGGCTACATCCTCTCCCCACAGTTCCGTTCCATGCAAGGAGCCTCCGCTGTAGCTTTGCATTGGCAGGAGCTGCTAGGAGATCGTCGCCAGCATGAAGAATAACTCGACATCGGGGCTTTGCATTGGTGGGAGACACAGCTGGTCATTGCTGTCTCTAAAAGCAGGTCGCTGTCAGAACTTCATGTTGGCAGACGATGCGGGTGGTCGTTCGCAGTCACGAGGAGCGGAGATCTTCTGTATTTTCACCTGGCTTTCAGCATCTCAAATAGGAGGTCAGTCAAATGACCATGAGAGAAAATTGCTAAATCTACAAGAATGACAACAATTCTATCACCCAGCATGTTCACCTTCCTCCTGAAAATGGTACCCCACCTGTGTGGTGAGCCTGTTGCCCAATACAGAAATGTCCCTAAAATGCATCATGGAAATGTCAAGAAGAAATGTTTTCAATTTACTTTAATTCTGGGGATGTGCATAACTGCAGTACTAACCTATAGTATTTAGCCTGGGATTAGCCTGCACCAAGGGAAATCTACCTTTTCCAGACATTTCTAAAAAACACAATGACGTGGTTTGCAAAGATTCCAGTATGTCCCAGAGTACATTGTCCTACCTAGAATGCCCTACACATGTTATAACAAGTCCTAGAACCACTCAATTTCCTCACAGTTTCCAAGGGGGGTGGCTACAGTATTTCTAAAGGGACCAGACTGGACCCATAGAACACTCTAAACCCTGGTGCTTTTCTGAGTGAAAACTAGAGACTGAGAGGATTCAGGAGTGGCATGGCTTGTGTGGATCTGATTAAGTTTTCTTACCCAAAATATTGTGCAAATGTCATAACTATTCCTAAAACATTTCTCTGACTTTGCATAAGTGGTGTGCTGCATTATTCAGCCAAGGGTTCGACTGACACCAGGAAAACCTTTAGACACAATATGTTTCTGAAACCTAGTGACTCCTGGATCCCTCCATTTACTAAGAATGCCACATAACTTTCAAAGCATTGATTAAAAACTCAATTTCCACACATTTATGAGACAGAAAACTCTGGATCTTGCAGCCAACAGCAAAATCCCTACCATTGTGCATTACCACTCTTCTACCAAAAGGATACCCCACATTAATAGATAGGTCTATTATTTCAGCAGGAAAGTTCTATTATTGTGACTGTAGTGTCAATGTGGTCTACACATGGACACAGTGTTGGCCCCTTCGTTCGTAGGTGGCAAACCCTCCCAAAACATGTGGGATTGCAGGATGCTAGGATTTGAAGGAGAAATTAATATTCTGGAGTGTTTTGTCACATTAAAATAAGAAAAATATGTTTTTCACTCATACTAGGATATTTGTAGGATATTCTGGGAAATGAAGTAGAATCCACACCATTGTGGATCCTACTTGGTCTGTAGTTTTCAGAAATGCCCAGAGTTGGAAGGGTTCTCTGTATGCCGACCTACCCATCCCAGAAAATGTAGCCATCCTACATGGAAACTAAGAGGGCTTTAGGCACATTTAGGAATAGTTGTGACAGTTGTCAAACATACCCTCCTATCTCATCCCCAGGCCACAAAGTCTACTGTGACCTTAGGTTGGTGTGATCTAAGTCAAGACAGGCTAGCCTTCCCAAGGGGCAAAAAGCATTATGGCCCTCGGCAGCAGAGGGAGTAATTATTCATTCCGGCAAGACTGCTCTCCTTCAAAACATTAAAACAATTTCTATATCTCTTGTGGTCCTTCTGCCTACATGTGAAGCAGTATATGGGAAAAGCCCTCAATTAAACCACTGGGATTCAGAAAGATTGTTGGTGCCTTTGGGTGGAGGGATGCAGCCCAATGCCAAAGTGGCAGGCTCCTCTCCACTATTTCCACTATTAACAAATGTATTTTGAGCTGCAATTAAGGAAGGTCTACTAAATTCTGGGAGAGAATCCATTATTGTACCAATCTTTGAAAAGGGGGCTTAAAACCCTCCCGGCCTTCTATTGGCCTCTTTACCTCCTGTACGCTTCTGTAAAAATCCTAGGGAGGATAATTTTCCAAAAGCTGGACGATTGAGCTGAAGTAAAACATTTTTTTTCTGATGTGCTGTGTGGTTTCCGTCCAGGTTTGGTCACAGTTGAATAATCCTTGAACTTATTTTTGCTAATGAGAAATATGTCAAAGCCAGGAGAGGCTCTGTACACATGGCATTTATTGACCTCTCCAGTGCTTTCGACATGGTGGACAAGGGGAAGCTTTGGGTTCTGATGGAGGCAGCGGGTATTAAGAATTCTCTGTCAGACCTCCTCAAGCGACTGCATTAGGGTACAACCGCCCAAGTCCAATATGGTCAGGAAGGAGAATATACCCGTTCATCAGGTCACATCGAGGGGTCAGGCAGGGTTGTATCTTAGCCCCCTTTTTATTTTTATTTTATATCAACGCTCTTGATTCAGAGTTAGTGAAAAAAGGTAAGGACTTACCAAAGGTCAGAAGTCACCCAGTCCCTGTCCTCCTTTAAGCCGATGATGCGGTCTTAATCGCATGCACCGCAAACGGCCTTCAGAATCTACTTGACTCTTTTAACGATTTTATGGGAAATTTCAATTTAAAGGTGAACCATCAGAAATCTTACATAATGACCAGCAGCCCCAAAAATACAGGCAAGCAAATGTACTCTATAGGTGGGACCGCAATAACCAAGGTCTCAAATGTTCACCATTTAGGTATTCTTTTTTACAACAACTTAAAATGGGAAAAGTTACTTATTCAAAGAGCACAAAACCTCTCAGGGGCTTGTGAGGCAATTATTAAGTTTGCGAAGAAACTTTATCCTAAGCCCATTAAAGAAATATTTTATTGTATAAAAGCAAATGCCTCTCCGTTGGGACATACAGGGCAGGAGTCTGGGGTCATATCAATCCAGAGAATACATTTTTATGCAGGTTGCTGGTAATCTCCAAGTGTGCTGAAAGCTATGTCTTTCAGAACTAGGCCATTCTTACGTGGAAGACACAGTGAAGATCGCACCACTACTACTTGGGATAAAACTATGGTGCTCCCCGGAGGTCAAATTCTCCCGACTGGTGCCGGATTACTGTATTAACCTAGATAATATGGCCTAGATCCCCTTGCTAGCCTATGTCAAGCAAGCCTTTCTAGATCTTGGCACGCCAAACCTTTTCATCTACTTAATAGAATTGATAATATTTCAAAGGCGGAGGTGAAGGCCTTATTTTTCAAGTTTCAGAATTATATCAGATCTGTGAGAGCGTTAACGATAGACACGGTCCTTCATTACTTAGTGACCTAGACTACAGTTGGGGTGGAACCATACCTAATGTGGGCAGACAACCCTGAATATAGATTTTATCTTAGATTAAGCACTGTGCGCATTTTAGTTGCTTTTCCACAAACGGTTAGCTGGTTTTGTTCATTGCCCCGCTGCCCTGGCGACAAAATTTCACAACAATCTACTGCTCATTTTATGTTGTTTTGCAAACTGTATAACACCCAAGATCACAATATTTGCACCCCATTATGCGTGCAAATGGCATTTTACATCCTATGAATCAATCAGGGGTTGGTGAAGCGCAACTACTCACCCGTGAGGGTCTCAAGGCGCTGGGGGCACGGGGGCGGCTCCGTAGGGTACTGAGGTCATCCAAAGAGCCTATAAGATCCTATAAAGAAGGCTTGCCATTCTTACAGCGCTTAGATTCGCAGCCTATTTGTTACTCAGTTATTCCTTTTATTTGTTGGGCCTGAAAGATCAGAAAGCTATATGCCAGCTAGGGTTTTTTAAATGTCTCTTCCTTGGCTATGGCGACTTTGTTAACACGAAAGATTTAAACAAGGGACACCTATTGGTTTTTAAAGACTCTTAATTTGAATTGAGTACTTTTTTCCTTTTGAATGTTTTAAAACCATTGTGAAAATTTTAACTGGTTACATTCTTCTATCTTGATTTGTTTTTATTGATGTGATGATATTTTTATGGCAATTGCCGAATAAAAGTTTATTGAATGACTGTCTGACCTCGAGAGGAAATAGTGAATAATAAAAAGGCTGCACATAGATATTACACACGCATGGAGATATACAGAAACCCTAAGCAACTCCACAGACAACCCCAGCCTACGAAAATGCTTCACACAAAGAGATAGTTATTAAAAAGAACACTCAAATGCGTGATTTGACACATTTGCCACCTCGTCGAGAATTTTGTGGTAAACATTTTTAAAGCCAATATGACACAACTACATATATCAATTTGCACCTTGGTAGTTTGTATTTTATTTAAATTATAGATACACAAGTTTTGCATTGTTTTTACTTTCTAAGCACAGAGACATGCAAACGTTTCTCAGCAATGGTGTTCATCAGGTTAGAGGGTTTCTAGTCATAACACTGCAGGTAACAATCTTTATGGTGCAGTACAAGAAAAGAAAGTGCTCCTTCACTGATATTGGGTGAGAGGGAAGAAGTAGAGTCTGTCTTGAGGAGTCAAGAAGAATCCCTTTCCATCAAATAAATGGTTAGGTGCAACATGTTGCATGATGCACTAGGAAAAAAAACGTGATTGGCTTAAGCTGTGCCACTGGTTACCAGTGCATCTAGCGTTGAGCTAAAAAGTTGAACATTGTTAGATCTTGAAATGAATGTTCAGTCGCATTTTTATTCAGCTGTAGCTCATTGAAGTCATGGACTGCATGCAAGCAGTCCTTGGATCAAGCAGCTGTACACCCTGATCTTTTCCTAATTTGGGAAGTATCTGGGTGTTTTCGCTTTGCAAATAATGAAATCCATATATCCGAAGGAGGTGAGCCAGAGCCTGCACATAAATATTTAAAAGTTGGCAAAAGAATCGAGCCCTGAGAAACTCTTCAGTCGACAGTCTTGGCTACAAAAGCAAGCAGTGGCAAAGCTTTCATTTAAGAACAGCCTATTAGGTTAGATTGGATCCAGACAATAGCTGCACCTGTTGCTTTTAGAAGACGTAATAATAGCACGGTTTAAGGCAGCTGGAAGTTTACTGCACAAAACAGAGGCAATTGCTAGCAGTAAATACAGTTATTAATACAAATAAAAATAATGATTTCGGAGAATGTTACAGATTTGATTCCAAATATTGTAGGCAAAGCGCTAATACTGGCTGATGTGGGGGCATTGGCACAATGAAGGAGGCAGTGATGGAGCTGTGTAGTGTGCATTGCATAAAGGGCACAACCAACGCAAAAGAAAAGTTCGGGTGGGCACTGGAGAAAACAATTTACCGATCTCAATAGCTACTGCTTAGCAGAGCAGAAATGATTTAAGTATTATTGTATTGACAACTTTGCTGCAGGACAGTATTGCCTTTTGACTCTGTGGAGAAGTTTCAAGGCACGAAATTCTGCAATAGAGAAACCGATGGCCTGGGCTGATTTATCATTTTTGGAAAGGAAAACTGGACTCCTCCTTTGTTAGCCTGGATGCTTACTGGCAGGTGTCCCTGAAGGTAATTGGCCAGCTATCCAACGTACAAACAGTGGACAATCGTACAACATAGGACCACTTACCATTTATGCTGAATATGGCTGGCTAGTTATTTCACACCCAACTGTTTATAACACAGAGAAGTCTGGGAAAACAAGATTTGCACCACGCTTGACACATATTATTTGCACATAGGTATAATGATGCCACCTATGTCTATTGCTTATGCCTACAATTATTGAAGTATTGTTTTGATTATGCTGAGTGTATTGGTAGTTAGCATAGAAGAGATAGGTCAATGCTCTCCAGCTATATCAAGGTTTGACCCAGAAACCTGAAGTGGAAGACTGCCACATGCAACATAGCTGGACACATGTCTGAGCTGTTAAGCAGGAATGAGTTATAGGTTGTTGGATAATATGCAATCAAACTTAAAAAAACAATAAGTAGATATTGGATACATTGACAGAGCAAAGAGAATGGGGACACATGCACGAACATATGATAGTATTACTAGAGCTGACTTTGGAAAGTAGGTATTCAATATTCATTTTACATGTTAGCTCAAATTCTTCTATTACAAGAGCAGAGGAATTGCCAGCCATACTCTGAGGCAGTAAAGTAATACAGATCGATGATTATGTTTTTGAATTATGAGTTGTATGGACAATACCCTTGGGCATATTGCCTTTGAATATTTATAGGGGACTCCCACAAAATTGTAGTTACCTGCAAATATCCACAGAGCAATATATGCACCCTGTGAAAATGCATAAAGTTGATGATCTGTCATCCTGTTGGCGAGGTTAGGCCACTGCAGTGAAGTGCAACTTTCATGTACCCCCTGCTTCCACCTCCTCTTCCCCGCCACAGCTACACCAGTAATTTTGGCACCACTATCAATAGCACAATAGGCATAAAAGCCATACAATGTTCTTTCTAACAAGATATAGTATTTCTAATATGGCTATATGTTAGACCTGACATCCTTGGCATGGTACTTCCCCAAATATTTTTCCGTCACTCCTCTTTTTTTCTAGAATTAGTTTTTGTAGATTTTAGGGCTTTGCACACTTAACCACAGGTAAGCAGTGCTAAAGTGCTTGTGCTCTCTCCTTAAAACAGAGTAAAATTGGCTTATACCTAATTGCCACATTTCATTTACTTGTAAGTCCCTAATAAATGGTACTACTGGTACCCAGGGCTTGTAAATTAACCGCTATTTTTGGGCCTCGCCACTCATTGTGCAACCCTCTAATGTAACACTGTAAAGCATTTCTCCTGGTCTGCCTCTGCCGCCCAGGTAGGCAATTTTAAACTGCCATTTCAACCTGGAAAAATAAACCTCATGGCCTCATAGTAAACAACAACCCTAGAATATTTTTGGAAGACAAGCAATTTAGAACGGATTGGTCACTGGTTTCTTGGTTGATGTTCTCACGATTGGCTGATTTTAATGATTAATACAGCCAAATGCCTGTCCGATGTCATGTTGATTAAACTTAAAACAAGTGAAGATAATTTGAACACATGGATCAAAATCAGGGTGTTTTAGAAGTTGGAAGAGATGAATATTGAAATTGGTGATTACAAAAGATTTTGTTTTATGCAGAGTAAGGTAAAAAACGTCAAAAAGATTTCAAGACGTTTTTGTATGAGAAGGTTTAGCCCTACACTAGAGAGGACTTCAAACAACAAAAAGATCATAGCTGGTCATCTAGCTCAGACTCAGAGGATTGGTCAAGAGAAAGTTCCAACAAGAGTTCCAAAGGGAGGCGTGGTGGACGGAGAGGCAGAACATTCTACAACCAATAGTTCCAAACACCTACACCCCACCAGATGATGTTTTGGCCAGGACTCACTATGGGCCTACTGCCACCTCCTTTCTTTCAGGGCAACCAGCCTTTTTTAAGGAGAGGTGAAGGGAGAGGAAATCGAGGCAACAGAGGAGAAAACAAACACACTAGGAAGGACAGGAACAAGAAGGAGATAAGAACATGTAGCAAGACCAGGGAACCTCAACCCAGGTCAAGCAGCCAGTAGACCTAGTAGTGAACCTAACAACTGAACCTTTGACCACAGAAGAGCATCAAGTTCTAAATAAAGACCTTGGCTTTGTTCTAACTAACTGTGTTGACATGTTAAAGTTAAGATGTGAACTAGCGGAATTCTCCCTTAAGATAAGAGAAAAAGCTTTTTTAAGAATTGATCAGAAACTACACCGGTCCAAGGCCATACTGATTTGAAAAAGAAATCCTATTTCAATCCACCAGTCTCTACTATCCCCCCAAAGGTCTTGGCTTTCGAGGAAGCAGGAAAAAAAGATATTGAAGGCATCGACACAAAGAAGGTGGAATATTAAAACTTGGAAAAGAAGAAGAGAGAAGCATGTGACTTCCTTTTCAAGAAAAGCCAACTAGTCATCAAGCAAGCTGATAAAGAAGGCGCTATTGTGATCCAGTCTGCTGAACATTACAGAGAAGCATGCCTGACCTTATTGAGAGATGCAAGAAACTATAAGATACTACAAACAGATCACACTGAAGCACTACAAAAAAAATCACAACATTAGTTGATCTAGCAAAAAATGAAGGATGGATTACCAGAAAGGAGGCTGATTTTTAACTTACGCAAATCCCCAAATGCCCTACTTCAATAATGTATCTACAATTCATAAGCAGAGAATTTCCTCATCAGGTTGTCCAATAGTTTCTGATATTGTCTCAGTTTTAGAACCACTTTCCTAGTTTGTGGATTGGTTCCGAAGTCCTTTAGTTATGGAAATTAGGCCTTATGTGAAAGACACATAATATCTACTTTACATCATCTCAGAATTGGATTACGACACCACCAAGGAACTCATGATATGTCTAGATGTCGAGGCACAGTATACAAGCATACCTCAAGAAGAGCGCCTAAGAGTCATTAAAGACATTCTATCTGAAAAAAGATTGGCCCTTTGAGGCTGCGGGTGAATGGATCATGCACCTAGCCCGCTTGGCCCTAACAAGAAGTTTTTTCAAGTTTGAAAACACCATTTATTTACAACAACACAGGACTTCAGTGGGAAATATGTTTGTGCTGAGTATAGCTTGTCTGTACATGTACTAGTATGAACAACAACACATATGGAACAACAATTTCTTTGAGCAAGAACTGTAACTCTTGCACAGATATATTTATGACATATTCATCGTTTGGCATGCTGACATAGAGAGAGTAACAGTTTTTAGAATGGCTGAACAATGAAATTTTTTTTTTACGGTTCATGATGACTACCAGTAAAGATGAAACACCCATCCTTGCTGAAACTATAAAATCAGAAAGGGGCAGATTCATTACCAAACTTTATACAAAATACAGACAAAAAACGTCTTCTTCATTTTGAGAGTGTACACCTCCCGGGCGCTCAGAGAAAAGCTCCCAGTGGGATAATTCCTCTGCATGAGAAGGAATTGCACCAATGTAGAGGATCATAAAAAAGAAGCAGCAGTACTGACTACTAATCTAATTACCCCCGAAGATTGAGTCAGAGGGCCGATAAAAGGGCCAGGAATAACCATAGAGAGATTCACCTGTTAGATAAAGATATAGAAAACAAAAAAGACCTAATTTGTGTGAGTACAAATAGCATCATTTCCAATGAAGGAAAGAAAATCATTACTAAGAATTATAAGATCCTGAAATGCAATGAGCTGAACTTTCAGAAACCCCTCTTCTCCTTCTAAAGGAACACTAGTCTCAGGAACCTCCTACTTCATACAAGACCAAAAAGGAATATTATTACAAACCAGGATACTCTGTGGGGGTCTAAAGGGTCACAGGCCACTACCCTTGTGGCCAAAGTGCACACAACAACACTTGATCTTAACCTAACAACACCATGGGAACAGAGAATCACTCCAACTGTTATTCCAATAGTGCACTTTATCTGATTAAATGCCCATGTAAATTGAGGTACATAGGCATGACGTCAAGAAAGATTAAGACAAGGATTGGCAAACACCGAACCAACATCCGGTGCCAATGAACCTCTACCAAACTAACCAAACACTATGTAGACAAAGGAAATAGTGATACCGATCTCTATTGGACAATTATTGAGAAGGTCACTTATAGTAATGACATGTCTAAAACTCTGCTGGAGCACAAACAACGTTGGTTCTACAGACTTGGGACACACAAATATGGCGTAAGCAATGACATTCCTTGAAATCAGCTTAACTCCTAGGGAAAGTATTAACCAAAGTATATCCCAGCTAAACCAAAGCCTACGTCCTCTTGGCAACAAACCTAGTCATCAGGTATTATAGAAATAGACCACACGCTGATGCCCTTACTACACTGAGTACACAGTTTGTTAGATTGTTCTATCAAAAGCTACACATTAAGCAACATATTAATTTTGTCTTTTTTTTTGCCTACAAATCCTCTTCTTAATTCTCATGTCACTTTCCCACTCAATACTTGCCCCTGACACAGTGTGCACTACTATATCAGGAGATCATGAGCAAAAAATACTGGTGATGATTACACAAAAACAGACTTAATTTGTACATTTCCACATCTTATTTAAAGCTCACTAACAATGTCCAGGGAAATGGTGGTTCTCTCTTTTTCTTTTTTTTTTAAAGAAAATACACCATTGCAACTACGGGTATCACGGTCCACCCACTGGACTTCATTTCCTATGATTGCTATTGGCACACACTAACGGTGGTGATGTAATTACATCACCACCAGGTGCATCTCCAGGTGCAGGTCCCTTGGCCGGCATCAGAGTGCACTCTTCCACAAGAAAAGGGGAAATTCTGATGTTTTGGGCTCTTTGCGACTGTGAATGACCTTGTTCAGACCAAGACTTTGCCGTCTGCAACGCTCAGCAATGCAAAGTTCTGGTAAACCCAACACTTCATGCTACAGCAAGCGCCAGCGACGACCAGCAACTTGAGATCTGCGCTTTACGTTACAGCTATGACAGCCTGCTGTGAATGCCAACACAAAGCTCCAGCAACAACCATCTGCAACACCCACCAGGTCTTCACGCTACAACAATGGGCATCCTCAGCACCAGGCCTGCTCTTTGCGCTAAAATGCCGACCATCTGTGACACTCTCTGCACTGCTCATGGCCTCCTCCACCACTAGCAGAACTCTTTGCAGTCGGCCTGAACTTGTGACATTCCCTTGGTCTGGCATGACCAGATGACCTCAAGTGGCACTTTTGTTCAATTGAACATCTCCTGTTCTACTGATTGAATTTTTGTCATTCTGGTATCATTTTATTTACAAAGATTTACGCTAGTTTCATAAATTGGTTTGGGACTTTTCTTATGTTGTGTTTCACTTTATTACTGTTTGTGTGCTGCACAAACACTTTACACTCTGCCTCTAAGTTAAGCCTGACTGCTTTTGTGCTAATCTACCATAGGGTTAAGCGCAGGTTGATTTTGTGCCTTTTGTTGTATACCCTGTCAAGGATTGGGGTTGGGGCCTGAGTGGGGCTTCCACCCCCTCAGCCAATAACCCAATTTCTTACATTGATGCTCTCTGGTGGGATCCAGTACTTTTGTTTGTGCAGTGTCTCTCAGGGATTTTGTATTACATTAAAATCCTATATAAATAATCTGACATCAGATTCCACATCTTTTTAATTTCTCCCTGATTGGCCTAATATGCTGTTTCCAAATTCCCTTCCATTCTGCCTAACTTTGTGCAATTGTGATTCAGCCTGCAAGATAGGAGTTTGAGCTCAACAACCTGGAGAGCTACACTGTGGCTGAGCTTAAGGGATTCTGCAGGGAGAGAGGGGTTCCATTAACCTAGAGCTCCAAGAGGCCCTTAGGGCCTGGGAGGAGGCTGCCAGTTCCAAGCCACATCACAGGAGGAGGAGGAGTAAATGGAGGGGTAGGAATAGGAGGGGAGTGAGGAGGAGGAGGGAGAAAACCTTTTGACCATGGCCCCAGAGGAGAAAAGAGAGCTCATCAGAGTGAGGTCTCTACCAGATCCAGGGCATGCAGCAGCACCTCTTCCCACAACCTATCCTCTGAAGAACTGGAGGATATGAGGGCTGAAAGGTAGTTCAGGCTACGTTGGTCAAACTGAACAGAGAAGAAGCTGCTAGATGAGGCTACTGCAAAGGGGGCTGCAGAGGAGGCTACTGCCCAGAGAGCTCTGGAGGAGATGAAATTGGCCCTAAAGGAGAAACAAGCTGACAGGGTCTTGCAGGAGATAAAACTATTGTTGGCTCGTGAAGTGAGTCTCAAGTAGCTGGACATAAAGGCCAAGCAATACAGTAATGGTGGAAGTAAAATTCACAAGAAGGTCCACAACCCCAAAGACCTGGTACCTAGCTATGTGGTGGAGGATGACATTGATAAATGTTTTTCAGCATATGCTCTATCCCTAAGGATGTATAGGGTCCCAGAGGAGGATTGGGGGTGAGTCTTTGGAAACATATGCCTACAATGGGGAGGGATACCCTGCTGATACCAAACGTAGAGGACCAGATGAGGTATCCATTCTTGAAAGCCATTCTTATCAGCAAATTTGGGTTCACCCCAGAGAAGTGCCGCATGAGATTTACGGACAGCTAGAAACTGCCAAACCAGTCTTGAGTGAATTTCCATGATTACTCCAGAAAGGCACTAATTGGATGGGTGAGGGGCAGTGAGTGATTTTAATTGACTACATGATCTGATTTTGAGAGAGCACATGCTCAGTCCTTGCTTCAAAGAGTTGCACCAGCACCTGATTGATAGCAAGCTCACTTCACCTAGAGATATTGCCAAGGAGGCAGACCTATAGGTCAACACCAGAGTGTCTAAGAAGGTACTTGGGGGGGGGGCACCAAAAGGGCAGACAGAGTCCCTACCAGAAGAAAGAGGGAGGAGACACAAATAAAAGCAAGGTCTTCTCTAAAGGCCCCAAAAAGAATCCTCAGGGGGGGATGCCCAGTCCCAACCGGATCAGAAAAAGTGTGGTTCCCTGAGAAAATTTTCCCCAAATGCTATGAGTGCCCCAGGTACTGGGGTATCAAGGTATTACCCAATACCCTAAGAGGACGCAGCACCCCGCTGGTAGGCAGACACCGGTGTTGACTAGTTTTGCGCTTAGGTAAGAGGTTTTCCCAGTTAGCATGGGGAGTATTGGAGATGTTACCCTAGTTTCCCGGTGTGACAAGGAAATGGTGCAAAAGGCCCACATGCCTAATAATACTTCTAAGTGCAGGCAGTAGGTCACCATCAATGGGCAGTGGTTGGAGAGTCTGTGAAACACAGGAGCCAGTATGACTACTGTTAGGTGTCATCTTGTGTCTTCAGAGTAGGTAATCCCTCATTTATTCAACCAAGTTGTGGTAGCGGACCACTGTGAGAGTCACTATCCAGTGATTCTGGTTTCCTTTCAATGGAGGTGGTCTCAGGTTCCTCAAGGGTAGCTGTGAGTCTATTTATAACTGTGGATTGTCTGCTTGGCAAATACATGGAGCATACCATCTGGAAGGAGGAGGAGATCCAGTCTCACCCGGAGATGTTAGGATGGCCTGAGTGGGGGTGCCTGACCACACGATCAATGGCAGCCTAAGAGAGAAGTCAAGAAGGGTCTGAAGCCTGGAAGAATGGTCCAGGTACCTTCCATAAAAAGAGGAAGGGAAGGGAGTTTGGGAACCCCCCTCCTGACACTCCCATGGTCCAGGAGGAGGTTGAGCCTAAGGGTGACACCACAGAGCCTACAGGGGAGGACACTGCCACCCTGGGGAACCTATTTGAGCTGGCAAGTGGAAGGAGGACCCTCCAGGGCAGAATTCTGTAAATCCCAGAAAGAATGCCCTACTCTTGAGGGCCCAAGGCAGCAGGTCGAGGCCCAGACAGCTGGTGGCACCTCTGCTGATCACCTGGTTTTCTGGGAGACTGATCTCCTGTATAGTGAGCCTAAGGTTCCTGAGTCTGGTGCAACCCGTGTGATGGTGGTCCCCTAGTGCTACAGGGTCTTCCTACTGGGTCTGGCAGGACATCTGGGGCAGGACAAGACCTTTGCCTGGCTTGTCACCCACTTTTATTGGTCTTGGATGAAAGTGACCTCAGATGCATTCCGCAGGTCTTGTCCAACCTACCAGGCCAGTGGGAAGTCAGGAAGAAAGATTCCTGTTGCTGGCACCATCTTTGAAAGGGTAGGCATCAACATTGTTGGGCCCCTGGATCCCAAGGTTATGCCAGGCAACAGGTTCATCCTGGTCTTGGTCGACCATGTTACCCAGTACCTAGAGGCTATATCCCTGAGGACAGTGATAGCGACTGCTGTGGCCAGGGCACTGATGGTGATATTTAGTGGGTTTCCCCAAGGAGGCAGTATCTGACCAGGGTACCACATTCATGCCAGCATGCATGAAGTCCATGTGGTATGAGTTTATAGTAACTTAGAATTCTCCACACCCTATCATCCCAGGACCAATGGGGTTGTTGAGAGATTCAACAAGACCCTCAAAGGCATGATTGTGGGCCTGTCAGAGAGTAGAGGCAGAGGTGGGATGTTCTTTTGCCAGGCCTGTCTTTGCCTGAAGGGAGGAGTCACAGAAGAGAGTTGGGTTCAGTCCCTTTGAGCTCCTCTATGGTCATCCTGTCAAAGGACCTCTCAGGCTGGTAAAGGAAGGGTGGGAGCAATCTCCCATGAAACCCCCCAAGATGTAGTCATCTACATGTTGGGTTTCCGGACACAGATGAAGCGCTTCTGAAAGAAGGCTACTGAGGCGCCGGAAGCCAGCCAGGAGGTTATGAAATTTTGATGTGTCCTGAAGGCTCTCTGGTTGAGTTTCAGCTGGTCAAAAAGTGTAGGTGATGGAGCAAGTAGTGCCCCGGGCCTTGCAGGACCTGGTGGGCCCGACCTTATGAGGTGAAGGAGACCAAGGGAGAGGTCATCTACCTGGTGGATGTCAAGACCCCCAGGAACCCCTTGAGGGTCCTGCATGTCAATCAGCTCAAACCACACTATGAGAGGTCTGAAGTCACCATGCTCCTGATGATGGATAATGGAGTGGAGGAGGAGAGTTAACCTCTCCCTGACCTCCTATCTTCCAAAGAGTAGGATGGGTCAGTGGAAGTTGTCAACCTCTCCCTTACCCTGTCCCCACAGCAACAGATGGACTTTTGCAACTTGCTATGAAAGTTTGCCTCCCTGTTCTCACCGACCCCTGAGCTCACCCATCTGGGTACCCATGACATTGATGCAGGGGCCAACATGCCTGTGAAGAAAAAGATCTACAGGCTTTCTGATAAAGTGAGAGCCAGAATCAAGACAAAAGTATCCAAGATGCTAGACCTCGGGTGATTGAGCAGCCCTTGGCCCAGCCCAGTGGTGCTGGTCCTCAAGGCCACCCCACCAGGGTGCTGCACCAGAACTCTGTTTCTGCATGGATTACAGAGGCCTCAACTCACTAAGGCTGTTGCTCACCTCATCCCCTCAATCTGATGAGCTCAGAGATTGGCTGTGAGCTGCCATGTTCCTGAGCATGTTTGATTTGACATCCAGGTACTGGCAGGTTGCCTTAACAAGGGGGCTAAGGAGAGGTCTGCATTCTCTAACCCATATGGCCACTTTCAGTTTAGAGTGATGCCCTGTGGGTTAAAGAAAGCCTCTGCCACCTTCAAGTGGTTGGTGAACAGAGTCCTGTCTAGGATAAAGGTTTTCAGTGTAACCTTCCTGGATGACATTGCGACCTTCAGTTCTAGCTAGGAGGACCAACTGTTCCACCACCAGGAAGTGCTCCAGGTGCAGCAACAAGCAGACCTGACTACTAAGGCCAGCAAGTGCCAGATAGGGCAGGAACGGGTGGTCGACTTGGGATGCCAAGTTGGTGGACACAAAGTGCAGCCCCTACAGGCAAACATTCAGACTATCTTGGCTTGGAAACCCCCCTGGATCCAGACTGAGATGGGAACCTTCTTAGGCCTCACAAACCTACAGGAGATTTGTCAAAGGATTTGGCACCATTGTTGCCCTCTTGACCGAGTTGACTTCCAAGAAGCAGCACAGAAAGCTGATCTAGACAGAGGCATGTCAGACTTCTTTAAACACCTTATAGGAGGTTATGTGTACTGCACCAGTGCTCAAGTCCCCTGACATCTCCCATGAGTTCATTTTCCAGATGGATGCATCAGAGCATGGCATAGGGGCTGTGATCTCCCAGCCAAATGGCCTTGGATTACAGCAACTGGGTAGCCTTCTTTCCAGAGAACAGAGGTGGAGTGCAACTGAAAGGGCAGCATTTGCAATGGTCTAAGCACTGAAGATGTTAAGACCATACTTGTTTAAGACTCACTTCCAGGTGTAGACAGAGCACAGATACTTCAGATGGCTGATGCAGATGAGGGGTGAGAATCCCAAACTGGTCATGTGGTATATCTCCCTACAGGGAATGAACTTTATGGTGGAACACAGCCCTGAAACTGCCCATTCCAAAGCTGATGGTCTCTCCAAGTTCTTCCACCTTAGCAATGAGAATTCCCATGAGGGTGGGTAGTTCTCCCTGCTTTCAGCTGGGGGAGAGACATGTTAGACCTGACATCCTTGGCGTGGTATTCCCCCAAACATTCTGCTGCCACTGTATATGCTGCTGCTGCCTCTGTTGCGACCCCTGCCCCAGTTCTCTATGTGTGTGTTCCTGGTCTGCTGTGCTGCCACTGCCCCTCTACTGCCATCACACTCCATTGATATCTGGTGTACATGAAAAGGAATGTAGAGCACAGGACAATGTGTTCCAATCAGAACAGAGTTTAGCAATGAAGACATGGACAATTCTTTGTCCTGTGCCCCCTAAAAGTCTGATACTATGAGTGTTATGAATCTAAAATTGCTGCATCACTTGAATCAACACTAGTTTCGTTCAAACGTTCATTTGTAACTGATTAACGAGAATGTTTATCTGCCACATTGTTAGTATTAGTTAACTGTTCTCATTCAACAAACCCAAGGGTTTTAAAATTGTCATTTGTTGCACTCCTGCACTTAGTTCATTTAAGAATGTAATGTTACTTACAGGCCAAGGAACCCATTTATGGACTTAGATTTTCTTTGCTTATTTTTTTAGGTTACACAGGAACATTTGAAAAAAATATTTGAAATCAATGTGTATTTTAATGTATTTTTTTTAAAATATTAACCCTTTATATTTTACTATTTCCAAGATTATGTTCATAGAAAGTAAATGCACACCCCTAGTTTGTGACTTATACAATTACAGACTAACTGACCTTTTCAGGTTATCCTACTTATGCCCTCTTTACAAGAAGAGATGTGTGAAAAGTGTGTAATTTGCTTTTGCATAGTTATGTGCAATTTTGAAAAAGGTATGCAAAACTACATGCAAATGCGAAACTAGCATTCAGTGTTATATCTTAACGTGAAATGCCTCTTCGCGTTCTAAAGCTGGGATGAATTAGGTGCTAAAAAATAGCAGGATAAAACACAAGCACCGTAAACAGCAGCCACTCACATTCTAGTAGTTCATGTTGTTAACACATATGGAAGTTATACGTTTTGTCAAATATATCGGCAGGTCAAACTTACCAATATTTTTGGAGGGAAATGACCGCTATTTACCAGAACATGTGAATTTGCAGTTAGCATCTGCATGTTATTCCCCAAAACTCAAGACAAATACCAAACACCTCAGTATTTGTTTTTATCAGACGAGATCATTATTGCATCCAATAGTGGCCAACTCATAATGAGGGCCTAAGAGAGAATAAGGATGCTGCAGAGGTTGCAATTTTGATGTGATTGAAGGATACGCCCTATGAGAAAGAGAAACACATTTGTGGACTGTGACATTGTAGAAAGTGTCTACTTTTGTAAACATATGTGTTCCCTGTGTCTTTGCATGATTTATTGGAAGGAAGTAAAAGCTCAATAAAATAAAGCTGGATAAGAGAAGATTTTCAAAGCAAAGTGCAATCTGCATGCATAAAGAATCTTCGGAGGCGTGCCTCAAATATATCTTGCTAAATAGATTGCTATAGAAATGAAATAGTTTATCCTGGCATAAAATCCATACTCACATTTTTTTCTGTCTTGCTCACCAGAATTCTGCAGAGTCCATTTTAAGTACATCATGACTCTCTATCAATTTTAATGGCAGGCTTTCCTTTGGTCCTTTTCAGTCATGAAATTATGCTAACAACATTGACGCTAACAGAATGTAACTACCAGTGCCACTGTTCATAATGCCTCAGAATATGTTTTGCTACGCTGGATGCATATGGAAGAAAGTTTCTTATTGCAGCTGAACAGCTCTGTAAGGCAATTTCCAAGATATTTTTATTTTAGGCTAGTTTGACAACAAATGTCAAAACGATTTACACTCTAAACGAAAGTTCTTTGTGACAGTATTTGTTTTTCATACATTGCTGTTTTTGCTTGAGTGTAAATTTTATACAAAATGGTACAATTCCTCACTTACAAAGCATAGCTAGACCAGGATATGTTGCAAGCAAAACACATAATGGGTATGCTCATTTGGTTTGAAAGACATTAGTCATTGGGATTTTCATAGTCTGCAGTTCTAGTGGTCAAGAAATGGAGCAATGTAGATAGTCGAGAGTAAGACAAAATGCAGGATTTTGGATGTGAGGCAAGCAGTTATTTTCTACGTGGGCCAGAGACAGTCGAGTTCGACATTCCTTTTGATGGTGTAATGGAGCACCTCAAAAAGATGAAGCTTCAATTTGTGGTAAAATGTTGGTGCTTAACTAGTGAAGGCTAGTTTCTTGATTTTTTTCTTTTCTTGCACTTTTTGACTCCTAGTTTGGTGATGTCATTGCTTTGTGTTTTGCTTGGGTTTCCTGAGATAGCGAGGCTTTCAGGCTGGAATATTCGAGTGACTGTTTTTACTGCTGTGAAGATGTAGGGTGTAGGAAAAGCCAGTGAAGTTGCTACAGGGTTAAAAGAATGTGGTCGTTTTTATAATATTTTATGAATGGGGTAGGAGAATGCAGGATACTCTTAATTTATTTATTTGAAGTTTGTATATAGCATTCTGTCACCAGACATATATTCAGCCACTTTACAGAGAATCAGACAGTTTAGAAACGAGAGGAGGGGAAAGAGGCTAGGGGATAGTAGGATGGGCCAAAGTGAGGTCATCAAGCTGAAACAGCACAATATAAGTCATGTAGTCTGTTCATATCTGACAGTAGAAAAATCTGAGAGGGGGATGTTGAAGGTGGTGTTCTGTCTGGACTGCCAAGAAGCTTTTTTAGTCACTAAAGTGGTATGATTTGAGGTAAGTCTTGAGGCCTTTCCTGAAAGATAGGATGTCATAACTGTGTCTTTGCAAGAGTTAAGGAGTTCCAGAAAATGACTGTTTCAGAGCTAAAGCAGACTTAAATTTAGGTGTTTCTAAAGTTAAGAAGGTCTTGCTTCGTTCTAGGCAGACTTATTCCTTTGGACAGAGTGCAGAGATTGGCTAAATAGCTAGGTCTGTTGTAGTTCAAGGCTCAACCTAACTGATTTGCGCCTCGAGTGGTAGTCAATAGAGGTCTCTCAGAATTGTTGATATATCGTTGAATCTTTTATTCCCTGAGATAAGTCTGGCAGTGGAACGAAAGATAGTTTTGAGCGGAGTCAATGTTGATGTGGGAATTACCACTAGGACCACATTGCCATCTTGAGATGATGAATGAATGTGCTGTTAATCCTAGCTGTCATAGGAGAGAAGATGTTTGATTATCTTAAGATGGTAAAGGTGGAAGACTGGCTGATGTAACAATGCCATTACCTGAGTTCCACATTCATGAGACGTTCGATGCAGGTAAACAGGTGGACGAAAACTATTTGAACTTTTGTAATCAAATTACTACACAACTTGACCAGTTAGTACCCCTAAAAACTATCAAAAAGAGGGATAGACCCTCAGCCCCCTGGTATAATGACAAACTAAAACATTTGAAAAAGGATTGTAAGTTGGCAGAAAGGAGTTGGAGGAAAACCTACATAGGGGAGGATAAAAAAATTTGGAAGGAAATGATATCTATTTACAAAAAGAAGTATCTACAACAAAAGCTGAATACTTTGCTGATATTATTCTGAAATCTTCTAATAGTGCTAAGGGCATTTTTAAAATAGTAAATTATATCACTAATCCTACCTGTACAAAAAAGGAAATTGTCCCAACACAGATTCTCTGTGATGGGCTAGCTATGTTTTTTGAAGAAAAGATTAGCAAAATTATTAAAGGGCTACAATCCAGTAATGCACCTACACAGGATACCCAGAATGATATATCTAAGAATCACTGCATCTCCCAGGAATATGAATGGGAAATTACTGAGACTGCAGTCGCTTTTGATCAATTTCCAACATTACAAGTGGATGATTTTATTAAACTAGCTGTAAGTGTGTCTTCAGGCTCTCCTTTGGACCCATTACCTCATAAATTATGGAAAACCTTAGGAGTTAAACTTCTCCCGGTACTTAGGCTGATCTGTATGCAGTCTTTGGAGAGTGGAGTGGTACCAGTAAGTTGGAAAAAAGCACTGATCACACCACTCTTAAAAAAAGATTCATTAGATCCAGCATGCCCGAAGAACTACAGGCCTATTTCATTGCTGCCTTACCCAGTGAAAATCATCGAAAAATTGGTTAGTAGGGAACTTTCTCAGTTCCTAGAAGCCAATGATAAACTGGAGGATGTGCAGTTTGGCTTTCGTCCTGGACATGGGACAGAGACTGCCTTGGTGACCGTATTAGATGATCTTCGAATGCGGGCGGACAGGGGACAAGCCTCCGTTTTGATTTTGTTGGACTTGTCCGCCGCATTTGATACGGTTAACCATGCGGTACTCTTGGATAGGCTGGCTAGAATAGGTGTGAGTGGATTGGCACTGAAGTGGTTTCAATCCTACCTCTCAGACAGAGAACAGGCGGTTGCTCTCCCCGTATCAATCCATGTATAGGAAAGTTTTACATGGGGTACCACAGGGATCTGCAATCAGCCCCATCCTGTTTAATATTTATATGAAGCCACTGGTGACTGTTATTAAGTCACATAACATTAGCTTAGTGAACTATGCTGATGACACCCAGTTGATTTTATCTCTGGAAGGTTGTAAGGCAACTTCACTTGAAAAATTTCATAATTGTATGCAAGATACGGCTCTTTGGCTTCAAAATAATTATTTGCAATTCAATGGGGAGAAAACTGAGATTCTGTGCTGTTCAGTGGGGAAGGTTCCTTATTCACTACCCACGGGGTTCTGGCCACTACCAGTGACAGCCCCTTTGACCCCGACAAATGTGGTTCGTAATTTAGGTATCAGTTTTGATGGTAAATTAAGCCTTGAGTCTCAAGTGAATCAGACAGTTGGGAAATGCTTTGCCCTGCTGAGGGTGTTACGTAGAATTCTCCCACTGTTGCCTAAGTATACCAGGCCACTGATAGTGAGAAGTATTATCCTTAGCCAACTGGATTATTGCAACGCCCTACTGCTGGAGTCTCCCAAATATTTGATGGAGAAACTCCAGAGAATTCAGTCAATGGCAGCCAAGCTGGCACTTATGAGACCTCGCCAGTCGTCTCTTTCTCAGGCCCTGGCTGAGCTCCACTGGCTCCCAGTTGAACAGAGGGTGCAATTTAAATCCATGTGTATAGTTTTTAAAGCTCTACATGGCATTGGGCCCAAGCCCTTACAAAGTAGATTTGAATGGTATGTTCCTCTACGCAATCTTCGCTCCTCCTCAGCAAAACTGGTGAGAGTGCCTAGGTTCAGAAAAGTCAGATCTGGTGGAAGAGCTTTCTGCGTTGCAGCAGCCTCGGCGTGGAACAAATTACCAACCGAACTTAGACAGATAGATGATCTATTGTCTTTCAGAAAGAAATTGAAGACCTGGCTCTTTCCCAGGGTATAATATAGTGTTTTTTTTAACTGTCCCTATATTCTAAGATAACTGACCTATGTGCTCAAGCGCCAGGATACCCGTGGGGTTGCAGTCCGCTCTATAAATTTTATATACAATACAATACAATACAAGGTGGAAGTTGGCAGATTGTGCTATTTTGTTCATTTGTGCTGCCAAGGATAGTGTGATATCAAGAGTAAAAACAAACGTTTTGCAACGTATTGCTCTGAGCTGATTTGATCCTCAATAAGGATATTTCAGTGAACAGAGCAGGATTGATTTTGGAGGGGTATTCGCAGGAGATTAGGACGATTTCCGTTTTGATAGGTTCAAGTTTCATAAAGTGCGAGTCTATCCATCCCTGAACAGTTTCCGTGCCATTTAGTAGGGTAAGTCTTGTACGCTAATGAAGTTTTATGTCAGTGTTGTTTAAAAGCAGTTTGAGTCGGTCCATGTACAGCTTGAAAAGAAATGGGGAGAGAGTAGAGCCTTGTGGGATGCCACAGGTCATGCTTTCAGTTCCCGAGCTGTAATTATTAAATTTTTTTAGACCTACCCATCAGGAGGGAGTGGAACCAGCCTAGCGCTGTCCCTTTGAGACCCATTCTAAGTTTTCAAAGTTTATTTATTGCATATTTTGACATTTTTAATGATATATATAAATATATTTGATCTGAAAAACAGACATTTTTTTATAAAGATAAGTAAATTAAACATTTAATTTTGTATTTTATGAATAAAAAAACATGTAAATTATTTTTACATAGTATTGTGTGCTGTACATTTTCAACTTTTATTTTCCATTGTTCAACAGTTTAACATTTTTGATTTGTTTTATATACATATTTTTGCATATTTTTTATGTATATATTAAATAAGTGTATATATTTTATACTAATATTTAAATTATACTTTATACATTTTCAACTTTCCATCACATTTCTCAACATGTTTTACATGTTCCATTTTTTTGTATTTTTTATACATTTATTCAACATTTCTACAATTCTTCCCATTCATTTCTATGGGGAGATAGTCTTTTATTTAGTTTAATTTAGCGTCCATTTTTCATTTACTGCTACCATGCTATTCTGTAATCTAATTGTGTTGTTTTTAATCTATTTTCCCGGAACCAGGTCGTAGTAAGGGGCTGCTTTTTGTCGTAACAGGTAATTCCGTTTTAAAGGCTTTTGTAAGGGTTTTGAGGGTAGGGTGCTTAGGGGAGGTCTAGAATGTAGTTATAGTGTTGCTTGTGGGGTTTTGTATATTTAGATGTGTTAGTGTTTTTCACTAATTTGTAGTTTTGCATTTTTGTACACTATTTTAGTATTATGTTGCTATGTTATGTTAAATTAAGTTATGTAGGTTATATTGGGATGAACTGTTATGTATTTGTGGGAGTGTAATGTGTTTTACGTGTGTTTTTTTAATTTACTTTGCAGATTTTTGTCTACAAATGTGTCCTATGGGAATTGGGAGTTAACGATTTGTTTTTTCAAGGAAATCCTTTTTGGTTTATCATAAACCATTTCTTTTTAATTTGATTACTTTTTTTTCGGCTTTCCTGCAGTGTTTAGATTTTCAAAACACTTTTTCTGGTTTCTTTATGTTTCCTACATACTTTGGATTGCTTTGAGGGATTTGTGTTGGATTTGTTTCATTTTGTTTTGGGCTGTTTGGACATTATTTTTCCATTTTTGGTGGATTACTATTTTATTATTACGTGGATAAAAAGAGAGATCTGCAGCTACAGAACAGTAATTTTTCTTTATTTAATTTTCTTTTGGATAAAAAAGGACATTTTATAATGTTTGAGTAAATATGAAATGATTTTTATGTGGCATTGTTTGGTTTATGTGTTGCAATTAATTTATGTGATTGGTTGAGCTGTTTTTTTTACTTTCTTTGTTGGTGGCGATAACATTTTATTTAAAATAATTGATATACAGTTTTATTATATGTCTTTATTAAAATTGGAATTTTAATTAATTATTTGACTGAAGTAATAAAATATTATATTTATTATTTAAAAATACAAGGTTAAGGAATTGTCAGAGTTTTTGAGAACTTTGGTAGGCTACTATGTATTTTATAATATGGTTTTAACTATCATTTTTAAGTAATCTACTCCTTTGTTATTTATGAAGAGTTTTACTTTAAATTGTAGCATATCATACATTCTTTTGGTTTGTTTGCTAAGTTTAGGGCCAAATTGGATAACAGATTGCTCCATTCTTACTTGTTGTCAGCATTGCTCCTTTTGCAATGCTTCTATAAATTTGGACAGTGTAGGTTGGGTTATGCCTAATGTGGATTGGAAGGCAATGTGCCATCCTCCAACTGTGTTGTTTGTTTTGGCTTCCTGTATCAAGGTTCTGTCATAGACATTCCTCCATGGTATTTGGAAATTTGGTTGGCGTCTGTGTCATGAAAGATGCAGTCTGCCCACTGAAGTGTGTTTAAAATAGTCAATTAGGGGGATAGGTTTGTCTTAATTTTGTTGGTAGAAGTGGGTTTCTATTAGTAAATTGTAGTGGTTGGCTACCACTGTAATGGGGACATAGGCTAGCGCTATAATTTTTTATAATTTCAAAGGCAAATTGACTGGTTGTAAAATATTCTACACTTAGGGGCCCATTAGGATGGCGGGCGAACCGCCCCCGCCGGGCCGCCATCCTGCCATGAATGACCACCCGCCACATTAGGATGGCTGGGGGGTCCGCGGCAGACGGAAAGACCGTCTGCCGCTTTTCCGCCGGTCGACGAGTCGACCGGGCGGAAAAAGGGCATGATATGGTGGCGGTGTCTACAAGACACCGCCATCCATATTATGATGCTGGCGGTCTTTCGCCTTTCCATGGCGGCATACGATCCTTGCCTGTGGGGGCCCGTTGCGGGCCCCCAGGGTGAAGGGGGGGTGCACATGGGGGGTACCTATGGTACCCCCCCTCATTGCCATGCACTACGTGGCAGGCACCACGTGGTGCCTGCCATGTAGTGCATGTCAATGCCATGCACAGTCCTTTTCCATTGCGAGCAGGTCTGCAGCCAGCAGATCCACCCGCAATGGAAGAGGGCCAGGATGCGCCCGCCAGTGTGGCGGGCGCATCCTAATGCTCATGGCAGGACCGCCGCAACTTCGGCGGTCGGTCCCTGGCTCTATTGCGGTGGCGGGCTGACTTTGTCCGCCCGCCATCGTAATGGACCCCTAAGTGCTGATTTATGGAGGTGCCTCCATATACTTTGAGTGAAATGATAGTAACAGCCTTGTATGGCTTTGAGAGGGTACATTTTTAGAATGGTTTGAATCATGACTTGCTCAAAGTCTATGAATATTTTTTGGGGTAGTAATTTATTTGTTTTGGGTTTGTTATGGTTTAGGAGCTCATAGTAAGTGCTGCTTTGTTTATTTGGTAGTAGAGCATACATAAAAGAAATATTTGCATTTTGATATGCGCCATTTATGGTGTATATCTGAGTGAATGGCTTGGGACACAATTTGAAGGTCCCATTCATTATCCACCTATGACATTGTGTCAGTTTTAGCAAGTTATCCTCTGTAGATAATATTGGGATTAATGTTTCGTTATTTAGGTATATCATGAAAATGGCTCCCCATTATGTGTCTTCGTTAAGTGTTCTGGTATGTGTATGTCTTGGTATCTTCTAGGGACAGGTAGGATATTGCTGGTGCTCTTTTAGTTTCTGCAATTAAGGGTCTGATCCCTGCGGTCTCGAGACAGACCGACCTCAGGTCGGCGGTCAGAAACCGCAATTACGATGTGCCCACACATGGTGTGGTCGCAGACTCCCATTCTCTATGGGAACTTGTGCGGCAGTCCAAAACCGGCCGCAGCACAAGCTCCCATTGAGAAATGGGAGTCACTGTACATCCCTGCACCGTGTGGTAGACACCTCACAGTGCCTGCCACATGGTGCAGAGATTTACAGGAAGGCACAATAGGTGCCCCCTCGGCCCCCAACCGGAGGACGCAGAGAGAGGGGGACCCTGCTAGGGGCCCCCAAAGTCGCTTTCCAACATGCTTTCCATGTCAGACGCCAGACATGGAAAGCCTGTCGGAAACGGACATCATAATCCCAACGGCATGGATTATGTTTGGTTTCTGACTGCTTGATGGGCTCATTGAAGCCGTCTGAAGCCAGCCAGAATGACCGGCATGTTTAAAATCTGACCACCGTAATCATAATACGCCGGTCAGAATTCAAAGCAAGGATGTCGGTCGGAAAGGGCTTTAATGTTTTAGCGTGGGGAGAGGTGGCAGTTGGCCTGTTATGTGTTATGGACTTTAGGCAGTATATTTTGCTTGTGGGTTCCTGGGAGCTAGTGCTTGCTTCTCTTATATCCTACAATATCTCTCTCACTTCTATTTCTGTTACTCTGTTACATTTGGGGGGTGGCTGCGCTCTATTACATGAATTACAATGTCATCTTTCGTAGTTGTTCTCTCATAGCATGCATTAGAATAATATTTAGTACATTTCCAGTCTATAGTTTCTGTTGATGCTGTTTCTTGGCTGTAGGTGTAGCCCATGTGATTTAGTAACTGCTTTTCTTTCTGCAAAGTGATATACTTTGCAGCTTCTGTCATTGTATCTGAAAGTAGTGTAATATTTCAAATATCTAGAATATTTTAACATTTGTATATTTAATATTTTATTTAAAAATTAAGCAAATCACTGTTGTGTAGTCCCTATAAGACCTATATAGGATCTGCGAGTTTAGAAAACATGCACTGCGGGACTGGTGTCCAGACTGATTCCAGACACCCCCACTGGGTATGTTGGCCTGTGTACCAGCTAGCTCGTGATGCCACTATCACTTCCCCTTACCAAGGAGAGAATAGTTCTTGGCAACTATCGAACATGACAACCCTGATCCCTCAGGACCGTGGAAACAATAACTTACTTTTCGCTCAGTCACTAGTGCTCACTTGTTTTCAGAGAGATACACAGAATAAACGGTTGGGACGTTTTCAATAAGTATTTATTGAACAGTCGTTATTCTAGCGTAAAATAAGTGCACTGAAATCACCAGTAGACAGTAGCATACATAAATGAGTAGAAGCACTAAGAAAGTAAACAGATGGTAGGTTTCTACCATCTTGCTAAAATCATAAATACAGGCAAGTATATAGAATACATGGCAATAAAATGCGTACTCCTACTATGCACCCTAACTAGATGTGCCTAAGTGTACCTAGTATGTGAGTAGGTGTAAAGCCAAGAATCCCTCTAGGATAAAGCCAACCCCATTGCCTGATGTGAGACTGCGGGACCTCGTTCTGGTCTCGAGCTGAACACCCCACAAGGGATGTCAGACCACTGCGAGCTGGAGTATCTGCATGCAGGGACCTCAGCGTCTTGCGTCAGTGTGTTGGCCAGGAAGTCCTGATCTCCTCTGACTATCTCAGCAAGATGTGGTGTTTATATACCCTAAGGTATCCCCAGGGGTTCTACTTTGCTGTGTCTGTGTCGGACTTAGGATGACGTCGGGAATTAACTTTATACACAGTTATTATGCAGGAGATCATGGTTCTGCTGTGATTCCAAGAAACTAAGAATCCTCATGCATAATTTATGAGGGCAGTGTCCAGGGAAAAACCCTACATACTTGTGTGTAGTATTGTAACTGGGTAAAAGGTCAGTCCTTCAAATCCGTTATGTATGTAGTATAGGAGAGAATGTAGGTGAAGGGTTATGATGTTACCTAGACCTATATCGGGGTACCTATATGAAATATAACATCACTTCTATTTTGTATACTTTCATGTATTATGTGTATAAACGTTTCTTGCAAGTTTTCAGCTTTTCTGTTGGAGGTCTTCTTATGTGGAGCAGTTGCTGTCTTTTCGGTTGGACAAAAAAAAAGGTAAGTTTCACTTTTAATGTTGGGATGTTGTTAGTTTGTAGATGCTGAGGTCATTAGACTTATTTTTGCTCGCTATTTGTGTGAGTTTATACTTTTCTATTAATGTATGTATACTTACTTTCTTATATCTTCTTGCTGTTTTTGATAGTTATTATTTTCAGGCAGTTTATCGCTGTTTCCAGCTGTGGGTTTTTCCTTCAGGACGTCCATGTAAAAAGATAGAAGTTGAATAGTATTTTATTAATCATTTGTTATTTAACATTTTTAAGTTTAATAACAATTATGTTTTAGTGTAAATATAAGTTTTATTTACTTTGCTAGGTTGTTGTTGAAATGTATATATTTTTTCTGTTATGGTTTGGTGAGAAAATCTGACAGTTTCCTCATCTTGCACCGTGGAGGCTAAATGTTTACTGGACCTGCCTGATGACACACCTGGCCGGGAACCTGCGCCCCCTTCACCTGAACAACCGGATGGTTGGCGTCCTGCTTGGCAGATGGTCCGAGGCCCTTGTCTGGATCGCCACTCCAAAACAAAAGCCCTGCATGCCATCAAAGAAGTTATTATCTAAAATCTGCATAACATGAAACAAGAATGCTCACAGACCACCACCGAAGCTAGAATCTAAATGCTGGACTCCTCCTGGCTGAACAAACATTGAACAAATAGGATGCTACTGCCTGTTATTCTGATGTCCTTCACTTTTGCAGGGCCCACAGACTCAGAAATGGACGTTTTTGTACATTACCTACCAAGTTAGATACATTGTTAGTACCAGCTATTGTCATATTGCACTACACCCTTTCGTACGGGGTTTGGCAGCTGAGTCAGTGTACAGTTGCCACTTTACTTGCCTTTACCGGGCTTTGCTCCATCAAGGGTGGCACCTTTATATGGATGGATGGGTTTTATTGCCCATCTACTGATGGAGAAGTCCATTCCGTTGGGCCGTGTTGGCCCGCTTCTTTCACCAAGGTTAAATTCCCTTTTTTCTCTCTTCCTAACTGTGATCTGGAGAGGGGCTGGGCACTTTGTCACTCTCTAGCTGGGACCCATGTAGACTCACTTTGTATTCAGACAGTGCTGCCCACCTTCTCTAGGCCACAGGGTCCCTGACCAATATTAAACTTTTGTACCTAAATGTCAAGGGGCTCAAATGCACCTACTTAGGGAAGATTGCCCCTGCATGGCCATCCCTTGTAACCTCTGGCAATACTGGGCGTACTGTACACAAGATAAGGGGGAGAAGGAATACACCTTACTTTACCCTCCTCCAAGTCAATACAATCACACAAAAGAAAGTAAGGTAATTACAAGTCGCAATATTTTATAAAGTTGCAATTCATGCAACAATGTATCAGGAGCACATACACTTTGTAAAAACTGCCCTCACCCACAACATGTTGTGGCATGCTTCATTATAGGGCTGCTGCAAAACGCCTCAGCGCAGACCAACGCTAGAGGCGGAGCAATAGGGAGGGGTAGACAGTACAAACAAATAAAAAAGGAAAAGAAAAGAAAAGGATCCTAAATAGGTGCAGACAGTGAATATTAAAACTAACTAAGGGATATCCTCATAACAATTTTATTCCTGGATTCCCTTGTCAGGATTAAAAAAGGGTAAAAAGCACCCCCGGATGGTGGTGGCATGAGTGTATTATGCACTCTCCACCCCTCCGTTCTGCATAGAGGTCAACATGTTTCTGCCGGATCCCGTCTCTCTACCGGCATTCATCAGGACAAAAGGATCCATATGCTAAATTTTGTTACTGTCACATATACCCCTAGTATTCTCACTTATACTAAGTGTTACTCCACCTGTTTAATATGGTGCAGTCCAGTACACTTACTCATGTTAGAGATCGAGTTTATTGAGTTGAGCGCTAGAAATGGCACGGGAGTAGAGGGCGACCCCCTGTAGTCACACATTCGTCAAGGGTGGTACCTACACGGCACTTGGATGGACCAATTTGGTGTGCTCCTGAAACCTTGTTGCCAGGGTTGATTGGCCCCGACCAGGTTGGCTTTATCAAACAAAGCCAAAGAAAGTTTCCCTCCAGGGAGACCGATCATCTCGGGAATAGGTTCTCCCACTGAGAGACTATCAGTGTATAATGATCTATTTCTCCAACCGTTAGTGAAAAACTTCATCATACCTACAGGATACTCGTGAACTGCTAAGCAAACTAGCGGATGTGGAATGGGTAACAGGACATCTGCATGTCACGCTTGATGTATGCTGGCTCTATACATGCATTCCGATGACCTTCGGCATGAGGGCAGTACAACATTTCTTAGATTCCCGTCCTGCTGAACTCTTTGAACATACCAATATGGTATTGGAGATGATTCTACTAGTTCTCGACAATAACTTCTTCACACAATGTTAATTGGTTCCATCAGTTTCAGGGAGTAGCTATGGGGCGAAATTTTCGCCCTTATATGCTAACCTCTATATGGGATGGAATGAATTGAAACATAGTTGGAGAGAGAGTGCAGCAGAGTGGCTGGATAACATCCTGTTTTGGGGGCATTATATTGACGACGTTATCATGTTATGGTCTGGTACTACAGAAGCGTTGGAAGAATTCTTCAAGCACCTCAACAATAACATATACAATATAATGTTCACAAAGGAACAGAGTGCATCGAAAATAAACTACTTAGATATCAGCACACAGGTCGTAAATAACAAACTCACGACATTGCCCTATTAAAAACACACAGCCTGCAACTCACTGCTGCACGCTACTAGTGCCCATCCACCATCATAAATCAAGGCAATCCCTTATGGGGAGATGCTTAGAATCAAGAGATACTGTAGTGATAAAAAGGTCTTAGATCAGGAACTTGATATGGCCATATTGCTTTCATATAATGCACATATATCTCTCTAAACATGGGAGTCAAATGTGTTTTCGTTCTACTGTAAAATTCTGCCATTTGCCTTACACATTTAATAAGTCTAGTGTTTGCGTCCTAAACATTTCCATGCACCCATTACTTTTTAAGACACATTTCTGAAACTATGATACATTTATTTTCTAACTGATCCCTACAATATGTTTGGGAGATCTATGTGTTGCTGTTGGTTCCTTATCAACAGATTGCAGGTCTAAATCACAAAGGCACTTGAGCAGCTACGTTCAACTCAAGCGCACAAATGTCCTGATTTACAAGGTTGAATCCATGATGATAAAGCTCAAAAATGTTTTTATATTTGTAAAAATATTTATTACATGTTTGTGGAAATCTTTTTTGTTCAAAGAGTGTAGATTGGACAATAATGCTCTAGAAAGTTTACACACACCCACAACGTTATTTTATAAATGTTGACAAACCTTTAAACAACCCTTTCCCTCCTTGTTCACAGACAGGTATTTTACTCATTTCGTGGGCTGAATAGATGTGTTTAGAGTACATGACAAGAGAACATTCCAAAAGAAGTGGGACGTGATTACTCAGCAGAATATGAACAAACAGGCTTTGAAGTGCAGTCGCTCTCCAGTTTATATTTATTCATACATAGGATAGCATAAATATACATGTTGTACTTCTAAGCATGTGAAATTGCGTTCGCATGGGCATGAATAGGAATTAATAAAATACATTTCTGGAGTGCTCTTGAGAATCTGTGATTGTTGCAGACTGTCAGCATTCCTAAACTCCTTTGATAATTCCCCCCAAGTCATAAATTTACTCAAAATGTAGGTGGAAATCCACAGGTGTGTTGTAATGGTCTTGTGAATAGGGCCGTGTCTTTTCAAATTCTAGGCGATGAGGACATAATTGAAACCTGCTTCCATAATGTTTTGTTTTAAAATACAACCTAAATTTAATGTCCCACAAACTGGGTACATATTCACAAACCAATTAGATAAATTGCCTGCAGGTGAAAACCTCATACCTGCAAAGCACACCAAGAATGCCTGGTGTAACAATATACTAACAGATGGTCAACTCCCAAATGCACTGTCCCTTGAGAGGATAAACTCCCAATCTAAGTGATATCTTTAGGCAGTTTCTATCAATTATCTCAACCTGCTTTCTTGTAATATGTCTATGTTGGCAATTTATTACTAGAAAATAGAAATGTTTTTGGATTATGGATGAACAATAAGCACTCTAAATTCATGTCAACATATAGAACATTATTTCATGAGCAAATGATAAATTGTCAACTTTTTTCCCATATTCTTTCATATTAAGTCAATAGATGATGTCAAGTATAACCAAATATATTTGTAGGTAGCAACCCTTTCACTATGGGAAACTGGAGGTTTATGTTTCCATCAGACCCTCCCTATATTTATTGCCTTAGATTTCAGATATACATCTTAAAACAATCGTGCATAATATAACGATTCACAGTGAACAACAACAAATGCTATCTAATCAATTATTGCCCACCAGAATTACATCACTAGCCAACAAAAATGATAAGCTTGCATCCTCGATACATAATCCGTCAATCAGCGTTCTCCACCCAATTAATGGGAATAAACCTATCAGGGCTCAGGAAGTGGCATGGACCTTATCAAAGCCTGAAGCGCCTGAAGACTACATTACACTAGCTCTGCAGCAACTGTCAATCAAGAACCTTAATGAGGTGTGAAAACTGCTCCCATAGCAGAGACAATGACCTGGAAGTGGGAAGATGTTTTCTCCCCTGGCAGTAAAATCAGCTAGGGTAGACCCAGGAATTGAATGACTACAAAGGTGCCTTTCCTGTCACGTGTAAATGTTAGATACCACTTGTAAAGGCCCAACCGTTGTCCTCTTAGTCACAGTGGCACCAAACCCAGTGGGAGGAAAGCTTCCTACCCCCAGATCCGTTTTTGAGTGACCACAGAAGACAGGACTGCTCATTAACCTGGCCCCATCTCTGGGAGGGCATACAGGGTCTGCACGAGGGAAGAAGGGTTTCCCCATCTTTGATTTTGTGAATTAGGTGCACTGTGGGATTGTTTGCAGTAGGGCGAACAGGAACTGCTAAAAGGGTCAGTGGGGTTGCCCCAGGGAACTTTTACTCCATGGTTTAGGGAAGAGTCAGGAGTCATTCCCACCCACTAGCTGGTGTCCGGCATAAATGTGGCATCCTAAGCCACCATACTCAGAACACTTTATGGACCTGTGAAAGATTAAAAGAGCACAGGGCCTGTGTTAGACCTGGCTTTTTCAGCGGGTTTATCCCCAGACTTTTTACTTTTTGGCCTCCTGTTTCTGACCTGTTTTTGTTGGTTTTATGACTCTGGGCACTTTACCACTGCTGATCAGTGCTAAAGTGCGTATGCTCTCCCTGTAAATTGTTGTTATGGATTGGTGTTTCCATAATTGGCTATTTGATTTATTAGTCAGACCCTAGTACAGTGCACTGTGTGTGCCCAGGGCCTGTAAATCAAATGCTGCTAGTGGGCTGCAGCACTGATTGCGCCACCCACAGAAGGAGCCTGTAAAATGTAACTCTGGCCTGCCATTGCAGAGCCTGTGTGCAGTCTGATACTGCCATGTCGACGAGGCCAGTGCACCCACTTGCCAGGCCCCAAACCTTCCCTTTTTTTACATGTTAGTCACCCATAAGGTAGGCCCAAGGTACCCCAGTGGGCAGGGTGCAGTGTATGTGAAAGGTAGGACATGCCCCGATGTGTGTGGCATGTCCTGATAGTGAATTACTGTCAATTTTGTTTTTTCACTATTGCAAGGCTACCTGTTCCCATAGGACAGAATGGGGAGTTTGTTTATAACATCTTATAAACCTAACTACCCCTGGGAACAAGGTAGGAAAATAAAGTTTAGTATACCTGAACTCAGAATGTTAAAATGCATCTTTTAGTGAGGGTGATTTTTACATTCTGCGTTTGAAAATACCACTTTTAGAAAGTAGGTATTTTCTTGCCTAACTATCCAGTGTGCCTCTGCTAGGTTTGTGTATTGCATGTCTGGCTTTTGGATGACAGGGGCTGGAGAGGGGCAGTGGCTCCAGAGAGCCTGATGAGTCAGAGCTGGGCTGAATAGACCTGGGCTGCATTTAGAGTAGGGGAAGGAGATTTCCTTTCACCTGCATGGGCCTGGTCTGCCTTCAACAATGCTGTCTCCACCTCCTGCCAGGAAGCTGCACCAGTGAAGACAGAACTGGTTTTTGCTGGGTACAGACACTCTCTGCCTTTAGAGAACAAAGGATTTTTGTGTATAAAAAGAGGGGCCCAGACCCGAGACTTTTAGATCACTTCTGGGAATCAAGAGGAACCTTTGCCAAGGAGAAGAGCCGGAGAAGCTGAGGATGAATACTGCCCCTGTGCTGTTTGCTGTCTGGGGTTGGCCTGCAGTGGCTACTTGCTGCCAAGGAAAGGAGAAAAAGGACTTTGCTGTTTGCTTTGTCCACCTGCTTGAGGAAAAGATCTCCCAAGGGCTTGAAATTGAGCTTGCCTCCTGTTCTGAAGTCTCAGGGACACAAAGACTGTATTTCTTCTGTCTCTCTGCATCTGGAACTGTTGTTTCAGCTGCCACAGAAGGAAATTGCGATGCCGTAACCTGCATCAAAGCCGTGGGCACCGCTCGTGAAGAGCACGACACACCGCCCCGACTACCACCGTAGGTCCGACACCTGCTGACGCCATGCCGCATCGACTCCGAAGCCGTCTCCTTGGCCGCTGCCTGCACCGGAGCCGAGGACACCACTCGTGATGTCCACAACATATCGTCCCGACTCGCACCGCAGCCCCGACTTCACCGACGCCGGTGCTTCATCAATGCGGGGCCGATACTCGACATGGGTGACTCCTGAATCCATCGACACCGCACCGTCGTAAGGACCCGATGCCTCGACGCCACCGTGACGTCACCTCCCTGACACAGTAAGGAACCAACGTCTCACCTCCCCTGCACCGCAGTAAGGAACCAAGGCTTCACCTCCCCTGGGGTCGTAAGGAACCAACGCTGCTCGGCACCAATGAAGCATCACCTCCCCGACACCGTGCACTGTCTTTGCTTTCATCAATTCCAAGGTACTGTTCTTTGGGGGTCTACTTGACTCCGCGCCAGACGCCGCGCAGTTCACGGTCGGCGCCGTATTTTGGGATTTTCATCTATCACGACATCTTAATAACTCCAGGTGGAGTTATGTGTTGCTACAAACTTTAACTGAGTGAATAACCTATTTTTGAGGATATCTTGATAACTGGATTGTGGATTTATGTTGTTTGGTCTTGTTTTGGTTTAGATAAAGATTACTTATTTTTCTAAACTGGTGTGGTGTCCATTTGTAGTGTTTTCACTGTATTACTGTATGTGCTCACAAATGCTTTACACACTGCCTCTGAGATAAGCCTGTCTGCTCGTGCCAAGCTACCAAGGGGGTGAGCAGGGGTTATTTTAGAAGTGTATCCCCCTTACCCTGACTAGAAGCAAGGGCCCCTACATGGAAAAAGGTACCTACCTCTGCCAACTAGAGACCCCCATTTCTAACAGCCTGCTCTATATGGCCTCTCAGAAGAGCCCTGAAGGACTATGGTCCTTCTCCTTTTTGTACCCAGGACAAAGAAGAGGACTCCACTGATCAGTTGGCTGACCTCCTGTGTGTCTGCCTTGATGCAACAAGCTACCAGAGGCCTTTTCCCTGAAGTGTTCAGCTGCCAGTGGCAACAGGACCTGGACTGGAGTTTGCTGTTGGCTCTGTCTGACATCCCAAGAGTCTCCTAGTGCCTTCCACGGAGTTTCTCCACCAGGAAAGGCAATTAGAAGCTCTTATGCTGTATCCTTTTGGTTGTTTAGACACCAGAAGACAGTTTGGAAATGTTTAAGTGCTTCCGCGGGACCCACCAGGAAAGGTATCTGACCGGCAAATCCACGGCGTCAGATTGAATTTCAGCTTCGTTGTGCAACAAGACCTCACTTGTCAGAGAAGTCTTTCAAAAGCTTCTGTTTGTCCGGATGTTTAGTAATTCCTGCTAGGCTGGTCTTCTACTTCCTCAAATACACAAGAGCCCAAGGCCACTCGCTTCATTAACGCACACTAGGGTAGGCAATAGCATGCACCTTTCCACTTCCTTAGACCTAGATTTCCCTTCTCCAAATATGTATAAAACCTACTCATCAGTTGCCTGTTAGCTAAAGAGCCATTTGGCATAGTTAACTCACCTGGTGTCTCTTGGCAAAAATATTATTTTGTATGCACAAGAATTATAGTTTTTTTTTCATTTTTTGATGCTTGGGTTGTTAATATATACAGCATTTTGTTCAGGTGTTTTTCATTGGGAAAGATGAGCACCAGGGTTTTATTCAAACCACCATAGCACATCCATGGTCTTAGGACAAAGTACCTTAAAACTTTGCACAATGATGTAAAACGATGTTTTTAAAAAAATCAATGTGCTGTATTTGAAGTTTGTTAATAGATACCTCCACTGTAGATAGTTGTTGTTCGTGACAATGCCGAGAAGTATATTGTTCATGAGGGGTATAGAGTGAAAGTTGTCTACAAATTAATCGCTCCGACATCACCTCTTGTCTTTGAGAATGTTCTATAATGTGGCTAAATGAAACTTAAATTCATTTTGCACAGTAACACAATCCATATTTCAAGAGAATGTGTGTTGTATTATAATAGTTTGTCACAAAAACATGATTTTTGGAGCAAAGCTCTCATCAGTGTGGAATAGTATACTTTTCTCTGTAAGGTTACAATACAGAACTTCAAAAGTCAGAATGTGCAACCAGTTTAATTTCTATGCAGCTTACCCCCAAAAATGCATTGCTCATGACAACACACAATACATCACATATGAAATCAAAATGGCATTTGATTTGCATGACCAAAAACTGATTTGATTAGGTCACTGATAGTACAGTACATCGGCCGGCGATGTGACATTTTGATCTGGGCATATATTCCTATATTGTGTAGTCTGAACGCACATGCTCATGGTGACTAAGGAACATGAGCTTCTCTGTTGGGATTCCATCACAGAAGTATAACCCAAATGGAGTCCAACCGTTGTTAAGCCTTGCACATAGAGATGTATGACTTGTCTGCTCAAACCTGCACTGTATCAACTTTCTCCACAGGAGAATGTAAAACAAGTTGGCTCCTTTCACAGGCCTTCTGTATCGTCTTTGTTGATTGATACAAGGCCACAATGCAAGTTGTCATTTCACAATAGCATAAAAGAGTATCATTTACTGCAATTGAATATTGTTTAGCTCAATGTTCAATCGGTTATATTTCTTTCATAAGTGTAACTGTAGGGAATTAGGTTTCTTGTTTAGGGGGGTGATACCCTAGTTAAGCAGCAACCAAAATCTCTATCAGCATGAAACGTTAAATTAACCTGTGCTTAACCTTCTGGTAGCTTGGCACAGAAGCAGTCAGGCTTAACTTAGAGGCAATGTGTAAAGTATTTATGCAGCACTTAAAACAGTAATAAAGTGAAAACACAGCACAAGCACAATCCCACACCAATTTAGAAAAATAGAGTACAATTTAATACATTTTTTGAGACCAAAATGACAGTAAAAGAAGGTTCTGGAGGTTTCCACCCACAGAGGTGCTTGGAATTTCCTGTTTCCCTGCCGCTGCTGTTTCCTTGTCTGGAGGCACAAAAGACTAGTATCAATCCCTTTGTGCATGTGCTCAGGCAGAGGCTTTGTGATGTGCAAGTGTGTTAGGTGACAGCCCCATCCCCCATCAAGTCAGAGATCGCCCAATCTGGCAACACGTATTCCCCCTTTGTCTCACTGTCTGAGAGTAATACGAAAAGACCAACTGCCAGCTACACCTAGTCATGTGACCCGGAATACAGGCTGCAGGTACCAAATAGGGCAAGAAATACCAAATTTTTCTAGGTGGCATTTTCAGAATTGTGACTTAAAGTCTGACTTTACTACTAAAGAGTGTTTTAAATTATAATTATTTAGACACCAAACTCATCATTCCTACTTGCTCCTATTTGAAAGTTATCACTTACTAAATGTAATATGGTATTCCAAAGTTATCCTATGGGAGAGGTAGGCCTTGCAGTAGTGAAAAATGAATTTAGGAGCTTTTCACTACCAGGGCATGTAAACTGAATTGTACATGTCTAACTTTTTCAATACTTTGCCTCCTGCCGTATGGGCTGTTTAGGGCCTACACTAGGGATGACTCATATGTAGAAAAAGTAAGGTTTAGACCTGGAAAAAGGTTCATTTTGCCTGGTTAAAAAGGCAGTTTAAACTGCACACAGGCTGCAATGGCAGGCCTAAGACATGTTCAAAGGGCTTCTTAAGTGGGTGACACAATTAGTGTTGCAAGCACAAAAGTAGCATTTAATTTACAGGCCCAGGGTACATGCAGTATCACTTTACTAGGAACTTCTAAATAAATTAAATGTCCCAATAGGGTTTAAGCCGATTTTACCATGTTTAAGGAAAAGAGCACAAGCCCTGGTTAGCAGTGCTAAAGTGTGCAGAATCCTAAAGCCAGCAAAAACTAAGTCAGCGAAAACAGGAGGATGGAAGGCAAAAAGTTAGGGAAAACCACACCAAGGATATCCGGTCTAAAAGCAACACACTGAACACTGAGGCGAAAAATACTTTTTATCATTACGTTGAAATAGAATTAAAAACATTTGTGCAATAGGATTTGATACATCATACTTCTTGTGAAATTCATGTATCCTTTTGGAAGGATAATTTTTGAAGGTACGACTCTGAGTTAATGTGGGACACATATTTGGTGTACACTCTGTCGTTGATTCAGTGTTGCATGTTAGACATGGACAGGTGATGACACTCTTGGGGAGCACTACTGCACTGATTCAACAACACTTCTATTCACATTTTATTGTACATTTTAATAAAATGTAATTTAAACAGCAAATTATAGAACTGAACCAGCCATTGTTTCTGGACTCTCTTTATAAGAAAAGAGAACTTTGCAATGTGAAAACCAAATGACAACTTTCCGAACCCCTTTTCTATGAACCTGAGTTAAAGTTCTGAGATTATAAATAGGCTATTCTCATCAAACTTCTTTAGGGATCAAATTGCCAGAGACTTTTTTCAGTGCATCCATTTCAGTGCCAATCCTCTGTATATCACTTTACAAAGTGCACCAAGGTGCCCTTCCTGCACAAAAACAATCCTTCTTGCAATGCAGGAACCCTTGCACCTTGGTGCCTGCGTTGGGGCTAGGCAGCACATTGTGCACCAGCACTAGGAAAAGGAAGGAATGCGCTGTACTGTGATAAATATGGGGTATTCCTGTCCTTTCCCTGTAATGCAGTGTAGCAAGGTCGACTTGCTGCGCTGTGCCACGTTACTTTTAGTTAAATATGGCCTCTGGTTTGTAATTTTAAGTGATTTATAATTTTTAATTTAATCACTAATAGTAATTTATGGAGTCATAGTGGCTGGTTTGGTTTGTGGGGGTATGAGGTGTGAAGGTAATTAAGTATAAATTAACAATTCATTATTAATTTATTAATAATTTAATAGATTAATTATATAAATAGTATAATAATTATCTTTTTTAGTTACATTTATGTGTGGGCTGCTGGGTATGCAGAGTTATAGGGTGGAAAGTTAATTAGGTGATGATTAATTAATAATGTATTTTTATTAATTATGTAATTGATTATTAATTATGCAAATTGTGTAATACTTTTATATATCATTTATATTTTAGGTGCGGGCTGTTGGGTTTTAGGGGTATAGGGTGGGAAGTCAATTAAGTAATAATTAATTAACAAATAATTATTAATGTATTAAATATGCAATTGAATTATGTAAATTGTTTGATAACTTTTTATAGTAGTTATATTTTAGGTGTGGGCTGTAGGGTTAGTAGGGTATAAGGTGGGGCAATAAGTAATATTTAATTAAAAATAATTATTAATTTGTAATTGATTAGCTCATTGATTATTAAATATGTAAATTGTGTTATACTTATTTATTTTAGTTGCATTTTAAGTGTGTGCTGCTAGGTTAGTGGGGTAGAGTGTGGGTGGGAAGTTAATTAAGAGATTTTTACCTAATTTGGAAATGTATTTAATGTTTTGTGGTTGATTTGTTAATATTTTTATGTAGTTATAATTTATGGCAGTAGATTAAAGGAAGAACCCAAAAAATGTAATATGATGTCAAATATATTTGTTTATAATAGTATTACATTATATATATGCATATATAAACATGCACACACACGTGTGTTTATATAAATAAATATATATATATTCACATAGTATTAAATATTATTTACATTTATTTAATTTACATTATATTTATGTTATATAATGAAATATTTGAGATTTATTATTTCAAAATATATATTTATATACATATTGAAAAACGATATTTTAATGTTTTTAATTATATTAGCGTGAAGCGATATTTGTTTCAAGATTTTACCATTATAAGTATAGGGACATAATATTTTTGTGATCGATATTTTGGACACAATATTTTTGTATCATGCTAGTGCTATCATTATACAAAATCCCCTTTGTATTTGTATCATTTTGTTTCAGGACCACCCATGCTGTATTTGATATTCTGTCAATTATCCTAAGAGACATTCATATTCACTCTCTCCAGATGCGAGCCTCTTCACTTTTAAAACTGACCGCAAAATTATAATATCCGCAGGTGATACTAGGAGTTTTTGTCGATAGTGTAACATATCCCAAATGTGTAAAATGTGTAACATGCTGGCTCAACACACACAACCTTTTGTTTTAGTGCACGCCCTTTGTACAACAGATATATTTGATAAGCCAATCATGGATTCGCGATATCTTCACAAACATTCTGACTGCAAATCTAAAGTAGAACAATAAAATATCAATCAAGATAAAGTAGGAGAAAATGTGAATTGAGTGAAAAGCCTCAGGGAAAAAAGTTAGGAGAAGTTTTTATTTTACAAAATAAAAGACAAAATACATGCAGAGATAGCTAAAAAACAGACATAAAAAAGTGATTGATATTTTTGCAACCTTACAGTTCACCAAACACATTTTGAAAGTATTAGCCACATGCTATTTAACAGAAAATGATTTGTGGGATTTTCAGCCATAAAGAACGTTTAGGATTATGGAAAATCCATCCCTATGAGCAGAATTGGCTTACTCACAATTTTAGGGCAAGGGCAGTGTTGGACTTGGCCCTTTCTGCAAGGTCACCCAGATTTTTTCTTTACTTTGCTTTTCTCTGCTGAACCCTTTTGTGTTGGTTTTTAGGACTCTGTGCACTTTTTCCCTGCTAGCCACTGGTGGAGTGCTTGTGCTCTCCCATGAAAACATGGTAAAATTGTCCCACACCTTATTGGTACATTTAATATTATACATCCCTAGTTAATGTTACTACATGCACCAAGGGCCTCCAATTTAATGCTAGTAGTGGACAGCAGCACTAATTGTCCTTCTGCAGTCTGTAGTACAGTTTTAAACTGCTATTTCGACCTGGCAAAATAAACCTTTTGCTAGGCCTAAACCTTTTCGTTACTTCTAAATCACTCTTAAGGTAGGTCTTAAATGATCATAGCGTAGGGTGCTTGGTATTTAAAAAGAAGGGCATGTTGGTTTAAATTTTACATATCCTGACAGTGAAAATCTTCTAATATTATTTTTCACTGATTATGTCTTATTTCTCAAATAGGGTAACAGTGGGATACCTTATTTCAATTATTAACTGCTAAATTCAGATTGGGAGTAGTTAGGGAAATTATATTTACATTCAAGTGAGTTGTAATTAAAAATACTCTTTGATGGCAAAGTTGGATTTTAAATTATAATTTTGAAAATCCCACTTTTATAAAGTTAATAAGGCAAAAGAACAGTTGGGTTGCACTCAGAGTAAACAGAAATACAACAAAATTTAAACAAATGAAACTGGATCGTTTTCTAAAGTGTGCACCCTGGGGGAAGCCTCTGCCAAGCCACCTTGTTCAAAATGAACAGCTACCGTGTTGCTTTCTCTTCACGTCACTTCCGTGCACATTTAAAGCCGTGAAGTGTCCTTCTGACAACGCGCTGGATGCGGATGGTCTTGCTTACACGCCGGCTTGGGCTGGAGGTCACAGTGAGTTTAGTGCTCGTCTCCCCTTTTTTCTCCGACACTTTTGACTGCTTTTATTTGTGCATTCACTTTACCGTTTGTTTCCGAACTTGTCTCTCTATAGACTCTATGTTTTTGAAGATTATTGTTCCTGATGGCAGGACTGGTTACCATCTGGCCGTGCGGTTTTGAGGTATCGGTCTTTTTTACATCATGGTTTGATGGGCTGTTTCACTTTCCCAGCATGGCATGTTCAAGCATATTTTTTACCTGTTTACTCCTCTAGGCATTTTTTGTGGTTTCTACGTAATTAACACAACCGACACCGGCTCTTGACGTGCACATGGTTCCCTTCCCTCTAGTTTTCTTTGGAGGTGGTGTTCTTTGTCTTACACAGTCTGCTTCATTTTCCATTTCACTCATTTTCTTTCATGTTGGCGGACATGGCTTGAGGTTTGCTCTCATAGCGCACTGCTCATTGTGATGTTGTCTACTTTTTCCTTATGATTAACCTTTTTGATGTCCAACCCACGGTGGAGATCGGTCATTTTAGAAATTATGATATGTACTCATTATTTTTGATTTACTGTAGCATTTTTGTTTGCAGATCCCCCTGATGAAGGGCAACTGTGAATGCCCGAAATGCAATGGGAATTGTTAAACCACCATGGGAATTGTCAAACTATTATTTGTCAGCACTGGATTCAGTCGAGACGTATTTTTGTTTGAACAATAAAACAACTGAGTAACATTCAGCGTTCCAGTGATCATTGCATGATGGACATTTTGCATCGTTATTGATTCTTCAGTGTTTAATCTCCTGTCATACATTGTTGAAATTTGTCGACCTATATTGCCTAAATAGATCACACTTTTATAGTGGATGATATTAGTGCATCCTGTGTCTAGGACATTCGTCTTAGTTATCTTCCTCACTTTTATAAAGTTGGCATATTCCTCCCAAACATTTAGGTCCTTTCTAAAAGTTCCCAGCTGCCTGGGCCTGTTAATGGTTCCCCCATCAAGAATGTGAATTGGGCCAGACAGTGTATAATTGGAGGATTACTGGCATAATATCTAAATCAATAATATTGTGTAAGAGAAAAATCGTGTGAAAAATATCGTTTACAAAAATATATATTTAATATCCTTATAATGAGAAGTAAAAAAATATTGAAAAAAATATCGTTTTACACTAATCTAGTTAAAAAGCATACAAAAATATTGTTTCTTAATATAGATATTGTTCAAAGTAGTACATCTGAAATTTTTCAATATATTCCATCAATATAATGCAAACTAAATAAATCTCACTTACATTTAATACTCTATATAAATATATACTTACATAAACACACATACATATAAGTGTGTGTGTGGGTCTGTGTATGTATATATATATATATATATTCACTGAAAAAACCATAGGTTTTAGGGAAAGTTATAGTTAGTTGGACATTGCACTCGTACAAAACCCGTGAAATTCCCCCGTTATAGTTAGTTCAGCTAACTATAACTCGCGCCCCCGCAATGCACTGCTGATGACATCACATATTACATCACTCATGACATGGTCAGTGACATCACTGATGACATCACTGACAACTCAAATGACATCACTGATGACATCATCCAGTGACTGTGTGTTTCTGTAAAGTTTAAATATGTTTAATATATATAGGGAAAGGCGTATTGAAGAATGAGTGGGTGTATAATTGTCTGAATGGATGATTTAGTAGGTGCGTGACTGACTCTATAAGTGAGTGATTAAACGTATCTTACTGAATGCATGGGTTAGTGACTAAACTGTGTGAATGTCTGTATCCGTCTGTCTGTTGGTGTGTAAGCGGCTGCATGGGTTTCTGAATAGCTACATGAGTGTCTACATGGGTTATTGATTGGTTGTCTGAGTATCTGTATGGGTGCCTGAGTGTTTGTGTGGGTGGGGTGTGTGTGACTCTGTGCATAGATGTGTGAGTGGGTGATTCACTGGGTGCATGGTTTCAAGAGTGCATCTGTGATGGACTGTATGGGTGGGTGAGTGTGTGTATGGGTGTGTTAGTGAGTGAATGTATATCTCAGTGGTACATGTGTGAGTAACTACATATGTGAAAGGCAGTATATATGTGTGTTGGAGTATATAAATGGCTATAAGTGAGAGTGTGTGATTGTGAGAGTGGCTGTATGGATGAGTGTGTACTTGTATCAGTGATTGTATAAGAGCGTAAGAATGTGGTAGTATTTGTATGAGTAAGTGAGCTGGTGTGTGTATAACTGTACATCTGAGTAAATGGGAGTGTGATTAATTCTGTGCATGACTGACTAGGTGTGTGAGTACCTCTATGGATGAGTGGCGGTGTGTGAGTGTCTCTATAGGTGTATGAGTGCATATGATAGTCCTGTACTGAGTGACCGTAAGTATGAGTGACTGTACGGGTGAGTGAGTGGATGTGTGTGTAGACCTAAGAATCAGTGAGTGTGTATGTAGTTATTGGTGTTGGAGTGTCTATGGTTTTGAGAATGGCAGTCTGTAATTTAGAGTGGGTGTATCAAAAGTTATATTAGGGTGTGAGAAGATGCATCAAATTATCACATGGATGATGTCATCAGTGATGTCATCAGTGATGTCACTGACCATGTCATGAGTGATGTAATATGTGACGTCATCAGCAGTGCATTCCGGGGGCGCGAGTTATAGTTAGCTGAACTAACTATAACGGGGGAATTTCACGGGTTTTGTACGAGTGCAATGTCCAACTAACTATAACTTTCCCTAAAACCTATGGTTTTTTCAGTGAATTTCTAAGGTTTTTAAATGCTAATTTCTAACTATAACGTGCCTGAAACCTATGGTTTTTTCAGTGAATTTCAAAGGTTTTTTAAATGCTAATTTCTAACTATAACGTGCCTGAAACCTATGGTTTTTTCAGTGAATTTCAAAGGTTTTTCAAATGCTAGTTTGTAACTATGCCTACAGAAGTAGGACATGTGAAGAAAGAAGAAAAAACACACAGAAAGAAGCAAAAGAAATGTAGAAAGAAACAGAAGTCCACAAAGACGAAGAAAAATCCAGGAAGAAGCAAGACGTGCAGAAAGAACCAACAGAGGAGCAGAAAGAGGCCTTGTTGCAAAATCATCCTGTGCCCACACCTTTTCCAGACGGGTACTGGTGGTAACTGACTCTGACTAACCAGGCCTAGAGCCAGTGCTATGGTAAAAGACACTTAGAATACAGTTAAAACACCTACATACACTAGGGAACACTATGCGTTGGGGTACCCCTGTGATTAGCATGACCTCCTCTGTAACTCCCTATACATAATAGGGCAGGGGGATTAAAACCTCCTCTTAAAACGCGCCCGGGGCGCGTTTGCACAGTGGTGAAGGGAGGGGGGGGCCTGAGGTGACATGTGTGCAAACAAGCCCTGTGGCCGTTTTGAGGTTGGGAGATTAAGTCCCCTTGAATCCTGAGGGTCCCTGGGATCCAACTAGCCCACTAGGTACCTCCAGTAAGCGCCACAGAGCTGCGTTGCACAGAGGTGTAAAAAGGGGCGTGGCCTGGACCACCTCTCTGCAACGCAGCCCTGTGGCGCGCACTGGAGGTACCTGGTGGGCTAGTTGGCCCCAGGGTCCCTCAGGATTCAAGAGAATAATTCCCTAACTTAAAACGCGCCACAGGGCGTGTTTGCACACATGTCACCTGAGGCCCCGCCCCCTCCCTTCACCACTGTGCAAACGCGCCTGTGGCGCGATTTAAGACTGGGGTATTAGGTCACCTTGAATCCTGAGGGTCCCTGGGGCCCAACTAGCCCACCAGGTACTTCCAGTAAGCGCCACAGGCCTGCGTTGCAGAGAGGTGGTCAGTGGCCACGCCCTTTTACACCTCTCTGCAACGCAGCTCTGTGGCGCTTAATGGAGGTAGCTGGTGGGCTAGTTGCACCCCAGGGACCCAGAGGATTCAAGGGGAGTTAATCCCCCAACTTAAAACGCACTACAGGGCGTGTTTGCACACATGTCACCTCAGGCCCCGCCCCCTCCCTTCACCACTGTGCAAACGTGCCCCGTGGCACGTTTTAAGTTGGGGGATTAACTCCCCTTGAATCCAGAGGGTCCCTGGGGTGCAACTAGCCCACCAGCTACCTCCATTAAGCGCCACAGAGCTGCATTGCAGAGAGGTGTATAAAGGGCGTGGCCTCAGAACACCTCTCTGCAACGCAGCCCTGGCGCATACTGGAAGGTTCCTGGTGGGCTAGTTGGCCCCAGGGACCCCCAGTATTCAAGGGGAATTCGTTCCCCATCTGCAAACGCGCCAGCAGGCGCGTTTGCAGAGTGCTGCAAGGAGGGGGCGTGGCCTCCGGCGCGATGCCGGTCTTTTATTATTTATTTTTTTACGAAGGGGGGCTGTGTGGCCCTTCTTCTTTTTCTAATTTATTGGCCCTGGGGACCCCATCCCCCAGGTCCTGCCCCCTAATTTTTTTTAAATGAAAAAAAAAATTTGGAAGGGGGCCGCGTGGCCCCTCTCCCGAGGCCTTAATCGGCCCCGGGGACCCCATCCCCCGGGGCATGGCCTTTTTTATTTTTTTAAAATCTTCTGGAGGGGGGCTGCGTTGCCCCCCTCCTCAGGCCACTTATGGCCCCGGGGACCCCATCCCCCGGGGCCAGCCTTTGTTTTTTTTATATATATATATTTTTTTAATTTACATTTTTGGGAAGGGGGCCGCGTGGCCCCCCTCCCGGGCCACTTGTAGCCCCGGGGACCCCATCCCCCGGGGCTGGCCCTCTCCGTTGGGGACCGTGGGGGGGTCCCCAATTCCCCCTCGGGAGCCGGCATTGCTTTTCCACACGGGGAGCTGCTAAGATGCAGCTCCCCGTGTGGCAAGCTATCGTCTTTGGTTTTTGGAAGAGAGAGCAGGTTTCCTGCTCTCTCTTCCAAAACCAAAGCAGTTTGCTATGACAGGACGGGAGCCGCGAGGCTCCCGCCCTGCCATAGCAAACTACAGTGTCCCGGGGGTGGGCACCCGGGACACTGCAGGAGCCGGCCCTGGGGGGTGGCAGTCCCCAGGGCCATCACAGGCTCCAGGAGGGGGCCGCATGGCCCCCTCCCAACATGTGCAAAGCCCGGGGAGGTGGTGGTCCCCGGGGCTCGGGGTCCGAAACGGACCCCCACTTTAAAATTCTTAGTGCCCCGGGAGGTGGCAGTCCCCGGGGCATGTGGGGGGGCTCGAGCCCCCCACACAGGTAATTTTATTTTTTTTAAAAGAAGCCCCGGGGGTGGCGGTCCCCGGGGCTGCGGGAGGGCCGAGTGCCCTCCCGCACCATTTTTAATTCAAAGCCCCGGGGGGTGGCGGTCCCCGGGGCTTGGGGGGGCCTTAGAGGCCCCCCACATAATTTTATCATTAACCCCCGCATGCCCCCGGGACTTGGCCCACCCGGGGGCCAAATAACAACGAAGCGCGGGAGCCCGCGCTTCGTTGTTTTTTTTCCTCAGCCGGATCCGCGCACCCTGCGCGGATTTTGCCAATTTCAAAAAATAAAAAAACAGCAGACATGTTCAGCTACACTACCTCTGGATGACACAATAGGACGCCCGGGAGGTCTAACGGGGTCCTTGTGTACCTTCGGTAGAAGGTACAATACCGGGAGTACTGGGTGATCTTTCTTGAGGTAGCTGTACTCCTCCCATTCCAGCAAACCCTTATCCTTCCATGTGGTGAGATTATCCCCAATGGTCGTAATGCTTTTGTTGTAATCATCAAAAACAATGGGCACGTAGAATTTGATATCGTCTAGCTGTCTAGAAGCTTCAGCCAGATAGAGTTCTCTATCCAGGATGACAACGTTGCCACCCTTGTCTGCAGGGCGAATGACAATGTTGTCATCATCCATGAGGCTCTTGAGGGCAACCCTCTGGTTATATGTGAGATTCATCCCTCTCGTGTTATATGTTCCCTTGGGCTTGTGCCTAAGGTTGTTAAATGCGTTACTCACACAGTCGTGGAAGGTATCAATGTTATCATGGGGGAGATTAGGCAGGAAAGATGATTTGGGTCTGAAACCAGAAGATGCAGAGGCATCGGTGGTTATCTGTAACTCATCAAGTAACTGAGTGGGGTTGATATCCTGTTCTGGGATCAACTCTGTTTCACCCAACTCAATCATGGTAATGAGTGTGTCTATGTCCCCTATGTTAAGCTCAGTATTGCTAGTGATGGGGTTAGTATTAGTGACCTTGTGGACATAGGGTCCCCTAAGCTTGTGCCACTTTTTAAGCTTAAGCTTCCTAGTATATTTGAACAGGTCAATCCTGGCCTCCACATAGTTAAAAGGGTAAGAAGGGCAGAAAGAAAGTCCCAAACAAAGTGTACGTTTTTCTAAGTCACTCAATGGTCTTTTCAAGAGATTAATAATAGTTTTGTTCACCATTGTCATATCCATTAGTAGACTTTTCTGGCGCGTGTCTTGTTTCCCATGCTGCCACGTCCTCTGCCTCTTCTCCCAGCGTTGTCTGAGTCTTGTTCTCCGGTTCCTACATTTCCTCGTCCCCTGCCCCACAAGTATGTGGACCATTTTCTGAGGGATCATGTCGTCAGACTCCCCAGCTATCTTAGGGACACTAAGGACTTTTTGTTCAAAATTAAAGACCTACAGTGGGATGAGGACTGTTGGTTCATCACACTTGATGTACACAGCCTCTACACCATAATTGACCACCAACAGGGATTGGAGGCATGTAGACATTACCTCAATAGCAGACCAGTGAGATTCCGGGAACATAGTCAGATGCTGTTGGACATGACAGAATATTGTCTGACGAACAACATCTTCATGTTCAACGGCATCCTGTTTAGACAAACGACCGGTACAGCGATGGGATCTTGCTTTGCTCCCAGTTTTGCCAACCTTTTCATGGGGCGCTGGGAGGAGGGCATCTTCACCAATCCGGCTCTCCACAACGACCTTGAACACGTGTCAGTGTGGCTACTCTACATTGACGACCTGTTTATCGTTTGGAGAGAGCCGGAGGCAGGGGCGCACGAGTTTATCAAGAAACTCAATGTCAACGAGTGCAACATTGTACTCAGTGGCAGCGTCTGCAGAAACAAGGCAGAATAGCTCGATGTCTGCCTTACCATTAGTGACAACCAGGTACATACCACACTGTACAGGAAATCAACGGCAGGCAATAGTGTTCTTCATGCCCTCAGCAGCCATGCTGAGGCTCTCAAATGGAGCATCCCTTATGGAGAATTGCTGAGGGCAAAAAGGAACTGCAACACTGAGGAAAGTTACCAGCGCCAAAGCAATAACATCATTGACCGCTTTAAGGAGAGGGGTTACCCTAGCTGGGTACTCACACAAGCCAGACAAAGGGCCGACAATGCGGACAGGGCTCAGACTATCTCTGATGATCCCATTACCCCCCACTGACACTAAGGAGGATAACACCAGAGTGATCATGACATACAGCACTGATTCTAAAGACATCAAACAGATTCTATGTAAAAACTGGGCCATTCTCAAGTCTGACAACATCATAGGGAGTACCATTCCTGATAGACCCAGCGTAACATACAGAAGAGGGAGGGATGTCAGGGATATGTTAGTGAGGAGTGATATAACCATCTACCCCAGACGGTACGAACACGGTCTTAGTGGGTTTTTCCCGTGCGGCCATTGCAAGGCATGTAGGAACAGCAGGTTTCGCAAGCAGGTCAACTACAATGGGGTCTGTAAGGAGATAACCCAATTCCTCACATGCAGCTCTTCCTTTGTCGTTTTTGGCATTGAATGCACGTGCAAGCTGTGGTACATCGGTAGTACCACCCTTATGGCTAGGAAACGCATCCTTGAACACAGCAGGGCCATCACCAATAATGATCCCAAATACCCAGTTGCACGGCATTTCAGAGAGAAGCACTTCTCCAACACATCAGACATGAACTTCTTTATCCTGGAACAGATAGACCGCAACCCCAGGGGAGGAGACAGGGTGCTCACACTGAGACAGAGGGAGTCGAAATACATCATTGACTTTCAAGCCAAAAGTCCGAGTGGGCTTAATTAGGATGAGGAGCTAGCAGTGCACCTGAAAGAGAAATAAGGGGTCTCCCATAGGTAGCGTGTTGGTTTCTGTCACTTATCTTCAGTCATTCCAGCTTTGATAGATTATGGGGGTAGCCACACCTATCTCTTCTGGCTGCCTTCTCATACTCCTCCTCATACAACAACAGTTGACTACATGTGACACAATATTTTGTTCACTGTCTAGCTCAGTCCTTGACTGACATGGTCAGCATTTTAATCTTTTGTTTTTTCTGTTTGTTTTACAGGAGGAAAGGAAGGGGCCCACTCACCTGTACTCACCTGCACGGGCCTCCTACCCTGTTCCCCGAGAGCACATTTTCACTGTGATTTCACTGTCATATTCTTAGAGACTTGTGGATGTTGTGGTACCTGCCCAGGCTGATGCTGTGATGACACTTGAGATAAGAGATTTATTGTGGTGCATACAGCAGCGATAGTGATCTAATGCATTAGCCGCGATGATCTTCACATGAGATTGATACCCCTGTACGAGTATTTCAGTCCATGGGGCACTTGCCGTTGATTACTTTGTGAGATCATATTAGGTGGACGGAGACTCCCTTTGGCATTGCCCTGTTCTACTCTCCACCTGTTGTCTGCCCGATTTTGCTGTCTCGTGGTTTCATGAGCCAGCTGTCCACTGGGATGCTTTTTCCCATTTTCATTTTCTCTTACTGTGTCGACGAGTATGTCTTCCCAGGGCACTTGCCCAGTATAGACACAGTAAGTGTTTCACACAATCGGTTACCTTGCCCGTTTTCTCCTCGCGAATGTTCACGCTTGGGGCGAACAATTAAGCTGGCATTTTTTTACGTCCCCAGTCACACCATGCCTGGGGAGTTATGGGCTGTTTCACATTGTTTTATCTTTATTTCATTTGAGCTTGACCATGATGTTGACACAATAGGCACTGTGGCACTATTCAGGAGCCTATGACAATGTACACATACATTATCGATGTTGACTGTGACATTGCATTTATGTATTATATGTGTTACACACACGTCATGGCCCGCCGTACTAGGGCGTTGTTTATTCTGATTTATTACTCAGCAGTCTGCGAATATGTGTACTTATAAGAAAGTAGTCATCAATTCCAAAACATTAAATAAAATACCAAACACATAAAATAGAACAAATGTTAAAAATTTTTACAAATATAATAAAAATTGGAAAAAAAATGTATAAACAAATTGTGAGAAAGTCATCCTTTTTGCCCTGATCACCCCCATTTTTTCATTGATACTTGGAGTAACTTACTCTGACTGTGCCCTGGGCTCTGCTAAACAGACCCAGGGCTCCGATTATAAGGTATATGATAATTAGAGTTTATTACAATTGGTACTGATAGCCTAGCTGTAAGTCAATAGTATATAATAGGACATGTAGGTCTAGAGGCCTAGTAGACTTTATGGACTTAAGTGTGCACTACTGTGCTGCCTGCTGTCATTTTAAAGGCAGCCCTGCTTTATCAGGCTTCCTTTGCATTACAATTATATTCAAATTCAACTTTGGAATTAAAGTGGGTGGAGTAGCCAAACTGGTCTTCAAAGAGGGAATGAGAGTTTAGGGCAGCACAGGCTCACCCGCACATCCTGCACCCCCAGCCAGACAGGAGCCCCAGTAACTAGATTAGTGAAGGGACTGGAAGGGGAGTGTCAGGGAAACTTAGCCATATCAGTGCATTGGCTTAGCCAGATCTAACCCTCCAGGAGTGAGTTTGCCTATTTTAGATTTTAGAAGGCTGGTGCATTCTGGGTCAAGAATATGCAACACTTTGGAGAAAGTGGTCATATCTGAGGGGGGCACCCTGCACCCCATTGGTCAGGGGTGCCCCTCTGGTTGACACCCAGGAACTGTGAATAAATATGGGAGTGCTGACCAGCAACTCAGATCCCTGCCTGAAACTGCAAGTAGAAGAAGGACTGCCCTGCTGGAACCCTGACCTGCACCCTAAAGAATTGCACTCTGAATGACTGCACCTGCTACACACTTGGAACTACAGTCCTAAGGACTTTGCTTCAAGAAGTGAAGGAGTGGACTCCCTAAAAGAAACAGGTGTAAAGACCTCCACCTGTACCATTTCCACCAAGAAGATCCCAGCTGGAAGGTGTCCAGGGGACTTTTAAGGAGCTGGGCAGATGCATTCGGGGAAACGTACTCCCAACAACCCAAGGGCCATCTCGGAGCTTCTAGACCCTTGGAATTGTGTTGTGGACACTTTGGAATCCCAAAAGGACCTTCTGGAAGAAGATCTAAAAGTTTGGAGAATTTTTGTTAAAAAGCTCCATGAGGAGACCTACTCGTCGATGAGAGTCAAGCTGTTGATGTCTAAAAATGGCCAGGCCTGGATTTCAGGTTCGTCCTGCTGAAACCTCCAGAGCTCATGACCTCCAGAATTTCACTGAGGCCTCGTGCTGAGCCAAGCTGCCGTCATTGACTCGAAACCCAGCCTAATGAGGAGCCTCACTTGACGTCGAGAGAAAAAGCTCCAGAAAAGTGTGAAGGTAAAATTTTGACCAAGGCCTCCCGCGTCGGGCCTAATTACGAGTCTGTTGGTCTGAGGACTGCCAGTCTTGCGGGGGAGCGACAGTGGCTGTCCAGCCACCACCGCACTGGCAGTCCGACCTCCACATTACAAGTTGAGCAGTCGTACCCCCATTGCACAGCCACAGCCGACAGAGCGGTTGCGCAGTGGTCAGGGCACCACCATGAATATTACGAGTTTCAGGACTGCCAGCGGTGTCATGGAGGTCTTTCCTCCATGAAAAGGCCGGCGGTCCTAAAACAAACTGGGCCCTACAGGGTCTCCTATTGCCCATGTTCATGGAGAAGCATGCAGGAGGGCACAACATGTGCCCCCCCTGTGTGCATGCACCCCAGTTCCTGCACGACATGGACTTTACAGTCATATTGTTCATAACAATATAACCAATTTTTATACATTTATTGTGTATTGTGTCTTACTTATTTAATGTATTGGTGTTTTGAAATGCTTTACACACCTGTCTCCTATGTTAAGCCTGCCTGCTCATTGCCAGCTACCAAGGGGTGAACAAGGGAATAATTTATTGAGACCTTGACTGAACCTTTATTACATTGGACTACAGAGATGTAAGATTTACTATTCCCACTCCAGTCTGTGCAACAGTGGAGCAAGCATTTGACATAGGAGGGGTACGATTTTTCTATTCCCACTCTAGCCTAAGCAACAATATGTAAACTATTTCACTTCAAACTAAGTACATACTTGAAAAACCCTATCAATTTGGAAAAAATATAAAACTCTAAATATGAACATTATTACTTAACATAAAGGGCCTCATTCCGATGTGACTCGGAAAGTCTCCGAACGCAGGTCAGAGTCTTCCCAAGTCACATCGTAGGTTTCGGTTTCAACCGCCGCATTACAATGCATGCGGTCGAAAGTGAAACTGGCCGATCATTCTAACTGGATTCCGATGGGCTCAAGGAGCCTGTCGGCCAGTCGGAGGCCTCACCGCAATGTCTAAGGACGCAGTTTCTGCCGTGGGGATTAAGATGTTGGTTTCCTACAGACTTTCCACGTCAGGCTTTTCAACATGGAAAGCCTGTCGGAAAGTGACTTTGAGGGCCCCTAGCAGGGCCCCCTTCTCTCTATGGCCTCTGGTTGGGGGCCGAGGGGGCCCCTATGGTGTCCCCTGTTAATCCCTGCACCGTGTGGTAGGCTCTGTGAGGGGCCTGTCACACGGTGCAGGGATTAACAGAAACTCCCATTTCTCTATGGGAGCTGGTGCAACGGCCGGTTTATGTCTGCAGCACAAGCTCCCATAGAGAAATGGGAGTATTAGACCGCACCTTGTGCGGTCGCATTGTAATAGTGGTGTTATACCGCCGACTGGAGGGCGGTAGGTCCTGAGACCGCAACAGTGTTAGTCAGACGTAAGTCCCCCAACATCATAATAAGGCCCATGATATATATAAGAATTAAAACAAATAAACAACAATTATCCAATTTACAAAATTCATAAACAATGGAATAATTAATTTTCAATTGAAGAATAATGCTTATTTAATTATTACTTAATTAGCTTTCCTACCCTATCCCCCTACAAACCTAGCGACCCACACCTAAAATATAATGAAAATAAATAAGTATAACACAATTTACATAATTTAGAATTAATAGTTACTTGTTAATTATTACTTAATTAACTTCCCACCCTACCAACCAAGCAGCCCACACCTAAAATATAAGTTAAATATATAATTATTACACAAATTTCATAATTCACAATCAATTAAATATTAAATTATACATTAATAATTATTTTGTAATTATTATTTAACTAACTTCCCACCGTATACTCCTACAAACCTACTAACCCACAACTAACATAACTATGAAAAATCAATATTACATAATGTACATAATTTTATTAGCAATTGAATGATTAATAAATTACTAATTAATTATTAAATAGGTGTTACTTAATTAACTTCCCACCCTTTACCTCTACAAACCCAGCAGCCCTCACCTGAACTATAACTAAATACATTATTATTGCACAATTTACTTAATTAATAATCACCTATAATATAAATATAATAAATCAGTATTACATAATATACATAATGAATATCGATCACATACGTAATTAAAAATGATTAATCAATTATTAAATATTACTTAATTAACTCCTCATCCTATCACCTTACAAGCCCAACAACCAGCTACAACACTATAAATTACTATTGACAATTACATAAAAAATTCTAAATCACTTAAATTACAAACTATATTTTGAAAAATTAATAACAATTATAAAAGCAATGTTAACACATAAAATTAATATATAAACTAAAACACATTAAGTTAATTAAAAAAGAATATATTTTACAACAACATTATTGAAAACGAAATTTACAGCAATGATATTCTTAACAACAATATTACTTACCTGAAAAAACAATATTCTTGACAATGATATTTCTGCATCACAATATTTTTGCATCACAATTCTTTTTTTTATATATTTCCGTCCCCCTATATATATATATACACAACTCGATATTTGTCCAAGTACCCAATGGGACCTGGGTGTAGCTGGGAGAGGATCTTCCTGGCAGGATGGCTGGGGAGGAACTGTACCCTGCCCTGACTAGATCTCAAAGGACCTTGCCTAGAGCAGACACAAAGGAACCCAACACCAGGCCTACCGTGCCTTTGTCACCCTAGACCTTTTAAAGCCAAATGCAAGGGAAGGGAAGGAATTGACCAGAACCAGTTTTTAGGGTAGGTCAGGGAATTCCCCCATACAAAGTTTGGCACCAGATATAAAAAGAGAACCTTCAGTACCCCTCTTCTGAAGACTCCTGGACTTGTGGAAGACTTAGAACAAGGTCTACCCTGTTGTTGGAAGGACTACCTTGCTGCCTGAAGAGAGAACATTGGGCCTGCTTGCCCTGATCCTAAGCTACCCAGAGTGACTCTAAGGGTCAGTTGGCTGACCTCCTGTGTGAGCTACAGGGACACCACAAGCTTTCAAAGGCCTCCATGCAACTGCCCAGCTGAACAGCACCAATTGGACTTCTCTGGACCTGCCTGATCCCAGTTGCTGGCCTGTGCTGGAATGAGTCCTGATCCCAAGAGGTGCCCCAAATTCCAGGACCCTTGGCTGGCTGGTCACGACAATCGTCAACACTAAGCTCCAGTGAGACCTGCTCTTTGGGTTGACAGTGACTGTCCATGTGACCAGAAACACAAGACTTGCACTTTGTGCTACAGCAATGACAGCCTTCGGCAACCACCAATGCCAAGCTCCAGCAGCGACCTACCGCAACGCTTGAACTACTCTTTGCGCTGAAAGCCTCCTCCTCTCAGCCTCCTTCAATGCAAACCATACTCTTTGCACCAGGACTTGAGAAGGTAACTTTTTAGCAGGTCTTACCTAATTCCTGAATCCGGCCCACGCCTCATCTCAATCAACCTCAACTTGTGACTTTCCCCGGTCCAGCGTGACCAGATAACCGCGAGGGGTGCTTTCTGGTTCTTGGTACCATTTTTGCTAAAAGCTTTGAAATTCAATATCTCTGGTTGTACTGGTTAGATTTTTGTCCTTCTGATATAACTTTATTTATTAAACTTTACTCTATTTTTCTAAATTGGTTTGGGATTTTTCTTGTGTTGTCTATTCACTTTGGTTGTGTGCTGCATAAATACTTTACACGTTACCTCTAAGTTAAGCCTGAATGCTTTTGATCCAAGCTACCGGAGGGTCAAGCACAGGTTTTTTGAGAGACTTTTGTAGTTGCCCTGACAAAAATTGTGGTTGTTGCTTGAGTGGGACTTCCACCCCCCTCAACCAATAAACCCAATTTCTTTTAGACAGGATTCTGGTAGCTTCAGAGAGGATGTTCTACAAAACGAAGTGAATTGTCACATGGTTTGGTTTGTTGATAGTCACACTCAGCTTGCAGATAGTTTTCCACACTGGGATAACAAACATATTTACTCCAATGAGAAACATGTGTACATTCTTTTCCAGTGTGTGAAAGGGAAGAGAACAAGAACGTGTTAAATAGTGGTATAGTAAACGAGCTCACTCTACTGTGAAAAGTGTTTCACAGTGGAGAAACAAATTTACCTATGCAAATACACGTTTAAGCATAATTTAATTGATAGATATTTCACTATTTCAACTGGGTGCATTTCTTTTAAAATTCTATGCAAATAAGTGAACCACAAAAGAGCTGGGGTGGATCCTCCGCTAAGGCGGAGGAGCGTCGCCCCACAGCTCTCAGAGCAGTGGAAAAAAAAACTAAAATGATAATAACGTCATTAATATCATTTTATTTTTTGTAGCTGCAGGGCTGGGTTGCGGCAGGGTTGGTGTCACAGGGGGATGAGTGGTGGGCACTCTCTAAGTGTGCATGACGGTTTGGCTTGCCATCTTGGGCCGGCCAAACGGTCATGTGCACTTTGCATGTTCTCCACCAGGCTGTAATACACAGCCTGGGTGGAGAACATGCACATGCTCCCAGTCCCCCTCTGAGTGCCAAACCACGGCACTCAGACCAATCACAACACTGCATTGCAGCATTGTGATAGGCTTAGGGGAGCCTGTGTTCTCCTGCTTCCGGAGCTTACCAGGAAGAGAAGCAACAATGGAGGAGAGATGGCGGCCATGAAAGGTAAGCGGGTTCTTTTTTATTTTTTGGTTTTTTCCAACCCCGCCCCCACCTAGGCCCGCCACACCTGTTCCCTGCCAGCTGCCACTGCAAAAGAGCCAAACACCTACTTCAGGCTTTCGAGTAAACCAACAACAGTAGTGTTGTGACTTTTAAAGCATGTGCTCTCCAAGGTGGACCCAAAGAGAGTGAGCATGCCCTAGGAGAAAGATGAACAAAGTCCGGCATGAACAAATGAGAAGCATACAAGCAGGCCACAAAATTGAGACTAGTTTTCATTAGGGCTGTGTGGTGTTCTGCATATTGTACATATTGTATTTCTGCGTTCCCCTCTGTTGTACTTTTTATGGTATGGAATGTTAGGTTTGTTCTGTGCCTCTAGCAAGTGTATTGCTGTATTAGAATGTAGTGGAACAGTGGATTAGAACTCTCTCTTCAGTTGGTGCTGATCCTCTGGGCCCGGTAGACCTTTGTACCTTTCTGCAATAAAGCACTAGTAAAACTTCCTTTGTCATGGACCACATCTTTTCAATTTGGAGACAAGCATGGGATCTGGAGCTGATCTACCTGGCAAGTGCTTTAGCAATCAAGTCCTACGTTCATAAGGTACTGTGTTTTTCTTTTACTCCCCAACGGGCCCAGGTATAGTTTTTTTTTTCCCCCCTCTATTGCCCATTTGCCACTGGTGCCTGCTCATCTCTACTGCCCCGTGTCATTTACAAGAACTACTGGCTTTTCACGGCGTTCACATCCGCTCCTAATATTACGGACTGCAACCTCCGTTGGCTGCTTGCGCCAACGTTTTTTCATTTGAACTTCTGCGCGAGCAGTTCCTCGAGCACTTCCTCCCGCTACCACGCTTATCTCTTGGCTTCTCCCCCTGACTGCAACACGGACCTACGTCACAAACCTTTGTTTCCATGGTGACGCATTGTTCTCCTCCTTGCAGTGACGCCTGCTCTTCCTTCTCTGGCTGTGCGCCCAGCCGTGGGATACCACTCTGGTTTTACTCCTCCTCTTTCCTGCGCTGTCTCCTGGCTATACCGTCAAGCTGTCTCAAGCCTCAAACGTCTCCATCATGACGTCCTAGCTCCATCGACCGTGGGAGTTCGCTCCGGTCTTCCTTTTCCTACCACGTCGTCGCGTCATTTCCTGCATGCCTGCTTTCAACCACTAGCATGCTAACTTCTTTCCTGAGCTTGTGGATTCAGTGATCCACACACTTTTTCCTGTGCGTGCACACGTTTATTAAGCGACCAACAGCTGACACTATAACTTTGGTGCTGTATTAGTGTATTCAGTGACTCTCTCACCTGCATCTCCAGCGCTTGTGGACTCAGTGATCCATACACTTGTTACTATGCACCTGCATGCTTGTTGAACTTTCTACAGCTAACTCCATTTCAGTATATGTGAATTACTTGCTGTTCAGTTATTCACACTTTTGAACTAAGTGTCCTCTTTCTCACTCTTTTTACATTAGCTCTACAGCTTCCTGCTCCTTCTTCCCATATATATATATTTTTATTCTCTTTCTTCTCTCTTTTCTTTGCTGTTCCTCCTTTCACCACTAGAACCATTTATTGCTGCACCATGCAATCTGTTACACCTCCTAGTTACTTTCTGCAAGATCCTGGTGAACCTCCGCTAAAGTGGCGGTTATGGTTTAGATCTTTTAACGCATATCTGGGGACAATCGATGGTATGAAATTTAGGCCAGATAGAAAACGCAGTCTTTATTATTATTTAGGCGTAGAAGGTCAGAATGCTTTCGACTACTTACCAACATACACTGGTCATGACAGTGGTGACATGGAGCGAATACCAATTAGCTCTTAAACAACTTAGCACTTATTTTGAAGGTAAAGTCAACTTGGTTGTGCATAGACACAAATGTTTCACTCATGTTCAAAATCCCAATGAATCCATTGACACTTACGTCACTGCTTTGAAAGTTTTAGCTAGTTACTGTGATTTTGAAGATTTTACCCCCCAGCTAATAAGAGATCAAATTGTTTGCAGATGCTACTCTAAGAAAATGCAACAGAAACTACTGTCTTGTAAGAATCCTTCTTTAGATGAAACCATTGACATCGCTAAAAGTATTGAACGCTCAGAAGTGGATTCCAAGCAGCTGGAGTTCTAATACTACCTGTATTGTCGCTGCTACCAATTCCCAGAGTAGCATTCAACGTCCTTCCAGTGATGTCAAGCCTAAAAGAGGTAAAGACCTGCCTGACAAAAGTATTAAGAGTATTAAGAGTATAGCTCTGGTTTCCAGTGTTTTAGGTGTGGCTCACCCTCCCACCTTTCCAATTACAACACGTGTCCCACTATTGCTCAAGAGTGCTGGAGGTGTAAGAAAACTGGCCATTTTGGTAAAGTCTGTAGGGGTGGCAAACGTTTCCCCATCAGAAGTGTACAAGAGCATGCAACCACCGAAGATTCGGATAATTTTGAAAAAGAGTGGAAGAACTATCTCTTTCTGTTGTTTCTGTTGAGTGTTTGGAAATTAATAACGTACATACAGAAAAGAAATATGGGGACCCTTTTGTTCAAGTGTCTATCCAGGGTCATGATATTTCTTTACTCATTGACTCTGGGGCTAGAATCACCATCATTTCTATCGATAAGTACAAACAAACTTGGCCACACATGGTCTTGTTACCCCATGATGTCATCACCACTGCTTTTGAAGGTAGCAAAATTGACCTTGCAGTTTATTTTTGGGCCGACATCTCATTCCAAGACAAAACCATCCATGGTAAAGTCTACGTAGCCCTTAAAGGTATCAACGTTTTAGGGTGGTGGCATCAGGCAGAATTTGGTATGATTATTAGGCCAGGTCAAAAGAATCCAGTTTCTTTAGTAAATTCTGTTTCTGACTGTAACCAATGGAAAAGAAATTTGAACTAATTTTTGAGAATAAAATTGGCAAAATCAAAGACTTTACTCATTCCATCAAGATCAAAGAGAACATACCCCCGTTAAACACAAACTAAGGAATGTCCCTCACAGTGTAAGGAACGACCTCACCGTTATGTTAAACAAAATGCTCAATGATGGTATAATTGAACGTGTTGATGCCACCCTCTGGTTGTCTCCTATTGTTTTGGCCAAAAAGAGGTCTAGGGAACTCCATCTATGGGGTCGATTCCGATTCGGGCCGGAAATCTCTCCGACCGAGCCGGACCCGGAGAGATTTCCGACCGAATCGGACCCGTGCAGTCCGACCGAACGAGTACGATGCGGCCGTATGTTATCGGACACGAGTCGGTCGGACTCCCATTGAACTCAATGGGAGCCGGTCGTCACAACGCGTACGCGGGCTCCCATTGCCTCCAATGGGTGCGAGGCGGACAAGGCGCCCCCTACAGCGAGTAGCGCCGCGAGGCGCTTCGCGCCGTACACGCACAGGTAGGGGGACCCTTGGGTCCCCCTGTGTGCGCCTCGCACGGGTGCGCGTACAGGGGGTCCGACCACGGACCCCAAAGTACGGCTCCGACAGCTCGTGCCGAGCCGGAGTGCGCGGCTCGGTCGGACTGCTCGCGGCGCGCATCGTACCTACCCGGCCGGGAAACGTCTCCATTGCGCGGTGCGGACCGGGTCCGACCGAGTCGGTCGGAGCCGGTTCGAGTCCGAGCGAGTCGGTCGGAGCTGTCGGGACGCCCCGGACGGAGTCGGTCGGCGAATTCGCATCGTACTCGCTCGGCCGGACCAGCGTACGGTTCGGTCGGGAAACAGGCTTTCGCATGGCTTTTTTCCCGACCGAATGGTATTGGGTGCGCCTCCGACCGAGATCGGAATCGGCCCCTATGTGTTGACCTAAGATCACTCAACGAGGCCATCTGGGCGGAGAATTTTCCATTACCACGCATTGATGATTTGATTACTGCTGTAGGTCGGTCCAAATGGTTTTCGAAGCTGGATTTGCATTCGGCTTACCATCAGGTAGTTCTAGATGAACAATATCGCCACTTAACAGCCTTTGTAACACCTGATGGTACATTCCAATTTTGTCGCATACCATTTGGACTGGCCTCGGCAGCATCTGTTTTTCAGAAAGTAATGACCAGAATGTTTCAGAATGTTCCAAACATTGTAATTTTCCAGGATGACCTTCTAGTGCATACCGATACACAGGTTGAACACAATCAAGTGTTGGGACTAGTTTTGCAAACTCTTCAGAATAATGGTGTGACTTTAAGGGAAGATAAATGTATCTTTTCTGTAAATGAAATTGAATATTTAAGTCATGTTCTTACCAAGGATGGAGTCAAACCCAAACCCAGTATCGTTGAGGGTATCGTCAATGCACCACATCCGGTGGATAAAGACCAATTACGTTCTTTTCTGGGTTTATGTGAATTTTATTCTAAATTCATTAAGAATTTTCCAGCCTCACCGAATGTTTTAGGAATCTTTTTTTTTAAAAAGGCTCGGAATTTATTTGGATGGCCACTTGTCAAGAACATTTTGTCCAAATTAAAGAGTGCATTTTGTCTACTCCAGCCCTTCAAGCCTATGTCGAAGGACGTGATACTTTCATTACTGTAGACTCAAGCGCCTATGGCATGGGTGCTGTGTTATCTCAAATGGATGGCAGCAAGGAAATCACGGTGGGTTTTGCTTCAAGGAGAATAAAAGATGTAGAGTTGAGATATTCTGTCATAGAGAAAGAAATGCTGGCTTGTGTATGGGGCGTTGAAAAGTTCAAGACCTATGTCTGGGGAAGGAAGTTTTGGTTAAGAACTAACCACAAACCATTAGTTGACATTCTCTCAGGTCTCAAAATTAAAAAATAGACGGCTAGACTGGCCAGGTTGTCCACTAAACTACTAGAATTCAACTTTTCGGCGCTTTACATTTCCGGTGGAAAGAATGTTAAAGCGGACTTCCTATACAGGCTTCCTGTTGAAAATACTGAGACGCATCCTGAAACTCCTGAAGATATCGAGGAGTGTATTATTGCTAGTGTTGATGATGCTGTCATTTGCTCCAACATGGAAGTCTGGCAAGATGCCCTTACCAGTGATGCCACTTTGAAGCAGGTCATTGAGTTTGTTGTCAAAGGTTGGCCCAAGGAGAGATCCTTACCCATTGAGCTACAACCTTATTGTAAAATCGCAGATAAACTCTCTATTGAAAATGACTTATTGGTAAGAGATGGCAAACTTATCCCTCCTCACATTTTCAGGGTCATGAGAATGGAAACTGCCCACTCAGGTCATTTAGGAATGAATGCCCACAAGCGCAGGATCAGGAATGATTTTTGGTGGCCCAGCATGGATCGTGACATTGAATCTATGGTCAGGAATTGTGTGCAGTGTTCTTACAGTGATAAGCACCTAACCACCTGCACTCCTGTACCAAAACCAGTCTTGTGTCCAGCCAGAGTTTGGCAAAGAGTTGCTGTCAACTTACTTGGCCCTTTTCATGTTTTGCCCAATTGTATGAGATATTTAATTGTTCTAATTGACCATCTTTCTAGATGGGTAGAAGTGAGAGGTGTTTCCGAACCTAATTCAAAATCTGTCATTTGTTTTCTGCAGGATGTTTTTTATAGAGAGGGTGTCCCGGAGGAATTGTTAACCGACAACGGTGTGCAATTTACTTCCACCTCCATGCAAGACTTTCTTACAAAATTAGGAGTGAAACATCTTCGCACACCTCTCTATCATCCTCAATCCAATGGGAAGGTTGAGAGTTTCAATAGGGTACTGGTTGAATGTGTACAAAGCACCCTCAATAGTAGTGGAGATTGTGAAACTGCTGTGAGGAACATGATTTGGGCATATAGAACCACTCCTCACTCAGTGTCTGGTGTGATTATGTTTGAGTTAATGAGGGGCAGGAAAGCGTCTTCTTCCCTTTGCCCCTTTTGGAAATTGCAAGCTCTTGAGTGTGATTGTCATGTACTGTCTGAGGCTTCTAGGGCTAAATTCACCAGTGACAACATTAATCGTATGAAATATGAAAAAGATTGCCTCTCAAGAAAAAAGAGTGATTAAGTTTGCAGTAGGTGATTTGGTAAGGGTTAAAGATCATCTGTTACTTCAAAAAGGAAAGTCCAGTTTTAGAGAACCTTGCTACATTGTTGACATTAAAGGCCATGCTGTTCGTCTGGACAGTGGCCAATGGTGGAATGTATCATGCCTGGCCAAGGTCACACAGTGTAATAAGAATTCAAGTCCGCAACTTACGAGTTCCTCTGATGGAAACTTACGCAGAAGTTGTAGGGCAAGAAGACTTCCAAGGAAACTTTGTGATTAGTCATTGTTCCCTTCTTGTTTTTCTTGTTTTCCAATATTTTTTTTTTCTTTTCTTTTCTTTTCTTTTTTTTTTTTTTTCTCCTTTTTGTTTAAGGAAAAAGAGGGGAGATATGTGGTGTTCTGCATATTGTACATATTGTATTTCTGCGTTCCCCTCTGTTGTACTTTTTATGGTATGGAATGTTAGGTTTGTTCTGTGCCTCTATCAAGTGTATTGCTGTATTAGAATGTAGTGGAACAGTGGATTAGAACTCTCTCTTCAGTTGGTGCTGGTCCTCTGGGCCCGTTAGACCTTTGTACCTTTCTGCAATAAAGCACTAGTAAAACTTCCTTTGTCGTGGACCACATCTTTTTCAGGCTGTAACTCTATGTATATCATGAATTGCATTCGGTAATTTTACACAAAAACGAATAGACTTCTTTTAGTAATAAAAACACATTGAAAATAATCATAATTGTTGTTAAATTACAGCACAGAATATTATAAAATTATTGTTGTATTTGGGTACAAACTGTTCGCCTGAAAAAAGTGGTAAATTAGGTAATCTCGAACTCAGCAACAGAAAACTTGTCAGACTCAAACATGTATTGCATCCTAGTTCAGTGTGGCAATTTCAAACAACCACTACATTCCTTTTTCTCGTGATTGTTTGATCATTTCGCTGAGCTCGGCTATGTGTCATTTATTTGAAGGAGAGGCCTCAGAAAGGTGGTAACATAGAAAGAAGAGTTTGTTCAAAGCTGAAAATGTTGCTTTAAATTGTGACGAGTGTTTGTTGGAAGGCATTTTTTATCTGTTCAGTTAGCACACACATACTATTGATATCCACATTATGTTACTAGGATCAGATAATCTACAGGATGTTGTCTACAGTTGACAAAATTCATTTCATCATACCTCAATGTTGTGAACTTATCTTTGATCACATTTCTTTATGGAGTCACCAAACATGGACATATCTCAACTTTCCACCTCTCTGTGTATTACCTCCAATAGGCATCAATTAGCTAAATGCAAGGATTGGTGGAAGTGCCATCACACCCACTGTTTGACTTTAATAGACATCAGACAGTTGACTTCTTATAGCATTTTTAGTTTCTAAATAGCCTCCTATGTGCTGCTGCAGGGCAGAGAAAAGGGCAGGAATGGAAAATACACAACGTAAACAAAAGCTTTTAGAGACATGCTTTCTTATAAATCCTGCTGTTCTGTCTCTTTGCCCTGAGACCAGAGATAGCAAGGGCAGTGCCAGCAGAATCAGGGTCAGACTGGGACAGAAAATGGGCCTGGGCACAGAAATAAAAGTGACCCCCATTAGTGAATTAATTAGTTATGAAAAGTTCCCCATGTTTGCAAATTGGGGCAGTTTTCAACTTGTAAACACACTCCGTATACGTGTTTTGCAAGATATGGAAAACTGCATGGATTTGAGCTCACTGCAGGCAATGTTTTTTTTTTTTAATATTGAGGAAATCAGTAGTAAAAATTGCACCAGCAGACCATAAAACAGGCCCACAAACATCTTAAACAAGCATTGGTAATGCATCGGTTTTGCCTATGTAGTGAATAAAGAGCTGTTTTCATGAATCATCATCCGGGAGAAGGAAAGAGCTCCCTGACAGATAACACGGGAGTGGGGAGGATGTGGCGCAATGGCCGGAGCTCCTGACTGGAGAGCTGGGGATCCCGGTTCGAGTCTTGGCTGCGCTGCGCAACATCCTGTCATTCTATGCAAATCACTTAATCTCTCCGGGTGATAAATTGTTATGTAAATAAACTGCACAAGTAAAAGGCAAAATTTATGAAAAAATAGTTCCACCAAAGCGGATGTTCACAGTTTTTCAGCGGCGGGAAACTGATAAGAGAAGCAGACGAGGCACAAGCATTGGTAAATGCAGGAAAATATGCTACAGCCAATAGAAATGGTGGAAAGGTAAGTGGCACGCACAGGAACCAATAAGAAGCCAGGAAAGAGAGGAGGCAGGATGTAAGTCCCTTTTAAGTTTATATTAAAAGCTATAGATTTCTCAAGCACAGTGCAATCGCTATGCAGGAGAAACTTAAAAACAGCTCGCACACTGACCTCACAACCCAGCCCGTCATTCATTGCCTGACTGCCCTATAGGCCTGCTCGACCCAGAAAAGAATCAAACGGCAAGCTAGAGCTAGCAGCTGCAAGTTCTAGGGACCCTAACCAATGCTCATTCTGTCCCACAGGAAGTTTCTCACCTCACACGTTATGGTTACTTTTGTCGCCGTTAGTTACAAGCCTGACTTTGTGCACTTAAGGAGAAAAACGCCCCTCTTTGTTTAGGCAAAAATGATGCCCACACTACCTAAATATCCCAATCAAGATACTCTCATCAGAACTGAACGAGCGACAGTTCTCAACTGCTAGGAAAAATAGTTGCTTTCCATTATTTGAAATGATTTATTAACATAGAGATACACTGGATGATTTTCACTTGCGCTTAAAATAAATATAAAATATGGTTTAGAAAGCTGTTCTCTTTAATTGTTCAGTACCACAGATCTTTTATTAGTCTGCCAGAAGCATACACGTATGTCCTTTGCTTCTTGAATGTTTGCTTGTTTACTTGAGGCAGCGTTCCCCGATAGTCCTATTTTTAAGGCTGTTTGCTTTTGTGATTTAAAATGCTGAAGGCACTTTAATTACTTCCAATGTCACCACAGTTGCCTTTGCACACTTCCTCTTTCGTTTCATTACGCTTTTCATACTGCCCGCCAGCTCATTTCCCATGTGAATGTGGCTGAGCCTGAAATCAGTAAGTGGCCAAGACAATAAGACTAGCAGCATTGGCTAAGATTGAGAGCCGTTTTTAGGTTCGAACACAATTTACAGTAGTTGCATTTAGAAAGTATTCACCTTACTTCTTCCCTTAGGTTATACATTCAGTATTTCACTTTCACTGAGTAATATATATGGTAGTAACATTTCTTACCATTTAAGCCAGCGCCTAAAGCTCTTGCAATCTGACTTTTTGCTCCAATCTGACCAAATTTATGATACAGCAAAAAAAAAACCTTACAAAAGGGTTTCTGTCACTCATTTGCTGTGGTCAGCTTTTACACCTTCTAGAATCTGTCTATAAGCTGACTTATATTTATGCAGTTAACAATAGGTTTATAAATTATACTTTTATGCACATATTATATCAGGATTGTTTTCCAATATTAATAGTTTTCCATTTGTGTACTATTATCGTGTCAGTTAGGTATTATATTAGTCATAAAATTGGCTGAATTATTATTGATGTTCTCTGAAAGCTTAATGTGTTAAATTCATGCTAAGGGCCAGTATTTGTATGTATTCTAGAAATATTGGCAAAGAAAGATCTCGTATATTATTCCACTTAAAAACACATTCAATATTACAAACATTCACTTTAGAATTATAGCCACCGCTAGGATGATTCCTTCAGGTATTTCAATAATTATAGAGTAATAAATATAGAGCAAAAGCTTCACGTTTCACTGTTTCATTGGTATGTTATTAAGACTGATTCTAAATGTTTGTGGGATAAATGTAGAGAATTTCAGGTTTCAGACTCTGTAAAACATATTGTAAGCTACAGCAGGGTTCTCCAAAGTCGGTCCTGAAGGACCGGATCCATGCCAGATTTTTAAGATAACTACATTTATCTAAATGGGGATAAGTTAAAAATCTGGCATGAATCTGGCCCTCCAGGACTGACTTTGGAGAACCCTGAGCTACAGTACTGATGGACCAAATGCACTGGCTGAACAACATCCCAAGACTGGTACATTGTGGAATCGAAAGTGCAAAAATAGATTGCTAGACGCCCCTTTACAGCTTCAACCTGTCCAGGTAAATCAAAAGAATTTGTCACGCTTCTAATATAAGGCACTCATCTCAAAGGAGGGAGTGGGATGATTGGCGCTCCTTCAAAAACAGCAGAATTAGGGTGTTTATAATGTACAGTTACTGGATACATTGTAATCATTTCAAGGTTTAACAGCTATAGATATTTATTCAATCCTATTTTTAAAACAATAGTCAGAAAAGGTGGATTTTAGATGCTGTCTGAAGGACACGAAAACATATTTAGGCTAGCAGGCAGATATATTTTGAAAGCAATAGTTGCTCCTGCACACAATTGATTTTGTGCTTGGGCAGTCTTGAATTTTGATCATAAGCAAAGAGAGAGAAATGTATTCAGAAACATGACAATTGTATTCTTGCTTCAATGGGCAGCCAGCCTACGTTGCAAAGGATTGGGGTGATGTGGTCAAATTTTCTTATTGAGGACATACACCTGGCTGCAAAGTCTAGTATGGGCTTGGGTGGGATAAGTTAGGATTGAACTACCATGGTCAGGTTAGCATTGTCAGAGTCTAGGTGACATTATTAAAGCATGTGGTGCCATTCCAAATGCTGTCATTCAAGATTTGATGCCTAGTTTTGTTTTAGCACGTGAAGGTCATAATTTGTCATTTTCAAAATTATGTTAATGTGAAGGGCCAGTAAGAGCAAAGAACCCAATGTAAACACACAAGTTTTCAGTGTCAATCAATCAATAAGGGGTTTTAAAGCGCACTACTCAACCGTGCCGGTCTCAAGGTGCTGGAGGGGGGGGTTCAAGCAGCTCCGTAGATCATTCAAAGAGCCAAGTCTTGAGGTCCCTTCTGAATTGGTGCAGTGTCGAGCTTCATCGGATGCGGAGGGGGAGTTTGTTCCAGGTCTTGGCCACCAGGTAGGAAAAGGATCTGCCACCTGCTCTGGCCCTGTGGATGCGGGGGACTGTGGCTAGGGCGAGGTCCGCAGAGGGGAGGTATCTCTTGGGGGCATGGAAGGAGATTCATTTGTTGAGGTTGTGGGGTTTGGTGTTATGGAGGGCTTTGTGGGAAGGAAAGAAGGGGATATGTGCCCTATCTGTCTAGAAGAATTTGGTTAAAATTATTTTTGTGCTTGTGAATGATGACGAAGAACTCCATTTTCTGAGGTTTAAGAATCAAAAGGTTGTCAGCCACCAATACATAAGGTTTGATGAGACCAATGAGTAAAGTGACAATGACATTCATGGAGGATGTCTTTTATGTAAAGCTATGAGTCATTGGTATATTGATGTAAACAGACTCCTAATCCCTTGAAGAGCAATCTTGATGGCTTACTATACACATATTAAACAAGAGAGGTGCAGAAAGAGAAAGCTACAGCACACTGCTAACATTGCATCAATACCCCTAGGTGAGAATTGCACTATTAAGCAGCTGAGACTAGTCTTTAATGAAGATAGGAACCAATTCAAAACTAGATTAAAAAAAACATGCAATGTAGGAAAAAGCCTAATTTTGATAATTATCAAAGTATCGAAACCCACCAGAGATCAAGTAAACAAGGAGATCGAAGTCCTTCTCATCTAGAAAACTTTGCACATCATCTAAGAAATTTAGAGTGATCATTTTGATTCTGTAGATGGAATAGAAGCCTAATTGATAGTCACTGAAAAGCCATTGTTTGTTAATGTTTATTTGAAGTTGATGGGGCACATCCCTCTCCATAGTTTTTACAAGCCATAGTAGATTAGCGGCAGGTCACATTTGGAGAGGATATTTAGGATGAAGACTACTTTTTTCGGTACTTAGCAATTTAGCTGTTTTCAAAGAATTAGGAAGATATCCTGGTTGTGAAAAGTGTGGGTCCAGGTGCACCAAGCAGATACTAACAGATGGTAGTTTTATTTGATGATTTTCACTGAAAATGAGTCCAGACAAATAATTGGTTATTTCGAGGTGAACTGTGGTCAAGGTAAGATTTGCTGGGAAGATCGGGACAAAGGTATTCCATGTGTTTGGGATTTGGGAGGAGAATATCTTTTGGAAGTAAGTGAGGGTGTCTAAGATAGAGATGACTTGTCTCGAGGAGCTACATGCATCACATTTGGATGAAGAGCTTCATGATGGCTTGCAAAGTGAGTAGCATTTGAATGAATGTAATAGAAAAGGTATGTAGCAGAACTGGAGATGGAGTTAACTTGTTTCTGTAAAAACCCATGAAGGTAGGAATTATATTCCAAATCTACTGACAATTTTGGTGTAATCCCTTGTGGATATATTTCCAAATTCTACAATGATAGATTTACAACTTGAGCCCCATTTCCAGATCCATCTCGTGTCAATGTTTGACTTCCATAGAAAGTTGATCGATCTCTAGTCTATTAAAAAAACATTATTTAATATTCATTATCCTAATATGTACTTTTGGACCTGGCCGTTTCTGAAGTCACCCGGGACCCACGCCGGGACACTCCATCCGTAGTAGCTGTGCGCTCTACAAGTACCGGTCATTCATTCAATAATTCATTCATTCACCCCAGATTTGTGCCCTCCCTTGCTGAACGCGTTTTCTGTTGGCTTAGGGACTACTTTACTCCTGCTAACCAGTGGTAAAGTGCTTGTCCTCACCCTTCCAAACATTAGAAAATTGGTGTACCCCTGATCGGCCCATTTAATTTACGTATAAGTCCCTCCTATATGGTACTATATGTACCCAGGGCCTGTAAATTAAATGCTACAAATGGGTTGCAGCACTCGTGCCACCCACTAAAGTAGCATTGTAAAGCATGTCTCAGGCCTATCACTGCAACATGTAGTGAAGTTTTAAACGGCCATTTCGACCTGGCAAAATACAACTGCTGCCAGTCCTAAACCTTCCTTTTTTTAAATAAATTATGTAAACCCTAAGGAGTTTAGGTTACTATTCTGAAAAAGTTATTTTTAGACAGTTGCTATTATTTTCCCTAAACCAAATGTGTCTTTCTGCCAGTGAACAGGGTCACATGACTGACAATGGCTCTTCTGTGGTGTGATGTGTGCTCCTCCCATACAAAGGTCAAGAGGGTCCTGGGTGTACAGGAAGTGGGTCTCCCTGACTGGATGGCTGGGGAGGAGATATGCCCTGATTAAACTTCAAAGGAACCAGCACACACAAAAGAATGCGACTCCAGGGCTGCCCTTGCCTTTACCACCCTCAGAACTTCTCATCAGAACACTCCTGGATCTGTGAAGGACTGCTCTGCTCTTTAAAGAGGAAGACTGAGCCTGCTTGCCTTGAAACCAGTATACCAAAAGTGACTCCAAGTGTCAGTTGGCTGGCACCCTGTCTTAGCACATAGGACATAAAAAGCTTCCTAAGCACTCACCTGAAATTGCCCAGCTGATCAGCACCAACTAGACCTGCCTGGGCCCTGCTGATAGACTCAGCTGGAGTGAGTCCTGACCCTCAAGAGGTGCCTCTCCAGGTCCTGGATCCTTGGCTGGTGTCAGAGTGTACTCCTCCAGGCTGCAAACTGCAAGAACTGGACCGCTGATGAAAATCCAGAAATTCTGGGTGATTAGCATCCTTGAATGACCATCCTAGTCTCCTGCAATACAAAGCTCCAACGGCGACCTGCTATTTGTGCCAGCAACTACCACCTGCATCTACTGCCAATGCAAAGCTCCAATGGTGACCTGCTCTTTGCACCGAACACAATCTCATCACGGGTCTCGCCAACACAAAGCTCTGACTGGGACTCCTCATGTGAAACTGTACTGTGTGAGAAAGTAAACTTTCCACCGCGTCAAACCTGCGCCCTGTATCCGACCCACTCTCCATCATGGTTGGCCTAAATTTTGTGATCAGGTCCAGCATGACCAAATAAACATTATTGGCCTCAAATTTTAAAAAATCATAACTCCATTTCTACTAATTGGATTTTTGTCATCTTTTTATTTATTAAATAATCTCAATTTTTCTAAATTGGTTTGAGAATATTCTTGAGTTGTGTTTTCATTGTATTATTGTTTGTATGCTGCATAAATACTTTACCCATTGCCTCTAAATTAATTCTGACTGCTTTTCTGCCAGACTACCAAAGAATTAAGCATGGTTTATTTAATGACGTTGTGGTTCTCCCTGACAAAGGTTGTATTTATTATTTGAGCCGGGCTCTCACCCCCTCAACTAGTAACCCTGTTTCTTACATTGGTGCTCAGGATACAGTACTTGTGTTTGTGCAGTTCCATTCAGTGATTTATGTACAAATAGAAATCACTTAATAATCTGTCAGAATCATTACTTTTTAAATTCGCTTTGATTTTTAATTACCCATGTTTCCCTTTTTTCAAAAGACATTCCTAACGCGTATTTGTGCACCTGCAATATTTTTGGGACATGAACATGGATCTCAGCAACATTGAGAGCTTCAAGATGGCAGAATTGAAGAAGCTCTGCCAATAGAGCAGTCTAACATTGAGAAAAGGTGCACCAAAGCGGACATTCAGATGGCTCTCCGAGCCTGAGCGGAAGTTTGTATGTGGTAGTCTGCATCACAGGAACAGTATGGTGATGATATGGAATAGACGATGAGAAGGAAGGAAGGAGATGGGGCTTGAACACCAGCCCAGAGCTGCAGCCAGGCGAGAAGGAATCCTTGCCCACGGGAGTGAGGTTCCCGGCCAGATCCAAAGCAGGGAGCAGTGTGTCCTCCCGCAACCTGTCCTCTGAAGAGCTGGAGGACAGGAGGACTGTAAAAGAACTGAGGCTGCAGCTGGTCAAGTTGAAGTTTACTGCAAAGGAGAGAGAGACTAAGGCAGAAAAAAGCCTAGCCTGGTGTCAGTGTACTCTTCCAACCTGCAAACTGCAAGAACTGAATCCCTGGTGAAAATCCAGAAGATCTGAGCTCTACACTTCTGCAAACGACTGCCCTCGTCTCTCGTCAACGCGAAGTTCTGACAGCCACCTGCTCTCCTGCCAACGTGCACCTCTGATGGAGACCTGCTCTTCGCACCCAGAACAATTTCCTAGCGGCTCCCACCAACGCAAAGCTCCAGCTGAAACTCCCCGCTTGGAACTGGACTCTGAGAAGGTAACTTTCCACCGGGAAGGATTTGATTTTCTTATTTGACCGGAGCTTTCACCCCCTTCAACTAATAACCCAGTTCCTTACAGTACTTATTTCATCCTTTTCACAGCGTCTGCACAAATATCTAATACTTGTATAAGCTTCCACTGATAATGAAATACAGCACACACATTAGAATGGTCAGGAAGTAGTGTGAACATTTCGGGCAGTTCTGACATAGGGTGTTGCAGTAATTTAATTTTCGAAAATGAAAAGGACAGTCTTTGAATGGGCAGTATGGTGTATGAATAATCTCAAATGGATCAAAACTAAGCAGAAAATTTAATCTGAATATAAAGGACAGCAACTGCACTGTGGTTTAACCACAAATATCTGAAAATTCACAACACCGCACTAAAAATGTATCGTGCAACTCAATGCAACTAAATCCAAACTTAGAAAAGCAGAATAAGTTTGATGTTCATGACTACAGTGAGGATGTGTACAGATCAAAGCTAAATTAAAATAGCCATAGCATGGTTTATTAGCATATATTACAAATTGGATGCATTACATTTCTCAGGAGTGCTAACATTTTAAATTGTAGCTAGCATTGCCTTCCACGTTCGCTTAAAATAAATTCTGATAGTTCTTTAAATGTGCTCAAAGAGTTTATGTCGAGTTTATAGTGTGGTGAATCAGAAAGTCACAGCAATAATTGTAGGCAGACATTATATCACAGCAAAGACTATGCCTGAACACTCGGAGCGCTTAGTATTGACTTCAAAGCTATGAGCAATGGCACCACTGATTCCCCCAAAGCCTTTGTTTAAAAAGACAGGTCAATAACATCTGACTTGGAAATAACAAAGTTAATCCGAGATCTAATCATATTAATTAAAGTTTGGCTCGAGAGGTTTCCTGGTCTGATGTGTATTATTACTCTGCACAAAAAGATTAGCCCCGTGAAACAAGTGTTCAAAGCAGACAAAACAAGCAACCAGCCCGAAGCTGTGATCTGTAATGTGCAAGCAATATGGAGTTATTACATTTCGAGACCATTTCATTTTGAAGCATTTTCCCCTTTCCCTCCTCCCTTTTGTGTTCAAAGATACTCAATAGCTGATAACATTTGTTAGCTGCAATAAAGTAGTAAACGTAACCGAGAGTGTATGATTATTTCATAAGGATTAACAAGGTTTCCTCAAAGGCATTATTTATAAGAATTACATAAATATTAGTGCAACACATTTTATTCATTGACGGTGGGGTTGGAGAATAGATGTGTATACTTTTTATTGTGTGTATGTAGAAAATGTAGAGTTCTCCTCACAAAGATTCACATTAAAAAATGGAAATCTGCTCAACAAGGGTTACTTCTCCATTTGGAGAAGGCGTCTGACTTTCTACGGTTACAAACAGTCGCAGAAGCACCCCAAGTGCAAAGGTTTTCATGCTAAAATGATGTTCAACTGTACATTAGGGCATGCAGTTATCTGTATTTTTTTTTACAAGTAGGGCAATATTATTCCCTTTAAAAGAACAGATTTCCCTGCTCCCCTTTTTAGTTCGAGCCTAGGCAGCTCATGCGCTGCTCTGCAAGCCATGCAGTCCTCGGTATGTGGGCTTTAATTCTGGCCCTCCCTGGCGATTCATTCAAATGTGTGTCGTTCATAAAAGCTTGCTTTTATTTGGTTTATTGCCTTTATTTGTCCCACATTTTCAGATCTTGCTCCTCCCCTGGAGTATTGGCCTATTACGTGTATCATTTCTTTAAAAGCTTTTTACCTCTGTGTTTGCACACTGTTTTATTTTTGTGTTGGCTACAGCATTTTGTAAAGAATGTTCCTTTTTGGTCTCTTTAAATACATACCCTTATGCGCGATGTACGCCATGTATTGTACGCTAATGCTACTGTCTTGACTAACATATAGTATAGTGTGCACTTTTTGTAGATAAAATCCTTTTTACCATTTTATTTAAAACAACTTTCTTGCACTAATTCAAAGCCTATTAGCCCATGACAAACATTATTTCTTAACTCTTCACATTTTGTAAACATGGCCACTGTTTGCATCATGTCTATTTTCATTGCAAACAAAATTTTTGTTTTCGTAATTTTCCTTTATTTTTGGTTTGTTTAACATGTATGCAATACCCTTATTCCAGAGACAACGTTTTACGTAGTTTAATTAGGAGCAGGGTGAATTTATACGTTTTGATTTCCATTTGTGCACTCTAATTCATGTGCAGGGTTGACGAATTTTGAACAGGACTCAGTATGAGCTCCATTCTATATTTCTTCTGTGTAATAAAGTCACAAAAAAACTAGTATTTGCACCTATTAGGGTAGGGAATGGTCCCCTACATGGATTGGGACATTGTAATTCCTCTAGACAGTGCGGCTAGCTGCTTCTCTGGTTCCTTCAGTAATTCCTCATTCTAAGTCCTCTAGGCAGTGCTGCAGCTGTGTCTCTGGTCACAGTTGTAATTCCTCATTCATAATCCCATAGACAGTACTGCTAGCTGGTTTTCTTACCACAGAGGTAATTCCTCATTCTTAGTCCTCTAGACAGTGCTGCTAGCTGCTACGTTGGTCCCGTGAATAATTCCTCATTCTAAATCTTCCAGACAGTGCTGCTAGCTGCTACTCTGGTCCCGTTGGTAACTCCAGTTCTGCAGCTGCTTCTCTGGTCCCAGTGATAATTTCTCATTCTACGTCCTCTAGACAGTGCTGCTAGCTGCTACGTTGGTCCCGTGAATAATTCCTCATTCTAAGTCTTCCAGACAGTGCTGCTAGCTGCTACTCTGGTCCCGTTGGTAACTCCAGTGCTGCAGCTGCTTCTCGGTTCCCAGTGGTAATTCCTCATTCTAAGTCCTCTAGACAGTGCTGCTAGCTGCTACTCTGGTCCCGTCTGTAACTCCTCATTCTAAGTCTTCAAGACACTGCTGCTAGCTGCTACTCTGGTCCCATCTGTAACTCCTCAGTCTAAGTCCTCTAGACAGTGCTGCTAGCTGCTTCTCTGGTCTCATCAGTAACTCCTCATTTTAAGACATCTAAAAAGTGCTGCAGCTGATTCTCTGGTCCCGTCAGTAACTCCCCCATTCTAAATCCTCTAGGCAGTGCTGCAGCTGTGACTCTGGTCACAGTGGTAATTGCTTATTCTTAGTCCTCTAGGCAGTGCTGTTAGATGCTTCTCTAGTCCTGTCGGAGATTCCTCATTCTAAGTCCTCTAGACAGTGCTGCAGCTGCTTCTCTGGTCCCGTTAGTATTTCCCACATTTTAAGACCTCTAGGCAGTGCTGCAGCTGCTTCTTTGTTCCGGTCAGTAATTCCTCATTCTACGTCCTCTAGACAGTGCTGCTAGCTGCTTCTCTGGTCTCATCTGCAATTCCCTTTTCTAAGTCCTCTAGACAGTGCTTTAGCTGCTTCTTTGGTCCCAGTGGTAATTCCTCATTCTAAGTCCTCTAGGCAGTGCTGCTAAATAAGCATTATTGAAAATGTGAAAACCTTTTGTATAGTTGATTGTGAATTAAACAAAATATTTCAATATTTGACCATGTTTGATTTATACTTGTTTTTGAATTTCTGCATTTTGTTTTGAGGTTCAAATCACAAAAATTGCTTCGGTGGGGGGTCCCTGGCTTCCAATAATGACTCAGTGGGGGTCCCCGGATTCCAATAATGATTCAGTGGGGGTCCCCACAAGTCAAATGGTTAAGAACCACTGATCTAACTAGCCTTTCTAAATTAAAAAATCAAACATTAGCATGTAGATGATCTATAGTGTCCACGTCATCCACTCCAACCAAGCCTCATGCATGTTTTTTCGGCTTATAATTGAGGAGAAGTTTCTAACAGGCCTAATGAAATTTAAACCAGGATTATATTTCTACAGCGTCCGATATGACTGAAAAAAACATACATTTATTTTTCATCTCAGTTTTATCGCCTGGATCAGTATTGAGTGACTTTAAAAATGTGAATATTATACAAGTGCTAAAAAAGTGCTTTGATTGACTGTGAGGTTACTCCAATTTTCATCTCTGATTTGCTACTTCCAACTGAATCTATGATCCAGGAGGCTCATATTCCCTTGTGACTTACAAACTACCTAGAATCTTATGAGCTTCTAGTCATATGTCTCCACATAATCAGCAATGATTCAGTATTAGTGGCATCACTCTATGCTATGTGTATGTCAACGCTTGTCACATGCCATTTGTAGTTTCAAGGCAGTGGTCTGTTTTGAAACTTTGGCTGCATTTAACACCATTGGCTACAAAAACGTTTTGGATTAGCTTCAAGTTTTTGACCTACGCACAGTAGGTTTAGTGTGACTCAGGTGTTCTGTAATGAATCAGATGCTATGTATGCCCTTGTCTCAATTCACTTCAAAGCTAAGGAGCCTAGTGTGTGGAGGTCCACACGGACAAACACTCTCTCCTTACTTTTTCAACATCCATGTCTAGGCTTCGACTAATACATGGATGCTGACTACACCTGAGTCCACCTTCTTTTGACAGAAACCTGGGAGTGAAAGGAACTAAATTGGAAAAATGTGTACAAGGTTTTGACACCTAGATGGACAGCCCCTGCCTGGTTAATACTAAACTCAAAGACTGGGATACGCTTTCTTGATAGTGGAATTGGGGATTTATCCCAATCTATTTTGAAGGAGTCAGAAATTTGGGTTTCACATTTAGCACGCTGTTTTCTCTGAGCCAGTAGGTCTCGGCAGTTACATCCATCTGTCTTTCACGTTAGATAGCTATGGAAATCATACTGTATCTTGCTAAGACTGGATTATTTCTGTGGCAACAGCTTTGCTGTGGTCAAGGATAGGCTACTGAAATTAATTTGATCTACGTAAATCTTCCGCAGGTGGCCAATTCTGTTGTCCTGCACAAGGCATGTGGCCCTTCATGGCAGACTTTAGTCTCGTAGACTGGCCTTCAGCCAGCCCTTGCACCCAACCTATTCCACTAGGCAACACCTAATGCTCATGGCCAAAGTTTGTTCACATCCGTGGGCGACCAAACCCTTGTTTCCATTTCCTCTTTACTACAAGACTTTGTTCCTGTAATATTCGGTTTTGCATTTTTTTCATGGTTTACAGGCTTTTATTTGGGTTTCTGAAGCTTTTCAGACTTGGTGCCTTTTGGGGGCCCTCCCTCACATGGGTCTGAGAGTCACTTGTTCTCACCTGCCCCCTTATGAGCCATTTCATGTTTTTTACAGAACGTGGATACTAAGACCTGCCTTTTGTAATGACAGGAAATTGATCTGCTGTGATCAGCCAATCAAAGCCTTCTATTGCACACAACCGACTCTGGGTCCGCAAACACGAAATGCAGGATGAGAGTAAACGATCCCTTTCCAAGCAAATGTCTGCTTTTTTTAATTTGGGTCAGTAAACTGTCCTTGAACACAGGTTCAGGTAAAGTGCACAAAATAATGAGTCATATATATATACTTTTTAACCTTTTGAAGGTGGCCTGACACATTTTGTCATGCCTAAAACTATTGAACAGCTTTACACCAAACCAAGAAAAAGCAGTGGTCTGGGTAATGTTTTAGTTTCATCCGAGTTTGGTGTCAATTTCTTCAGTATTTTTTTCTGCAGCCAAGAGCAAATATTCGTTTGGTAGTTAAAATGGGGAACACTACTTTTTTGGTCCACCCATCAATCTCCCCCAGGATAGAGCTACGTGAAACTTGCCATGCTGAATCCAAACCAGATAAAATTGTTTTGGGGAAAAGTTTTGCAGACATTTCCTCAAAATGCACCAAAATTATTAGCAAAACTTAACGAGTCAGCAGAAAACGGCGCAGAAGGCCACAAACCTTCTGGACATTCTTAATAAAAAAAGAAATTGTTCTTTCATGGGTTTTTGGTGGAGATGACATGATGACGGCATTAAATATATAGTTTCACGATGTTCATTTCATTAATCTGATCAGTAAATTCAAGAGTGAGTCAATGTATCTTAAGCTGCAAACCTCTGCAGGGTGTCTGCTTGTCTAACTCACCCGGATAATTGGATTAACATAAAATATTCGTGCAAACAAGCACAGGGCGTGGTTTCACATTATTTAAATTTATAATACTGCAACAGAAAAACATGTATCTGTTTGAGTGTATACAAGTTAATACCAAAAAAAATTTCAATCGAATTCTCAAATATGAAATAGGTACTATCCTAAATAATTTGAGCTAATTGTGATGTATACCACAAAATACTTTGTTAAGAGGGCTGCTGTAATCCACATATGCACTTGGATACAGATTGTAAGACATGAGTAAATACTGCACTTATCAGGTGTTTTTCCCTGCACAGTTTTCAGTGAGTAAAACCGAGCAAAAAAAAATGCGGGGGGTGGGGGGAACACAATATTGTGAGTTCCGCAGCTCAGTATGGTGAAAACTATTTAGTATTATATCATTACGGCCCACTGCCGAGAGCTCTATAGTCTTTAAAGGCTCTTCACTAGAAATATAAACTTAAAGCGGGAAGAGGGAAGCAAGATGAGGATTACAGACAGCAAAAGTACTGCAGATTAAATGTAATATTCTTTACTCTGCCGAGAAGTCCCTTAACTAGTAAGAAATGACAATGAACCACATTCATAAAAAAATTGGCCCTGCACCAGGATTTCCAGAGACCTGCCATGGATGGCAGCCTATGGGCAAACTGGTAGAGACCACATGAGAAATCTAAATTGAAGAGGTAAAGAAATCTTCACAGTTCATTACCCAGGCTCGACCATATTCAATGATGTCAAAACAAGATTCGAAAATGCTGTGGTGAAAAAGTCTCAAGAGAATGGCACTCAGGCAGTGCTTAATTTGAGCCAGTGCTTTCTGGTGCTGAGCACCAGCACTTAATTGGATTGGTTTCCGGTGCTCGGCACCGGCACCCAATTGTCAACACCACACTTAGGGCAGTCTGCCACATGGTGGCGCTGCTCATGTAATTTAGAGATGAGCAGTATAACAGTTGTTTAGGAAAACAATATACATTAAAAAAATTGCTAATACCTGCCTCCCCAGCCATTCCTTTAGCTTTGGGGACCTGGAATAATCTGAACTGTAGCATTTACATGCAAAAAGATGGTTAGTAGTTGTTTTGGCAGCAATGAGAAGGGCAATGGGTGGTGCAAGCTGCAGTGGCCTCCTGGTCAGGGCCCTGGCACTTAATATTTTACAAATTAAGCACTGCACTCAGGACATATATACACTATAACAAACAGTAAAAGAGTATATTTCTTATTATCATCAGGCACACATTTGAGTGGGGCAGCTTTCAAGCATGCCCACCAGTATCAATGAAATATACTTGCCAATGACATACATTGTAATAATCCCAATTAAATCACTTTATACATTCAAAACAAGGATACACTTATGAATTAGGCAAGCAGCAGAAACTTGCAATCAATAAAAAGTCTTCATTATTTGCAGCAAGAAACAAATAAATAAATAGCATAGCTACTTCAAGTAAACCTGATGGCAAGGGAACATCATGGATATGACATCATGCAAATCAATGACTACCTGTTGGATTGGCTCTTTGGTTTGGCTCTTGTTGCTATTAAGCAAGAAACGTGAGCCTGTATTGTTTATTTCAGTTTCCAAATGTCATAACTCATTGCTATGATGCTGCAACAGTTGATACCTAAACGTGTTACCCACTACTGCTTCGTTATAAAGGACTTCCAAGCAAGGCTGACAGGGCTCTCTTAGAGTCAGTGGAGCTCTGCTTGTCTGCTTTGACTGAAATCAGAAAGTGCAACTGCAGGGGGGCGGGGGGAGGCAGGCAAGGTAGTGGGGTTTGGTCAAGGACAGCTAAGTTTCTATTTTGTCTACATTTTGGACAGAGGATGTGTTGTATGTGGCTCACCCATTACTCTTCTCCCCCTGTGTAGCAGTTAAAAGCAGGGGCAGATGATTTTGGGGGCCATACAAAACATAAAATTATAGATGGGTAAAAAGGGAATTACGGGGATGTTTTTCACTTCGGGGTTCTGAGTGACATCATAGACAACTCAAGTTTTGCTCTTGTTGTCTATTAAATGTCACTCAGAACCCCTTGGTAAAAAAACATCTCCGTAATTCATTGTTATTCATCTGTAAATCTATACGGCCCATACTAGGCACCCTTTGTGCGCCATTCGTCATTTGAGTTCAACAATTGTTTGCTTGCCATTCCATCAAGAAAAGGTTCAGGATTCAGAGGTAACTCATCCTGTGTTTATTTTCTCTCAATTGAAAAACACACAAGCCCTCCTTAGGACTTTGGAAATCCCGCACTATCACTGAAGTACTGCTATTAGTGAGAATTTGACTTTTAATTGAATGCTAAGGGAAACCATTAGGTTGTCAGACAGACTGCTCTACTTCTACAGGTGCTCGTCGTTGGGCTGTTCTTGCATCATAACTTACAAACTCTGGAATCCTGCATTTGGGTGAGTGGGGATCTGAGAGACTTTTTGAAGGCTGAAACAGTTCAGGAGCTTCACTAACAGTATTCTATATTGTGGCACTTGGACTACTCCAGTTAATATTAAAGTGCCCTAAGTAAATGTTTGAAAAAAAGGCGACTGTAGTTTTGTAAGATACTCAGTGAGCTCCTTGATGAATGTTTTGAGCTCTGAGGGGATGGTAAACAATGAGTAGACTGATCACGGTTTTGGGTGGATTTCCATGCAACCCAGAGAGATTCAAATAAATGAACTTTAGAGAGCTAATTTTGTTGCAGATGACTTTATTCTGGTGACACATGATACTTGCAACTCCTGCTCATTCATTAGACATCTTTCAACTGCAGTGTAAGGTAAGCTCTACTGAGCGAGGTACACCTGTCTATTCTGCTACTCACTTGCTCTGTACAGTGGCATAACACAGGCCCCCGCAACCCCTGCGGTGCGTGGGGACCCTCAAGCTCTAGGTGGCCCCCTCAGCACAGTACTCTGGCCGGACAGCTCCTGATTGAGTCCGGAGGGGGCCCGTCCACGTACCTTGCAGGGGGGGGCCCTCAAGTTTTGTTAAGCCAGTGGCTCTGTAATATGAATAAACATATTCTTTAAATTTTTTTAGGCTAATATTAGATCTTGCTTACCGAATCTGGGTCTAACAATTAGACCGATTCCATGACACAACCAGTATGCTTATTTTTGACTGCGTATTTTTCCCTATTGCCTTCATTTCCAGCACTTACCATTTACTCCTTCTCAGTCTTCTAGGTTATTAGGCAGTCTTGATGAGACCCCAGTACGCATTATGAGGGTCGAAACGCCGTCAACAGAAAACAGGAGACAGACCTACCCATATACATGGAACACATTGTGTATCTACCCTTTATGAATTGTTGCTTGTATAAATATTGGCTGTCTCTCCAATGAAACCAATTTACCATTTATGCTCATTTATTTGGTCACTTTGACCTTTCTCAGGTTTTTGGTTTTTTTGCACTTGGGGTGTATCTTTAGACCTTCTCACCATGTCACTTTATTACAATTTGCAATGACAAGTTTCAGTTATGGGTCTTTAAATAAACTTTGATTCGGCTGAATCGAAATAGGGCAATAAAACAGCCGTGGCCCATGCAGGTAAGAGCGGTGGGGCCGGGTGGAGGAGGATTTCGACGGACGATGATGAGGGAAAATAAATTATTTATTTAACTTTCCCTCATCGTCTGTCGAAATCCCCCCCACCAGGCCCCACCGTTCTTAACTGCACAGGCTGCAGCTGCAATGAAATATTGAAATACTGGCTGCTGTTGTTTTTACTTAAATTAGCTTTTTCACTTAACTCTGAGAAAAGATTCATTCCTTACAGAATATTATATCTGTTCTATTAGATATTTGCGTATTTAGATCTAGTCTGCACGGAAGTCTGTGCATTTAGATTGTATCTATAAATGAGCTCCAAGTGAACACTTGTTCTTAATTGCTGTCCTTCTGATCTGAGCCTCAGGGTCATGAAAGGCTCCCAAACGAGCTCCTGGACCCAGCTGCAGCAAGTTCCTGACCCCCATTTGTGCCTCTCAGGTCCTGGACCCTTTGTGTGGCTCACGGGATCTTGAAATCAAGCTTTTGGGCTGTTTGCAACTGTGACAAGCCTGTTCACACCGGAACCGTGCAGCTCACACCGAAATTCAGCATGCCACCAGCAGCCTGTCTCTTCACTCAGCAAGCTTTGATCGCTCGTGGAGGATGGCAAACGCGATCCGCCAGTCCGTCCATTCGTGACGTGTGGACTACTCTTTACGTCATGCTGACCTCTTCCCGCGACACTCTCATTGTTCCCCACAACCCTCTCCAGCATGAGCGGGCCTCTTGGCACAAAACTTAAGAAGGTAAAACTTCAGCAGGACTAATCTGGGATTGTATCCGACCCTCGCTCCATCATGGTCACCCTGAACTTTTGACTTTGACCTGGTCCTATGTGACCAGACAGCTGCAGTTGGCCCCTCATGCTTTAGGTGCTATGTTACAGTTTATTCTTTAAAAATTCATAACTCCAGTACTACTGATCGGATTTGTCGTTTTGGTCTTCTTTTATTTATTAATTGTTGCTCTATTTTTCTAACTTGGTGTGGGATCTTTTTGTGTGGTGATTTCACTGTTTTACTGCTTGAAGTGTTGCACAAATACTTTACACAATGCCTCTAAGTTAAGACTGATTGCTCTTTGCCAAGCTACCAGGGGACTAAGCACAGGTTAATTTGGGGTTTGCATGTGCCCTACCCTGACTAGGATTGTGGTTAATGCTTGAACAGGACACACACTACAGTCAACCAGTAACTCAATTTCTAACAGTTGACTTCATTGTTTCTCAACATTGCTACTAATTAAAAGCACCCTCATATTAAAACATGGTTACTTTCTTAATATTTTGTAAGTAAAACATTAATATTTTTCAATGTATACATTTCTGTAGACATATTATGTAAATCCCCTGCTGCGGCACATATTCTCAAATCCACTTGGGGAAGCGTACTAGTGAAATATGGAGGAGTGGTTTCCTACTGCTGCTCCATCTTTCAATTAAAGAGGGCCAGTCTGATATTTCAGAGTGAACGGCAAGTGTCTGACAGTGTGCTATTTCACCTGCATGTGAAGAGGTGCCTTCACGGACCCTGGAAATCCTTTACCCATATCCAAAGGGTGACCTCAGTAGTCCTACTCAGTGTGTGCTAGTTCTTGTTGACGCTCATTTAGTGTGCTTCCCTAGATCCTGTTTGCCTCTGTATTGCATGGCAGTATGAAAGTACAAGTACAACGGCAAAGGTGTTTCCTCATTTGCTTTGGGAAAATGTGGGAGGACATAATATGTACCTGAGAAATGAGTAAAACGAAAAGGGCTGCAAAAGTGCTTATGGCCTCTTTTATAATATGCCAAAGTCCAACAGGGATATACAACCAAGCACAACTGTCAGTCAAATCAAATAGATGCCTAGGTAGATTTCTGTGTAAAACACCGCCTGCTTTACATAGCATGCCTCACTAAACACCAGCATACTCAGTGTGTGAGGTGCAAGAAATTAGACTCACCTATGGTCTTAATTCTTAGCGTCTAATACATTTAAATTTGATCGAGTCCACAGAGTTTAGACTGCTTTGGGTTCTTCATGTCAAGTTTTTTGCAGATCCTTATAGCAGAGGCAAAGTAAAAGGGGTGTCCCAAAAGTGCCATTTCCTGTTTTCATTCTCAAAGGAAAACTCTTCGATATAGAAAGAACAGTACAACAAATTTACATTAAGTATGGCATGAAGGTAGAACTTCACTGAAGGATTTTTTTCTTAATTTGGTGAAAATCTATTCAGTAGTTTTCAAGAATTAACTAAGGGCATCTGATTGGCCGAGAGAGTTTGTTCTACCGAAGGCCATTTCATATCCACAGACTTGAAAATATATGATTGTCCGGCTGCAACATCGGAAGAAAATGTGGCTACCATTACATGGCAAAATCAGTGGTTAATTTCTGAAAAAATAAGTGCCGGGGCTCTCATCAGGAGGCGCTTGCACCAGCCCATTTCACCTATTAGTGCAGCCTATATCAAAACCAACTACTAACCATGAAATCCTACAAGTGGGAAGAGGATGTGGCCTAAGGGCCAGAGCTTCCGAGTTTGGCACTGGGGAACCTGGTTTGAGTCTTGGGGTAGACTCAACATCCTGTGATTCTGGGCAAATCACTTAATCTCGCTGTGCCTACCAAAAATGAATGTGTCCTTAACTGGTGCTCATGAAAAGTGCTCCAATACCTTTGGGTCGAGTTTGCTCTATAACCGCAGGTGTTGACGATTAAGTGCCGAGTACCGAAAACCACCGGCTCAAATTGGACATATAAGGGTGAAGGGTGAGCACGCTCTGAATCCTAGGATGATGTGGGTTAAACAAATGTTACTAGGGTGTTCTACCTGTGTTTCTTCAGGACACGTATCTCGGATGCATCATGCTCACTTTCCTGACAACTTCCAATTGTCAAGAATTTCATTTACACAGCGACTTTGATATCACTGCTAACTCGCAAGTTGATATCACCAGCACAGAGCAACTACACAAATGCACCTTCATTTCAAGCAAACCACAGCCAGGTAACACGCCGTTCTACTAACGGACAGTGTGAAAATTCCTGTTAACCAAGTAAAACAATGCAGACAGTAATATATTCAGATATAAATCCTATACCAATTTATCTAGAAATCCTTTACAGAGCAAGACTCTGTGTGAAAATATGGACAGAGTTACAGAAATGTAGGAAGTGAAATGGATATTTCAGATGTGCTAGCTGTCCTTTTTATGCAATCAGTTGTTTTTAATTATAGTGAGGAAACCTAAGTAAAATAGTACAGCAAGTAGCACGGCGAAAGCATATTGTAGAAAGCAGTTCAAAATTCAGGTGAACTCTACTGTAAGCAACAAGCAAGCTGTTCATAAATTAAAGCAGTTTGGCAATTGACTAATGGATCATGAAAATGTAAGAGTTGCTGGGCACTTGGCAAGAGTGGAGCAATTAAAACGTGGAACTCGAAAGGGACATGTAAAATGAAAAGTAAATTCTCACAACAATTTCATAAACAGGCAAGCAAGACAAATCTGACACTTGTGATGAGAAGAATCGTGCTATCTTGGAGTTTTGCACGATTGGCTTTCAACACTGTCGACCGTCGCTTTAGTTACACTGTCTGTCTAATATTTGCATTCAAGATAATCTACTTAATTGACGTTTGTCCTTTTTGAAAATACAAAACAGACATTTCAAACAGCCAGGGAGTGCTGCATGAACGAACTGTGTCTCAGTTCTTTTTAATTTGTATCTCTATCCACTGGCGAATCTGCTTTATAACTACAATCTGTTGTTGTTATGCATGTAGGCCATACTAAGATCCTCTTCAAAGAAAAAGGTGAGGATTGGTGTTCAGTAGAACAGCTGGAGTTTGCTGTCGAATCTGTCCAGAAAGACATTGCATTGAATTTTCATAAATTCAATCCATGTAAACAAATAGATTATGTTGATTGGCCAGAGAACTGTTCGTATGTAAGCTTTGGCCTAAGTTCCTGGGCTCTTGTACTCAACTGTGTAAGCCGAATCTCTGAAAATGTGTATCTGTGGTCACCAAATCCTGCTTTAATAAACTTTGAATACTTCATAGACTATTGCTAATCTTGTGCTTTTCAAGGTGTGTTGCAGTCTTTCTGCATGTCTGCCCGGAATTTGGTTACTCCGTGTACTTTGTTACATCACAAAGCTGCATTGCCAGACTGCAACACATCCAAGATGTGACAGCACAACCTCCATTGCAGTTGAGGAAATGTGACTGTGTATCAATGGCACTTCAAAAACTACATTGGATTCCAATTAGGAATCATGTCATCTCCAAACTGCGTGCATATTGTACCCAATTTATTACTCTCAAAATACCTATCTTCTTAGTGTTGACTGCAAGAAGAATTTTCTATGCAAACCTCTTAGATCACTATCGCAGCAAATCCATGTTAAAAAATTCAGACTGAGAAATGGCGTGATCGCCCCTTCAAGCCAAGAAAATGTCTCGTTGGAATGGGGTCTCTTGATATTTGTTTTGACGAAAATGTAAAAAAAATGAAAATCCTTTCTAATCGAATTTGCATTCACTGATAGGCTACTTCCAGGACGATTTGGGGTTTCTGGAGTGCCACACTGGGGTGAATGCCTGCACTTTATGAAATACCCCATGAAGAGAAGAAGAGCTTCAGCATGTGATAGTACTGTTGATAATTGCTAAATATTATGGACCTGATCATGCAAGGTGGTGACCAACAAAATAAAAATAATAATAAATAATAATCACCTGTCCAGGAAATAACAATAAATAATTATCGCCTGACCAGGCATAGTCTGAAAATCACTATAATTATACAAAGAAAACCAACACTGCATTGGAAAAATAGCACAAATGCTACAGATTATAAACCCACTGAAAATAAACACATTAGCATTACCACTCACCTTACTACTCCCCTAAGGGAAGCTAAGACAGCACTTGAGTAGTTAATACCCATCCCACAACAGATAAATAGTTGTGACTTCTAAGCACATGTAGATCCTCACATATGAATATTCTAAATCATGGATGACACAATGTGGCCTTTAAAAGGTTGACTTTCAACATCACAATCTCCACTGCCACCCTTTTTCAGTAGTCGGTCTTTCAGTGGATTGCGTACTTCTGGGTTCCATATATGTGTGAAGGAACTGAGTCCCTCTTTCGGTGTGCCTAGTTTGGGATGTATCAGCTTTCGGTTATAGTCCTCTCCTTCACAATCTGAAGTAAGTCCTTGATTGTTTTTGCTGCAGGACATGGCTTCCTTCAAGGTCTAGGAAGGTTGGATTGGCATCAGTTTTGTCTTTCGTTTTGGGGTCTCGTGGTTTTGTTGGAGTTATATACACCTGAATGCCTGTCAGGCTTTGGGATGTGGAGTCTTGGCATGCTTCCCCTGGATGGTGTGCCTTTCCTTTGTCCAGGTTCTGGTTTTGAACACTCTCTGTGCTCCATGTTAGTGTTTGAACCTAGTCTGCATTAACCACGCTTTGCTGTTGAGTCGTCTCACTGGGTATTGTGTCCCAATCCCCATTCCTTTCTAGGTATGGGGTCTGAACATGTTCTATTCTCTGTGATCCCTTTTGGGAATGGGACAGGGTCTGCACAGCCTTATTCCTCTGAATGTTTGGTTCCTTGTCCAATTATGTTGGGCATGATTTATGGGGGTCCTGTACTTGCCTGGCCTGGTGCATGCTTCCCCGTGCAAAATGCAAAAAGGTGTTCCTTGGTGGGTTCTGTACATGTCTGCCCCCATCTGGCCTTGCTGGGGCCTGGCTTTGGGTGGATGTGTGCTTTTCCTCTTTGGGCCTTCTTGTGATTTTTTTCTCTGGTGTGCCAAATCCACATGAATGAATTTACCCATTTTTGTTGCGATGGCTGTGCATTTTGCTGTGAGGCTGACTATTGTCCTTTTTTCAGGCTTTCTTCTTTGATTGGTCTTTGGTACCCGACTTGGGCTTCCATGCTCTTTTGTATCTTTCCATTTAGTTTGTAATGTACAAGTTACTTACCTTCGGTAACGATGTATCTGGTAGAGACGATTCTAGCCGCAGATTCCTTAACGTAGAATTATCCCCAGGCGTGAGACTGGACCCGGAAAACTTTCTTTGCCCCAGCATCTCTGCCCGCCGGGGGGCGGCACCACGCGACTCCGCCCTGACGTCCTCCGCGGGCGTGACGTCAGCGAGGTCACATAAGCCCCACCCCGGTGCGCTGACATCAGTTTTCTTCGGAGAACTTTTCCGCGCCACAACGCGGAGCCATCACAAACAAAACTGTAGAGAGTATGGGAACAGTGTGCGAAAAATCAGCAAAAACAGAAGAGAGAAACCAAAGGTGAGGAACAGCACCAGTTGGAAAAGTGCCAAGCACTAAGGTACCAAGAAACCATAGCAGTGAAGCCATAGCAGGGAAAGAGCAGAACACCGCGCTGAGGAACAACCTTGCAAGCCAAGGCCACATACACCCTGGAGGCAGAAAGCATGTGCACAATGCCATAGCAGAAGAGAGAGTCTGCAATCACAATCCATAACAGAGAAGGGCAACAAGCCCGGAACAGAGGAGTAACAGCAAGCCACCCCCAGACTACACCATCAAGGAGGGCCGTATCCCCTGAAAGGAGCAAAAGGCCGAGGGACAGGCAAAAGAACCCCCAACGCAGAGGACCGCGAAGGGAGCAGAAACCCCAAGCAAGTAAAAGGGGAAGAGCAAAAGTAGGCCCCTATGCTGGAGAGAAACCAGTCGGAGGGATGCAGAGGCACACAGAAACCAACCGACCCTGTATGAGAAAGAAAGGGGTGGAATAATCAAGCAAAACGAGGCATCCTGTCCGGGAGGAAGCGAAGAGGCCACCCACAGAAAACAAGCCACCCGGAGGGAGGCGAGTGCAGAAAACCAAGCTGAAGGTCCTCGCAGAATGGGGAGGACGGGTGGGTCGTGAAGGAATCTGCGGCTAGAATCGTCTCTACCAGATACATCGTTACCGAAGGTAAGTAACTTGTACATCTGATAGAGACTACTAGCCGCAGATTCCTTAACGTAGAATAGATACCCTAGCCATACCCAGGGGGGAGGAGGGCCTGCGAGAGAACTTCCCCAGTAGAAAGAAACACAGGGCCCCAGCAGGGGATGTGTCACGGGGACAAGAAGGGCGGCCCAGCCCCCACCAAGCAGAAGTAAGCAAGGACAAGGCGAAGGGAAGACGAGGAGACCCCAAGCCCATCCAAGGAACAACTGCCAGAAAACCTCCGAGGGACGGACAGCCGCAGAAGAGCACCCAGGATGAAAAGAACCAGAGGCAGAGCCCACCGGAGGAAAACACACACACCCAGCGACGGGGGACAGCTGGACAGCCATCAGCCTCAAGGCAGCGGAGAAGGCAGAAACGGCTCCACAGCCAAGAACCGCAGGCGTAAGGAGAAAGGCACAGGTGCGCAAAGCCCCAGCAGAACAAGAGACAGGGGCACAAGGAAACACACCAAGGGCCACATCGGCGGACCAAAGCAAGCAGGCATGCGCAGCCAGCCGGGGACCGCACCAAGGAGCCGTGCACCCAGAACAAGACAGGCGCAAGCCGAAGGCAGAGGCCAGAGAAGTCCAGGACCCGGGCCAGAGACACACACCAATCCACGAAGAAGTGGGACGAGGCAGAAGAGAAAGAGAGAGAGAGAGAGAGAGAGAGAGAGAGAGAGAGAGAGAGTGAGAGAGAGAGACCCGGAGGATGGTCCAAGCCGGCAACCAGAGAAAAGCTAGTCCCCCCTGGAACACCAGACAGAGGACCAGGCCGAAACGCTGGATGGAAAGGTGGAAGCGCCACAACACAACGCCGAAGACAGCATGCCAGGCAGGTCTAGTGACGAAGCGAACCTGGAGAAGGGCAAGCGGGGCACTGCGCAAACTGCGCCAAGAGAATAGGGAAAGAGACTGCACCTGCGGCATACCGTGACGCCGTAGAGGGCACGGAACCCGAAACCGCACCGTCCCAGCCCATGACAGAGCTATACAATAGCTACAAGTACCCCACATAGGGTATGTTACGTCCCAAAAAGACATGGGAACACCTCTTAGGAAAAAAGTTCCGCAGCACAGGGCAAAACAGAAAGACCTGCGGACAAAACCGCAGACGGCTTACCAATCAGCCAACAAAGAAGACACAGAAGGCCCAATCTCAGGACCAACACAGCTTTACCAACAGCCAAAATCACAAGTCAAAACAGAAGGCCGGACCAGCAGCCAACAGCACCGAAGGGCCAAGGGAAGGACCCTGAAGGGGCACCAACCATACAGAACACACAACCGGGCTACCGAGCACGAAGCTCCAGAAAAAACAACGGGAGAACACCTCCCAGAACACCCCAGAGGACCGACATCCAGGTTCACTGAGGGGGAGGAGGAGGAGGACGAAGCCCCGCAAGGAACCGCTGAATGGCAGAATCCGCAGGGGCGTGAAACAAAAGAGTGCCATCAAAAGGGAGGTCAACCAGACGCTCCCTAACATTCTCAGGGAAAACACATCCCTCAACCATGCATGGCGACGGAGGGCCACCGAACTAGCCATAGTGCGACCAAGAGCCTCGGAGACATCAAGAGCCGAGTGAAGAATAAACGCGGCCAGCTCCCGGCCGTCCAACACATGGTGCCGCAGATCAACACAGGCACCCTCCTGAGAGGCAGAAGACAGAAGGGACTCCGCGGAATCCCACAAACTGGAAGTGGCTCTGGCTAACACACAAAGCGTGTTGAGCGCCCGTAAGGCAGCACTGGAGGAAGCGAAGATGTTACGCCCCCAGGAATCTAACCACCGGGCCTCCCGTGAGGGAGGGGACTAAATGGAAGGCAAGGAAGGGAAGGCTGTCTGCAGAAGAGGGCCCCGAGTAGAAGGATAGAAGGAAAGACAGACAGGATCCTGCGGAGCAGGACGGTGGCGGTGCAGGAGGGACTGGGGCACCGGGTCCCCCGTAGCAGGACGCCCCCAGGCCCCAAGAGAGAATTGTGGAGCGAAGCTTCGAAGGGAAGAAGCAGCTCCCGTCCACCAGAGCCCTGGTGGAGAACCTCAAGCAAGTGGTCCACGGGGAAATGTGCAGCCGTGTCGCCCATGCGCAAAATCCCAGCGGCCGTGGAAACAGCCCGTGCGAAAGCAGCACTCGCCTCCGTAGGGCAACGCGGTGGGGAGAGCATCTCCTCCGTGGGTGATGGCTGCACACTAAGCCAGCCGTCCCCCAGCCCAAGCGGAGGAAGAAACGGCCAAGCCTGGAAAGGCGGAGGGGTGACAGAGGAGTGGGGAACCTGAGGCGCCTCAGGGGAAGACTGTGGGCGCGGGGAAGGCGAAGAGCCCTCCTTGGAAGACGCCGGGGAGAAAGCCACGACGCGGCGTCCCGTCTCCGAGGAAGAAGAGACAAACAGTTGCCTGACCTCTGGAGAAGAGGGGGCCTCCGAAGAGGAGTCGACGACGCGACGCCAGCACGGCGCCGTGGAGTCTGCCACTGGCGCCGGAGCGGCGTCGACCGGCGCCAAAGGGGACGCGGTGACGACCTCCACCCCCACCCGCGCTGCGGGAGAACGGGGCGGGGACGGAGCCGGGGCGGCCAAAGAACAGTGCCGAAAAGGCGCCGACTCAACCTCCGACGAGGCAGCCGCCTGCGTGGAGAGACGAGGAGGGCCCGGGGACACGCCCCGGCCCTTAGCCAGCCCCTGCGGCATCGCTAGGGCCGACAGCCGCCGGCACCTGAGCGGCATCAGCTCGGCCTCGGACAAGGCTGCCGCCTGCCCAGAGGACCGAGTAGGACTCGGGGACAAGCCACGAGTCCCGGCAACCTCCCGCGACACCACAGGGACCCACACGGGGGTTTGCGGCGAGGCAGAGGTGCCGTGGGCCAAAGGAGGGAACCCTGTAGGGCCGCACCCCGACGACGCCACACCTCCAAGACCTGAAGCCGAACCTGTCGGCGCCGGAGCCACCGGCGACTCCGCAGAAGGCCCCGCACGTGGCAGGGGATCAGCGGATGTCCAAGGAAGAGGAGGAGGAGCCAAGGAGGCCTGCAGGGCCGCAGCATAGGCCTCCATTTGGGCTCTGGACGCCCCCGCGCCGGTAAACGGCGGGTAAGGCGGCGACGTGCGAGGCCGCACGACCCTTGGAGAACCCGCGCCCCCCACAGGGCGACAAGCTGTGACACTTACCAACGGGCGAGCGACGCCCCCGCGGCCTCGGGGAAGGACGATGTCGGAGGCGGAAGCGGCGGTTCTTGGCCCCTTCCGCGGGGGACGGACGCGATGAGGACGCTGACTTGGACACGCGGGCCGAAAGGAGTTTCATCCGGCGCTCCCGCCGGGACTTCGGTTTCATCTGCTGACAAGCCTCTCAGTCCGTGGAGTCATGGTGCTCCCCCAAACACCACATACAAATGGGGTGAGGGTCCGTCGCCGACATCTGGCGCGCGCAAGACGAGCACGTCTTGAAGCCCGAAGGCATTCGCACACTGTTCTCAAGGGAAACGCAAAGCGTTGAAGAAGAAGGCCTGAAAACAGGCCAGGGACACGATCCGGATCCGCGTGGCACGCAAAAAAGAAGGAAACTGATGTCAGCGCGCCGGGGCGGGGCTTATGTGACCTCGCTGACGTCACGCCCGCGGAGGACGTCAGGGCAGAGTCGCGTGGTGCCGCCCCCCGGCGCGCAGAGATGCTGGGGCAAAGAAAGTTTTCCGGGTCCAGTCTCACGCCTGGGGATAATTCTACGTTAAGGAATCTGCGGCTAGTAGTCTCTATCAGATATGATGCCTACTTCCATACATTTCACAGGAATCATTATCTTATTTATTTAAGTTCTTGATTAACATGTCAAGACCTTAGATACAGAGGAAAAGAGCATTTTAAAGCGACAAGGCATAAAATAATAGTGAGATAAGCGAAGAACATATAATAAAACAGAAATATTAGGTCTTCAAAAGATTGTGTTATCTTTGCAGTGCAGGCCCAGATTAAATTAGATTAATCCAAAATACAATGCACATAATATGACAGATATTTTAGCAAAGGCTGTTTCAGGTTCCTTTTGACAGTGGCGATTGGTGTGGCCTGTTTTGGCATGTGTTAATATATCGTTCCAGATCCTTGGAGTATTTCAGAACTAGGATTGCGGTGAGGAGGGAATTGATTCTGGGAGTGTCCCCGCTTGAGCAAAGTAGGCGTCTTAGTATTCTGTTTCTACCAGAGACCTCAGGTTTTTGATACAGGCACTCAGGTTTGTTCAAATGAATTGTTTAATATTTGAAGGATTCAGTCTTGAACACAGATTGAAGGTCCACGGGAAGCCAACCTAGTAAAGGAAGGACTGGTTTGATGCACTGTGATCTTACTATATTTGAGACCATACAGGCTGCTGGGTGGAAGACTTCAGCTCTTCAGATGACATTGGGGGAGCTGAGGATGATTGGGGTAGGGGTTTTTGTTTGCCTTATTTCATGTCTCAGGCTGCCTTCTGGCCTTCTCATTTGGCATGACATCTCCCACTGGAGTGATCATTAGTGGTGGTCCCTCCACAGTGCCCTCGCCTTGTTTGGATTGTGATGCGCTTAGTCTGTTGAGGGGCTCTCGTAGCCTTGGTTCTAGGCCCTCATGTAGCTACCATGTAGTCACTTTCTTTACCCATGTCAGTGACTGTGCATGATGGGTTCTGGTCTTTTATTTTCTTGGCTCTCATAATAATTGTTAACATCTGATGTATAGGAGTCCAGGTCCTCTGGATGCACTGGTTATCCCTCTTGGTGTTTGGGCTTCTTGTTCTTGTCATCTTGCTTTGGTTTTGGAGCCTTGGACCGTATTGGCATTCAGTGTTTTTTGCTTCCTATTTTGAGACTGGATTATGCCCTACCTGGTAGGGTACCTTAGTGGGTGTTTGATACCACTAGTACCAGCCTTGTTAGATCCTAAGATTATAAGGAGTAGGGCAAGGATGTGATGAGGATGTTATGCTTTGATTACTTACCAGTAATCTCATTAGTTCACTTCTTCTTGCTTGTCCCTTCGCCATAACTCTTCAACTCTCCCTAATGTTTCCAGATTCCATCACAGCCTGTTAGGCTGCTGAGGCAGTCGACTCAAGTGGATTCTGGGTAGAGAGTTTTCTTCTTCTCCATGGGAGGAGGGGTAACTGCATCCAGGGCATGGACACTTGTTACGATGACGAGAACCCGAGAGGAAGAACCAGACTAATGAAATTACTGGTAAGTAAACCAAAACAAGGTCAAAATGGAGTGATGTAAATGAGAGTGCCCTGAAGGCAAGAACATTTTTAACAATGTGTCTTATAAGGCGTAGAAGAGCTATTTTTTATCACTTGTTATCTCAAGCGAGACCCACAAAGTATCTCAGCTACAGCATTGTGAGAGTTACAAAGAAAAGAAGAACCATTTATTTAATTTTTTTTTTAAAACAGACGAAAGTCTGCTTTAAATAATATACCCGGTTTATGCAAAATGACATAATCAGAAGGTGCACACCTAGGCACTGTAACAGAGTGACTATACAGCGCAGTGCTCAGTTATCTGAAAATTGTTGCAATAAGAGATGTTCAAGGGACAAATTAAAAAATAAACAAAGGTATAGTTGATAATAACAAATGGATGAAAAAAAGAGTTCATGAGCAAGGCCTGTGCCAGTCACATCATTAAAGAACTGTGTCACAAGTAGTATGAATTCAGTGCCAAAATCGCCCAGAGGCAGTAGAGGCCTTTCTACCGACAGTGAAATCACGCCGCAGTAATACCCTGGTCGTTGGGGTTCCATGGTGTGCGCCGTATTCTTCTCTTCAAAGTAAGAGAAGGCACAGGTGTACTAAAGCCTTCCTTGCGTGTTTGTAGATGGGGTTCATATGCATTTCACTTATCTGTTAAGAAGCCACCAAGTTACAGTGCAAGGCCTTATTCTCAAATCTATCGCCACTGTTATGTTTTCCAGTAGATATGCAGCCTGGTTACTAAAAGCTATTGTTATGGCATCGATGGTGGGGTTAGTGTTATCTCTCACTTCAAAAATGCAGCTGTAATTTGTAGATATTGCAGATGCATATCAGTTCGAGCATGATATTTCTATAAATCCGTCCCAATGTGTTGCATGCGGGGGCAGCACAGCGTGAACACGCACATGCTACACGTTTTCTATGTAAAATTCCTTAGCCCAATGTTGTGATAACGTCAGGAAATCTAATCAAAAGTATTTTCCAGGGGCATACATCATCTCCTCTTCCACATCCAGAAGCACACATCACCCACAGACACACAAGCTGTCTCCTTTGCCCTCCATCGAGAAAAATGTGAGAAGGAAATGCATTTGTCAATGGACCTACATTGCCCTAGAGTCTGGACGTAAACAGCATCAATCCAGGTCATTCAAAGAGGGCATTATGGATCCAAAGTCTGAAGTCCCAGTGTGAGCAAATAATTCAGATTATTAGACTCACGAGATGCCGTAATAAAACTCTGTTCTGCCACTGCCCCTGCCCCTCTCACACCACTTTAGAGCCCTTCCATAATGCATTATGCACGTCCTATGTTCAAAAGAAGCCTTACTTCAAAATGGAAAACGCTGTGCTTCTCAAACTACTCAACCATGAATACAAGAGCAGAATCCGCAACCTTTATTTTCCTAAAATACATGGATAAGAGGAGGTAACTATACAAGATTTAATCATTAAAATAGAGCATTTACCGGAATTATTTTAAGCATGCTCTGGTATTTCCATACCCTCCAACCTACCTGGCTGTCAGCAGCCACAAATATAGACAGTATATATTAATAAACATGTCAAGCTGCGTTCTGATGTGCTAGGTTTAATGAGATAAAAGCACATTCACAAAGGCAATCAAAGTCAGGGAACTGAGAGAGATTAGAGTGGGTGACGCTTTCTTTACGGCCCCGAAGACGACAGCTTGAGACTTTTTCTATGTAAAAATGTCTTCCACGCAAGATTTTAGGCTTGTGGAAACCGTTATTTTCAACAATGCCATTCTATGGACGTTTCCAGAGCCGTGTAGCGTTCTAAATCTGACAGTGGGAGACAAACTGATATTCAAGAGTAGCCGCGGCACAAGTAAAGTTCTCCATAATTTTGAGCCCATTGATTTTAGGAAGAAGAAAAAAAAAATACCTACCTGACCTCTAGGCGAGCGAACGGCCCTATATCCTCGGATGTTTCATCTTGCGATGTTAATGGAACCATACGTTAGAAAGGGAGCTGCTTCCTTAGCCAGCGAAATGATGCTTCCGATCGCTATTGCCATCGTAAAATTAGCCGAGCACTTATGAAGTACTGATTAATATGGATTATTGTTAATATAAGGGAAACTGAAACAGATTACATTGATAGGCAAACAGTGGCGGCCAGGGAACTTTGAAGTGATGCATATATTGCATTGTGGCTGTGAGGCTTTACCCCTCTGCCAGTGCTAAATTTGTAAAATAATTAGTGCCACTGTGCAAAGTTTTGCTCAAAAGATGCAGGCAAACCTATCTAATGTCGGCGGTGGCAAATACCAAGGCTGCGGTAGTCTTGATTCCACCTCATGCCTCTTTCATCCACCACCAGACACTGTCTGCCTCTTTATTTCACACTTGCAGGTTCTTTTTAATCCTTGCTTTCTTTCTTTCTTTGTCAGTTTTCCAGCTATCTCTTCCTTCCTCTTTCTCCCTTTTGTGTTTTTCTCTCTCTTTTTCTGAGTCAAAGGCTGATGAGGAAAAATAGGTCCCTGGCCCCAAAAAAGAGTGCCAATGGGTCCCACCCGCAACCACCGGCTCAAATTAAGCCCTGCCCCCTCTCCAAAGGGAATGGAAGCAGGGTGTATTCCTTCATTGAGGAAATTGCCAAAGTTGTGTGTTTTCGCACAATTTCCCTATTCCTCTGTGAAGTTGACAAAAGCTATAGTACAGGCACCAAGTACGAATGCTTGCAAACCAACTTTGCAAACCAACTTTCTTTCATCCGTCGTCTTGAAATAGAAATAAAAAGAGACATTAAGTCACTCTACATTTGCCAATTGTCAGCCATACTGATAGAAAGATGAAAATGTCAGCTATCCAACAGCCAAAACCTCAGTCATATACAAGCAAGGAAAAGAGAGTGAGATTATAGGTCTATTAGTTAACATTGGCTTTAGCATCCTCCCCAGCCTGGGTACTCGCCAATGACTACGCCACACACAAAGCTTAGTATAATAGTTTTTATTCTTCTGTTTGTAACTGCAAACTCAGCATTCTAAACCTGCATTCAATTCACTACGCTCTAACGCTTACGTCACAGTTCTACAGAGTCCATCAGGAGCCACAAAGGTTCTGTTATTGCATGCTCACACAACACTACATCTCCCCCTTTGTTAAATAAAAAATTGAATTTTTTAACAAGCATATACAAATAAAGCTCTTTAATGAGTTTTTGTGGCATGTGGATCACACATCCTGACCATGTCTGTGGAAACTGGGGACCGGCAGTAGAAATGTCCATGATTGGCTTTGGTGATGAAGCAACAGCAGCAGTCAGGGGTTCTTCACTTATCTTTTCAGACACAGGCTCTGCAAAGACACAAGTGCCCGATGAGCGGTCAGCCAAGCGTCTGAAATGCAAGGAATCTCACAAAAGTGACTTCCCAGGATGCTGAGCAGTCAACATGTGTCCGTTGCTGGTCACAACATGAAATGGTTCAGCATCGAAAGGAGCATCAGACTTTACTTTCTGTGCTGTCGAACAAGAACTTCATCTCCTTTCATGAAGGTAACATCTCGTGCATATCAATACTTAGCTTCATTTTCCTCTTACAACCAAGTCTTACATGCGTGTTTCTTCCTCTGTATTTGATTGTCCGTTTGTACATTGAGGTAACTTGGTTGTCATGGCTCTCCTGAAAATCAAGGTTGAAGGACTTTCACCTGTGGTTGAGTGAGGAGTTGAGTGGTAAGCTTGAAGAGTGGAATTTAGAACAGCTTTAAGGTCGAGTTTTTAGTACAGCACGCCGGACATCTTTCTTTAGAGTACTCATGAAACATTTGACAAGGCCATTGGCCTGTAGCCACGGAGGAGTGCTCTTCTGATGCTTCACCTTAAGATGACTGAGAAAGTCTTTGAATTCTCGACAGCTGAAAGGTGGGCCGTTGTCAGACATTAAAACCGCAGGAACACCCCAGGTCCCAAAGATGCTGTCTAATCTCTCAATGACACATTTGTGGGTGATAGATGAGAGAAGTTCGACCAATGGAAAATGGGAATGTTCATCAAAGATCACCATCAGGTGGTGTCCGTTGCCAAGAGGGCTGACGAAGTACACTGCAATTCTTTCCTATGAATGCCTTGGCAACTCTTACATGCTTAATGGGTGTTGCATGTTTTTTTTTTTATCACAGGCAGTTGCATAGATGACTGGCCTTTATTTCCTTTTCAACCCTTTTGTTGAGATGTGGAAACCCGACTCGGTGTCGGAGACCTCGTTTGGTTGCAACAATTCCACGATGGCCTTCATAGGCCACTTCAATCATCTGTTGTCACAGACTCTTCGGAATGACATTTCTCGACCCTCATAGAATAGTACCCTCCTGAGTAAAGGACAGTTCATATTTGACATTCTTAACCCCTTGCATGCTCGGGACGGCCCCCGGCCGTCATGCGTCACGGTGGGCGTGTGCGGAGGACGGCCGGGGGCCGTCCGAATCCCGCCCACTATTCAAATCGCCCGCACAGCGCGAAAATTCACGCCGCATGCAAGGGGTTAAACTTTTGATATTCACTGTTGCTGGTAAGAGGTCGAGGGTGCTGGTACCAAGAATGATGTGTAATAATGTCTTTCAATTTCAGCATGTCACTATCTTGACTTGTGCGAGTGACAATTTGTTCTATCGAAATGGCACCTAGAGTGCTTGATTTCTCTATGAAATGTATGTAGGCTTCAGCCATCTTAGATGGGGTGCCAGGGCATTGTAGAGGCACTAGTGAAAAGTAGTCGACAGGGTTCTGATCTTTCCCTAGACGATGCACAATGGTGTAGCTGTACTCTTGCAATCGCAAACCCCAATGTTCAATTCTAGGAGGCATTTTTGCTTTTGGATTTCCAAAGATAGTCAATAATGCTTGATGATCAGTCACAAACGTGAAGGGCTTCCTGTTAGACCTGGCATCCTTGGCGTGGGTCTCCCTTCCATTTTTTCGTAATGCCTCCACTGTTGCCGATATGTTTTTGCTGGACTAGATGCTCATGGGCACTTTGCCGCTGCTAATCAGTGCCAAAGTGCAAGTGCTCCCTATCGTGAATTGATGTATGTATTAGTGACTCCATGATTGGATGATTGGTTTACTTGTCAGTCCCTAGTACCGTGCACTGAGTGTGCCCAGGGCTTGTAAATCCAATGCTGCTGGTGGGCTTGCAGCATGGGTTGTGCCACCCACAGAAGCAGCTTGTAAAGTGTGTCTCAGGCCTGCCATTGCAGAGCCTGTGTGCAGCCCAGGGCTGCCATGTCGACTTGGTGAGTGCACCCACTTACCAGTCCCTAAACCTTCCCTTTACTGCATGTTGGTCACCCCTAAAGTAGGCCCTAGGGCAGGGTGCATTGTAAGTATAAGGTAGGACATGCCCTGGTGTGTGTGGCATGTCCTAATAGTGAATTACAGCCATTTTCGTTTTTCACTATTGCAAGGCTACCTGCTCCCCCTAGGCCAGAATGGGCGGACTGACTATTACACCTTATAGTCAGAACTGACCCAGGGAACATGGTAGGAAAACGAATTTAGTATGCCTGAACTCAGGATGATAAAATGCATCTTTTAGTGAAGTTGGTTTTAACATTCTGTGTTTCAAAATACCACTTTTAGAAAGTGGGTATTTTCTTGCCTAACTATCCAAGCCTGCCTCTGCTAGGTTGTGTATTCCTTGTCTGGAGATTGAGTGACAGGGGCTGGGGTGGCTACAGGAGACAGGGTGAGTCAGCCCAGGGCTGAATAGAAAGATCTGCATCCAGAGTGGAGGGAGGAGTTGCACCTGGGTCTAAATAGGGCTGTGCCTGCCTTCCACAATGCTGGCTCCACCTCCTGCCGGGCGGCTGAGCACTCTGCCCCACATTCTGAAAGGAAAGAAGGAGTCAGAAAAACAAAGTGCTCCAGGACTGACCAGAACTGGTTTTGGACTAGGCAGAGGCCTCTCTGCCTCCAGAGAACAAAGAGAATCAGGGTATAAGAGGGGCACCCAGACCCCAGGAAAATTAGATCACTTTTGGGAACAAGAAGAACCCTTTGCTGAGGAGCGGAACCAAGAAGAAACTGAGGAGAGACTATCCCTAAGCCTGAAGTGCTGCTTGGGGGATTGGCCTGCAGTGGTTTGCCTGACTGCCAAAGAAAGGAGAAAGGAACTTTTGCTTTGCTGTGACTTTCATCAACTTGTGAAGGATCTCCAAGGGCTTGGAAGAGAGCTTGCCCCCTGACCGAAGTCCCAGGACCATTGGACTTCACCCCTTTGTGAATTGCTGCTGGAAACTCTGTTTCAGTGGCTACAGAGGTAGGGAGCTGTGACCGACTCTCACGACCGACTCGGTGTCCTGTAAGCACCGCATCGAAGCACCGTCTCGCCCTGCAACGCACGGCCCTGGTCTCACCGACTCCGTCAACGAGCCGCTGCCTGCACCGCATCGAGGGACAACGCGTCCTGCAACGCTTCGCTACGCCGAATCGAACTGGTCCGACCGACACGGTCACTGCTGCTGAGTTCGAGTCCTGTGACCGCACCGGAGTTGGGCACCGCTCGCACGCTTTGCGACGCACCGCCCGACTCGCACCGCTGTCCGGACTGATCGACGCCAGCTCCTGAATCCGGCTCCGTCGCCGCACCGCAACCTGCCAGCACCGCATCGAAGCACCGTCTCGCCCTGCATCGCACGGCCCTGGTCTCACCGACTCCGTCTCGACGACGTCAACGAGCCGCTGCCTGCACCGCATCGAGGGACAACGCGTCCGGCAACGCTTCCATTTTTGCATCGCGACCGCGACGAACAGCCATCCGGCTCGCACGCCCGTGCCTGCCGCTTCAAGTAAAAGGTACTGTGACCGAGTCTGTCTACGCTGTGTTGGCCCGTCTCGACGCGGTCCGCTGGATTTGTTAGACTCTGTTTGTTCTCGACATCGCCATAGCCGGAGGAGGCTACCGACTCGCACAGAACCTTGAATTAAGCCTTTTTGATCAGAACTAAGCACTCTTGACAGTATTGTGGATTATTTTTGTCGTTTATGGTCTTGTGATAAATCTATATAAAGTATACCTATTTTTATAAATATATAACCTGTGTGGTGTCCATTTGTAGTGTTGTCACTTGATTACTGTATGTGTTCACAAATGCTTTACACACTGCCTCTGAACTAAGCCTGTCTGCTCGTGCCAAGCTACCAAGAGGGTGAGCAGGGGTTATTTCGGGAGTGTACCTACTTTCCCTGACTAGACTCAAGGGTCCCTATTTGGACAAAGGTACCTACCTCTGCCAACTAGAGACCCCCAAATCTAACACTTCCCATACAAGAATACGTGGAAATGTTCACAAGCCCACACCACTGCCAAGCTCTCTTTCTTAGGTTGTGAGTAAGCACGTTCAGTTGAGGACAAACTTTGGCTGGCGTATGCCACAATACGTCTTTGCAAAAACAACAGTTGATGGACAGAATGCAGAACAATGTCATACATTCACTCCAGTACAGAGATCTGGGCCTAAATCCATCGTTTTTTTGCTCACCATGCCATTCCAGTTTGAACCCAGCCATATGCAAATCAGTCTTGACCCTGTGCCTCATGGGAACAGTCCAGCCCGAACTGCCAAGCCAGGTCCTCCCTGGACTGGAAACAAGCATCCTAGGACCGGTTTCGGGGTTTCACCCCTCTTCAGCCAGGATAGCTTGATTCGAGTGGCATGGAGAGCACGGGACCCACGTCTGGGCATACCCGTTCCACTCGGGGAACAAATGCAAAAACGAGCATTTTGGTGTCCACTATGCGGTGCCAGGATGCCGCCCAACCCAACAGGACTAGCATCAACAACCACCTCAGTATGAAGCTTTGGATCAAAATATGCCATTTCAGTAGCCATTCTCAATAACTTGCTTGATCTACTGGAAGCTTTGCTCGCATTCTTGTGACCACAGTAAAAATACATTCTTTTTAGTCAAGTCTCTTAATGACGCCATGACAGTGGCAACGTCTTGTATGTATCTAGAGCAATCGCTGGACATACCGAGAAATTAACATAACATGGAAACATCTTGTGGGGCACTGCAGTTCACAGTGCCTGCACTTTAGAAGGATCAGGTGTCATGCCCCCATCAATAAAGATATGCCCAAAGAATTTAAACTTTGTCTTATGGAACTCACATTTCTCAGCATTAAAAGTTAAACCGGCATAGTGACACACTTGAGTGAGAGCTTAGTCATGATCTTTCTGTGTAGCTCCGAAAACCAATATGTCGTCACTGTAACTGAAAGCATTTATGACAGACTGTATGATACGTCAAATGACATCTTGGAATAGTTATACAGCTGATGACACACAAAAACGTGGTCTCTTGTAACAGAACAGACCAACTTGTGTAGAAAAGGTTGTAATGTGCCCGCACTTCTCCTTGAGTTCCAGGTGATGATATCCTTTATTCAGAACCATCTGACAGAAGTTCTCTTTCAATGGCCTTGTTCGCTTGAAGCATATCCACGCAGATGCGTACAGCTTCATCACTGTCTTTTTTGGATACTACCACTATGGGTGAAACCCAGGGAGTAGGATCAGTAGAACATACAATGATATCGTGCTTGAGCAAAGATTCAAGTTCCTTTTCGAAAGCTTCCTGTAAGAGAAAGGCAATCCATCTGTGTTTTTTAGCAACAGGACGGATGTCCTCTTTAAGGTGAAATTGGACTTTCATAGTCTTAAGATTTCCCAACCCAAGAAACAACGAAGGGAATTGACTAACTGTTTTGTGATGGGCATTCATGTTATAGTTCACGGATATCAGTCTCACATCAGTGGCTGTGCCGAAGCGGAGTAAACAGGCGCTTGACGCCGTACCTTGAAGTACATGAATTGGCATTTGTACTTTTGTTTTCTTATGTTTCATCGTAACTACAAATAACACTTGACATTTTAGTGGTGTTGATGCAGCCCACGTATAAATGTTAGTTTTTGATGGCGTAAGTTGGGGCACTGGAGACAGTTGATCATATTTCTCTTCAGGCATAATATTTATTGGTGTACCACTATCGATAATGAAAGGTATTGAACAATCATTGACATTTAGTGTGATCTTCGGGCACTGTTTGAAGGACTTTGGTACTTTGTCATGTTGGTTTCTCTTGAAGCAATGTTTTTCCTCACAAGCGGCCAGTCCAACATGCGCATGCTTCTCTGAGGTTAACATTGACATGACACACCCATTTTCTTCACTTTCACTTGATATTGACACAAAAGAACTATTTGATGAAGATTTAGATGCCGATCAACTTAGTTTGGTGTCAATTTGCCTCAGCTGATGTGGTCACTTGGCCTTATGGGTGTGTGTCTAACGTCGCCTCTGGAACATTCAGGCGGTCATTTTGTCTTTGCGCCGTGACGCACTTAATTTTTCTCTCGCCTTGCAAACTGCCACAAAATGGTTCTGCTTTCCACAGCCTTTGCAGATCTGCCAAATGGTGGGACATTTACCTTTGTGTGGAAATAAAAATCCACACCTGAAGCACATCTTTTTTTCTGTGGAGAATTCACTCTGTGCCCTCCGGCCGTGTGATTTGGCTATTTTCTCACATTCATGACTGACTCACTCGGGGCACCTCCGGCCTCCATGTCTGCAGCTTTTCGATCAGCATGCTCTTCAGCTCTCGCAGCCATGAGAACTTGCTCCAGACTAAGAGTTTCTTTCAGCATTCATTGTCTGAACGAACCAGAAAAGCATTTCTCAATCAATTTGTGGCATATTGCTTCCTTGTCATTAAAATCATTGAACTTACAGTGCTTGATGAGTGTATCCAGTCTCTCAACAAATTAGTCGATGGTCTCACCAGCTTTTTATCTTTCTTGACTGAAGGTGTATCTTTTGTAATCTACATTTGGCATTGGATTGAATTTGAGATTCAAGGCTGCTTTGATTTGACTATATGCGATTGTCAGCTTGTGGCAATTTCTTTATGACTTCTTTCACACCTACACCAGAAAGATTCTTAAGGTACTTGATAATTTTCTTCTTATCCGCTTCTTCAATTGTAGCAATGAAATCATCAAATTTCTTTATCTAGTCAGACCATCTGTTGCCAAAATTTAACTTTTTAGCAGTATTGAATGACAGTGGTGGTTTCAAGAAGGCGGCTGCATTGTATCCATTTAGAAGATTGGCTGACACTGAGGGTGGAGTTTCTTCCGACACCATCTGCCGTCCACTAGGACCTGCTTCACCCAGAACATCTCTAAGGCCCAATGAAACCTTGACCTGCATCTTGGTCTCCAAGGGAGCCCTTTGCTTTGAGGAAACCTCTGGAGTTGTTCTGAGCCACCACCCAGCAGCTTTGATGGCGTTACGCTTCTGGTATTGTCATGTGGTTTGTGGCCTCATGGTCTGCCTTGCTAAGTTGGCTTAGGCCTGGCTGCCATGATGCCTTTTCTGCGCACGTTACTTTGTGACTTTGTTTTTCCAGCCTCTACTTGTGCCCGGCTATATTATGACTGTCTGCATTTCTGCCTTTAACCTTTTCTCCTGTTCCCTGTGGGTTACATCTGCACAACATGTACAAGGTCGAAAAACAACGTCCCTTGTTCTTGCTGATCTGGCCAGTCCCTCGCACCTAGACATAACACTACGTACAGCTGCACTGGAGAAATTCGTGTGCTTTTTAATATTGTGATTTCACTGTTAGAGGCACTTGGAGAAAAACCTTTCCAGGGAGAAGAGCAGGCTTGTCTGATGATGTAAACCTTGCATCTAGATATTGAGGTATGAGGGACCGCCTGACAATGCCCAGAGGTCTTCTGTTTTTATAATAAACTAGCTAATAGCACGGGGAGGGTGGTATGGTCATTTAGCCCTATATCCACTGCTTTATGAAATGCTTTCCCCGTTTGTATTCTATGGAATTGTAACCATGCTTATTATTTTATCCTTATGCATTATGCTGATAGTACTGGCACGTGTACTGTATCTTAGAGCACGATAGTTGAAATAAACATTTTAAACTATACTGTGTCTCTTATTACGCACGTTGTGGACAGAGTATGCATGAGTTATGAAAGGGTGTTCTTGCTCCCGCGAGTCCTGAGAGAGATACCGTGTTCTGGGTTGTCTAATCATCGGTAGCATCGCTGCTAATGAGACGCTAAAGATAGTCGGATTGGGATTGTGGGTACTAAGGTGTATGGTTGGTTCACCACTATACTCCGAGGTCCTATTATCCTGTGCATAGCTCTGTGTATGTGCAGAATCCCTACAACAGTATGGCCAGCTCTGCAAGCAAAACCCCAGGTGCTTTCTTTGGGGTTGCTTCCCCAGGGCTCTCTTCCCTCAGGACTGGTAAGCAGATGACTGTTTCTTTTATTCCTTTGCCTTTAAGCGTTTCTTGGTGTTGTCTGAAACCTGGCTGATCTGTCTCTACCATTGTTACTCCGTACGAATGTATGGCTTTGAGTTGCATAGTAGTGCAGTACCTTTCAGTGATGCTTTCATTATCTTCAAATGCCTTACATTGAACTACCTCTGAACTTTACTCCGCATATGCCAAACGTTGATCCTGCACTTCGAAGGAGGCACACGTGGCACTCATGAGCAGTTTGCTGGACCATGGAAAACTGTCTGGGAGAGCACTGCCAATCTTCGGGTTTCTTATCCCCTATCTCATCGCCAGTTGTAGCGTCCTTCCCAACCCGGGTACTTGCCAATGACTACACCACACACGGAGCTTAGTATAACATGTCTTTATTCTTCTCTGTGTAATGCGAACTCAACATTCTAAACCCACATTCAATTCACTATGCTGTAACGCTTACGTCACAGTTCTACGGAGTCCATCAAGAGCCACAAAGGTTCCGTCATTACATGCTCACACAACCTACTGTAGCAATTCAAGTTATCTTCTTGCCAAGGAGCAGTTGTGTACAAAGAGTCAGGAGAGCAGTTGAAGGTTCATGTTTCTTTATTCACAGAAGATCCCAGCCATCCATCAGCAGAATTCCTTCCAACTAACAGGTACATTCAAGTCAGCCCATTCCGTCACCCTGGAGACCCACAGCAAGTGACATCATAGTGACCCCCCCACAGCTGTCCCTGCTCAAGACACAGCTGTGATTACCAATGAACCATACTTATGAGGAATACCACAACTACATTGGCTAATAGGGATCTCAAAACTTAGTCCTAAGCAAGGGCTAAAATGTTAGCTCTCCAATAGTCGATCTCAGTTGACAGAAATGCAAAGTCACCAAAAATAAAGGCACTCATTTACAAAGGTTTTTTTAGGGTAAGGTGTATGTTAGACCTGTCAGCCTTAGGGCGGTCTTTCTCCAAACATTTTGTCTTATGCCTCCATTTTTGCTAATCTCCTTTTTGTTGGCCTTAGGGCTCTGTGCACTTTACCATTGCTAACCAGTGCTAAAGTGCAAGTGCTCTTTCCTTTAAACATGGTGAAATTGGCTTACACCCAATTAGCACTGTTAGAACTGGGGGTCTCTAGTTGGCTGAGGTAGGTACCTTAGTCCAAATAGGGACCCTTGCTTCTAGTCAGGGAAAGGAGGGACACACTCTTAGATAGCCCCTGATCACCCTCCGGTAGCTTGGCACGAGCAGCCAGGCTTATCTCCAAGGCAATGTGTAAAGTATTTGCAACCACACTCCCAGTAACACAGTGATAACACCACAAATGGACACCACACTGATTTAGGAAAATAGCGGTATCTTTATCAAGAAGAAATACGATGAGACCACACGATAAAAATATCCAGCATATGCGTATTCGTAATAATTCACTGGGCCGGTTATTAGGCCAACAATCACTTGTAGGTTCTGGCGGTATTAATGAGCAGTTCACGATGATCTAATGCAGTCCTAATGCAATGCTCTGCAGTTCGTAATGCAGTTCGTTATGTAGAAATCAGACAGGCCTTTATGCAAGTACTAATGCGGTTCGTAAGGCAAGTGATAATGCAGTTCGTAATGCAAGTACTACTGCGGATCGTAAAAGCAAGTAATAATGCAGTTCGTAATGCAAGTGATAATGCAGTTCGTAATGCAAGTACTAATGCGGATCGTCAAAGCAAGTAATAATGCAGTTCGTAATGCAAGTTATGATGCAGTTCGTAATGCAAGTTGGCACCGATCGCGGTGCTAGTAAAGGTCTCTATGCCACTCTTGGCTGACTCTCGGTCAGCGACTGCCCAAAATATGCCCCCAATACGGTTATGAAGGAAACAAAGTGCAGCTCCACAATCCAACCTCGGTACTGCCACTCCTCGGCGAGTACGGGCCGCGATACTGACTTTTATCGGAGGCTCGCGCTGCAAAGATGGGAAAGGCAGAGAGCGGTCTCTCGTAGGACGCACTCCGCCCCAGGCGGCGACACATGCACGCTCGCTGAGCGTTACCTGGGGGGGGGGGGGAGTGCAGTCTCTCTCTCCTCTCCTCTCCGCTTGGGCGTCACGCTGTGCGGCTTCGGGTTGGCGGCGGCTGCTCCTCGCAGTGAGAGTCGGGCTACAAGGCGATGGCCTCGCAGCTGATCGGCTCCCGGCACAACTCCGTTGATCTTGGGCAAAGGACTTTAGACCCACGATGGTGAAGGTTCACAGGTCTCTCCTTGGCAAAGGCAGGCTCGGGCCGGCGGCGGTGATTTCTCACGACTCCCCCTTGGGACGACGGTCCGGGACGATGGCGATAATGATCACAGCACTTCTGGTCACGCTGTCAATCGAAACCGAGCGCAAGACTGCTCCGGGGCACAAGGTCACGGGGAAATTCTCACGAAGGTCTCAGGCTGCAAAAAGCACACGCACACAGCGCCGCTGAGACACACTTGGAAACTTTGATGTTCCTGAGTTTCCACAACAGGGAACTAGCTCCTCTCGGGCCCTTGGAGACAAGTTACTTCAGGACACAGCACACAGCAAAGTCCTTTCAAGCAGGGGGACACAGCACACAGCAAAGTCCCTTGTCCTCTCCTTAGTCAAATCAGCAAACTGCAGGCCAGCCTCAGAACACACAGCAAGGGCAGTCCTTCTCTTCAGTCTCTTCAGCTGTTCTTCTTTGGCAGAGGTTCCTCTTGATCACAAAGTAGTTTCAATCCTTTTTCAGGCTTGAGTTCAGTCTTGAGTTCAGGGGTTTCAGCTCCCACATTTATACCCCTAAATGCCTTTGAAGTCTTTGTGTTCAGGGGGCTCTGAGCCCGGTCCAAACCAGTTCTGGGTGTCTTCCTGCCAGTGCACACCTTCTTTCTTTGATAGTGAGGGTCCGGGCCTCAGACACTCCGCAGGAGGTGGAGCCATTCTTTTGTGGCAGCAGCACAGCCCTCTTCGCATCAAGGGCTTCTCCTCCCACCACACCAAATGCAGGCCAGCCTGTGCTGTCTCACCTACTCCTCCCTGGTGTCAGGATACCTCCCCAGACCCTGTCACATCCAAACCCAGACAGTCAATACACAACCAGGCAGAGGCACGCAGGATGGTTAGGACAAGAAACCAGCCACTTCTAAAAGCGTGGTTTCTAAACACACAATTTAAAAACCATCTTCACAAAAAGATGTGTTATTAAATTCTGAGTTCAGGCACACTAAACTCCATCTCTCCATCTTATGCCTATGGGAAGATATGCTGGACACATGTGACACAGCATTCCCCATTCTGTCCTATGGGCAAGATGGCCTTGCAACAGTGAAAAACGAATTTGGCAGTATTTCACTGTCAGGACATGGTACACACCTCAGTACATATCCTACCTTTCACATACACTGCACCCTGCCCAGGGGGGTACCTTGGGCCTACTATAGGGATGTCTGAAGTGCATAAAAAGGGAAGGGTAAGGCCTGGCAAGTGGGTGCACTTGTCAGGACAACAAGGCAGTTAACAAACTGTACGCAGGCACTGCAGTGGCAGGCCTGAGATCTCTTTTTAGGGCTACTTGTGTGGGTGGCACAATTAGTACTGCAGGCCCACTAGTAGCATTTGTATTACCAGCCCTGGCACACATAGTGTACTTTACTAGGAACTTTACTAGTAAGACAAACATACCAATTATGGACAACCAATTACCATTACACTTTATACAGGGAGCACTTGCACTTTGACACTGATCAGCAGTGGCAAAGTGCCCAAAGCATCTAAGTTGGCAACACAATGTCAGAAAAAGGTCTAGGAGGAAGGCAAAAAGTTTAAGGAGCTTTAGCCAAAAAGGGCCAAGTCCAACACAACCCCCTCACAGCCTAAAGCCAGGGTAGGCCAATCAACTACCTTGATGGACTCCCCTGCTTAGGGCGATAGAACCCGGACGCGGGCCCGCCACCACAGGGACACCCTCCCGTTCTATGCCTTCCTGACCCCAGGGGGTTCCCTCGGTTACAACTCCCTGGGCCAACTAAGCTACTCCACTGATACTTCCTGGCAGTCTGGGGCCCTCTAGGGGTGCTTGTCCCCTGCCAACTCCTACCTGGAGCGGAGCCCCTGGAAGACCCAGCGGCTAGGGCACTGTTTACAGTTACCCTGCCCTTCGGGTTAGAGGCGGGGTTACCCTGGTGACTTCTAGGGGACCCAGCCCTTCTGGCTGGGCCCTGACCCACGGGTTTTCCCACTGGGGAACACATCCCCCTCTCAACCTTCCATCTAGACTTCTGGGCCTGCCACTTAGGAGTGGCACCCACAAACTTCAGGACCGCGGGAGCTCTGGTTCCAGATGCCCCACGACCTCCTGATGCTAGGTGTTCTTCCTCGCACAGCTGGCAAGTCTGACAGGTCCTGCAATGAGTATCAGAACTCTTGCGCATTTGAGGCCAGTAGAAGTGGGTGACAAGCCTCTCAAAGGTCTTGTCCTGCCCCAAATGTCCTGCTAAAGGTACATCATGAGCCAACCCCAGTAGGAAGGCTCTGAAGCGCTAGGGTACCACCAGCACACAGGCTGACCCAGACTCAGCAACCATAGGCTCGCTATATAGGAGATCATTCTCCCAGTAAATCAAATGTGACCCGGACTGATCACCTGCTGCCTGGTTTGCTGCCTGTTGCCGCAAACCTACAAGAGAAGGGCACTTTTTCTGCTCCTCACAGAATTCCTCCCTGGAGGGCCCTCCCTCCTGCTGCCATTGGGTCAGCTCAGGTAGGTCCCCCAGTTCAGCTACTTGCTCCCCCGTAGGCTCCAGGGCATCCCCCTCAAGGTTTGCCTCCTCCTGGACCGTGCGAACTTTGGGTGCCGGTTTCCCACGCCCCCTGCCTCCTCTCTTTAAGGCAGACACCTGGTCCACTGTTTCAGGCTCCAGGTCCTCTTGAACACCCTTACTGGCTGCCATAGACCGAGTGGTCACACAAGCCCACTCAGGCAGACCCAACATCTCCAAATGTGCCTGGTGCTCCACCTCCTTCCAGGGGGAACTCTCCAGGTCATTCCCTAGCAGACAGTCTACAGGCATAGACGGACTTACAACGACCTTCAAGGAACCTGAGACCCCCCCCCCCTCAAAGTGAACTAGCGCCACCTTGCAGAGGCGCAAGGAGTCGTCTGCTGCAACTACAGGGTGAAGTACATTGGGAATTACCTGCTCCTCAGACACCCACTGACACCTGAGAGATGTCACACTGGCTCCGGTGTCTCTCAGAGCCTCCACCCTACTTCCATTGATGGTCACCCACTGCCTGTACTTCTTAGTGTTCTCAGGCAGAAAGGTTTCCTGGACCATCTCTTGATCTCCTGATGAGACCAGGGTCATAACTGCTTGCTCCTCCCCATCCCAAGGACTCAATTCATCCCCCAACGCTACACTCACCAGACCCGGTGTTCGAGCACCAGTGGATGCAGGTGGTTTCTTGGGGCATTTAGGGGCAATGTGACCCACCTCCTTACAAAAATAACAAGTAGGAGGACCTCGGTGGTCCCGCTTGCCCTTAGGGGACCAGGACCTCTTAGCCTTGGGTGACTGGGACTCCTTTACCTGGGAACTACTTTGGGGCCCTTTAGAGAACTCCTTGTGGTTACCCTTGTCCTCCCCCACCTTCTGCTGGGGACCCTGTCCAACTTTGGCAGTGGTACCCCCAATCCCCTTGTGGACCCTGGTGCTGGTCCAGCGGTCCGCCTCCTCAGCAAGCTTACTGGGATCAGTCAGCTTACTGTCTAAAAGATGCTGGCGCAGCTCTGGAACACACAGACTAAAGTGCTCCCAACTAATTAAATTGCATAAGCCCTTAAAATCAGTTACCTTGCTGCCCGTCATCCAACCATCCAGTGCACGCGTGTACGCATTCACACACTCCACCCAAGTACTGGATTCCAGTTTCTTGAAGTTCCTGAATTTCTGCCTGTACTGTTCAGGAGTGAGCCCATACCTGAGGCATAAAGCCTCCTTCATGTTGGCGTAGGTCAGGGTTCCCGCTCTCTCTAAAGGTGGTAAAACATTCCTCCCAGAAGCCTCAAAGTGTTTCCACAGGCCCGCCCCCCAATGCTTCTCAGGAACCTCATTCATCCTCAGTGCGATCTCATATGCCGGGAACCACGCATAAATATCATCACCCCTTTGGTAATCTCACACTAAGTCTTTGGGAATGTACACCTTACCCGCTGGCACTGGCTGTGCGCTACCACCATTCGAACTGGACTCCACCTGTTTGGCCTTAATGTCCAGTTCCCTCATGCTTAACTCATGAGCTAAGAGAATCTTCTTCTCTTCCAAGGCGAGAGCGTTCTTGCTCTCCTCTGCTCGCTTTTCACTTTCAATGAGCAGATTTTTCTCCTCTGCTTGAGCCTTAAGTTTTAAAACCTCCAACTCATGCTCTCTGACCCTTTGGTTTGCCTCCAGCTCCTCTGGGGAAAAGCTCTTCCCTGAATGGTTACTACCAGCCCCTGAGGCTGGTCCTCCCACCGGCAAATCCTGTGGACCAAATCCATTCCCTGGGTCACCCTCATCCACCTCAGCATCACCTGTCTCCTGAGCCTCTTTGCCTTCCAACCAGGCCCTTAAGGCCGTTTGCCGCTCCTCCTTCTTGGCGCTAATTTTCATGGGACATCCCAAAGTTCTGCAGAATTGCCTCAATTGATCAACTTTGTAGGTAAGCAATGCCTCAATGTTGAATTCCAATTCTGCAACCTCACTGGCTACCTGACTCCCTTGAGACATGAGGTGTGGCTTAAAGGTCGCTCAAAAATAGAACCAAAAATCAAAAACACAATATGTGGTTGTGTCGGGGTCTGCGCTAAAACTAGTGATGTACACCAGTCACTGTGAGTCAATTACAAATACAAGTTCAAATCCCAACCGCTGACCACCAATGTTAGAACTGGGGGTCTCTAGTTGGCTGAGGTAGGTACCTTAGTCCAAATAGGGACCCTTGCTTCTAGTCAGGGAAAGGAGGGACACACTCTTAGATAACCCCTGCTCACCCTCCGGTAGCTTGGCACGAGCAGCCAGGCTTATTTTCAAGGCAATGTGTAAAGTATTTGCAACCACACTCCCAGTAACACAGTGATAACACCACAAATGGACACCACACTGATTTAGGAAAATAGCGGTATCTTTATCAAGAAGATATATGATGAGATCACACGATAAAAATATCCAGCATATGCGTATTCGTAATAATTCACTGGGCCGGTTATTAGGCCAACAATCACTTGTAGGTTCTGGCGGTATTAATGAGCAGTTCACGATGATCTAATGCAGCCCTAATGCAATGCTCTGCAGTTCGTAATGCAGTTCGTTATGTAGAAATCAGACAGGCCTTTATGCAAGTACTAATGCGGTTCGTAAGGCAAGTGATAATGCAGTTCGTAATGCAAGTACTAATGTGGATCGTCGAAGCAAGTAATAATGCAGTTCGTAATGCAAGTGATAATGCAGTTCGTAATGCAAGTACTAATGCGGATCGTCAAAGCAAGTAATAATGCAGTTCGTAATGCAAGTTATGATGCAGTTCGTAATGCAAGTTGGCACAGATCGCGGTGCTAGTGAAGGTCTCTATGCCACTCTTGGCTGACTCTCGGTCAGCGACTGCCCAAAATATGCCCCCAATACGGTTATGAAGGAAACAAAGTGCAGCTCCACAATCCAACCTCGGTACTGCCACTCCTCGGCGAGTACGGGCCGCGATACTGACTTGAGCGGAGGCTCGCGCTGCAAAGATGGGAAAGGCCGAGAGCGGTCTCTCGTAGGACGCACTCCGCCCCAGGCGGCGACACACGCACGCTCGCTGAGCATTACCTGGGGGGGGGGGGGGAGTGCAGTCTCCCTCTCCTCGCGGCTTGGGCGTCACGCTGTGCGGCATCGGGTTGGCGGCGGCTGCTCCTCGCAGTGAGAGTCGGGCTACCAGGCGATGGCCTCGCAGCTGATTGGCTCCCGGCGCAACTCCGTTGATCTTGGGCAAACGACCTCGGACCCACGATGGTGAAGATTCACAGGTCTCTCCTTGGCAAAGGCAGGCTCGGGCCGGCGGCGGTGATTTCTCACGACTCCCCCTTGGGACGACGGTCCGGGACGATGGCGATAACGATCACAGCACTTCTGGTCATGCTGTCAATCGAAACCGAGCGCAAGTCTGCTCCGGGTCACAAGGTCACGGGGCAATTCTCACGAAGGTCTCAGGCTGCCAAAAGCACACGCACACAGCGCCGCTGAGACACACTTGGAAACTTTGATGTTCCTGAGTTTCCACAATAGGGAACCAGCTCCTCTCTGGCCCTTGGAGACAAGTTACTTCAGGACACAGCACACAGCAAAGTCCTTTCAAGCAGGGGGACACATCACACAGCAAAGTCCCTTGTCCTCTCCTTAGTCAAATCAGCAAACTGCAGGCCAGCCTCGTAACACACAGCAAGGGCAGTCCTTCTCTTCAGTCTCTTCAGCTGTTCTTCTTTGGCAGAGGTTCCTCTTGATCACGAAGTAGTTTCAATCCTTTTTCAGGCTTGAGTTCAGTCTTGAGTTCAGGGGTTTCAGCTTCCCTAAATGCCTTTGAAGTCTTTGTGTTCAGGGGGCTCTGAGCCCGGTCCAAACCAGTTCTGGGTGTCTTCCTGCCAGTGCACACCTTCTTTCTTTGATAGTGAGGGTCTGGGCCTCAGACACTCCGCAGGAGGTGGAGTCATTCTTTTGTGGCAGCAGCACAGCCCTCTTCGCATCAAAGGGCTTCTCCTCCCACCACACCAAATGTAGGCCAGTGTGTGCTGTCTCACCTACTCCTCCCTGGTGTCAGGATACCTCCCCAGACCCTGTCCCATCCAAACCCAGACAGTCAATACACAACCAGGCAGAGGCACGCAGGATGGTTAGGACAAGAAACCAGCCACTTCTAAAAGCATGGTTTCTAAACACACAATTTAAAAACCATCTTCACAAAAAGATGTGTTATTAAATTCTGAGTTCAGGCACACTAAACTCCATCTCTCCATCTTATGCCTATGGGAAGATATGCTGGACACATGTGACACAGCATTCCCCATTCTGTCCTATGGGCAAGATGGCCTTGCAACAGTGAAAAACGAATTTGGCAGTATTTCACTGTCAGGACATGGTACACACCTCAGTACATGTCCTTCCTTTCACATACACTGCACCCTGCCCAGGGGGGTAGCTTGGGCCTATTATAGGGGTGTCTGATGTGCATAAAAAGGGAAGGGTAAGGCCTGGCAAGTGGGTGCACTTGTCAGGACAACAAGGCAGTTAACAAACTGTACGCAGGCACTGCAGTGGCAGGCCTGAGATCTCTTTTTAGGGCTACTTGTGTGGGTGGCACAATTAGTGCTGCAGGCCCACTAGTAGCATCTGTATTACCAGCCCTGGCACACATAGTGCACTTTACTAGGGACTTTACTAGTAAGACAAACATACCAATTATGGACAACCAATTACCATTACACTTTATACAGGGAGCACTTGCACTTTGACACTGATCAGCAGTGGCAAAGTGCCCAAAGCATCTAAGTCGGCAACACAATGTCAGAAAAAGGTCTAGGAGGAAGGCAAAAAGTTTAAGGAGCTTTAGCCAAAAAGGGCCAAGACCAACACAACCCCCTCCCAGTCTAAAGCCAGGGTAGGCCAATCAACTACCTTGATGGACTCCCCTGCTTAGGGCGATAGAACACGGACGCGGGCCCGCCACCACAGGGACACCCTCCCGTTCTATGCCTTCCTGACCCCAGGGGGTTCCCTCGGTTACAACTCCCTGGGCCAACTAAGCTACTCCACTGATACTTCCTGGCAGTCTGGGGCCCTCTAGGGGTGCTTGTCCCCTGCCAACTCCCACCTGGAGCGGAGCCCCTGGAAGACCCAGCGGCTAGGGCACTGTTTACAGTTACCCTGCCCTTCGGGTTAGAGGCGGGGTTAGCCTGGTGACTTCTAGGGGACCCAGCCCTTCTGGCTGCTCCTGACCCACAGGTTTTCCCACTGGGGAACACATCCCCCTCTCAACCTTCCATCTAGACTTCTGGGCCTGCCTCTTAGGAGTGGCACCCACAAACTTCAGGACCGCGGGAGCTCTGGTTACAAACGCCCCACGACCTCCTGAAGCTAGGTGTTCTTCCTCGCACAGCTGGCAAGTCTGACAGGTCCTGCAATGAGTATCAGAACTCTTGCACATTTGAGGCCAGTAGAAGTGGGTGACAAGCCTCTCAAAGGTCTTGTCCTGCCCCAAATGTCCTGCTAAAGGTACATCATGAGCCAACCCCAGTAGGAAGGCTCTTGTCCGGTACCCCACAAGTTTACCTGTTCCTTGCGGAGAGATCTCGCAGAGACGACATGAGCTATCGCCCCCGTGTCCACCTTACCCCAGTCGAGACTTGAATACAACTAGGATAAAGATGGGAGAGGGGAAGGAAGCTAAGATGGCAGGATGATGTCCGGAAGACCAGTAGAGGACGTCCCTCTGTTCGGATTAACCGTGGACACCAGCTACACAGGGAGACAAGGGAATACCTATCACAATCAGCACAAACAAACCCTCTTCCGATCACTAACATACACTCATGCGGAAGATAGCGGTTACCTCATAACTGGACATCATACTTTCTGAAGCCATCAATAGAATTAACAAAATAGCGCTCCTGCGCAAAGCACAACAAAGGAAATAGCGCTCCTGCGCAATGCACACCAAAGTAACTAGCGCTCCTGCGCGATGCACAACAAAGGAAATAGCGCTCCTGCGCATGAATGTAGAACCCAAAAACAAGCGCTCCAGCGCGGTGCAAGGAAACCCAAAAACAAGCGCTCCAGCGCAGTGTGACCTAAACAACAGTAAAGGTAAACATAAACAAGCGCTCCAGCGCGATGTGGCAAAGGGTATGTTTCTAGTGCTACCAAGGCACTTCCAGTGCGCACGCACTGGCAGAGAAGCGAAAACTGGAAGGGTGTCTGCTAGAGGTAATCCAAGGCAAAGAATACAAGGAAGGAAGGGCAGCGCTCCTGCGCGGCCCCGAATACCTGGGAAGGCGTCCTACAGGCGAAGAAGGCGTCTGTCCAGGCACGGGCGTCAATACGAAGCGCTGAGCCGGTGGGGACCGCCGAGGTTATGCGGATTCCCCCGGAAGCGCTGAGTGACGTGGCGGTGGTTCACGCAATGGAAACTGGACCGCTAACCACCAGCAACACGGAAGTGAGGAGATTCGCTTCCGCATGAGGGATGATTCACACGTGCACACAAACACACCAGGTGATCGGGGAAGGGGGATCTCCTACCGAACCATGACAGCACCCCCGCCCAAAACAGAACCCCCACCCGCAACAGCAGTATCATACAGGGGTGGCAGGGCGAGGGCTGAGAGGGTGACTGACATGGAAGGCATGAACCAACCGGGAAGCGTGGCGTACATGAGACAGGGGCTCCCAGGACCGCTCTTCTGGACCGTACCCCTTCCAGTCCACCAAATAAGAGAGCCTCCCCCGGGTACGACGGGAACCAAGAATAGCCCTGACCTCGTACTCAATGTAATCATCCCTAAAAACCGGGGAAGGAGGGGTAGACACAGCGCACTCAGGGTGAGCGGCACGTAGAAGGGAGACATGGAAGACAGGGTGTATGTTCATTTGCGGAGGTAACAAGAGCTTCATGGACACACGGTTGATTACCTTGTCAATGACATAGGGTCCCACAAAACGGGGCAACAGTTTCTTGTGGCCGTGCACGTTGAGGTTATCTACTATGGTAAGAACGGTGGTGTAACCAGATGCGGTGGCTGGCAATTCCACGACAAAATCCATGGAGATGGTGTGCCAGGGGTGAGGAGGAACAGGAATGGGATGTAACAGCCCAATGGATGGTCCTGACATGTTCTTTCCCTGGGCACACACAGCACAACGAGAGATATGGGCCCTGGTGTCAGCTGCCAGCGTGGGCCACCAGAAACGTCTCTGCAATAGGTCCATGGTTTTGTGATAGCCCGGATGGTTGGACAGAACATGGTCGTGACACATATACAGGGCCTGCTGTTGACAGGCTACCAGAGGAAGGTAATACTTGTTGTCTTTGTACAAGAACCCGTTCTGTGTGGTTACACCCTTGTGGTTCTCTACCAAGGAAGTTGGATCAGTCTGTTTTATGTCATCATGAGGCTGGGAAAGGAAATCAGAAGACAGAACAACACCCTGGAAACACTGTTCGGGAATGATGGGCAATGGCTCAGCGGCGGACACAGCGTCGTCGGTGTCTTCTAGACGGGATAGCGTGTCAGCCTTGGCGTTTTCCCTTCCCGGTCGGTACGTGATGCGGAAATCGTATTCATTAAAAAACAGAGTCCATAGTAGTTGTCTGGATGTGAGGGCAAGGGCCGAGCGAAGGAACTGCAAGTTCCTATGATCCGTATAGATAGTTACGGGATGTTTGGCGTCTTTCAGGTAGTGGCGCCACTCCTCGAATGCTGTATTGATGGCCAAGAGCTCTCTGTCTGATATGGTGTAATTGCGTTCAGCTGGTTGGAGTTTCCTGGAATAGAACGCTACAGGGTGTAGGAGTCCTGTTCCGGTGTCCCTTTGCGACAACACACCTCCCAGAGCGTCCTGTGAGGCATCAGCCTCCACAGTAAACGGTTGTTCGGAGTCGGGGTGCCTCAGAATAGGAGCTGTGGTAAATTTTCTTTTCAGCTCCTGAAAGGCGTGTTCGGCTTCCGAATCCCAGCAGTATTGGACCCCCTTGCGCAGTAAACGAGTGATGGGAGTGACAATCCTGGAGAAGCCTGTGATGAAGCGGCGGTAGTAATTGGCGAAACCCAAAAACCTCTGGACGTGCTTCACAGTAGTCGGTGACGGCCATTGCAAGATAGCTTCTACCTTCTTTTTATCCATCTGAATACCAGTAGGAGTGATGACATGTCGCAGGAACTCGACAGCCGTGGTATGAAAGATGCTTTTTTCCAGTTTGACATACAAACCATGTCGTCCAAGTTGTTGGAGGACGGCGCGTACGTGTTGGACGTGGTCAGCCATGGTCTGTGAATAAATCAGTATGTCATCGATATACACTAGACAGAATATATCGATGAAGTCCCTCAACGCCTCGTCTATGAAGAACTGGAACGCCGTGGGGGCGTTGCAGAGTCCGAAAGGCATGACCTGGTATTTGAAGAGGCCGAATTTGGTCCTGAATGCTGTTTTCCATTCGTCACCCTTCCGGACTCTGACTAGATGGTAAGCCCCCCACAGGGCCAGTTTGGTGAAAATGAAGGCGTTTTTCACCTGGTCCAACAGGTTAGAAATCAGAGGCAATGGGTACCTATTTTTGATAGTGATGGCGTTCATTGCCCTGAAGTCTATACAAGGCCTGAGCTCCCCCTCCTTCTTGGCCACAAAGAAAAGAGGAGAGGATACTGGGGACCTAGAATGGCGTATGAACCCATTACGTAGGTATTCATCCAGGTAGGAGCGGAGGTGCTCGTTCTCCTTTTCAGTGAGGGAGTATATCCGGCTACAAGGAAGCGTGGAGCCAGGGATCAGATCAATTCTGCAGTCGAACGAACGGTGAGGAGGAAGGGTGTTGGCTCCCTTCTTGTCGAACACAGCAGCCAGGTCAAGGTATGCCTCTGGTACTGTTTCCTGCGTTGTCATGCCCAATCCTGTCTGGGGTAGAGTGTGGGCCTGTATGACACGCACACCGGAGGAGTCGGTCGGTTTATAACAGGAGGTGCTGCAATAGGTTGAATCCAAGGCTAGAATCCCGGATGCCCAGTTTATCCGTGGGTTGTGGCTCACCAGCCACGGAAGTCCCAAAATAACTCGAAACTGGGGTGCATCGATAACGTCGAAGGCAATGGTTTCCGTGTGTTTGTTTTCGAATGACATAACCAAGTCCTCTGTTTGGTACCGGATAAGACCGGAGGTGAGATCAGTACCGTACACTGCTTTTACTGTCTCTGGTTTCGTCTTTGGTACCGTGGCCATACCCAGGTCCTTCATATACTGGGTGTCAATGAAGTTGCCGGTGGCTCCTGAATCGAGAAGGGCGGTTACCTGCCATACCTGACCTGTCCATGCTCGTAGGTCCACCTTAACACCCAGGTGGTGGCTACCACCAAAAAAGGCAGGGGTCATAGTCTTGCTGGATGAAGAACCCAGTAGCTGGACCCCGCTACCTACTGGGTTTCTCCGTTTCCCGCTTTGTCAAACTTGGATACAGGCAGTGCGAACGGTCTTCTTCCTTTGGCTCAAGTAGGCTTTACTGGGCATTCCCTGACGAAGTGTCCGTTCTTACCGCAGTATAGGCACTGGTTCTGTTTTCTCCTTTTCTCCCTTTCCTCGTTGGAGAGGGGTCCTCGTACACCACCTATCTGCATTGGTTCAGGCGCGTCACTGGATGGAACCGCTTCGTCCTTCGTTTTGTCCTTGAAGGGCAAGAACCGATTGTCACCTCCTTTGGTTCTTTCGTTCTTTCGCTCCTGTATCCTGTAGTTCACCTTGACCACTAAATCGATGAAAGGACCTATTTCGTCCGGGGGATCAGGCATCTGTGAAATCAGGTCCTTCAATTTGTCGCGTAAGCCCCTGTAAAATACGGATATTTTCTTAGTCTCAGGCCAACGAGCTTCAATGACGAGTCTACTGAAGGTTGTGATGTAATGAAGCAGGTCGGTGTTGCCTTGTTTCAGATTGAGCAGTTCGTTGTCCGCGGCTTGAACAAAGGTGTGACGGGCGAACATCCGCTGCAGCGCTCCCTTGAAAACCGGCAGGTTGTATAACATGGGGTCGTCATTGTCCACCAGGGAGATGGACCATTGGGCGGCGTCGCCACCCATGTAGGAGAGGATGAAGGCGATCTTGGATGCGTCGTCCGGAAAAGCGGTTGCTCTGGCCATGAAGTGCAGGTGGCACTGGTGAAGAAAGACACTGTACTTACTGCTGTCGCCATAAAAGCGTTCGGGAGGAGCTAGTTGCATGGGGTGGGGAGCTATCACGTGTATGGCATTGTCTTGTTGTGTAGTAGAGGAGGTACCCCCAAAGGTGAACAAGGGAGGCCGTAGCAACCCCTCCTGCCGAACCCTAGTAGAGGGAGAAGGACCCCAGGGACCTGTAACCCCAGCCGCCACCTGACCTTGTAGGGCCGTCATGTCTTGGCGCAAGCTGAGGTTTTCTGCCTGTATGTTAGCAAGCATAGCTGCTATATCTTGTAGCGTGATCTCGGGATTGCTCATGTCGTCCGGGCGAGAAGTTAAACTTGGGCTTCGTATTCTGTCCGGTACCCCACAAGTTTACCTGTTTCTTGCGGAGAGATCTCGCAGAGACGACATGAGCTATCGCCCCCGTGTCCACCTTACCCCAGTCGAGACTTGAAAACAACTAGGATAAAGATGGGGAAGGAAGCTAAGATGGCAGGATGATGTCTGGAAGACCAGTAGAGGACGTCCCTCTGTTCGGATTAACCGTGGACACCAGCTACACATGGAGACAAGGGAATACCTATCACAATCAGCACAAACAAACCCTCTTCCGATCACTAACATACACTCATGCGGAAGGTAGCGGTTACCTCATAACTGGACATCATACTTCCTGAAGCCATCAATAGAATTAACAAAATAGCGCTCCTGCGCAAAGCACAACAAAGGAAATAGCGCTCCTGCGCAATGCACACCAAAGTAACTAGCGCTCCTGCGCGATACACAACAAAGGAAATAGCGCTCCTGCGCATGAATGTAGAACCCAAAAACAAGCGCTCCAGCGCGGTGCAAGGAAACCCAAAAACAAGCGCTCCAGCGCGGTATGACCTAAACAACAGTAAAGGTAAACATAAACAAGAACTCCAGCGCGATGTGGCAAAGGGTATGTTTCTAGTGCTACCAAGGCACTTCCAGTGCGCACGCACTGGCAGAGAAGCGAATACTGGAAGGGTGTGTGCTAGAGGTAATCCAAGGCAAAGAATACAAGGAAGGAAGGGCAGCGCTCCTGCGCGGCCCCGAATACCTGGGAAGGCGTCCTACAGGCGAAGAAGGCGTCTGTCCAGGCACGGGCGTCAATACGAAGCGCCGAGCCGGTGGGGACCGCCGAGGTTATGCGGATTCCCCCAGAAGCGCTGAGTGACGTGGCGGTGGTTCCCGCAATGGAAGCTGGACCGCTAACCACCAGCAACACGGAAGTGAGGAGATTCGCTTCCGCATGATGGATGATTCACGCGTGCACACAAACACACCAGGTGATCGGGGAAGGGGGATCTCCTACCGAACCATGACAGCTCTGAAGCGCTAGGGTACCACCAGCACACGGGCTGACCCAGACTCAGCAACCTTAGGATCGCTATATAGGAGATCATTCTCCCACTAAACCAAATGTGACCCGGACTGATCACCTGCTGCCTGGTTTGCTGCCTGTTGCCGCAAACCTACAAGAGAAGGGCACTTTTTCTGCTCCTCACAGAATTCCTCCCTGGAGGGCCCTCCCTCCTGCTGCCATTGGGTCAGCTCAGGTAGGTCCCCAGTTCAGCTACTTGCTCCCCCGTAGGCTCCAGGGCATCCCCCTCAAGGTTTGCCTCCTCCTGGACCGTGGGAACTTTGGGTGCCGGTTTCCTGCGCCCCCTGCCTCCTCTCTTTAAGGCAGACACCTGGTCCACTGTTTCAGGCTCCAGGTCCTCTTGAACACCCTTACTGGCTGCCATAGACCGAATGGTCACACAAGCCCACTCAGGCAGACCCAACATCTCCAAATGTGCCTGGCGCTCCACCTCCTTCCAGGTGGAACTCTCCAGGTCATTCCCTAGCAGACAGTCTACAGGCATGGACGGACTTACAACGACCTTCAAGGAACCTGAGACCCCCCCCCAAAGGGAACTAGCACCACCTTGCAGAGGCGCAAGGAGTCGTCTGCTGCAACTACAGGGTGAAGTACATTGGGAATTACCTGCTCCTCAGACACCCACTGACACCTGACAGATGTCACACTGGCTCCGGTGTCTCTCAGAGCCTCCACCCTACTTCCATTGATGGTCACCCACTGCCTGTACTTCTTAGTGTTCTCAGGCAGAAAGGTTTCCTGGACCATCTCTTGATCTCCTGATGAGACCAGGGTCATAACTGCTTGCTCCTCCCCATCCCAAGGACTCAATTCATCCCCCAATGCTACACTCACCAGACCCGATGTTGGAGCACCAGTGAGTGCAGGTGGTTTCTTGGGGCATTTAGGGGCAATGTGACCCACCTCCTTACAAAAATAACAAGTAGGAGGACCTCGGTGGTCCCGCTTGCCCTTAGGGGGCCAGAACCTCTTAGCCTTGGGTGACTGGGACTCCTTTACCTGGGAACTACTTTGGGGCCCTTTAGAGAACTCCTTGTGGTTACCCTTGTCCTCCCCCACCTTCTGCTGGGGACCCTGCACAACTTTGGCAGTGGTACCCCCAATCCCCTTGTGGACCCTGGTGCTGGTGCAGTGGTCCACCTCCTCAGCAAGCTTACTGGGATCAGTCAGCTTGCTGTCTAAAAGATGCTGGCGCAGCTCTGGAACACACAGACTAAAGTGCTCCCAACTAATTAAATTGCATAAGCCCTTAAAATCAGTTACCTTGCTGCCCGTCATCCAACCATCCAGTGCACGCGTGTATGCATTCACACACTCCACCCAAGTACTGGATTCCAGTTTCTTGAAGTTCCTGAATTTCTGCCTGTACTGTTCAGGAGTGAGCCCATACCTGAGGCATAAAGCCTCCTTCATGTTGGCGTAGGTCAGGGTTCCCGCTCTCTCTAAAGGTGGTAAAACATCCCTCCCAGAAGCCTCAAAGTGTTTCCACAGGCCCGCCCCCCAATGCTTCTCAGGCACCTCATTCATCCTCAGTGCGATCTCATATGCCGGGAACCACGCATAAATATCATCACCCCTTTGGTAATCTCACACTAAGTCTTTGGGAATGTACACGTTACCCGCTGGCACTGGCTGTGCGCTACCACCATTCGAACAGGACTCCACCTGTTTGACCTTAATGTCCAGTTCCCTCATGCTTAACTCATGAGCTAAGAGAATCTTCTTCTCTTCCAAGGCAAGAGCGTTATTGCTCTCCTCTGCTCGCTTTTCACTTTCAATGAGCAGATTTTTCTCCTCTGCTTGAGCCTTAAGTTTTAAAACCTCCAACTCATGCTCTCTGACCCTTTGGTTTGCCTCCAGCTCCTCTGGGGAAAAGCTCTTCCCTGAATGGTTACTACCAGCCCCTGAGGCTGGTCCTCCCACCGGCAAATCCTGTGGACCAAATCCATTCCCTGGGTCACCCTCATCCACCTCAGCATCACCTGTCTCCTGAGCCTCTTTGCCTTCCAACCAGGCCCTTAAGGACGTTTGCAGCTCCTCCTTCTTGGCGCTACTTTTCATGGGACATCCCAAAGTTCTGCAGAATTGCCTCAATTGATCAACTTTGTAGGTAAGCAATGCCTCAATGTTGAATTCCAGTTCTGCAACCTCACTGGCTACCTGACTCCCTTGAGACATGATGTGTGGCTTAAAGGTCGCTCAAAAATAGAACCAAAAATCAAAAACACAATATGTGGTTGTGTAGTGGTCTGCGCTAAAAGTAGTGATGTACACCAGTCACTGTGAGTCAATTGCAAATACAAGTTCAAATCCCAACCGCTGACCACCAATGTTAGAACTGGGGGTCTCTAGTTGGCTGAGGTAGGTACCTTAGTCCAAATAGGGACCCTTGCTTCTAGTCAGGGAAAGGAGGGACACACTCTTAGATAACCCCTGCTCACCCTCCCGTAGCTTGGCACGAGCAGCCAGGCTTATCTCCAAGGCAATGTGTAAAGTATTTGCAACCACACTCCCAGGAACACAGTGATAACACCACAAATGGACACCACACTGATTTAGGAAAATAGCGGTATCTTTATCAAGAAGAAATACGATGAGACCACACGATAAAAATATCCAGCATATGCGTATTCGTAATAATTCACTGGGCCGGTTATTAGGCCAACAATCACTTGTAGGTTTTGGCGGTATTAATGAGCAGTTCACGATGATCTAATGCAGCCCTAATGCAATGCTCTGCAGTTCGTAATGCAGTTCGTTATGTAGAAATCAGACAGTCCTTTATGCAAGTACTAATGCGGTTAGTAAAGCAAGTGATAATGCAGTTCGTAATGCAAGTACTAATGCGGATCGTCGAAGCAAGGAATAATGCAGTTCGTAATCCAAGTACTAATGCGGATCGTAAAAGCAAGTAATAATGCAGTTCGTAATGCAAGTGATAATGCAGTTCGTAATGCAAGTACTAATGCGGATCGTCGAAGCAAGGAATAATGCAGTTCGTAATCCAAGTACTAATGCGGATCGTAAAAGCAAGTAATAATGCAGTTCGTATTGTAAGTTATGATGCAGTTCGTAATGCAAGTTGGCACCGATCGCGGTGCTAGTGAAGGTCTCTGTGCCAGTCCTTGTCAGCGACTGCCCAAAATATGCCCCCAATTCCGTTATGAAGGAAACAAAGTGCAGCTCCACAATCCGACCCCGGTACTGCCACTCCTCAGCGAGTACGGGCCGCAATACTGACTTGAGCGGAGGCTCGCGCTGCAAAGATGGGAAAGGCCGAGAGCGGTCTCTCATAGCACACACTCTGCCCCAGGCGGCGACACACGCATGCTCACTGAGCGTTACCTGGGGGGTTGCAGTCTCTCTCTCCTCGCGGCTTGGGCCTCACGCTGTGCGGCTTCGGGTTGGTGGCGGCTGCTCCTCGCAGTGAGAGTCGGGCTACAAGGCGATGGCCTCGCAGCTGATCGGCTCCCGGCACAACTCCTTTGAACTTGGGCAAAGGACTTTAGACCCACGATGGTGAAGGTTCACAGGTCTCTCCTTGGCAAAGGCAGGCTCGGGCCGGCTGCGGTGATTTCTCACGACTCCCCCTTGGGACGACGGTCCGCGCCGATGGCGATAACGATCACAGCACTTCTGGTCACGCTGTCGATCGAAACCGAGCGCAAGACTGCTCCGGGGTACACGGTCACGGGGCAATTCTCAAGAAGGTCTCAGGCTGCAAAAAGCACAAGCACACAGCGCCGCTGAGACACACTTGGAAACTTTGATGTTCCTGAGTTTCCACAACAGGGAGCCAGCTCCTCTCGGGCCCTTGGAGACAAGTTACTTCAGGACACAGCACACAGCAAAGTCCTTTCAAGCAGGGGGACACAGCACACAGCAAAGTCCCTTGTCCTCTCCTTAGTCAAATCAGCAAACTGCAGGCCAGCCCCAGAACACACAGCAAGGGCAGTCCTTCTCTTCAGTCTCTTCAGCTGTTCTTCTTTGGCAGAGGTTCCTCTTGATCACGAAGTAGTTTCAATCCTTTTTCAGGCTTGAGTTCAGTCTTGAGTTCAGGGGTTTCAGCTCTCACAATTATACCCCTAAATGCCTTTGAAGTCTTTGTGTTCAGGGGGCTCTGAGCCCGGTCCAAACCAGTTCTGGGTGTCCTCCTGCCAGTGCACACCTTCTTTCTTTGATAGTGAGGGTCTGGGCCTCAGACACTCCGCAGGAGGTGGAGCCATTCTTTTGTGGCAGCAGCACAGCTCTCTTCGCATCAAAGGGCTACTCCTCCCACCACACCAAATGCAGGCCAGCCTGTGCTGTCTCACCTACTCCTCCCTGGTGTCAGGATACCTCCCCAGACCCTGTTACATCCAAACCCAGACAGTCAATACACAACCAGGCAGAGGCACACAGGATGGTTAGGACAATAAACCAGCCACTTCTAAAAGCGTGGTTTCTAAACACACAATTTAAAAACCATCTTCACAAAAAGATGTGTTATTAAATTCTGAGTTCAGGCACACTAAACTCCATCTCTCCATTTTATGCCTATGGGAAGATATGCTGGACACATGTGACACAGCATTCCCCATTCTGTCCTATGGGCAAGATGGCCTTCCAACAGTGAAAAACAAATTTGGCAGTATGTCACTGTCAGGACATGGTACACACCTCAGTACATGTCCTACCTTTCACATACACTGCACCCTGCCCAGGGGGGTACCTTGGGCCTACTATAGGGGTGTCTGATGTGCATAAAAAGGGAAGGGTAAGGCCTGGCAAGTGGGTGCACTTGTCAGGACAACAAGGCAGTTAACAAACTGCACACAGGCACTGCAGTGGCAGGCCTGAGATCTCTTTTTAGGGCTACTTGTGTGGGTGGCACAATTAGTGCTGCAGGCCCACTAGTAGCATTAGTATTACCAGCCCTGGCACACAAAGTGCACTTTACTAGGGACTTTACTAGAAAGACAAACATACCAATTATGGACAACCAATTACCATTACACTTTATAGAGGGAGCACTTGCACTTTGACACTGATCAGCAGTGGCAAAGTGCCCAAAGCATCTAAGTCGACAACACAATGTCAGAAAAAGGTCTAGGAGGAAGGCAAAAAGTTTAAGGAGCTTTAGCCAAAAAGGGCCAAGTCCAACAAGCACCTTTAGTTTTACTTGTATGTCCTTAGACACATGGTACTGCACGTACCAAGGGACCTGTAAATTAAATGCTACTAGTGGGCCTGCAGCACCAGTTGTACCATCCACTTAAGTAGCTCTGTAAACATGTCCCAGACCTGCCATTGCAGAGCCTGTGTCTGCAGTTTTAAACTACCATTTTGACCTGGCAAATATCCTGTGGATACTCTGCCAGGAAGAAGGAGTGCTGTGCTGTTGAAGGACTGCCACTCTAGTGGATTTCTGCTTTGCTGTGCTGACCTACTGCCTGGTGCCCTATTGCTTGAGTCAGAAAGACTGATCTTGCATCTCTTGAACCCAGAACCCAGAGTGTCTCCAAGGGCTAGTTGGTTGGCCTCCTAATCTGAAGCCTCATGGACATAACAGGCTTCCAATGACCTTGCACCTGGACTCTGCCCTCTCTGAGTCTACCCTGCTAAGTGGTGAAACTCCAGTCATGGACCCTTGGAAGTGGGCTTGAAGTGCTTTACCAGCCTGTGTGGATCCAACGGAACTGACGCATCTCCTCTGTTGCGCAGCGCAACCCCAAGCAGAACTGATGGATCCCCACTGCGGCGTTGATTGGACCCATCGCAAAGACTCACATCGCCGACGCAGCCCGGATCGCCTTTGGAACAGCCGCTGCGCAATGCATCTTCCCAGAGGCCCTCACATCTTTCGTCGACTTCAGCCTCAAAGACGACGCAGAACTCTGCATCGCAGCCTCACAGCTCCTGGGAACTGGTGCATCAACCTAACTGCACAACACCTCCCCAACTCAGGACTGCATATCACAAGCCGTCATCAATGTGATCCTCAATGTCAATGTAACAGGAACTCGCAAGGAACATCTCAGAACCAACGCATCGCTTCAGCTGCGCAATGCATCTCCAATGCAGATCCACACAACGCTCTGCAAACCAGGATTTAAGGTACTCTGTACAGCAGGCCTAACTAGGTCCCTGTAGCTGGCCTGCTCTCCATCACAGTCAGCCTGAACTTGTGACTTTGACCCGGTCTGGCGTGACCAGATATCCGCAGTCGGCGCTTTACACCTTTTGGTGCTATTTTCTCAAAAAACTTTAAAATTCAATATCTCCAGTTGTATTAATTGGATTGTTGTCCTTTTGTTCTTGTTTTATCTAAAAAAAAGTCACTCTAGTTTTCTAATCCTTTGATGGGTTCCTTTTGCGGTGTGTTTTCACTGTGTTACTGTTTGAAATGTTGCACAAATACTTTACACATTGCCTCGGAGTTAAGCCTGACTGCTCTGTGCCAAGATACCAGTGGGTCGAGCACAGGTTAATTTGGGGTTTGCTTGTGCCTTACCCTGACAAGGATTGTGGTTGCTGCTTGACCAGGGCTCACATCCCAGTCAACCATTAACCCAATTTCTTACAACCATCTTTAATGGTAAAGTCACATTTTAAGTCACATTTCTGAAAATGCCACTTTTAGACAATTTGGTGTCTGCTGTCTGTATCCTGGGTCACATGACAAGGTGTAGCTGGCAATTGGTCTTTATGTATTGCTCCCAGACAGTGGCACAAAGGAAAGATAGGTGATGGCAGAATGGGCAATATCTGACATGATGAGGCGGAGGAGCGGTCACCTACCTCACTTGCATATCGAAAAAGGCTCTTCCAGGGCACACTCACAAAGGGTTTGACACTACCCTTTTGTGACCCCGGACAAGCTGGGGCCAGGGCACGGAGGCAGGAAATTCCAAATGCCTCTGTGGGGGGAAACCTTTAGAACCTTCTCCTACTTATAAGTGGCCACCAGGTATAACAAGCATTTGCAATGCAATAGGTCTCGCATTTACGCGAGTTTAAGCTATTGGCATTGTAAATGACAATGCCTTTTATTTATGTTTTGAAAACCAAAACTAAAATAAAAGGCATTGTCATTTACAATGCCAATAGCTCAAACTTGCGTAAATGCGAGGCCTATTGCAGTGCAAATGCTTGCAATGCAATAGGTCTCGCATTTACACGAGTTTAAGCTACTGGCATTGTAAACGACAATGCCTTTTATTTATGTTTTTAAAACGAAAATAAAAAGCATTGTCATTTGCAATTCTTCCATATTGGCGTAGTGTATATTTCAACACATGCACCGGAATGGGCACTCAACAGCAAAAACTACCCGTTGCACACTCGGTAGCAGATTCAACAAGGTGCACACTCGCCGACATATTTACCAGATTATACATTCACCATACTGAAAGCTCGAGCAAGCATTCATTCGAGTGCACATACGCCACAATATGATTCACTTGTGTGCCCACTCCGCAATGCAGTATCCGGACTGCAAACTCGGCAACAAATTAACCAGAGTGCCGGTCACTAATACAATCACTAGAATGGTCAATCATCAACAATTTCAGCATAGTGACTGCTTACTAGTACAATAACCAGAGTGCACAATTACCAATACATTCACCACAGTGCCGGTCACTAATACAATCACTAGAATGGTCAATCATCAACAATTTCAGCATTGTTAATGCTTACTAGCACAATCATCAGAGTGCACAGTTACCAATACAATCACCACAGTGCAGGTCACTAACACAATAACTGGAATTGGCAATCATCAACAATTTCAGCATTGTGAGTGCTTACTAGCACAATCATCAGAATGCACAATTACTAACATATTCACCAGAGAGCTGTTGTACCGGTTACTAAACTGGTCACTGGAATGGGAAATCATCAATTTTTTCAGCATAGTGAATACTTATCAACATAACCATCAGAGTGCGCAATTTCCAACTTTTCATCCCAGTACACACTTACAGCACATTCACAGGAGTGTACAGTCACTCGAGTGGGCAATCATCAATAATTTCAGAATAGTGACGACTTACCAGCACATTCACCAGAGTGCACAATTACCAACATTTTCATCTTTCACACTTGCAACACATTCACCAGAATGCACACCTCCGGAATATTCGCTGGGGTAGATAAGCTTCAAAAATTTACCAGCGTTCATGCCCACCAGCACACTCCCCAAAGTGCTCAGTTGCCAGTGTGCACACTCAGAAACACATTCAAAATTGCACTTACCAAACGATATACCCGCTGGTACACACTCTCCAACATAGTCACCATTCACCAGGGTGCCCACTTAGCACTACATTATGCAACACTGTGCCAGTTAAGTTAGGTAACAAGAATACCTGTTATCAACAGTGCTGGAGTACAGAAACATTGAGGTGCCGTGGCGTAAAGCAAAATGACGGGACCCCTGTAGAATGTGCAAAGGACCCCCTGGGTCGACCATACACCACAGATATTTATTGGCCTTGGGCTGGGTGGGGCCCCCTGAAGGCTTGGGACCTCCCAGCTCCTCTGGGGCTGAGTTACGGCCCTGCTGCGGTACCTCTTGGTCTACAGTAACACATTAGCCAACACATTCACCGGGATGCAGACTCGGCAACATATTCACAAGGGACCACACACACACTGCCAGATGCATTCACAACGACTTAAACCCACCAACATGTTCACCATGGCGCACGCATGGACTCACATTTCGGTGCCCGCTCTGCAGCGGGCGCGCACACCCACCTGCACAGATGCAAACAGCTTCATTCATTCATTGGAAATACAATCGGTCTCGCATTTTCAACCAATTCACCGGGTCGAAAGGAACCTTTGCTACGAGAACAAGCAGAGCACACCCAGTGTGCAGCATCAAGGACCTCCCTCCCCCATACAATAGGATCACCCTAGTGCAAGCAATGGAGCGTGCAGCGCCTAGGAACCCCCCTCCCACCCCCAAAACCACACCAGTGGAAGCAGTGGAGAGCACACCTAGTGTGAGGCATCAATGACACCCCCCATCCCCCCAAATACACACAGATCACCCTAGTGCAAGTAGCAGTCTCAGTTGAATGCCCCTTAGATGTCTAGAAGAAGAAACAGCGAGGGAATTTCGGAGTGAGGAGAACAGCAGGGGGCGCTGGTTCTTCATACCAACCAGCCTTAACAGAGAAAACACCACAGGGAGACCACCCTTAATTTTGTTGCCCTCTACCTGGAAACTCTAAGAGAAGGATGTATAAGGGGCCCGAGGGGACAAAGGGCAGTGCAACTGTCCCAAACTGGAATGCCCGGGGGCAAGGCCACAACAAAAGGGTGGTCCAAATGACACCAGAGTCCATTAATTTGGAGGTAGAAACAATCCAGCATGTCTCATTTGCAAAAACAAATAAGAAGTTAATCAGGTGCAGTAAAATCTCAGCATAAGTTTTTAAAAGTTACACAATGAGTCGAATAAATTGATCTATATAGGCCGATCGAGCAAGAGACAACACTTGAAGCCCAAACTCTGGAGACAAAATAAGACCTTTGGTGAAACATATTTACCAGCAACACTATCCTACAGGAGCGTACAACAAATATATATCTTATAGCCTTTCAAGCAAAAAAAAAAAAAACACAGAAAAAGAAGGCACACATATAACTTCGAAGTTGTCGGTAAGCAATAAAAATCCTGCCGAAAGAGAGCTACTAAAGCACCTTTCTGCACGCAGCCTCTCAGCAATAATTACATCTGTCTGAATGAAAGAGAATATTCCTTTAGTTAGTTATGATGCATTTTTGCTGGCACACAACCACACGTAATGTTTCAAGTGGGTTCCTAAGCCTTCTACCATTGCACGTGTTTTTGTAGAGTGCTATAAATATTGGTATGTCGAGAAAGCAACTGGTAGAGCAACAAAATTAGTAACAATAGGAAAACTGGCGACTAAACATGGATCTCGACATACAGCTCTGGGCTTGATGCACCCAGTACGACCCGAGGCGTGGGAGGGACAGGATGCACCCTTGAGAGGCACCTATTTTAGCGATGGCGAGCACTTCCCTTAAAACCTCAAACGTGTGGTTTAGTGTAAAGGTGTTATCGATGCTAGATGGGTTTACCCGCTTCGATCTGCTCTACATGGATTGATGCAGAAATGAAGTTAACAGCAAACCTATATGTATACCGACGAGTATTTCTAAATAGTAGAATTTTACTTCAACCCCATCGCCAGGATACTCCCCGGGGTGATGGGCCACGCTTAAATACGGATTGATTAAAAAAACACAATGAGAATAAAGTGTCCTTTCCAATACTAAAACATCCCATGAATGTGTTACTGCAAAAACCCGTAACAAACCTACAAAAATAAGTATGTTAAGAGTGGAAGGCCTTACCTGAGCACCGGCTCTGCTGAGATGGACCAGAACCGGCGAAGCCTTGTGGACTTTGGTGCCGTCGAATACGCCGCAGCCGGCCAGGATAACAGCGACCTTCTTTCCCATGGCATGAGTGTGCGCACGGCAGGCACAGAGACAGACAGACAAACGTAAGAGTGGTGTGTGCACATCACTTCCTGTTTTTCCTCGTGAGATACTTTTGGCGCATGCGTATAATGTAAGGTAGCGCGCGCATGTTAATGCGCACTATTTTAAAAAATAACAATTACGCTGTGTAAGCGTAATGAGACTGTAGTTAGGCAGTGCTGCTTCCGGAATTAACGGAAGTTACGTATCGGATCAAGAGCCAATAATAAGCCGGCTAACAAAACAAATGGCGAAGTTAACTAATGGCAAGCGACGAGAAATTACCCGGCAATAGGCGGAGTTTCACCACGCATATAGATTACTAGATGTCTCAGAGAGACAGCGCATGCGCTGCCTAGGCGAGACCTAAAAAATGGACCCTCAGACCCAACTCTTCAGTAAACCTCTGAAACTGTGGTAGACTCAGAAGGACTGCTGTGCTGCTCTGCAAGAAGGACTGCTATTCTGTTGCTCGGCTGCCTGAGTGAAAGGACCTGACTGCATTTTGATCCCAGGACCATCAGAGTGGCTCCAAGGTCTAGTTAGCTGGCCTCCTAATCAGAGCCTCAAGGACAGAAAAGGCACCAACCACCTTGAACCCAGCACCTGGACTCATTCTACTGTGTGTCTGACCCGCCCCCCCACCCCCAAGTGGTGCCAACCCAGTCCTGGACCTCATTAGAAGTGGGCCTGAAGGTGCTCTGCCAGCCTAACTTTGGTCCTGTGGGCAGAACCGATGCAGGTCAACCCATTTCCTTGCAGCCACACCGGAACCGCCCCAGCGCGATTCATCCCTGATGCCGTACCTCACATCGCAGCCCGTAGTCTCCTCGGAACAGCTGCTGCGCATCTTTAAAGCACGACTTCGCATCACAAGCCCATTGTCGACTGCATCCTCGACTGCGATGCATAACCTCACATCACAACCCCACAGCTCCTCAGAACTTCCGCTGCGTGGCGCATCCTTGACACAGAATCCAACAACACTCCGCAAACCAGGATTCAAAGTACTTTTGTTTAGCTGGCCAAAATTCGTCCCTGTAGCCGGCCTACGTTCCTTTGCAGTTGGCCTGAACTTGTGACTTTGTCCCAGTCTGGCGCGACCAGAGAACCACAGTTGAAACTTTGTGCTTTTAGGTGCTATTTTTACTTTAACTATAAAATTGCATATCTCCAGTTCTACTGATTAGATCTTTGTTGTTTTGGTGTCAAATAACTTATTACATTTTACTCTATTTTTCTATACTGTTTGAGGTGCTGCATAAATTCTTAACACATTTCCACAAAGTTAAGCCTGACTGCTTTGTGCCAAGGTTACTAGAGGGTTAAACACAGGTTAATTTGGGGTAGACTTGTGACTTTAGCCTGACAGAAATTGTGGCTGGTGCTTGGATAGGGTTTTTCCACCATCAACCAGTAACCCACTTTCCAACACTGTAACTTACACTTTTGTTTCCCCAGGCTTAACCTAGGAGCACGCAATGAGTAACACAAGAGTAAATTACAGCAAAATTGTGTTGAATCAGGGTAAAAGTCCAGTGCAAGTTATGTTACAGTAGTAGACTGACTGACTGGGTGGATTTGTATGGTGCAGACTGACTCAAACGGGTCTGAATCAGGATAGCGCATGTGTTTAAGAAAGTAAGAGGCCCTGCTATACATCATAGTGGCAGACAGTTACCTTCTGCAATAAAAAATTACTATTGCCTCTTGAATCAGGCATGCACACCATCAAATTACGATACATTAATATGTGATTGGCACTTTATGCACTTTGTGAGACCTATATGATCCTGCCACATCATAAAGCATGCCTGGGGATGATATAAATGATACAACCAATTAGCTGCCTATTCTATGTCTATGACTTTCTCCGCTCACATAACATACTGTGTGCTTGACTCCTATTAGTCATTAGTGTTGACAGAGGAGGAGGCTAATAGCTCTTGTGGCCACACCACGCGAGGAACTTAAAAACAGTGATATTTCACAGCACCAAACATGCTCAGATGAGGACAGGAGAAAAAAGGTCCAATCAAGGTTACAATGATCATGACGACTTAGGGTTGTGACAGTGCAGCACATAACTGAAGACTGGACTGTATTCGTCCTGAGATAATGTGCAGCAAATAGACCTGCACAAAGCACTAAAGGCCTTAGGCCTGAAAAAAACCCATTTCAGTTCTGCCTCTACACTAACAGTCCTTGAAAAAGAATGTTTTGGTAAGGCTACTAATTGAAATGAGATTTTCAAGTATCGAGGTGAGGGGGTGACACAGCGCAGAAATGCAGACACACGGTCTCCCAAGACATTTCAATATTGGCAGCATTCATCCATTCTCTGACTACAAGTGAAATGCACAATGAACTTCCAGCCACTGCAAAATTGTAATTATTTGTCTGTTCTGGGTTGAATCTTGGTGAAGAAGCATAAACTAGGTATCCCCTTCCGGTATCAATGGCACCTCAAAGTTGCAATTAAGGATCAGTGCTGAGCATTTGGGGAATCGTTTGTGCACGCACGATAAAAAAGACCGCAATCTATTATTTTGCAGAATGGTTGGAGAAAGAGAAACGTGGCAATGGAAAGACAGAAAGGGAAAGCCCAGATTGCCCACAGTGAGGGAGATGGAGTAGAGCAGCAAGGCAGCAATTCACCGTACCGAACAGAAACGTGCCTTGGTATTAACGTGGCTGAATCCAACTATTCAAGAGAATTGCTTCAAAAAATTATATATTTCCCTAATGTAAAAGCGGTCAGTGTTGTATTTTATTCTCAATACATTTCCCACTCTGATCCTTGCAGGGCAGGCTACCAGCAGCACATATCTCAAGTCAGTCTAGATACGACTCTCAGCAGCTAAAACTCATTAAGGCGTTGTGTCGCTAACTTTATGCAGGCAGCATGAGTTTCATTATCCGCGCTGTAGCACCTACATTTGTTCATGCATTAATTGACTGGTCTACTCCTCTTCCCTTCAACAAAGTTGAGGAGTCTGACAGGACTGAACGAAGAAGAGATGAGACTGATGTCTGAACCTCCACCATCTTACCACAGGGTAGCGGTGCGGTCAGCCACAGCACCTTGTGATGAGAAGGAAAGTAAGTGGTGAGTTAAGAATGAGTGACACAGAGCCTTTACACATGGCTCCTCTTTACAACGCCGAGGCTGCACCCATCCTTTGTGCTGTTGCATGCTGGCCTACACCAAGGGCCGGCCTTTATGGCCCAGGGCGCCAATTTTCTAAGGGACGCGTGGACCTGTGTGCATTAAAGTTATGCCAACAGCAGCGCCCTTCTCATCTTGCTCCAGCCTTGTCCTGTTCGTTTCTGGCTGCTTTGCCAGTTTAAAGTGGTTTTAGTCCCTCATTATCATGTGGCAGGCAATGTTTTTAACACCACTTTATCGCCCTTCCTTGCCCGCCTTTAACCCTCTGACCCCTGCTGGCACACATAAACAAAACCATCATCTGTGTGAGGCAGCTAAGCTATCAGTGATTTAGGTGAAATGGGGGCGGTCCGGGGATGTTTGTGTTCAGGGGCCAAGAGACCCCCTACTGCTTCATTTAATTTACTACCATCAGCAAAGGTACCAAATCTCTCGCTGCCTACGCCCAGGGCACTATTTTAGAAACCTAAAACCTACACCACCCACTCTAGTGACAGTCAAGGGCTGTACAATGGCAAGCCCGATGTCATTACATCACTCCTGACTGCCGTCTGTGCACTGGACTTTTAGGAGGTACCTGGTTGCCTGGTCTTCAATTTGCTCATGGAGAGATGCCCCGGTGCCCTAATGGGCAAGCTACATATATAAGAAAATATGACCGGATAGCTAATTTCGCTAAGAGGGTGTAAAAGGCAATTGTCCTTTTACTTTGCTGTCAAAAGTCCCTTACTGACAAAATGATTCCAACCTGATAACCTTACTCTAAACTGAATAGTAAGTAAGCGTAGTTGTCTATGTTTTTATTTTGTTTTATTGTAGTCACACCAACACATTCTGCGTAATCATCTTTAATGAGATATTAGTTTATACCTTGGTTTGGCAACTCTAACTTCCTGGATGTCTAGCTGCTCCACACACACCACTTGCATTTCTCTTAAAAATATTATTTGTCCTTCGCAAAGCTATCAAGAGCAAGCTAAAGGATTTCCTTCAGTAAAGACTTGCCTACTATCGTGAACGTCCTTAACGCAGGAGCTTTGTCAGGCCTTACAACAAGAAGTGGCATCTCTCCTCATAGACTGTCACTTAATGAGTGATTTGAAAAAATGAGCACGTGAAAGCTGTTGGAAAAGCTGGACCTGGTCTTGCTGAAACATTCCTTTATGCACATTTATGTGCCATTCTCATGTGGAATAATTTAAACGAACGGTAGTTTAATGATATGTCTGAAATATAGTGACCTGATACACAAAGCCAATTCAATTTAGTAAGTAAGTCTGAATTACGTGTGGAAACTGGTGAATTTATAAGGACAAGGTTTTCACAAAATACCTTGCATTTGTAAAACCTTATACTGATGGGTGTTATAACCAACAATGGAGTAGTATTACCATGAGTAAATCCCACTTGGTGTGGGGGGGGGGGTTAATTCCAAGTTGTGGTTGCCCTGATAAGTTTGGAACCACCAAAAAGTCGTCCGTTTTATGTCATTTTCAAGCTCCTCTATGACCCTTTCCAACCCTTACTTGTATTTGAAATGTCCTCCTGCAAAATGCCTTTACCAGTAAAGGAAGGAAGGAAACCGAATGCTTTCAAATTTGGTGGGAATGTAGGGTTGAGGATTTCTAGACAGGTAAATCCTTTTCTCCTTGAAAACAAATCCCAAAAAATAGAGTCATTGCACAAAAACAATTGCATTTCAGCAGGCCTAACTGTACCACAAACGATATATTCAGGAGACATGCCAACACTATGCCCTAACAAGGTATATATGAAGATTGGGACATCTTTCTAGGCAGGGTTCTGGAAAGCTTTGTGCATTGCCAAAAGTTGTAAATCTGCATCCGCACAAGGGTGCAGCTCTTTGGGTGCAGATTTATGGTGCAAAGACTTTTGAAAACCAAAAATGTTTTTATCCTTTCAAAACTAGCCTCGCTCTAAGGGAGAATCATCAAATTGTGACAGGTCAGTTGCAGATATTCAAGGCTTTGTGGTAGATTTTGGTACGCTCTCTCCCTCGGAGTCTCCACTGCAGGGTATACTCAGTGGTGGATTGATGTTTGCTTTTTATAGCAGATTACTCTAATGCCTATGCTATCCCAGTGTTGATCAGATTTGCATTAGATTCTCTGCCTGCTAACCTCCTAATACATAGCACTTCAGTACTGTAATTATAAATGATCCTTTATGGAACAGTAAGGTATCAGTCCCTTTTAAATTAGGGGTAGGAATAGCCTTATTACAAAAATGTGACTTTGATCTGGCCTTTCCAGATAACTATAGGCCTAATACTCTGCTCCCAATGATGGCCAAGCCTCTGAAAGCCTGATTTGCATAAAAGCTTTTATAATTCTTGGAAGAGAATGATATCCTGGACGATGCTCAAATGGACTTTCACCTGACCCGTACATTAAATGGATATGGCGCGATTAACTGTAGTGATGATCCACTGTTTCAGGGTCAATGGTATAATTCTTTTAGATCTATCAGCAGCTTTTAATACTGTTGACCACAAAATGTTCATTGATCATCTTAGCAAGTATGGAATTGGGGTCACAATGATCAAATGGATGACCTCTTTTCTTATTAGTTAAATTCAACCAGTTAGCCAAATATCATTCACATCCCAGACTTATAAGTTCTCATCTGGAGTTCCCCAAGGCTCTACACTTTCACCTTATCTCTTGAATCTGAATATGAGACCATTGGTGCAACTCGGTCTGAACGTATTTATATCTACATTAATGAGATCCACATTATTTTTAAAAACAACAAGGTGATGGATGGAATGCTTGAATTAATCTCAGCCATTGGCAATCGCTCTGGGTCACATCCCAAACCATCGTTTTTTGCCCACAATGCCACCTCAGTTTGGACCAAGCCATATGCAAATCAGCCTTGAATCTGCTTCTCATGGGAACAGCCCCACCCAAACTGCCAGGCCAGCTCCTCCCTGAACTGGAACACAAGCAACATACAGTGGGTTTTGCCCTAGTTAGGGCTCCTCATCTAGGTGTAGGTTGGTTCCAGTGTCACAGTGATTCACGTATAGGCATACCCAGCGCACTTAGGGCATCAAATGCAAAAACAACAAGGTGATGGATGGAATGCTTGAATTAATCTCAGCCACTGGCAATCGCTCAGGGCCGCATTCCAATCCATTGTTTTTTGCCCATCATGCCACCTCAGTTTGGACCCAGATGTATTCAAATCAGCCTTGACCCTGCTTCTCATGGGCACATTCCAGCCCAAGCTGCCAGACCAGGTTCTTCCTGAACCAGAACACAAGCAACCTAGGACTGGTTTTACCCTAGTTAGGGCTCTTCAGCCAGGTATAGCTCAGTTCCAGTGGCACGTGTGTCCATGACCCACATCTGGGCATACCCAGTGTACCTAGGTTATCAAATACAAAAACAACAAGGTGATGGATGGAACGCTTGAATTGATCTCAACCACTGGCAATTGCTCATGCCGCATCCCAATCCATCGTTTTTGCTCAACATGCCACCTCAGTTTGGACCCAGCCATATGCAAATCAGCCTAGACCCTGCTTCTCATAGGAACAGTCCAGCCCGAACTGCCAGGCCAGGTACTCCCTGAACTGAAACACAAGCAACCTATGACCGGTTTCAGCCTTCTTCAGGCTCTCCAGCCAGGCATAGCTTGGTTCCAGTGGCACAGTGAGCCCAGGACCCATGTCTGGGCATACTAGGCGCGCTTGAGGCATTCAATACAAAAACAACAAGGTGATGGATGGAGTGCTTCGTTTTTTGCCCACAATGGCATGGCGGTCCCATGGGGACCAGGCTCAATACTGATTTGCATATGGCTGGGTCCAAACTTATGTGGCATGGTGGGTGGAAAAATAATGGATTGGGATGTGGCTCAAGCGATTGCCAGAGGCTGAGATTAATTTGAGCTTTCCATCCATCACCTTGTTGTTTTTCTAAATTATTTTTAGGCTATGTGAGCCCAAGAGAGACCGACTTTCCCTTAAATGATGTCTACTAACACTGCTTACTTGGATGAGTATACATGATCGCAAATTCTATGTGGACAAGACAGAAGTCCTGATCACATGGTGCTATCTTGTATTGTGCCCGCAGACTTTGACCCTGTTCCACTCCAATGAAGTCAGTAATGAGCCTTGGAATAAAATTATTGGCAAGTTGCAAATGAACTCTCAGGTGATGGATGTTACTTATGTGTGCATTTCCCACATTGCAAATCTTCCCCTGCTAGTACTACTTTTATCTATGGAAAGTAGACATCTGGTGATGGAAACCATTAGTATCTCATGCTTAGATTGCTGCAACAGTCTTGATAAGGGCATACCATTTTTTCTTCTGGGCCAACTGCAGCCTACCCAACCCCAGGGTGCTCGCATTGGTTATCAGTGCTTCCAGACTTTGCTCTACTGCTTTCGTTCTTAAATCCCTTTATTGGCTTTTTATCCAGAAGTTTGTTTCTTTTAAGGTGCTCTGTCTTGTTCACAGTCTGTTCACAGCATAGTGCCTCAGTTCCTGTCCAAACATCTTATCAAATATTTCAGACATATCTATGTATTCAGCCAAACTTCACCTTCTGAATGTGGCAAAGATCCTGTACAGCATGACTGGGAGATTGCTCGTTGTCTGTGCTGGCCCCTTCTCTATGGAAATCGACCCCTACCAACCTGAAACGGATCCACTATCATCTTCAGTTCAGGAAAGAACATACAACCTGGCTTTTTGCAAAAGTTTCAGCATAACCTACACTGTCTTTCCCTTCCTCAGTGCCTAGAGGCCTGTAGCAAGCTTTATAAAGTGCCTCAAACCAGTGCTCCCGGTTTTACTGTATGTTTTTTAAACATCACCTTATGCATTTATCCATATTTATTTTTTGCTAATTTTATCTGCTCTTGAATGCATGCTGCATTTTAGTACTATAAAAGGACAATTGATTCGTTCCTCATATGGAATAATCTCAAATTTAAAAACATAGCTTTATAGTATAAACACATCAACACAAATTTAAAACTTTATTAGAAAACCTTGTTCCTTTTTAACTCCCCTGTCCATCAGTCTGCGCAGCAAGTGGCTTGGCAGTCAGAAGAAAATGTATTAATGCAGACAGAGAAACACGGTTTTAGTCTTTATTTGTTTGTAATCAGTAAACATGAAAAACCAAGAGCTTTTCTTATAGCACTGCAGAATATGAGTTGTCCCAAGATCCGCGGGTTCTGTCAGAAGTCTCCAGCGGTTAATATATAGAACTTTCTACAGTTCCAAGAGATTTAAGAATAGTGAGGACTCCCATACCAGGAAATGTAATCAAACACCAAGCCCTTTTGGAAAGAATGCAGGAGCTTCTATGGTAGGTACCTCTATAATCATTGCAGTTCCAAAGATGGTGGGGGTTACTGTATGGTGCTGTTTTTAAAGAACCTGAACATTTGGGTGTCAAGATTACCATTCACGATGAAGTCATTACAGAAGATGATCTCACTGGTACATCCTCAAGAGTACTTGGTGTCAAGATGTGTAAACTCATATCTTTAGGAGCAAATAGGGGGGAATCACTGTAAGAAATGGGGTATTAGTTGTGCAGGATGTAAGGCCTGTGCATGTAATTGGTCCTCAATTATCTCGGTACTGGGAACGAGCACCCCATTGTAGAAGCAGAGCAGTCTAGGGCCTACTCAGGGGAGGAGATGTGGGCTAGAAATCTCAATTCACTGGCATGCAATAGCAACTCTGAATAAATTATTGTATAGTCAGTGCTTTTTCTTTGAAAAAGGAAAAAGTACATTTATTACACACACATCACTAAATCCAACACATTAATTTACAAAGATATAAACATCAGGCAGGTGGAAATATCTTTGTCGACATTTTCGAAATCACATTTGATCCCTACTGGGTCATGGCCCCCAAAATCACAGTACTCCCTACTCCTCCACCTACACCAAATAGAACATTGCATATAGAGGGGTATCACTTTAAATAAAACAGGCCTATTGGCTATGTCAAAGCGTCACCACATTGCAATATATGGCAAGGCAAGGCTATTGGCTATTGGCTTTGTCAAGGGGCCATCATAACAATAATGTAAGGCAAGCCATTTGGCTTTGTAAAGGGGTTCACCACAATATAAGACCAATAACCACATGTTATAAAAAAAACTGTCATATCACTGGAATCAGTAATCGTATTTAAACACAATCATCACAATGTGTATCAAAAACCACTCTCAGTAATATATTGTCAATAAAGTTTTGAAAACCAACATAATCTGTGTCTGAGTCTTTCTTTAACATCTTTAGGCCATGAAATGCAGCCATAGACCCAACCACTAGCAGTCCCTGTGCTCCCAAGCAGTAGAACAAAACTTCTAGCCAAGAGTGTTTGAAAAAGAAAAACTCTCCCCATGTCCTGCATTCTAGGACCTGGGAAAAGTAGGATTAATCACTTAATTCGGTCCGGGGGGAGGGGGGCTGCATCATTCTATGCACCCCCCACAGTCATTGCATGGATGTGGGTGCCTCCCCTGCCCAGATTGGGGCACAGCTCGAACCAGGAACGTAGGCAAATAAGCCCAGCAGGGCATTATAGGGTGTCCCCTCCATGGCGCTGATGGAGCAGGGTTTTGAGAAAATAAAACCTGCTCGGATTGAACCTTCAGTAACATTATTTAACAGTGTGCTGTGAAAAATATTATTAAAAATGCTAAAATAAGGGGAAATGCTTTTGCGCATGCGTAAAACTAATGCGTGTATTAATGCATGGAACTAGGCCATAAACTGCTTTGAGAAAAGACTAATGCTGCTTTTGTGCACGTTAATATTTTGCTAGGAATAACATGGGTTGTGCATGGTTTAGTGCAATGCTGGGATGGTGTGTAAAATGAAATTACATTTCATGAAAATAATAAATGTTTGTGTTTGTTTTCTGTAGAAAAGGCAAGCATGGGCCTACACTTCTGCATGTCAGTTTGAGGGTTAATATTTGACTGAAAATTATTAAATGTCCCAAAAGAAAGATTTGAATGTGAAGAGAGCACAAAGGCATGAAAAATGCGACCTTCATCGAGTACTGAATGTCTGCCAAGTTGCGGAAAAGAAAAATAAGATTACAAATGGAAGTGAACAGTTTCCTTCACGAGATGGCAGAGGCGAATAATAGAGGCGTAGAGATTTGCAACATTCAAGAAACTGCAGGAAATGTTTACTATGATTGTGTTCAAAGTTGTTTCCTGGGATGAATCGGTCGTAATGCTTAATGTTTAAGACAAAGAATTGTTTAATAAAATAGTCATGATGAGAGTGGTGTGACAGAACACCCCCATCCTTAGCCAATGGGAGATGGAGTTCGTTCTAATATTGAAACATATGTGGGTTGGACATTTATGTTTTAGGGTATAATGGAAAGTCCCCGGTGGGTGTGGTTAGGGTTCTGCTGGTGTTAGCTAGCGGGAGATCATCGCTGTCGTCGGTTTGCTGTTTCCAGATAGAGGCCTACCTGTTTCCTGATTCCGGACTTAAACTTTGTCACTCGACTCTACTTGAGTGGCCTTGCTGCCCTGACTGGCCAGAGGGGTAGATTTCCCTGATTCTTATTTGGGTTAGTATAGATAATCTCCTAAAATTTGCATATTCATTTGCAAATGTGTTTTGTCTCTGAAACTTTTCTCTCTTCGCCTATCCACTCCTTCAATGCATTGTTTATTTGATATGAGTTTGTTTTATACATTGCCAATATTTTCTCTCTATGATAATCTATGATTTGCATTTTGTGTAACTGTACTTGATGAGCATTTTATTTTCACATTTAATTTACGATAAACAACATAAACTACACACTGAGTCTGTTATTATTTAGTAGCATAGATTAGTACATATTATTGTCATCAACTTTTCAACATCAAAAAGGTTCGTCGCCACATTTATTTGTAAGGAGAAATGCAGGTTCTAAAGTGTATTTAGTGGGTTAGGAATAAACTTGCATCACACTGAACCACAGCTTGAAGGGATTAGTTGGGTAGTGTAAATGGGCCTATGTTAATGAAAATTATTGATCCCCGATCGCTGGATCAGCGCCGTGAATTTTGATGAGTGGATGTGCCGCTCTGAGCTTCAAGTGGTTTCTTTTTCCTTTTCTATTTCCTTGGAGGGCTGCCTCGTCTCACTCAGGGCACCCCAAAGCCAGCTTCACTGTTGAGGGTCGCTGGAGGAGGCCCAGGGCCCCTGTGACCCTGGTTGGCCCCCTGCACTCCCCCACACAACTGGGTGAGACCTGCGTGAGACTGCCTATCTCTGTATCTACTCCAGCATGGTGGGAACAAGTCATACTGGTGCAACCACCCATGACTGGAGCATTTCCAGTCCTCTGCGGTTGGGGGCAACGCACCCGGGGGCCAGTGTTCCTGCCTCAGGGTATGTGGTCTTCGAGGCAGTAAAAGATGCAGTGCTGCAGCACTTTTTCTTGGTTTTCTTGGTGTCGGCCCAAAGAAGATGGGGGTCCCCGGAAACCATTGAAGATGCACAGAGGGGGCTCCATGCACACAACCACCTAGAGGAAAATAAATTAAATTGCCTCTGGCAGTAGGCTGGAGATGTTGCAGCAAAGGGCCACATGCTTCATTTCTCAAGCAAAAAGAGGTCAAAGGTCAATATTCTTTAAAATGCCATATCTCAACCCCCGTTGGGCCCAACTCTTCAATCGTGAGATCTTTTTACTCCTGGTCGTGAGCCCTGGGTGTACCTTGCAGGGGCCTGGTTTCACTGGCTCCCTGTACCAGCTTTCCCTTGTGCCTAGCTTCCGATGCCTCCTCGTCCTCCTGCTAGGGACACAGAAATAATAAAGGTCCAAAAAACCCATTGATCCAAACAAAAAAATACTGGCATACTAAATGGGCAGAACCCACTTGCAACAATCACCAAATGTTTTCTGGCATTTCTTGTTATGCTTTTAAGAGAAATGCAAAAAATTTTGCATAATGTTTTGTTTGTTCGTGGAAAAGTTCTAGAACATGGGAACAACAAGAACAAACAGAAAATAGGCAACTACTGTTTGCGTAATGTACAATTCAGTGCAAGATGCATCCTTGCATGCATAATGGACACAAGAATGCATTTTCTGCAACAACAACAAAAAAAAGCACAGAAAATGACACTAAAAATTGTGGATAAATGTTGATTTTGCTGTTCGTGTAATTATGTATGATTTCCCAAAATTACTAAAGTACTAAAGCAAAGGAAAATTACAAGAATTTCACACACACCTACCTAAAACTGCTCCCAGAGTGCTCACATATGCAACAGCTCCTCTGATGGGGTTGCTACACTTAAAGGAAATAAAAGCACACCCTTATGCCAACAATTTGCTGATATATGCACCATCTCTGTATTTGACAATTGATGTTCAAAGAGTATGTTAATTTCTGTTGGATAACAGGCTACTGGCTGAGAATGCCAGCTCTCAGCGAAGGGGAAGGCTGGGATTCAAGTCATGCAAAAACATCTAAGGAGAATATCACAATCTGGGATAGCTACAGTCGGAGAGTGGCTTCAATTGCAGGGTCACATGGCATCAGACATTTTTCTTGTGTTATTAACTCCTTAAAATATATTCTGGCCCAAGGGACAACTGCTGCCTAATTGAAAACTGAAAATAGAAGATTTCACAATGATGATACAGGTTCCACAATCCTCCAAAATATTTCAGGAGGTGACTCCACCCATCTCAATTGAGAAAGGGGATAGATCTTGACCCTGCAAATCCCTGTGTGATCATGTCAGATGCCACTGCAATAGGTTGGAGAGCCACTAGTCATGGTCTCGAAGCACTGGGTCAATGATCATGAAAAGAGAAACTGCACTTATTCAAAAAGAAGGAGCAAAAATCAGGGTTCAGCTGGCTTTTCTCAATCTCTTCAGATCTCCCAATTTTGTGAGAGAAGACAACACATGAGCCAAGTCATATGGGGGGTGAGGGGATACCAGATTGGAGACTCTAGTAGAGCAGGCCAAGCTGATATTGATGTGGGTGGAGAAAATTCTCCTACCCTGGTAGAGGTACATTTGACGGAAATAGACCATTTTTGGGCAGATGATCTGGGTCCATTACTTCCATCATCATGCTTCCTAGACCTATCTCCAGAGATTTGTTCAACTACATGCACTGCTTTGGCTGTTGAGTAAGGGGATTATTTGCTAGGAGATGGGACAGAGTGGTGAGTTGATTTCTCTCCCTGTACCTGAACCCATAACAGAGGGGGTTGATGCCTGGAATTCCCATTGCCCAAGGTAGTGTTGTATGCTTTTCATCCATTTCCAGTTTTGAGAGGGTACTCCTAAGGATTGCTGGAGAGAAGGCTTTAGTCATAGTAGTTGTTCCTTATTGGCCTCACAGAGGGCGATTTACTTTAGTGCTCAAGATGAGGTGGATACACTGTGGGTTTAGCTCTTGTTTTCAGTTAAATTATGGCAAATTGAATATCTCCCTGTCCCTATCCACCACGAAGCTAGCAGTGTGGAAAATGAAATGCTAGGTTTACTTTACTTGGGTCTTTAAAGTGACACTGCAATAGCTTTACACCAGAGTATGAGATTACCCATTAGAATAGCTTACAATCATGTTTGAGCTTTTTTCAATATTTGTGTTTGTCAAAGGGTATTCAATCATACTTTTTGTCCTCCTAGGCAGATATTAGATTTTCTTCTGGATGTTTTTCACATGGCTTTGGCTATAACTTCCTGATATAGTCCATTGGGCTAGGATTGAGGCTTTGGCCTTGGGGTAGTTTAGCAACACTGGATCCCTCATTTCACAGGCTTTTGATAGAATATTTGATTCTCATCCCTTCAAGATAGGTTATTCTTTCTCCCTGGTATTTACCTTTAGTCTTAAACACCTTGCAACATCCTTCTTTTGAGCCACTATCTGATATTTTTGGAACTACTATCCCATAAAGAGGCCTTCTTTACTGCCATTTCATTCAAGAGATTGGGTGATTTGGAATCTTTTGTTTGTCTCTTCATCTTTACATTTTGACTTGATGCTTTAGGAGACATGGGGTGTTTTTCCTTCCAATTATATTATCTCCTTTTCATTTATACCAAGTGGTAGTACTGAAGCATTTTTGGAAGAGGCTAAAGATTCTAGGAATGAGTTAAAATGAGTTGGATGTCAGGAGAGCGGTCTATGCTCCCATATACAGAATTATTTAGGGTTTTTGGTGCTCTGTTGTGAATTTTGGTCCGGTTAAATGGAGCTTGAAACCATCTACATCAAAAGCTACTTTGAGAAGATGGGTGAGATCTTTCATTATTAAAGCTTATGATTAAGCAGATATTATTTAGCACCAGCAGTACAGGGATGTTTCAAGAGAGGAATGGAGGTTTTAATTTTCTTCAATACATTTAAAAGTGTTAGCACACTGTTGTGTTACAAACTATTTCTCATGTCACAACTAAGTTTAATTCTTGTGTGTATCATCATACAGGCCTTCCAGGATTTAGCAATTTTTCCAGAAATTGTGACTTTTGTAAAAACCATGTGATTTTTACAAAGCCCCCTGCAAAATCTTTAAAAAAAAACGTTACTAAACCCTCATTTTAGCAACTGTGAGCTGCAGCGCTGGGTCACTAGAAGGCAGATAGGCAAGAGAGAGCTGTTTTCACTCTCTTCTTCTGTGTGGCATGTGACAACACTACACGCTTCCTGGAGGCAGAAGCAGCCGTCATGAAGCTCAAAATAAACCCCCACTCACCTGCACTCGGCCGCTTCCAACCCGTCTGCATTTAAATGAGTCTCACCCCTCTCCTTTCCCACTTTAGCAGGTTGCCTCCGCCTGTGCAGTTTCTCCCACTCCCACTCCCCCTCCACCAGCCTCAGGCTCTGAGCAGTATGAAATACATGCAGCTGCTGGGAGCTGTTAAGTAGCCCCCCCCCCCCAACCTCCTCCCACTTTATGTTAAAATGAGAGGAGGATGGTGGGAGCCACATTAACAGTTCTCTCCACTAGAATGTATTCTACAATGAGAAGAGACCTCAGGATGGAGCCCAAGAAAGTGCTATTTTTTATGTGAAATCTGCACTCTCTGGCTTACTGGCCATTGCTTGTTCCCTGGTTATGCCACAGTATTTTTGTGCCAGGCACATTGTGTGCCTGGCAGAAAACTGCTGCACGTTTTGCTTTTTTGGACACAATGTTATTATTTTGTGCTGCAAAATTTGGCAAACCAGTTATTGATGCCCTGGGGGGCCTGATCATATCTGTTATGAAGACAATTAGGACAAGTAAATATATGGTGATAATTCTTGGATTACTTGTGGGACACTTCATTTAATCTAGTAATATCATCCATGACATGGAGCTGCAAAATGGGTTCACTTTGTTTTTTTGATCACTCAGTTTTGGACTTTTTATGGTGAGTGAGTCTTATTACTTGTGTCTCACCTACCGTAATCACATAGTAAATGGACTGTGTGTGTTTACTGCTAGTGTCTGCCTTTTAAGACAATGCCTCTGCGGCCCAGCAAGGGTAAGGGGCACTTGGCTGGTTACACATGAACATGTGTGCACACATGTGCAGGCTAAGCCTGGGAGACTATCATCACGCGCAGCCCGGTAACTGTGCACTGGTAGCCTGGTGCAGAGGGAACTCTGCAGAACTAAATGTTGAGATGGGATAGGCCTTATAATATTAGTGGGCATTTAAAGGTAAAGTCAATATGGTTTACTGTTTTCTCTGCTTCAACGCTGTATTATACACATGTAGGAAATCTGCCTTAGAGTGCAGTTTCACTTCCCTTAGGCCTACAAAGTCCTGTAGGGTATGAAACCGAGGTGAAGAATGTGCATCCAGTTTGAATATGCATGTCCCAAGATCATATATGTATACTTTATTGGTCGTCCAGAATTTTCATATTTCTTGGACTCAGCTCAGGATCAGAGTCCAGGCCTTTTGTCACCCTGCTGGGACAAATTAATTACTCTGCTCCCCAGCAGAGGTAACAACGGCCTCCCCACACAAAAGGAGTAATTAAGGGTGCTTCCTTCAGCTCCTGAGGAGAAAGGGGAGGGGAGGAAAATCTGCATTTTTTAATTAGCTGTCACACTGTACCAGGGCTGGGACAGCCAAGGCCCACTCAACAAAGGAGGAAGCCCAGACTTCTGGAGCCAATACTGGAGGGGGCTCCCTTTAGAATTTTGGTGGGAATGTCCCTGGAAGTGATGTCAGCTACGGGCAGAGCCGAGGGCCCCAGAGGAGATGTGAGCAGTGACTTCTTGATGGTGCCATCTTGGATTATCCCAGCATGCTGTGCAGGAGGATTGGGACAGGGGTGGTGGGGTGATGTCCCATCCTAGGATTGCCAGGGGTGCCTGGATTCTGGATCTTTCAACCCCAATTTAAAAACTCTTGCACAAGGGAAAGAGGGTTCTTGTTGTTGGACTTTGACTGCTACTGCAGCAGCAGCCATGAACAACTGGAAGGACAAGGCCTTTGATGCCCTAGTGGATTAACCACTCTGTCTGAACTTGACCCCAAGACCAGTGGGTCTCTCCAGGACCAGGAAAGCTGGTTCCCTTACACCACCTAAGGACATGTTGGGGATGATCTGGACTTCTGTGTCCCACAAGGAGGAGAGGAGCACCAGAGCACAAGGAAAATGAGAAAGGCGGGCACAGGGAGCTAGTGGAACGAGCTTCCTGCAAAGTAAGCCATTTCTAGGTCAGCAGGCCTGCTGAAACTGCTTCTGGTGGTTAGAGATCACCACCAACATGCAAATTAGCCCCAGGTCTTCCAAAACAACCCATCAGGGCCTGAGTAATGCTCATTGAATGATACTTGACCTTTCAGACCTTCGATAAACTGAGCACACAGAGGCTGTGCTGTATTTTTCAAAATTACTCACTGGGTGGGACAGTGCCCGGGGTCAGCACAACGCTTAATTATTTATTTTACTCCGGGAGGGTGCTTGCATGGGGCTCCCTCTCCAGAGGTCTTGAGGCCTGAGGATACCAACACCCGGCCTGGTTTTTGCAAATGGGAGCGGGGGACCCCATCTCAGGGCCCCTTATGCTAGAAAACTGAGACAGCACATTACACCTGCCAAGATGGAGGAAAGGGGCCCAGGATCTCATCTCGGCCGGACAGAAGAAAAGGAGGGGGAGCGTCATAGCAATTTCCCAAGAAGGAGAGAGGAGGGGTGCTCAAGACCCCGTCTCGGGGCCCCCAACGATGGAGGAAACTGCAGAAGCACTGTTACGTTCCCCCAACCGTACTGGGCTCGATCCCTGTGTCTGTGTCTGGGGTGAGCGTGCAGCCATCACACTAAGAACACCATGCCTGGATGGAGTGGGCAGGGGAGAAGTAAGCTGCTGACTATCAGTAAAGGAGAGGAGCTGGTCAAGGACCAGCAGGGGCAGCCGGCAGTGGGATCCATGTACTTTGCCAAAATAAAAGCATGTCAGGGTGCCTGGATAAAATCAGGCACCCCTAAGAATGAAGAAAAGTAAGAAAAAAAACTCAACAAAAGAAACATTATATGAGCAGACTGGGAGAGTCGCTGCTAAACTATTTACTGCTTCCCCACTGGAGTGTCCCAAAATGCCCTGCTGGGCTTATTTGCATATATTTTTGCTGCTTTTGGTGGGCATAGGAAGTCAACATGAAAACGAGTAAGGGGACTGCAGGAGTGCAGCTGTTCTCCACCCCCGCCCCCCCAAAAAAGAGTTTTAAAAGAGATCCGATGTCTGCAGGGTCACAGAAATTAAGAACCTCCCCTCCACCACCTGGATTCTCACCAGTGTTTTAAAACACTCCTAAGGCTGGAGCTTTTGCTCACCAGTTGCAAGTGCAGGATCCTTGAGGGGTCGGTTTGTGGCTGCATTTTATGTGGTATGAAGTTGTATAAAAAGAAAACACAGACACATATGATATTCCTTTCAAATGTTTTACTGGTAACATAATACTGATAGTGATTTCTAATCAATGTTGAAATGTTTTATTAATATTAATGATTCCATATTTACATAGTTATTGATTATAGGGAAATGGGGTGGTTTTTAACATATGTATTATTTGTCTTTTAGTGTGATACACCTTTGACAAAGACAATAGGCTTGCTTTAATTAAAGTGATACTCCCTATTATGTGATGTTCTGTTTGGAATAGGTAGGGGGGTACTATGATTGTGGGGAGTCATGTCCCTTTAGGGGTCAACTGTGATTTCAGAGTGTCACCAAGGTATTTCTATCTGCCTTATGTGTATATATGTAAATTAAAGCGTAGTATTGAGTAGTGTGTGTGTAATAAATGTACGTTTCCTTTTTCAAAGAAAAAGCACTGACTGGACAATCATTTGTTGAGTGTTATTATTGCTTGCTAGCGAATGGTGATTTCTAGCCCACACCAGCTCCCCTGAGAAGACCTTGGGCTGCTCTGCTTCGCTACACTGAAAGAGTCAAGTGCCAGAATGGGGTCCTTGGTTCCCAAAAGGGGAAATAGTAGATTTATTACAGGTAACCCCGGGCGGGTAACTACGCTCCGCCAACGGAGTTTACGTAGTTTTGCCTACTCCGCGTTCCGTTGCGAACACGGAGTTCAGGCAAAACTACGACTTCGTGGCGGAGTGTAGTTAGCCTGCCCCTCCACCCTCCCAAATTAATTAAAATTAATTAAAAGGCACTTACCTGCCCTGTGGCTGCCTCCTCCTGGACATAGCCGCTCTCCTGCCTCCTCCTCCTCGTCCTGCTTCACTGATAACCCCTACATTGTACGTCTTGTGAGTGCGCATGCGCACGCGCAAGACATACAACGTAGGGGTTATTAGTGAATCAGGACTGCGAGAAGGAGGCAGGAGAGCGGCGATGTCCAGGAGGAGGCAGCCACGGGGCAGGTAAGTGCCTTTTAATAAATTTTAATTCATTTGGGAGGGGGGGTGCGCGGCAATGTGTAGCAGGGCAGTTGGCAGATCTTACCCGCCAAACTTGCCAGATGTACTTAGCAAACTGGCCAGGGACACATAAAACTAGCTAAGTACATCTGGCAAGTTTGGCGGGTAAGATCTGCCAACTGCCCTGCTACACATTGCCAACTAGCCAGTTATATATGGCAAATTGATCAGGCTTTCATGGCAAAATAACTGAGAACACGTTTTAAACTGGATATGTACATACTGACCCCTGGCTAGCTCTATGTATCCAGATACCCAGCTTCAGAAGATATACTGATGAGGTGTGCATGGTAAACTGGCTTGGTACGCATGGCACACTGGCTCAGTACACAGAAATCTCTCTGGCCCCATATAGAAAATTGACTAAATATAACTAGCATTCTGACAGAGCTTATGCACGTTACTTGTTGTTTGTAGATAGCAAACTGGCCAGGGACACATAAAACTAGCTATCTACAAACAACAAGTAACGTGCATAAGCTCTGTCAGAATGCTAGTTATATTTGGCCAATTTTCAATGCGTACTTGGCTGTTTGCTACAAATACCCTGCCAATGTGCACGGAATACCTGGTCACTATTGTGGATATACTAGGTAGTATCAAAACAAGAATGGGGGGAGAGCGAGGAAAGATAAAGGGACGTCCCTGTCCCCAGGTTCAATATACAAACAATGTGGACGTACCCACTGGAAAAGACAAGGAGTTAGGACTCACTGTGGTAATAAACAGTGCCACAAAACCATTAGGTTTTATTAAAAGACCCCTCACACACCAACCTGGTTGGTGTCATGCTTCATCATTGGGGTCCCAACCGGGTGGCCGAATGCCGCCCGGTTGTGCTACAACGCCTGATTACAGCGGAGCTGGTGTGGTGTATTAGTGTGATGTGAGATGTGCAATTTAAAAATATCTCTGGGGATCCTTGCCAAATGTATTTATTGTTGGCGGCCCAGGATATATTAAAATCCGAGAGCGCAACTAATGGAGTTGTTTTAGACCCATAGTTGTCTGTGATAGGTCTACATGTTTCAGCCCCTGTAAGAAAATAGAGGGGGCTTTCATCAGGACCGGGTGAAAAAAGGTGAGTGAGTGGCAAAATATGGCCACGTGAGTATTAAAAAATCACAACGCACACGCTAAGGTGTGTTGGAGAAAATGAGGGGAGTCGGTACTTACGACCCCACTTGGAGAAACCTGTAAAGGAAGAGACAAGACAACAACATATAAAGGAAAAAAGGAAGCAACATAAAATGCAATCTTTTGCTTGATAAGGTGCCTGTCTCTGACTATATAGTGGGCATAGCAGTGAGTCCTTGTAGTCTGGTAGCCTGCTAAAACAGTACTATATTGTAAAAGTAGCATGTAATTGTGAAAACGGCTAGTCCAGGTGAAGGAATAGCATGCTGGTCAGCAGTGACGTGATGATATCAATAGCGAGTACTGTGGAGTACATGCAGCATGCTAGGAGTGACAACTTGTAGGGCAAGTATCGCCCTGGGATGTCTACTGAATGCGGCGAAATTAAGCAGTATAGGTAGTACACATTCTACTAGCCAAAGTGGCCGGTGTGTCGACTGTGGCACAAGTGACCGGCACTGTTTGCAACGTGCAGCAAGTTGCTGAAAAACACGTGTTTTTAAAGAAAGTGAAGTACAAAATGCGGTTAAAAAGAGAACATAATTACACTAGAATAAAGTGTCTAGCAGCTTTTCAGGGCCCGGGAGGGGAATCGTCTGTAGTCACCCACTGTGGCAAGAGAGGAAATGAGGAAAAATGATAAGAGGCAACTAGGCAATTGACACAACTGTATACGGAAAACGTATACGTGGCTGAACATGTCTGCAATAAAGAAAGGCATGCGCTAAACTAAGCGCACTCACGAGTTGAATAATCTTACTTCGTCAAGACGGATATCCCGCTACAACCTACTTCGATCTCCCGTGGACCCGACTGCTGGCGTTTGTGTCGGTGCCGGGGGTTTTAGTAACGGGAACGTAGGCGTGAGAATACGCCCCACGGGGAAAAGGCTAGAGAGCTCACTTAGGGTGAACCACGCATGTGCGGGCGCCATGATGGAGTGATGGGAAATGTCCATACCAGCCGATCGGTGGATGCCGGAGTAATCTAAGTAGGGGGGCTCGTCAAAGAATGGCAGTGCGACATGGTAAAGACAACCTCATGTGTACAGGATGGTGAAATGCTACGATGGCAGGAGGTGAAAAAAGGCTAGCGCTCTCTATATGTGCTAGCCACGGATGTGACGGGCGCCATATTAGAGTGGTGTAAACTTAATTAGGTAGGCCAAAAGGTGGGGGCAGGGGACCAACAGAGGACAAAATACATGAACGGGGGGAAGGTCATGTAAATGAACTAGACATCCAGAGGGATGTGGAAGGTATACACAATAATCAAAATACATAAAATGAGGCCAGCATGAAAAAGCCCGTGGGGTGATAATTGGGCATCTACGGTCTAATGTGGTGGCACAAAAAAGGGGCGCTCCCGGATTGAGTGGGCACCATGTGATATTGAGAGTTGCCAACAGATAGAAATGAGATGCCAAAGGGCTGGTCAGCAGAGTGGTGGACATCATGTCCGAATTTACTCATTTATCGAAGTGGCTGTGATCTAAATATTGGGTAATGCCACAGTTACTTGCTGAGGGAGTTCCAAGGAATGTTATCGTTTAAACCAGTCAAATGGCTGGATAAGTGATAAATCCATCGCTGTTCCTTCTCCAGTAGGCGACTTTGGATGTTGGGGGTGGTCGGTTCCAATGTTTCAATTACGACCCACCGCATATCATTAGTGGTGTGTCCTGCCTCTAGGAAATGGTTTGTCATCCTGGTGGTGTTTTTCTTGCAGCGAATGGTGCTGCGATGCTCACAGATACGTGTCTTTACTTTTCTGTTTGTCATGCCTATGTATATAAGGCCACAGGGACAGGTGATGCGGTAGATGGCGTGTGCAGTGTTACAGTTGGTGTGCTTCCTGATAACCCAGGTTTTACCTGGTTCTAGTGATAAACTTTTAGTGGTTTCAGTAATGTGGCACACACTACAATTTCCGCATGGGTAATGGCCCATTATATTGGGAAGGCCCCATGCGTTAAGAACAGTATTGTTCAATTGGGGAGGTTGTTTGGGGCGTGTGGATACAAGGGTGTCCTTTAGAGATCTGGACCTTCTATAGGACAACAAGGGTTTTTCCCACTTTAGTTTCCCAGTGTGCAGTATGTTCCAGTTTTTTTTAACGATTTGAGACACTTTGTTTGAAACAGAGTTGTGTGTCACCACACATGTTAGTGGGATGGAGACGTCAGGGCGTTCAATGGTCTCAAGTAAGCCCTCTCGATTCTGATTGCGGGCACGTTTTTGTGCTTTAGCTGTTATCTTTTTGGAATAACCACGGTGCAGTAGCTTGACACTGAGGGCGTTTGCCTGTATTTTGAAATCATGTACATCGCTACAATTCCTGCGTAAACGTAGAAACTGGCCGTAGGGGAGGTTTTCACGTAATGTTCTCGGGTGAAAACTAGAGTAGTGTAACAGTGAGTTACGGGCTGTAGGTTTGAAATGAGTTTTGCTGCTAAGTATTCCATTGTCAGCTGTTATCTCCAGATCCAAGAAGACCATGTTGTGCCGATTGACATTATGGGTGAACTTTAGGTTTGGGTCACAGGTGTTAATCCACTGACAGAAGGTCGTGAGGGAATCTTCGCCGCCCTCCCAGATGAGAATGATGTCATCGATGTATCGTTTATAGAATGTAATCTGATGAATTTGCGGTCTGTTGTTAAAGAAAAGATAAGTCATTTCAAAGTTGTGGACATACAGTCCAGCCACACTGGGAGCGAAAACGCTTCCCATGGAAGTTCCATATTTTTGGAGGTCTATTTCGCCTTCAAATTCAAAGTAATTATCTTTGAGTGCTAGTGATGCACACTCTAAAATGAATTGTTTGGGAGTGTGGTAATTCCAAACCGTGTTGTCCAGAGCCAATTTGAGTACAGTAAGAGTGTCGTCTTGTGGCAAGCTGGTGTATAAGCTTTCCACGTCCAGACTGACAAGGAAGGAAGTTTCTGGGTTGTATGTCAAATTGTCAATCTGTCGTAGGAGGTCTTTAGTGTCCTTCAAGTAGGTGTTAGTAGACTGTACTATGGGTTGTAAAAAGAAGTCGCAGTAGCGAGAAAGGGGTTCCAGCAATGACCCTATACCTGAGACGATGGGGCGTCCAGGGGGTGGTATCTTGTTCTTGTGTATCTTGGGAACCGTATAAAAGTATGGAATTTTCCCCGCTGTAGTGGTGAGAAATTGGGCTTCCTGTCTGGTAATTTGCCCTGTATTTTCTGCTTCAGTCACCAAATCATGGATTTTAGTTTTGAGGTGAGCACTGGGATCCTCCGTAAGTCGTTGGTAATTTTTGGTGTCATTAAGGAGGCGTTTGCACTCATTGCGGTAATCTTCTTTATTCAGGATGACAATACCTCCACCTTTATCCACTGGTTTGATGATGATGCTTGCATTGGATGTAAGGGTTTTTAGCGCCTGTCGCTCCTTGTTGCTCGTGTTTTGGAAAGTGTGGTCTTCCTTTAAAGCTTCGATCTCTTTGAAGACAGCTTGCTCATAGACTAGTATTTCCGGTGGTATGGCACTAGGTGGTGGAATGAAGGTAGATTTGATTTTAAAGTGGGTATCGCTTTGTTGTCTGGAATCTGGTTGCTCCTGAAGATTTTCGAAGAAGGCTTTTAGTTTGAGCTTGTGGAAAAATTCTGCAAGCTCGCAATGCAGCTGGAATTTGTCCAATTTGGTAGTCGGTGCAAATCCTAGTCCTTTGTTGAGGATGGTTTCCTCAGTGGGGCTGAGCTCGTATGAAGAAAGGTTGGTCACGAGATTTACCTGGAACTCGGGCCTGGTTGTTGGTCCCTTGTCTTGCTTCTTGTTTGGGCTCCTGAATGTTGGTCGTCTTCCCACTGGACCTGAGCTTGTCGGCGTCTCCTGCCGCGTCCACGGCGGCCTCCCCCTAAAAAATGAAACCCTTGGTTCATATACGGTGGAGGTGGTCCAAAGGGGGGGTTCCAGCCATACATGAAATGTGGGTTCATCTGGGGGTATGGGGTTTGGAACTGCATGTTAGTACCTGGAGGGGGTTGTGGCCATGGTTGTTGCCAACTGGTGTTCCTGCCTCTTCCCCGTTGTCTGTTCCGGTAGCTCCCTGTGCTGGAGCTACTGCTGGCAGATGAGTCCTCATCTGAAGAGCCTCCTGAGGTGTCTGAGTAATTTGATGAATTGAAGTCTTCTGCAGTATATGGATAAGTTTTAGGTATGAACATTTTTTCAGATCTTTCTGAAATTTTTTGATCTTTGCTTGGGTAAGTCCCTCTTTGTATTCGTTTATCTCCCTGTTGGTCTCCTCTAATTTCTTCTTGAAAGAGGTCATCGTGGTCTTAAAATGGGTCTCTGTAGCTTGAATCTCTATAAGAATGGCATCGGACAACCTCTTAGCTGTTTGGATGATAAGAATCATCCAATCTCGCGTACATCTCCATGCTATCTGAGCCCAATCTTTACGAAAAGTGGCATCCTCAAGGAAGATCCGTGGGGCATTGGTGACTATGAGCCCCCTAGGGGCTGTGTTGTTTCGTAAATATTCAGTGAGGATAACTCCGTGGAGGATAGTACGTATTCTGTTCCTCTTCTTTTCATTCAGGTTGTCCCAATCCGCCGTTTGGGCAATAGAGGAAGCTACATTGAAATCCGCCAGAAGCGGTGGATCTTAGAGGATGAGACTGACATCATCCTCTGTGAATCCCAGTCCCTGGTTTTCTGCCATGTTCTCTGTGTAATATGTATAGTAAAAAAGCTATCTGCTCTCGCAGCTGTACGCTGCTGAATCAGTATCAAAACAAGAATGGGGGGAGAGCGAGGAAAAATAAAGGGACGTCCCTGTCCCCAGGTTCAATATACAAACAATGTGGACGTACCCACTGGAAAAGACAAGGAGTTAGGACTCACTGTGGTAATAAACAGGTAGGCCAAGGCAACATTTTAATTACACTATATCATTGGCATAACTTCAGCAATTTTGCATTATGCTTGTTATACGTAAATTCACATAATTACACCACGTTCACACCAAGTTATCGCACTGGAACAACACGAACAACCAGAGCGCAAGTGGCTGTTGCTTGCAGTGCTTTTTTGGCATACTTATTTACCGCAAAATACATCCTTGCATGAAAGATTGACACACGGGAACATTTCACGCTAAATTATAGCACCAAGAATGAATCTCCATTTTGTGTAATTTTGTGAAATTTTCCTGAGATTTCACGTAGTTATGCAAAAGCAAATTACACAAATTTCGCACACCCCTAACTACTAGGTCAGTTATCTATGTTAGCCATGTCAGTTTTGAGTCAACATTCACAAATTACAGACAGATGTAAAAGAGACTTCTCACCACAATTCTGTGCATAAAAATGTTTGTTTCAAAACTTTTGTGGTATATTACTGCAAGTCCTCCTAACAAGACATACGGAAAGCGCTATTTCATTGTTGCTTTCATCAAGTTTATGAGCTACAAAAAGTGTTTTAATTGCAAATCTGCATCAAATGTAGTAGTGATGGAATTATCCTAGCCCAATGTTACCATTTGTTCTCTACTAAAAACTGAGGCAAAGGGCTGTGTGGGTTTCAGACTACAGCAAGCAAACAAGGTGAAGGAACTCAAAATGTTTCTGTTTTCCTTTAAATTAACAGACAGCAGCCAGAACTAAGGGGGCATTGATGCTGCGTCTGTACAAGCAGCGAGAACCCATGAACACATGACCTGTGACATAAAACAATGCTCTCATCTCAAGCCAAACAGCTACATCAGGCAGCCAGGCCGGTGAAAGTAGGAGATATAACACATACTAGGTAAAGAGGCTTTCTTCACATCTGGTTTCAACCAGGAAAATACAATACCCAGGTGACCGGAGCCGAGTCATGGTGTTCCCATTGCGGGGAGGGGGACACTTTCATAAAGCAGGAGCTAAGGAGGGAAGGCAGTAAAAGCTGCTGTTTTTTGCAGTAAACCTCACATTTCAAAGGTAAACTGTGAGAGGATATTTGCCAGTGTTTTGCACACATATAGTTTGCATCAGTACACATATCCGTGCATGTGCGCACTCTCTATCTATATATATATTAATGTATATTACAATTCCGAGGCCAAGTAATTTGTAAATGTCACCCGCCCCCCCCAAGATGACAATATGGAATACCAATATTACATGTTACCTGTCATATAATTTCTCTTAAACATTACGCTGTTATTTTGGGACAGAAAGCTTGAAAGAAGGAGTAGTTTTCAAACATGGAAATGTTTATTGACAACAGAAAGTGGAATACTGGACTACACTGGTTGGGTGGGTGTACAAAAATAATTATGTAGTTAGGAGTGTATAAAAATAGTATTTTCTTTGTTAAAAACATGTTTTATCTGTAGCAGGGAGAGATTGCTGAAGCAGTTATAGCTAACAATGGACACTGAACTATAATTTTCAGGTTTTGTTCACTTTTTATGAACAATATGTTCATTGCTCAATGGATGACAGTAAGGTTGTGCAGAGAGCCTTGAGGCTGCAATTAAGACGATGAATCAACCCCATGCTTCACAGGGATCAGTGATATATGTGGTTTTGTACTAATAAAAGTACTTAAACGTGGAACAGGTTTACAATATTTGTGTATAGAAAGTTGAGAAATGAACGAGATGTGTATTATATATACACACACACACACACATATACACACCCACACCCATTATACTAAACATGCACAATTCAAGAACAGCCCAGTCTCGGGCGCATCGAGGTGCTGTGGAGAGGGGCGCGGAGCTGAAGTGGGAGAGCTGGCAGTGAAAAAGATCAGAACAAACACGGGTTTCCCCATGATATTCGCGAGGGCCGGCTCTTCCGTGTTTACGAGTTCCTTCCTGTGAGGAACATTATATGGTGGAAAGGCTCAGTGCGCCCTTTGTTGGGCAGGATGCTTCTAAGAGGCAGAGATTCTGATCCAGACATAAGCCTGGGCAGTGAGTTAAGTGGACAGGTAGCGAGGACCTGCACTTCTTTCATGTTATGGGAGAGTACCTGCACTTCTCTGCAGGGGTGCGATACTTCTAATGAGGGATATTACTCGATATGATAGTGTATCGATGTGCTGCACTTATGTAACCGACTTCAATGTGAAAACATCCTAACTTCATGCCCTTTGGAAATCAGATGCGTTGCTGCTCAGTTTTACAGATAATTCTTAAGAAACTGTCATGTGTAATTAAAAGTCGGGCCTTGACAAGGTCTCGCAGACCGTTAACGGGGCGTCAGCACCCGACTGGGTCACGTTTCACAAACATAAAGTATCAATAAATCACGTGCCCGCCTGCCAGTCGAGGGCACGCAGTAAAGCAGCCGTCTGGTAGTTATCTCGGGAAAGGGATGAGGGTTCGCTGTCAGAATACCCCTTTCCCACAAAATGTGCGGGGCCCGTCTGTTAATCGCTGCCTGTCGCTGAAGAGACCCCCTCGAAGCTGGCCAGATAACATGCGTTACCACAGTGCTACTCCAGGCGAGGAAAGAGCCACGCCGACTCCCGTACACCGTTCAGCATATGCTGCGTATTACCAAGCGCCAAGAAGTCCCACGTGCCGCTACCGCCCCAGCCTCGGACTAGCCCTTGTGTTCGACAGGCTCAGTAAAGCAAGAACTGCAAACATGATCAGGTGCGCAGCAACCAGTGTGCGCAGAAAAGGGAGACTTTACTTAGTGGTTTGTCGGTGGGAATTCGTGTTTTTCAGATTGACGCCCGCTCATTATGGCATGGGCATTAATAAAGAGCTTACCACCCCGACGAGGCGCTGAAGCAGCCGGCAAGACTAGCGCGCTGACAGGGAAGGGAAGCGTCCCTCCGACCAATTAAATGGCGCCGAGCCACTTAAAAGTGTTAATGCCCAAACTATGACTTTGGGTACAAGGTGCCGCGATTTCCGCTTCTGAGCTCTACAGCAAGGTAAGGCGCCACCGTTAACCTGCACAGGGGGGTTCCGGCTTGGTGTGAGGCTGGGAGAGATGGGGTGTTGTTGAAAGTGGTTACTGTCCCGACAGAGCACGTAGATCGCGTTTCACTTGCTGCCCCTTGGGGTTTCACTGTACACAGAAAAAACAAGCACTGAAACACAAGTGCGGCCCCGGCCGCGAAAGTGAAACAGTACTCCGGGTTTAAAGAAGTGGGAGGGGTGGGGGGAGTGCGATTCCCTTGCAGGAGCGAGCGGCGCCAGGAGCGATAATTGCTACCATATGGCGCCAGCTGCTCGCTCCCGCAAGTGAATCGCCAAACGTGCACGCGTTGCCATTGAAGGCAATGGAACGCGTGCACGTTTTTGGCTGAAAAGCCGAATCGATTGCAAAAGGTCTTTTTGCCTAAGCAGCGCATGCGCGCTGCTTAGGCGAGACCTAAAAAGGGTGGGGTAACCTCGCACAATGGGAGTTAACTAATTGACACATAAGACTCGCCTCATCAGGCACATAATTACACATTCTCAAGGTAGCCTCCAGCTAGCAGCCTGCTAGTCCAGAACAATATTCCACCTAAACAATATAAGCAAGCATTTGCAATGCAATAGGTCTCGTATTTACGCGCAATAGCTTAAGCTCGCGTAAATGCGAGACCTATTGTATTGCAAATGCTTGTTAATTATTGCCTGGGCTAAGACCCTACAGGACCCAGTCTGCTTAAAGCACTGAAAATATTAAATAGCTTTTGTTGATATATAATGCTTCATACTCCATGTGTGCTGGTTTCTAAACCCTGAAAATGACAAATGTTGCTATTACCTAGTTCGGTTTTAAATTGTATGGACTTCGGAACGACGAAAGCTTGAGTCCAAAATGCGAGGAGTTAAACTCTTGTTCTACAGATCACAGCTTATTTAGCAGCAAGCACTCAACTCAGTGAGTCATTCTTATGATAAGCTAATCCCACCCACCTGCTCAGCTCCGATTACTGAGACATGTGTCATAAGGATAAATGTGAATCTCTCTAAAGTAAAAAATGAACACAATTGGCAAGAAAATGGCTGGCATTTTTTTTATATTATTATTTTCTTATAACACAAAACAGAGAACATGAGTTACCAGGACTTAGTACTTCAGAAACAGAATGGTCTATGCACTGTGGTAATACTGGACATCAGAATCAGACAGCGATCTATGCATTGTAATACATTGAAAACAACCAAAAAAATGAGCACATCTTTCAAACATTTACAACCCAAATACATACAAATTAACACTTGCCACATCTCAGCAGCGAGCAAATGACAACTACACCCTATACCCCCACCCATAGTTACCCCTTACCAAGCTGCCAGATTTTTAGTTCAGTGTCCACCCAAAGCTTCTTCATTAAAGTCAATTACTTTCACCTTCAGAATTCTTCTGCAAATTCTGAGAGCTGTCAGATGCATCTGAGCCTACGTCCGGAGCTCGTAGGTTATCAACTAAATGTTCCCATGCTCTGTCTAGCAAATTCCCCTCTCCCTTTTTTCAATCCTACTATGAAAGTCAAATTTCCATTAATCAAAATCATGCCAAAATGTTTTGCTCCTCTCCAAGATGGTACTTCTCTGCATTAAGCAAATCGCACTACCACAAAAAATGTTTGGAATTTTTAGAGGACCTGTTAAATGAAGGCCATACAAAATTTGGACAGGAATTATGGCAATCAACAAACCAGATACTTGACCTGGGTGCTGCACTTACAGATCATCCCCTCAATCTTTACAGTAAGTTTAGACATCCCAGTTAGTTCATGTTCATTATTAACTTTTCACTAACCTACCACTGATTTTTGAATTACTGGAGCGGGGCTCTTCATCCTAGTCTTCCTGGTGTTACACTGGCATGTAGTAATGAAACAGCCATTTTGGGTGAACACAATGATATCCTCCCCATTCCGAAACATCTCTGTGCTAAAGGTGTTGAACCCCTCTGCATCTACTAAAATGGTGGATAATTAATTGTTATTCAAGCACCCGATAACACTTTCCCAAGGCTTCAAAAGATGTGTCCTAATAGTTCACGTTTCTGAATTATAGGTTTTTATGCAGCTGCGTTAATAAGGCTACCTTCCACCCCTATTATGCTGATCTGAGGGCTTCTACATAAGCTACCCACCATAATCACTGGTGCTAAACATGCATATGCCCATCTGTCTCTGATACTGATTACTCCCACCAGCCTTCAGTGTCAGCCACGTGCTGATGTCCTTCAATTGTATCTGCCAGTGACAGGGGATAGACACCAGGATCAACATTAGACTCGCACAGCGAGTTTACCTTGTCGAGCTGCATTTTCTACGCCTGCTTTCTGCAGTTGGTTTAAAATACTGCAGTGAGTGTTCTCAAGGGTGCTCAGTGGAAGGAACACATCTCCATTATACGGATGAGAGGTCTCATCTCCAACGTAAAGTGTCTGAAGTCGAAGTCATATGATGGTCCCTTGCCCATTTCTCCTAAACAACATAGCACATACCTGCACCCATTTTCAAAACAATGCAGATCAAAATAACATAGGAAATCTTGGGGTCTTCGTGCATAGAGAATTTACTCTACAGGCACAAGTCGGTTCTGTGGGAAAGAAGGGTTACCTTTGACCTTATTGTTAGAAAGGAAATGTAACACTCATGCCTACGGCTTTCATGAGTGATAATTGCAGGTTCTCTGCCTCATCTGTACTGTGTCGTTTTAATGGTTTTCTACCATGGCTACTTAAAAAAACGTGACCTGTTTGCAGTTAGTTCAAATTGAGATGAGGATGCTCAGGCAGAGACTTAGAAGACCTGACCAGCGTAAACGATAAGGGAAAATCTACATTATGACGTACCTCTACATGACCTAAAGACAGAAGAGCAGTGTCTCTTTTTGCAGCCTCACTACATACAGGGGGTTTGGAGGAAAAAATGAACCCCAACAAAAGGCTTACTGCTCCCTAATTTAAGCAGAACCATGCAAAAGTACATCTTCTATATACAGAGAAAGGAAAAGACAATATTTCAGAAAAATTTTATCTGTTGGAGAATACTTTTCTCAGGATGAGAACTGTTAGAACTGGGGGTCTCTAGCTGGCAGAAGTATGCACCTTTGTCCAAGTAGGGACCCTTGCTTCTAGTCAGGGTAAGGGGGATACACACTCTAGATAACCCCTGCTCACCCCCTTGGTAGCTTGGCACGAGCAGACAGGCTTATCCCAAAGGCAAAGTGTAAAGTATTTGTACTCCAACCCCCAGTAATATAGTGAAAACACCACAATGGACACCACACCAGTTTAGAAAAAAACAAAGTATCTTTATCTAAACTCAACAAGACCAAAACGACAAAAATCCAACACATGTATCAAATTACAACTTTTGAACAGTTATTGCAAGAATAGAATTTGTCGAAAACAAATAGCTCCACCTTGGGCTATTACGACGTTGGGACAGCAATAAATCCAAACTACTGCGCACACCACGAGGTGCGTGTCGTAGGAGAACGGAGTCACACAGACCCCCAAACAAACAGTACCATGGAAAAGTAAGTCTATGACAATGCACAAGGTCGTAGAGGTGAGGCGTCGGTGCCGAGGTCAAGGCCGGCTGCGACATGTCGAATCCAGGACAGGGGAAGTTGGTTGCGTCGGAGGTGAGGCGTTGGTTCTGGTGAGGTGACGCAATGCGAAGTCGGCGAGTTTGTGGCATCACCCTCTGCAGTTATCGGCGTGGCGATAACTGGATGCAGGCGCTGGCAGTGACGTAGAGCTGACGTCGAGAAGGCCGCTAACTGCAGGCGTCGGCTGGCGTCAAAGGGCGTCAGAGCTGCGGTGCAGGCAGGGCAGTGCGTTGTGCCCTTCACAAGCGTGCTCCTAGCCTCGGTGCAGGTCGCATCACAGCGGCGTGGCTGATGGCGTCAGAGATGGTTTTCTTTGCTTTGCAACATCAACCACACAATTCTCAGGGCCAAGGAACTGGAATTGGTACCCTTGTGAATGCAGGCGTCCACACAGGAGTCCAGGTGCTGGTCAGTGGGTTGCAGGTGAAGTCTTTGTGTCCCTGAGACTTCAGAACAGGAGGCCAGCACACACAGGCCCTTGGAGATTCTCCTTCAAGCAGGTTTCTCAGCAAAGTTCTATTCTTTGGCCTTTCCTTGGCAGAAGCAGCAACTGAAGGCCAACCCCACACAGCATACAGCAAAGGGGCAGTACTCTTCCTCACACCTTTCCAGCTCCTCTCCTTGGCAAAAGGTTCCTCTTGAGTCCAGAAGTGATCTAAAGTTCTGGGGTTTAAGGTCCACTAAATACCACATTTTGTGTGTGGTATTTTTGTCAACAAGTTTCTGACCTTTGTGCACCCCTGCCGGGGTTCAGGGGCATTGGTCAGGACCAAAAAACTATAGTGTCACTCTGCAATCAAATTTGTGAAAAAAACCTATACCGGCCTCGTCATAGTATGCCAGAAGATACAGAAACAATGGCCCACAGTGTCATAATCTCAGGGTCTACTTCTGTACCTTAATCAACAATCTCCTACTCACTCTCAAGCCTCAAATTCTGCCTTACACGCAGGGCTGGATGTATGCTGCATGGACACTACTGACGGCAAGCCTGGCCAGCCCAAAGGCATCAGTCCAAACATTTTCAGTATGCTAAAATGTTGATATTGCCCTTCGCACAGCTCCTCACTATTTTGGGGTTTTCCTGTCTTTTACTTGTGTAAATAAAACATTGCCTCTTGGAGTGGGAAAAATTAGGAAGCCACGTTTTCAGTAAATATAATACTGTGGTTGTTTCCAGTGAGTTCCTGGATTGCTCCTCTTGAAAGGCATAAAAAAAAGTATGGGAACTGAGAGCCTGAGTGGCACGGGGCAGAACGCGTGAGTGTGGTTAAAAAACATGGGTAAAAAAAACATTCCACAACCATTTTATTTATATGGAACCACCGTCAGGGACCTGCATATATCATCAAGCATCAACAAACCCAATCGGTCTCACCTATTCGAGGTATTGGCTAATTCAATGTGTTTTAAAGTTGTTGTACAGCAGCGCGGCGGCAGTGCAGTATAGCTGAATGGTTTTTTTGTTTGTTTTTTTTGCATTATGATGCAGCCAGCGATTGCCATATCAGAATGCTTTTTTTGCTTTCGGAAGGGAGGGTGGGGCTTGAGGAAACACGGACGGCAGGTGTGGGGGGGTGCTATGACACGGCCAGCGGTGTCAGTGTCACAGTGCTTTTTTTGTGTTCTGGCAGTTGGAAGGGCAACATGGACAACAGAAGGAGTAAGGGTTGGGGGGAAAAAAAGCAAAATGACCTGACAAACAGTGTCCGCGTTATAGTCCTTTTTTGTTATGGCCGGTGGGAGGGCAACACATATAATGGAGAATGGATGGGAGGGAGGGGCAACATAGACAGCTGAAGGAGGGAGGGGGGAAAGCACTGTGACATGGCCAGCAGTCATAGTCCTTTTTAGGTTTCAGCTGCACATCGCTTGCGCTGTGCTTGAGAAATCTATTGTTTTTAATATAAACTTAAAAGGGACTTACATCCAGCCTCTTTTGTTTCCTGGCTTCTCATTGATTCCTGTGCGTGCAACTTACCTTGCCTCCATTTCTGTTGGCTGTAACATATTTTCCTGCATTTACCAATGCTTGTTCCTCCTCAGCTTCTCTTATCAGTTTTCTGCCGCCAAACTACTGTTAACATCCGCTTTGGTAGAACGATATTTTCATAATGTTTTGCCTTTTAAACTTGCAGCATATTTATATAACAATTTTTATCACCCGGGGAGAATAAGTGATTTGCATAGAATCACAGGATATTGCGCAGCGCCACTGTGACTCGAACCGGGATCCCCAGCTCTCGAGTCAGTAGCTCCAGCTGCTGTGCAACATCCTCTCCACTCCTGTGTTATCTGTCAGGGAGCTCTTTACTTCTCCATGACCATGATTGATTAAAACAGCTCTTTATTCGTTGAATAGGCGAAACTGATGCATTACCAATGCTTGTTTGTTATGCTGGTTGGAAGCAGGACAACATAGACAAAGGAAGGGGCGGTGACAGCAGGGCAACACTGACAACGAGAGGAAGGAGGCGAACAGGGCAACACAGGCAATGGATGGAGGGTGGTAGAAGGGCAACGCGAATAACGGGAGGGAGTGTGAGGGCAAACCAACTTGGACAACCGGGAGGGAGGGTAGGGGCAAGGCAACACGGACAACTGGCAGGGCAACATAAACAGTGGGAGAGAGGCTGGGAGCAGTACAACATGGAGAATGGGAGGGAGGGTGGAAGCAAGGCAACACGGACAACGGGAGGGAGGGTGGTAGCGAGCCAACAAGGACAATGGGAAGGAGGGTGGAGGCATGGCAACACTGACAACAGAAGGGAGGGTGGGAGTAAGGAAACATGAACAATGGAAGGACTATGGGGTCAAACCAACACGGACAAATGGAGGGAGATTCCGGACAAGGCAACAAGAACTAACAGGGCAACATGGACAACGGGAGAGAGGATGGGAGTAGGGCAATAAAGACAATGGGAGGGAGGGTGGAGGCAAGGCAACATGGACAAAGTGAGGGAGAGTGGTGGAAAGCTAGCACGCACGAGATAGAGGGTGTTAGTAAGGCAAGCTAAACAATGAGAAGGACAGTGGGGTAAAGCCAACAAGAACAAACGGAGGGAGTGTGACAGCAGGGCAACATGGACAACGTGAGGGAGGGTGGAGGCAAGGCAACATGGATGACATGAGTGAGGGTAGTAGTAAGGCAACACAAACAACGGGAGGGAGGGTGGCAGTAAGGTAAGATTAGCTGTGGGAGGATGGGGACAAGGCAACGTGGACAACAGGAGGGAGGGTGGGGTAAAGCAGCCCAGACAACTGGTGGGAGGGTGGAGGCAAGACAACGAGGACAACGGGAGGAAGGGTGAGAGTGAGGCAACACAGACAAAGGGAGTGAGGGTAAGGGCAGGGCAACTCAGACCACAGGAGGACAGTAGTGGCACAGCAGCACTGACAATGGGAGGGAAGGCTGGAGCATGGCAGCACAGACAACAGGAAGGAGGGTACATGCAAGTCAACACAAAGAGCAGATAGAGGGCGAGTATGGGAAACCCAACATGGATAGGGAAGAAACACATAGGAGAGAGAAGTACATGAGGGAGCCAGCTTAAAAGGGCATACTCTGGTAGAGTATTTAAACACAAAGAAAAAAGAAGGACCTAAAAAGTAGGCAGCAGATGGATACAAGTAATCTATGCATGCTTCAGATGAGGGACAAACACATGAAGAGGGAGGAAGCCTACAGCAGCTGACCAGTAAGAAGCAAGCAAATGAGAGTGACAATTAAGTCAACCAATAGTACACAAGGAGCGGTCACTAAGCCCATTGATAGAAAACAAAAGTTTTTGGTGAGATCTAAAAAACATTTATTTCAAATTGCAGGAACCATGACAAGATGGCTTTTTGCAGGTATGGCCTCGGAATCTCCCCCTTCAACTACCTGGTATCTGGTAAGATGGCACTCAGTGTCCAATTCATGTCACAAGTGAGGGCAGATATGTACCATGTGGGATTTATTGATTTCTCAGTGGCTGAGTTGTGTGTGATGGTACAACAGTTTACTAAAGAAAGTAACTACAGAGCTGATCTTTTAAATCTGTTAATGTTTGTTATCTTTTAAAATATTTTAATGTTTTTTTAAATACGCCACATTTCCATTGAAATGTACGCTGTTTTATAGGAACACTGAAAAAGACAGATGATACAACTGCACTCTGAGAGGTCTGTGGATGTGTCATTAAGAATCAAGTCTGCCTGCTGCAATTCTTGGAGCACTTTCCTAAGGTGTACAAAGCAGTTCTCCTAACTAGAGCTGTAAGCAGCAATGTCATCCAGACAGACAGCACTGTAGTTTTTCAGCACAGCAATGACCCACTTGGAACGCCTCTGAAAGGGCAAAACTTTGAACTGATGGTGCTCTTTGGTGTAGAAAATGTAAATCATTGCTTTGCACCCTCTACTAGAGTGATCTGCAAGTATTCGGATTTCAAATCAAGGATGCACAGAATCTTGCCATTGCCTAACCTATCTACAAGTTCATCAACTCATTCCATGTGAGTGGTAGACTTTGGTAACAAAACTACTAAATTGAACTAAGGACTATTGAAATATTCAGTTCCGTCCCTCCCAGGGGCATGATTTTATAGAGATGTCTCCCTCAATCCTAGTCCTCACATTATCTGATGTTTTTTTTGACAGGCATGCTGTAGCCGCTGTTAGTTTCATGGATACTCTGATCCTTGAGCCCAGGTGTCAGTGAGAAGAGCTCCAAAAACGGTTCCACTACCATTTATTGCTCTTCACTCAGTGTGGGAGAGAGAACCACTCCCTTCACAGTGTCATCTTTCTCATGATGTGAAAGGAAATTGTGTAGAATCCCATTCTCACATTTCTCTCTTGCATCCTTTACCATTAGCATCACTGTTTCAGCCTTCTGAATGTGGAGTTTAAAGTGCTTGACACAAAGGATCCTGCAGGGATTTCTTGGGGTGAGAAGGTCTATGAGAGAAGCCATCTCCCCAAACATCTCAAGCACAGTGTATGGTCTAGTCTGCTTATCTTGAACTGCTTGAAGGTCCACTGCCGTACTGCCCATACAGTCTGTTTCATTTGCTCTCAGCATAATAACCTACAGATCATACCATTGTTTTGTCAGCTCTTGACTGACCTCATGTTCTATTTCATCTTGGGCCTAGATCCAGGACTGTCTACAACATTTTGGACTATTCCTTAGCAACATTACCCCAGCCTCGACATAAAAGACTCAAGGAACCTCCGACTAAATTCTGAAGCTCACCCCCTTCTGTAGATCCTCCAAGTGGACAAACACAGGGCACGTCAACAGAGGATCCTGCTTCTTCCTGTGGGCTAATGCTAGCCCCTTAATCTTGTCATTTGGGATATAGTTAAACATTTCAGTGAGCCCACTGGTAGGGGAGTGATACAAATTTACTAATCTTGTAAGTGACACCACATGCATCCCATATCACCTTTATATATGCAGAAATGAAGTTAGTTTCCCTGACCGAAACAACCTGCTTGGAGAACTCTGCTTGAGTAAAGATACCCACCACAGGACAAGCCACTGGAACAAGATTCCCTTCCTCAGAGACGAGGTGGCATGAGCCACCAGAATGTACCTATTACCTAATGAAGTCTTAGTTCTTAGGTGTCCAATAATATGCATTTCCAGCCTTTCAAAAGGTGTCCCGACCCCAGGTAGCAGAATGCTGGGGCCTTGACTTTGGCTTACCTCTAGGTCGACTGGTCATGTAGGAACAGCAGAACTACTACACCCTTGCTCCCATCATAACTCAGCAGAAGAATCTTTGCAGCAAGACATGGAACTTGGTCATGCAAGGTGCACAGCAAAAGGGTATTGTTGGCCATCTCAATCAGGAATGCTGTGTTTACAATTCATGAATATTGAAGTTTGCAAGTCTATCTTGGAGTGTGCTTCAAGCTAATTAAAAAAGGCTTACTGGCCCTACCTGCCAAGAAGATATCAAAGATCAACCGTCCTGGTCCTAGCTACCATCTGGACAAACAGGCTTGAAAACTCGTGGGCAGATTGTCCCAAATGCAACATATCAGAACCACTCTCAGTGACACCCTTTTTCCTCCTCGAAACTTAAAGATGATTTCCTAAAGTTCAGTTAAGATCTTGAAAGCACTCAGCCTATGGACTGGGCTCATCAGACAAGTCGCCAAAGAACCCAAACCTATCCTTCAAGACAGCCTGCATCCACCAACTTTACTTGCCACCAAATTCTCAAATACATAACTCCAGTAGTTGGCTCTTCGGCCCCCACATTTCAGGCTTCATCCAAGTACCCAGCTTTGCACACTGCATCCAGCTATGGAATGGCAGTATCTGGACCAGACATTCTGCCCTAACACCTTCCTTTATTCCTCACCTTCAACCACTCCCAGTTTACAGAGACATATGGCAAAAGCTTAACACAAAATAAAAAAAGGTTGAGTTTGATGACCTTTCATTATATGAAAACCAATTCATGGTGAAAGGCATGGAAGAGCTGCTTTGTAAGAACTTAGTCAAAGTGTCAATTCTGGGACAACCGTTCATGCTGCAGGTGAGGATAGAGGTACATTGCAAGAGCTTTAAAATCAGAAAGAGTAACAACAGCTGTGGTGCTGAGCAGAGAAATGCATCTTTGAAACACTGATGTGTCAATAAAAGGTACATTCGAAAACTAAGAATATAATTTGCTCTGAGTCAGGCTTCCTCAACATTCCTCTGTAATTGTTCCTCTACAGCATTTACATATGTTGGTTGTTTTCGAAAGACAAAGCCTGAATACGGATCTGACACAATATCGGTGTGCGCCAACAACTATACTTAGGGGTTCATATCAAGAATTCATGTCGCCAAGTGTTAACAAAACACCTCCTCCCACACTGCAGAAAGGAGTGGCCTACGTGACACACACCGACAATGTGGTTGGAAAATCATCACCGCACTGCCAACCCAGCCCCCTAAAATGAATACATACAAGACGCCGCTGGGCCATTATGTAAGCGTCCTGGAAGATTCAATTTAAAGTGAGCGTCTGCCACCTTCTCACAGCATGCTGTGACTGGGAAACAACCCGGAGCCTACCGGTGGAAATCCAAGTCTGCGCGCTTTGCCGTGAATGGAAGAGCGTGAAGACAGCCTGTCTCACGGTGCGGCTGTGCAGGGATGCGTGGCATGGCTTCGCAAGGGAAGAAGGGCGTGTTTAACTTAAGAACGCAACGTTAAGCAAAGTGAAAAGGGGATGGAAAACGTGTTAGCCTAAGGTACGGAGTAGGGCACAGGAAATCATCTAAAAGTGCGTTATAAGACTTACTTGCGGCTCTGGGAAAAATAATGTATGGCGTTAAAACTGATATGGAACGTTTTAAGGTGGCGATTTGGTGATGTGGTTTTCAAATCCCCTCACAAACAGGATATGAAGGGTGGGTTAAGGGGCAGGTGTCGGAGATTTCTAGTATGCGGCTTGATTGAAATGTTAGGGGGAAGGGTGCTGAGGGCACATACACAGATCGACGTAGATATTAGTATTACGCTTACGCAGTTGGAGAGATGCGCTTCGATGACCAGCCCTAAGAACTATGAACTTGACAGCGGCATGTTAAAGCTGCAGCCGTGCTCCTACACCTAGCCCACTGGCCCCTTCACTTCCGACCTTGTGAGATGCGACCCATAGTTCCTAATAGCAGAGTTGGCAGAGGGGGTGGGGTAAGACTCCAGCTGCCCACCCCCTCCCCCCTTCACCATGGCTTCTATTAAATGGAATATATTTATGACACCGAATGGACTTTCAACCAGGAGTCCTCGAGCCCCAGTGGACAATCAAGGCGGGGGTTTTTGCCTGCTGTACTGAAATATTCGCTCCCTCTTCGCATTTGCTAATTATAGGAGACCCTACCACTTTCATATCCGGTCGCTGAGTCCAGTGAGTGCCCCCCCTAAAATTAGCTTAGGTGCGTTCCTCCTCCTTCCCAACTTTCTCCTGATGACTCCGGGTGCTCATCTAATGTAACGTGATGCTGGTTACATAGGCGGGACTGGCTGAAGGGGTCACACAGGACACCGAGGCGTAATTCAAAATGCTGCCTCCCCTCTCCCCCCGAAACTTCCGTAGATCTCAGACTGAATGGGGCCCCTGAAGAGTGGGCATCGGGGGTTGCAGCAGACTGTGTTAGCCAATGACAAGACGTGGTGCCACTCAGGAGCTAGGAAAATGAATTCTCTCACACATGACTCCCATGGGGTTCTCAGGAAAGCCAAGGTGAAGCACAAGCAAACAGGACCCCACAATGCAGGGCGGATGCATTGTATATCATTACACAAACATTATTTAAATGACAGCCCTTTGCTGCTCAACGCACAGCTTTAAATAACTGCAAAGTGAGCCGAGCATGGAGTCGGCATCCATTACCGTGATTATTTCCACTCTGCTTCCTACTCTTCCGCTTTCTGGGAAGCCCCCAAACATGATGTACAGGGAGCGCACTCCCAGACAGGGCATTCCCTGAAGAACAGATGGCTATTGATTGCACACATCTCTTCAGACGGCTGCACCTTGGCAGCCTCTGTCCGCGTTAGAGCTGCGCTTCTCACACTTCGGTGCTCCATGGCACCGTCTCCCTATTCACGTGGCTCTTGTGCATCTGTTAATTATGTTTCTATTTACTGAGAGGATGCGTTTTCTGACCAGCGCCAGCTGGCTGCTGGCCCTCTTTCTGCACCGAACCACCAGTTTACAACCTGGAAAACCCGCTTCATTTCGACTGATGAAACGAACCTCCCTCCGCCCCTCACACGTGCAGGTGCTGCGCACGAGACAGGCCACAGGTGCGCACCCTGACGCAGTGTGCACTCTGTTCAGGCAGAGAGCACAGCCGCGCGCCGCTCTAAGGACAGTAGGAATGGAGGTAATGAGGGGTGTTGGGGAGGGAGGAAGGAAAATTGCATACGGTGATTTAGTGCTCGCTCCTGACCTTTTCCACTGGGATGGTAACGCAGCATTTCGTGCAGAGGATTCTGGGACAGGAGACTATACCCAGGACAGGGAAAGAAACCTAGCGATCTGTGTTTCAATCACATCAGTTCGTACCACCACGACTCTCGCTCATTATAGGACACGCCATTCAGCACTGCCCTTTCTAGAACACGGAATCATACTGTAGATCAGTGCTTCAGCCTGTTGTACCTCCACTGCTGACACTAGAGACCCCTATAGCGCTGCCCCTTCTTTTAGCTCTGCATGCACTTTCCTGCAGGCCACATTGCTCCAGTCGAACTCTACCTTTAATGCACAAAGCTGCTGCCTACACAGCACGGACCCTGGAAGACAGACAGACACTGCTGCTTCTAGCCCAACAGAGAACCTTCTTGTAGGACAGTGCTTGAGCCTGGTTCTACCGCCACTGCATAGCACCTCTGCTGACACTACAGTCCCCCAGAGAGTATTGCCCTTTCTAGCTCTGCGTGCACCTCCCTGCAGGTCACCGTGCTTCGGCCGAGCTATTCCCTTACTGCGCAGGGCTGCTGTCTACACTGCATGGGCACTGGCTGACAGACACTGGTGCTTCTAGCCCAGCAGAGAACCCATCTGCATACCAGAGCTGCCGCCGCCTTTATCTCCTCTGCACGGGGGCGTAATGCAGGTCCATGTAGCTCCTACAGTCAGAGGCCATCCTAGCCCTTTAGGGGCCCCATATAGCCCAATTCCAATTATTATCTGGAGATAAGAGGCTAGGGGTACTCTTCGCATTTTGGCAGGAGGGGCCATAATTTTGTGTTACAGCACTGCCTCTGCACAGGGCTGTTGCTCACACTGCCTGGTTCCTGATTGCCTGGTTCCTGGCTGCCAGGCCTGCTCCCCCTTCCGGATCCGCATGCACATTCTTGCATATCACAGTGCTTCAGCAGAGTTCTTCCCTTACTATACAGGGTTGTTGCTTACACTGTATGGGCAGACAGCAGGGTTGCTTCTAGCCCAGCAAGAACTTCCCAGTAGGCCAGTGCTCCGGCGTTATCTCCTCTGCACAGGGCTGCCGCTCACAGTGCCCCGTTCCTAGCAGTCAGGCCTGCTCCTTCCAGCTCTGCCCAGAACTCTCCTTCGGGCACAGTGCTTCAGTCGGGCACTGCCTCCACTACACACATGCGATGTCTGCTCACTTTTAAGGGGCCATCAGCACTCCCATGCTTCCCATGCACAGGGGTTCTGAAAGATGCCGATTTAGTCAAACTGTGCATCTGTCTCACATGGACTCCCTTACACAGGTCACGAATGCCGGGCAACTTAAATTTCGTAGAAAGAGCATCTTCCTTACTTCCGTTGTGATTTCCATCATTTTCTAAGAGCTTGTTGGCTGCATCCAGCAGCAGAAACACAAACGCCCCCGCCAATATGGCCATGTTAAAAAGCACAAAAGGTGGCGCCACGAAAGAGGAAACAATTTCAACAAACACGTTCTTTGTCTGCACCTTGCACGGAATTTGGAGGTGAGAACAAGTGGGACCACGTGTCTACCACTTCACCTTTTGCTCCTCGACCCAGCACCTTTACTCTTGTCCCCAGAACCTTTGCTCCCGCCCCCGGCACCTTTTATCCTGCCCCCAGCACGTTTGCTCCTGCAGCCAGCACCTCTGCTCCTGCCCACGGCACCTTTTATCCTGCCCCCAGCACCTCTGCTCCTGCCCACGCCACCTTTTACCCTGCCCACGGCACCTTTTATCCTGCCGCCAGCACCTCTGCTCCTGCCCACGGCACCTTTTATCCTGCCCATGGCACCTTTTATCCTGCCGCCAGCACCTCTGCTCCTGCCGCCAGCACCTCTGCTCCTGCCCACAGCACCTTTTATCCTGCCCACGGCACCTTTTATCCTGCCCACGGCACCTTTTATCCTGCCCACGGCACCTTTTATCCTGCCCACAGCACCTTTTATCCTGCCCACGGCACCTTTTATCCTGCCCCCAGCACCTCTCCTCCTGCCCACGGTACCTTTTATCCTGCCCCCAGGACCTTTGCTCCTGCCCCCGGCACCTTTGCTCCTGCCTCCGGCACCTCTGCTCCTGCCCACGGCACCTTTTATCCTGCCCCCAGCACCTTTGCTCCTATCCCCAGTACCTTTGCTCCTGCCCCCGGCCTTCTAATAAAACTCCTCACCGGAATTGATCTCCTCCTTATGCAACGCCAAGAGCTCGATGTAAATCAGTACAAATGACGGTCTCCTAAAAAAAACTCTCTGGTTGGGAGCACTAGGCGTATGTCAAGAGCCGCAGTCAGAGTTTTATGTGAACTCCCTGAAAGCGATGAGTAAAGCGCGCCCCTATAACGTGTTACTCGTTAAAGGGGAACGGGTGACTGCCCTTCGCATGTATTAAGCCGGTAGAGGTGTGTTCACTGGCCAGCATTACCGACACCTAACCTGAAGGGCGGACTCTTTGCAGCTGCCAGGTTAGCACAGAGAAGGCGCGGGGATGTGCACATGGGCTGGGACCTGCGACTCCACCTGGCACTCTGGTCGGGCGCCGTTTATGCCTCAACTGTCAGCCAAAATGGAAGTTTCACTCCGCGTTTTATCCCACCTCTTTTTCTTGGAGATACAATGTAATCTCGGCGGTAGAAATACCGAGACCTTCTTACATTACACAACAGTATATATTTCTGAACAGGTGCTGACACGTGGGGATATCTACAGTAAGTGCCACGGAGCTGCGGTTAGCGTCCGAGGGGCAGTTGCATGACACATTCAATATAAAGCGAACCTGGCGATTGTCTGTGGGCGGAATAACGTACAAGGATATAGTTTTGGCAGCAAATTTAGCCAGCAGAGGTTCCCGTTGCAAATTAAGGAATAGGGGTGATTTCACTGGACAGTATTTTTTCAAAATAAAACATTCACTCCAAAAGGAGTAATTGACCCTGGACGGTATGTGTATAACAGTCCAAGGGACCAACAGCATCAATGGGAGCAGCATGGCGAGTACTTACCGCTCTCCTCAATGGACCTTCCTCCAGCCACTCCCGGGATCCTATTCCTTTCCGGGCAGCCTCCTCTTTTTAAGGCTCTCCCCAAAATATGGTCAATCCAGCGGCAGAAATGGTGTCAGTTCCGTGGGATTCCCAAAACCTCTCCGGCGCACCCATGGCGCCTGCTATCCAACCGCGAGTGTCCCTCGGCGACCTCCGTGGTGCCGTTCCAGAGCCCCCGAGGTCTCCTCTCGTGCACCTGCTCGCAGCTGGCTGCCTCCCTGCCCGGGCTGGTGGGGTGTCTGAGGGCGGGGGAGGGAGGATTGAGGCGCAGGACTAGGAGCTGCCTCACTCGCGCGCACACACACTGATCCAGTGAAAAGCAGCGGAGCCTGACCGCTCAGGAAGAGAGAGGAGGGAAGGGAGGCGCTGATGCGCCTGCACCAGCGCAGGCTCCTCGCGCAGGATGTGATGTGCGGAGTGTCCTCGTGCGGGCAGGGCACCACGCTGAACCCCTCACGCACGCAGGCACCCCACGCTCAAGCAGGGGGGCCACCTCACGCGCACCGCGACTTTCCTGGTCAATTTGCACTTCATGTTTCTGTCCCTGGTGGGGAATTATCCCTGAAATATTAAAAGAATTATGCTAGCACATTCAGAGGCATGAAAGACTTGCCAGATTGTGTTCACGGTGCACTTCAGACAGTGTCTCCTCGGTCAAGGGAAGGAATATCTCTTCCATATACCGGTGCTTAGACATCACTCTCATTCTTTGCTTTTCTGCACCACGAATTTTGTATTTTTCCGTGGCACTCTCATATTGAATATGCATTTATTTCAACCAGCTTATTCATTATCAGGCACGAGTACAGGATAATCTACCGCTCGAGAAAAGCATGTCAAAAGAATTTACATTTCATCTCGTGAGAAAAGTGGTTTGTTTATCTTACACCCAACCCCGGTACGACTGTGGTAGTTTGAAAGGAATTATTGCACGGCACACCCCGCTCCCTTGACGCGCCAGGCGGAGCAGCAGATTGCCCCTTCCGGGTTCTCTCTGCAGAGGAGGACAGCAATGACTGAAGACGAACGGTGCTGGCTCTCGTTTTCTGTTAGTCTTGCAAAGCCTCGCGCTCGTCTCTTTATTCACATGCTCACTCTAGTGGCTCCGAAGTAAAGTAACCGGAGACGACTCCCAAGACTGTCTTGCAAATCAGAAATGACAATACCGCATGGAGGATGCATTGCAAATTTATGAGTGGGAGTTCGAGCGGGGGATTCCCTAGTTAGCATTTGCACATCACGCATCTCATGTGTTTATGGGTACTGACAACAACCGCTTTACCGTCTTAGAAATGGTCAGGTTTTTACTCCACTATAGCCAGAAATAAATCCTACAAAGTTCTGACTTGGAGGGTAGCATGCCCAAAACTGGTGGGGATGTAGGGTAAAGGGTGAATATATTCTCTCCAGGAGATAAAAAGAAAATACGATATCACACAAATGCATTAGTACTACACCTTACACTACTGGACATTATATGCAGCTTCCCATGCAGCAATGCCTCTGCATATTTGCAAATGGGAATTCACAAAAGGTTCCAGCAGTGTACATTGAAACCTTCAACTATTGGAGGCTTCCTGGTGTACTTCTGGGAAGCATTGGGAATCCACAAACGTAGTAATTCTACACCCATACGAGGCAATAACTCTGCGAGCAAGGATTTATGATTAACTGTTGTGAATTGGGCAGATGTGTGCACTCTCTACCCAGACCTGTCACCGTGAAATAGCCCACAGGTAGGCCAGTTGACCTCTATCTGTTTTCTTGCTCCTGAGGTTCACAGCCTATCTCTATGAGTCCTGGAGCCAAGATAAATCTACCAGGAGGGCCACATTTCTTGGGTATCATTACTGGCATCCACCATGGAGGCTCTACATGTGGTTTCGAAGGGCAAAACACCGAGATTAGTCAAAATCATGGAACAGGAAGTGCCATCTTATTGGTACTTATTAAAAAAAACCCTCTTGTTGGATAGTAACAGTCTTTGTTGGCTTACCCCATCCCTGCAATTATCTCCTTCTTCGCTGATTCCCTCACTACCACCCTCCAACGTTGCCCCTCATCTTTTCTTAGCCCATCTCTCACATTTATTTATATTAAGGCATTACTCATCTCAATGAAGAGTGTCAGAGCACTTTACATCAAAAATATATACAGAGACAATGAGTCATACAAGTGTGTAAATCAATGTGTAGGAAATGGACTTAAGCCAATGAGTTCTAGAAGATATAGGAGCCACACACCATTCATACAAGTAGGCATTATATGTTAAGAGTGGTGGTCTGGAGAAACAAAGGGGAAGATTTACTAAGATTTCACACAGCATATTAGCCAAGTTGCTGTTGTGTGAAAAGGAGAGAGAGGACAACAGCACAATATATTCGAAGATATGGTGCTGTTGCTTTCTCTTCTAGTGCTGGCGTACCTTAGGGTGCTTTGCGCCAATGCACAAACTGTTGCACTATAGCCAGTGCCACTGGAATTACGCAGCAGGGAGGGCCAAATTATGCTACACGGTTGAGTAGATTATGTGGCAAGAAAAAGCAAATTATGCAGCAAAATGAGGACCATCTAGTGATAGTATTACTTCATTATTGTTTCATTTTTAGGTCGAGCATTCAAGACCTCTTGTATATACTTTAGTATATACTTATTATATACTTATATGTGTATGTACTTTGTGGGTTCTGGAGATCAGCCCTAGGACATGTCTGCTTCCGCCTAGGGACTTTTTTTCTGTTCAACTGCCTCTATTTAACTGTTTTGATAGAAAACGACCAGCAGAGGTCAGTAAAATACTAGAATTGCTTTCTGCTGAGGGAATTTCTTTTTTTAAATTTTCTGGCAACTGCCTCTATTTAACTTTCTTGATAGAAAACGACCAGCATAGGTCAGTAAAATACCAGAATCACTTTAGCATTCTCTAGATTCCAGTCCATAGAAATTGTCTTCCACGAGCACCCGTAGACAATATTTTTTTCAAATCCTGTATTTTAAGTGATATGACCACCGAAAGCCCTGATTTTATATTAAAAACAGAGCTTTCGACCATACCATTTCCCGCTGAAAGACAATATTTCTCTCCATGTGTTGCCATACCTGGCGTGTCACACAGTTTGGTGCTTACATTCCCTCCATGTTAAAGAACAGTAGATGTTTCAGCACCGAGGCTAATGTGCTGCATAGCTAAATACATAAAAGGTCGCAAAGGCAAGACCGATTGCATTGCAAATGCTTGTTACACTTGTTACCACTGTTTGGGCATTGGTTGCATCTCATTAGTACCAGCTGAACTCCCACTTGTAGCAATAAGCAACAGAATAGCGACCAGTCAACATTTGCAAAGGACCTTCCGCTGCACAACAACATGTGTTGCTGCGTTTTTAGTAACTTTTGAATCATTTGAGCAAGAAATTGTTCTTTGCTAAAATCTGCAGATTATGCAGCAGGTGTAGGATTATGTGGCAAATCTACAATTCTGCAAAAAAAAAAAACACAGCCACACAATCGCATAACTCCAGTGCCCCTGACCATAGTGCAAGGGTATGTGCATGATGTCAAACATGGGTTTTATACTGGAAGGGTACCCTTCCAGCACACAAGTCTATTCTTTGACAAAGTTTAACACTTAACGACTTTGTATGTGTAGTGTACAATGCAGCACACAAGCAACGTTGGAAAGGTTTGGAGAAAATGAATATTTTCTCAAACTTTACACCTGCCTCATGGAGATGTAAATTTGTTAATTCAAATCTATTTCTACAAAAAATTGTAGATGGGGATTAGCGTCAAAATCCAAGATGGGTGGATAGGAACATTCATGTACCACCCACTGCATGCCTCTGTTAGTTTGTTAGAAATGGCCCTTTCTGCAGGGTCACCCCAAACTTTTAACCTTCCTCATCCTCTTTTGCCGATCTTGTTTTTGTTGGCTTCAGGGCTCTGGGCACTTTACCTCTGCTAGCCAGTGCAAAATGCACGTGCTCTCTGCTTAAAACATGGTAACGTTGGCTTATCCACAGTTGGCATATTTGATTTACTTTTAAGTCCCCCTAGTAAAGTGCACTACATGTGTCGAGGGCCTGAAACTCAAGTGCTACTAGTGGACTTGCAGCACAGCTTCTGTCACCCATTTAAGTAGCCCTTTAAACATGTGCAAGGCCTGCCACTGCAGAGCCTATGTGTTCAGTTATAACCTACTTGCCAGGCTCAAACCTTCCTTTTTATTGCATATAGGCCACCCCTAAGGTAGACCCTGGACAGCCCATGTGCAGGGTGTAGAGTATTTAAAAAGTAGGACATGTACTTCTAAGTTTTACATGTCTTGGTAGTGAAAAACTCTTCAATTCGTTTTTCACTATTGCAAGGCCTATCTCTCCCATAGGATAACATTGGGATCATTTTATTACAGTTTATAAGTGTAATTTCCAATTGGGAAAATATGGGACCCCCAAATTTGGTGTCTCTGGAATCACAATTTAAAAGCACAACTTATGGTGAAGTTGGTTTTTAAATTTCAATTTTGAAACTGCCACTTTTAGAAAGTTGAAACTCTGAAAAAAACCTGGCTACTGTTTCGTGGTACTGCTATTTAATTTGTACAGACACACTACAAGAACCAACGTTTGAATCCCCTTAAATCTGGTTCTTTATTTAACCTTTTCTTTTGCATTTCAGAACTACTTTTGGATTATTTCATAAGCGTCTGAATATGAAGGAAACATAATTCATTTCAACACAAATAAACATAATTATACCAATACGCAAACAATAATACTGTGACAAAAAATGTGTAACATTTAAAACATACAATAATGCACCATTCTCTTTACACACTGGTTTTTACAATAGTCCCTTTATTCTTAACATTTGTACAAAAAGGGCGTAAATCACAGGAGGTGCCAATCTCATAACGCAGTTTTTCGAATTTATAACAACCCTTTAAAATTTTGCTATTTATCAAAAACGGGCGTAAACGACCAAAAAGTGCTAACGCGTTTCAAGTCCCAGTGAAACTCGTGGGGCTCTCATCAGGGCTTCTGACTTTCTAGTCTGACTTATTGTGCAGATGAGATCTAGTGGATAAACATAAATAAATGTGTGTCCGTGCATTGTAAAACCATCTCCTTCTCTCTGTTTATGTACACCGTATAATGTGAGAATTACCTGCTGGCTACAGCTTGTTGTTCACCAGTTTTTGGGTTTGACATGGGTTATTTCATTTTCGGTGGGAGGCTGTAAGGAAAAAGGATCAGCTATTTAGTGCTAGAGGGTAACTAAACTGCAACTTTTAAAACATTTTGGCGGTGTGGCTAAGCCGCGTACCTGAATCATAAAGGGCGGCGTCTCCCCTTTCATGTGAGCTATTCTCGAATTGCGTTTGCAGGAATGTCCGGATTAATTCTTTTCCTGCAGATGACATTTCAACAATATTTTGAGTTGCGTGTGCCCACGATACATTGTTAAAGTTGCTAGTGCGCTGCAACATGTTGTTATTATCTTACTTTTGAGGCGTGTATCCTTGCCTGGAACCTTCTTTCCTCTCCCGTTTCCTGTGTGACCGTTCACGGCATTGTGGTTCTTAAATCTTTGTCATTGGCATGTTTCACGTTCTTGATAGTTCCGTCATCTCATTCAGGCCAGAGACAGTACAATTAAATTTTAGGATAAGATACGCTTCTTTTTGGAGGAGCAGTTCATCCAGATCACCTCCGCTTGCATTTAGCGCAACTCCTGTTAAAACAGTCCATCTTAAATCCTTTTCACCTGTGATTTCTTTCAATATAATGGGAAACCATGGGCGCATTTAGCACTTTCTTTTTTATTCTCCAACGGTGCCTTCTGCCTGTCTCTGAAATACAGATTTGGGCTGGGTGACAGCTGACTTCCTGCATTCCCTCCAGAAAGTCACACACAAAGAAAGGGTAGGTGTGACTGAGTGGCTATCTGCATGCTGCTGGGTCATCCTCAGTAGGATGGGAGGGCGGAGCTGACACACCTGAAAGGGCCTTGTCCTGTCCCTCACAAAGGGTTACATACCTCTCTCTAGTGAGTCTGGAGCTAGGCCAGGAAAGAAGGGGACTCTGTGCACTTCAAATCATCTCTTTGAAGTCTCCCCCACTTCAAAGACCCATTTGGGTATAAGTACTAGACCTCTGACAGCACCAAATCAGAACACTTCTGGAACTGAGGACATTCTACCAGGAAGAAGGAATGGAGCGCTGCCAGGAGGGACTGCCACTTTGCTGAACTGCTTTGTTGTGTTGGCCTGCTGCCCTCTGGCCTGGGAGTAAGAAGCATTGGACCTGCATCTCTACATCCCAGAACCTAAGTATCTCCAAGGGCTTGTTGGCTTGCCTCCCGTATTCTGAAACCTCAGGGATATGAAAGACTTCTATCTTCAACCTGAAAACAGCACCTGGACTCTGTCTGCTGTGAGTCCTGCTTTGCTAAGTGGTGCCAATCCAACCCTGGGCCCTTGGAAGTGAGTTTAAAGTGCTGCATCTGTGAAAATCCACGCATCGACGATGTTACGCCGATTGGAACCGGCACATCTCCCTCAACGCGGATGCATCGCTGCTGTTGATTGGACCACAAACTTTGCATCACCTCGAGGCTTCAACACATCTTTGACATTGCACGGCTCGGTGCCTACACATCGCTTTCAACCCAGCGATTCGATTTCGACGCATCAATTTGGTGCTTCTCGCCCTTGGTGAGTGTTGATGCTGTGCAGCTCGGAACCAACACCTCGCCTTCCTCAAAAGGATCAATGATGATGCATCACCTTCTCTGCTCCATGCATTGTGCTCAGCATCGATGCATCCAAGGTACTGTTTCAGCAGACCAAGGCTAGTCCCTGCATCCAACCCGTGCTACAATGCGGTCGGCCTGAACTTTAGGATCTGACCCAGTCAAGTGTGACGAGATAGCCCCAGTTGGCGCTATTTATTTCTAAGCACTGCAAGACAGTTTATTCTTTAAAAATTCATGTCTTGACTTCTACGTATTGAATTTTTGTCATTTTGGTCTTGTATTATTCATAAAAATACTGGTTATTTTTCTAAACTGGTTTGGAGTCCTTCTGTGGTGTTTTCACTTTGTTAATGTGTGTTATGTGCACAATTAGGTTACACATTGCTTCTTAAGTTAAGCCTGACTGCTCTGTGCCAAGTTACCAGAGGGCAAGCACAGGTTAATTTAATGTGTGTTACTGACTTACCCTAATTAGGATTGTGATTCCTGCATGGACAGCGTGCATACCTCTGTCAATTAGAAACCAAATTTCTAACATTGGTGATCAGCAGTGAGGATATGACTTGTATTTGTACAATACATACAGTGATTGATGCACACTACTATCCATATCTTAGACCAAATTCAAACCTTTTTAAATTCTCCCTGATTGGCATTTTAAATTGTTTCCAAAATCATGTCTCTGTATGAAGAAGCAGCATCTGCACCTGTATAAATGGATTTTGAGCTGACCAAGCTGGAGACCTACAATGTAGCCCAGCTCAAGGGTTTCTGAAAAGGGTTTGAGCTTTCTACTAAGAGCTTCACCAAGAAGGTGGAGCTGCAAAAGGCGCTAAGGGCCTGGATATAAACTCGCGATGCAGTACCTTTGAGCCCAGAGGAGGAGGATGGGCAAATGGATGATGATGAATAGCTGGACCAGGACTCACCGGAGAATCTGGGACTGCCTGTGAATTAATTAGTTGGAGAAGGAAAGGAAATACGTCCTCTATAAGAATTTTGTATATCTCCCTTGAGAGAGAATCATTCCCAGCTACCTTATCCATTGGAATGGATTTGATTAGCTATTGAAGCTCCATTATTGTAACTGAAGCTTTTAACATCTTGACTTGGGGAGGTGATGGGGAAGGAAATGGTATTGTATCAAGGTATTGTTCATTTGCTTCATGGTGTATTGGAAAGATGCTAGTAATATGAATGAAAGGCATTCAAAATATTCAGCATAGTTAAGCATGCATATGCATCCAAGTCCTTCACTTCCCAAACGGATTGAGAGATGACATGGCCTTGCACCTGCATTGCTAGGAAAGCCCCTGCTTTGTCGCCCTCTTCATACTTAAGAATTGATTGATTCTAATTTGCTGACTGGCTCTCACACTATGTTGCAACCTTAGCTGGGATTTATTATGTATTCATTTCACATAAGTATGCAGATGTGCTGAAGGTAATGATTCTACTTCAGATGCATGCTGGTCTTTAAGCCAAACAAAGTCATACCTAAGATAGTCTGCTACTGTGTGATATGTTGTGTGCTGTCTTCAGGTGTGTTGCATTGTAAAACCCCATATAGCTGCCTTCATAGTGGCCCAGATAATAGCCTTTTCAGTAAGGAACATCTTTATATAAGTCCTTAGTACTTGCATGTGTGCTGTGTCTTTTAACAAAGTTTGTCTGCCCCTGGTGACCTATGAATTCTGTTTCGAAACGCTAACATAAGATCTAAAGGTACAGTGCCGTAATTGGACACCCAAATAGGATGATATGTACCTATGATGTTTCTAATAAAGTATGACTTTATTAAATAATAACCCATTCTAGATTATTGCTGATGTGCTATAGAGTAGAAAGAATATGCACTTGTTTGGGGATAACTCCATCTATAGAGATCAGCAGCATCTAAAGTTTGACAGATAGAGGAAATAGCACCTGTTCTTGGGTCATACATGAATGCAACTTAGTGTAGTGGTATCAAGATGCTGAGAGCTAATGTAGTTAAACCCCTTGCTATTATATAACTACAAGTAGTAGTGATAATGTTTTTAACATTTGGTTGAAATGTGTATTTTCTTTGCTTTTCTTACAAGAAGGCTTAACCTTTGTCTTTGATAGACCTATGTGTTATGCAGAGGATCTTCAAAGACTGGATGGAATGACAATCAGGAATTTTTACATGTGGTGAGATGTGGTACCATAGGTGTACATGCCGACATTGTCTCACCATGCCATTCTGAATTCATTGTAGCCACTTCAAGTGCAGTGACAGCCTCTTGTAGAGTCTGTTTGCAGGGTTAATATGTGATAAGATGACCAAAGTGGTTCCCTGGAGCCTCTTTGGGAAACCCTTACAAGGTTTGGCTTTCTGTTGTATGATGTGAAAGGCACCTCTTTTATTTTTGGAGCATGAGAAAAGTAGAAATTCATGAATACTCCCAAGGAGAAGTGTGGCTCAATGGTTAGAGCGGCAGACCCTGATGCAGAGATCTTGCCCGGGACCAGGGTTCAATTCCCGCCTCGGCGGGTCTTGGGCTCAATTTCCTCGGACCTGATAATTCTCGCCTCGGTGCCTATTCTAATCATGGGTCCCACTCTGCAACTCTGGGCAATAGCTTGCTTAATCTCCACAACGGCCCCAACAGCGCTGGGATGCCTGGCTTCACCCTGGGGGTGCCCAGGAGTGGACATTTCACAGGGAAAAGCCAGGAAGGGTTCCACAGCGGTATGCGTACAGCGCCTGGACACCCCTTTGGGGGTATGGGTGTGCTTTACAAGTACAAATTTCAAGTTCCGCACATCTGTCAATGTTGTTGATGTTTCTCCAAGTTCCCATCGTCATACTGTATGTGAATGGTAGTTCTTCAGATCTCCACCGTAGATGTATTAATACGGTAAACCGTCAGACCTAGCTTAGGGAAATAAAATGATCTTTTTCATTGGGAGGCGCTGCTTTCAAAAATAGGAGACAGATAAGAAGGCTGGTAGAGAACACCCAGGGGCAGCAAAGCTTTAAAATCACAAGCAGTGTAAAACAACCGTGATTCCATCCAAGGCTGCCACAGGAGAAACCAAGCAGGGGCGCAGCTTCTAAAATAACAAAATTAATCGAAAACTGTGGGATCCATTTAAAGTGGTAATGAAATGAAACCAATAGTAGGCGTGACTTCCAAACCCCGAAAATACTCCAGGGCATGCAACAAGTGATGGCACAGGTTTGACAACTGTCAATTGTACAATTCTATGGAGTCTGCCCTAGTGTGGTGATAGTGCACACTGAAGCGGTAGTGTCTACAAGATGAATTAAACATCTTTGTAATCTACCCAGTTAAATTAGGGTGCAACCCACAAGAAAGGATAGTTTCATAAACAATCTATTGTTGAGAGCATAGGCATGACTACCTCCGAGGAGCAAAAATGCATTCACAAGAGGAGGCATAACGTGTAAAACAAAAACACAAGTTCCATTAATCTGCTATGATATCAAGCCAAGCGAGGTGCACTTTCCAAAAAACTGAAGTTGTAAGAAGATTCATAGGGCCAGATTCAAAGGTAAACTTACACTTTTGTGTAAGTTTACGATTGCTTTCTAGTCACAAAGGTATTTTACGAGTAGTATTCTTAGGGCTGCTGAGTCTCCGCACATAAAAAGATGGGACTGTCCTATCTTTTTATGTGCGGAGACACCGCAGTCTTAAAGATGCTACTCGTAAAATAACTCTGAAGCAAACAATTGTAAACTTGCACAAACGTGTAAGTTTACCTTTGTGAATCAGGCCATGTGAATTCATTCGAGTGCAGCAGCTTCCAACAGTAATCAGTTTTATATTAATGCTCTGCGGGGTATACATTAAAGCAGCAAATTAACAAACCCAGTGTATGGTACAATTACCAAGAACTACAATTTGTGGGTGCAAGCATTGTCTCCAAAACAAGCATTGGCATAGCCAATAGGTCTCGCCTTTGGGACCTTATAAGTATTTAGCAGCACATTTTCCTGGGTGCTACAACATCTACTGTTTATTAACGTGGAAACTTTGACACTAATAGGCACATTGTAGTACTGCATTGAGAAGTACTTATTTAAAGTGATATTTTTGTACAACTGCTAGCCTGAACCCGCATATCTGAAAGTCCATTTATACGTAATAATGAGGAAAAAAGAGAGACACCAATTCTCCTTATGCCCTCTCTGCTTTGAGGTGTAACAATCAATCACACAAGTGTCAACTAAGGCACAAAAATGCACACCAGCAACTACATCAACAACAATAAGTGTCAATTTAACATTCATGTAAAAAGCACTCTTACCCACCACACTTTTGTGTCGATGAAGGTGGTCCCCTAGTTAGGCTGGAGCAATATAAAATAAAAGTCTATGCCTGCAGGATGAATCTGAATTTTCCGCTGAAAGAACAGCTGCTCTTATAAAAGGTTCCTTTCTTGTTAATTATGCGAATTGAAACCTGTGTGCCTCTCTCACAGTCCTGCTGGCCTGTTTACCTTCCACCCCGCGAGGGAGGAGCTCTGCACCAAGGGATGGAGCCTAGGCCGATGATGGACAGGGGGGCTTGCCCTACGCGAGCCATCCACAGCCTACCACACGCACACACAGAGGCTGCATGTAAAAGAGTCATGCGCTCCCGCCCAGCCCCGCCTCGCCTCTACACAGGCAGACATTGCAACACACGGATACGAGCTACGAGGCCTGCTTCTCAGGGCCGTGGCTGTCTGAAGGGAAAAAGCGACAATGCAAGGCAGGCCTAGTTCTCTCAGTGCCCTAATTTTTATTTAAGAAGTACAAATCCAGCACATTGCAACTCACTACAGTATTCAACTTCCACCAGCATTTTCAGTCCGCGATAATACCGCCAGTTTGACAGCAGCGAGCAAGACATTATTAGTGGCAGTATAGTAGTGTAAACATTTCCTGTATCACGTATGTCGGGGATAATACCTGCACAGAGCCGGACTGGGAACCAAAAAAAACAGCCCATGACGAAAATGTTCATACCAGCCCCCTCCATTTCTCCTTGCTTGCTCATCTCTCCAGCCGTTTACCTGGGGAAGCTGGAGAAAGTGACAACAGCTCCAGCAGCGCTCTCACCCCCTCCTAAAACCGCCAACCAAGACCTCCATCCCACTGGGGAAATGCCCAGTGGAAAAAACGTACAGGACTGCGCCTGTAACCCGGCTTGCCCTTTGGTAGCCCTGGAACTCTGCTTGCACCCCTGCTTCAGGGATTATGAAGGAATGCCAGGAATAGAAGTAAATAGACTTCTGTGTACTGTTGTATGTCACAAAATACACTGTCGCACTGAACACAAATATGTGTAAGGGCTGTTGTCATGTCATGACTGGGTTCGAACAGATTCGAGTGGCTCAGGTCTGAAGAAACCCTGCCGAAGAACAGTTTGACAGGGGCCTTTCACGATAGCCAATCAGAAAAACGCAAGTCGAAGAGAATGTCCGGTTTCACCAACATGTCAGTACAGCAATAACGAGTGGGCGCCAGCGTTGCCCAGTTCATGTTGCATGAGTTTGCAAGCTGTTACACTTTACCGCTCGTTTTTTTTAAGTAAAATAACACCTGACTGCGGGCACTCCAGGCTCACTACCGAAAAAAATACAAAGAATTAAGTCTGAAATATAAACATCGCTTGGAGTATGGTAACCTCCAAATATCTCGTAACTCACGTGCATGGCTTCTGCTGCGCATGCTGCCTTTCAGCACATCATCATTTTGAAAGGCTCGTTTAACTGATCTGGGCAGTGCAGGTTTACAACATTCATGTAGCGCTTTCAATGTCTGCATCTTTGTAATGAGGCTGGGTCAATGCATCGGTTGTAGAAACTTCCGAAAACCTACTCGATCACAGGTGGAGACCGAAAATGTCACTGGCTCAACCTTTCATCCATCCCAGGCCGATAAATGGGCACCACTGATATGGACAGCAGCAGAGTCCAGTATTCAAGGCATTTTGATACCGAGCATCTATGTAAGCCAAGTCACCACAGGCTTCAGTTGTCTCTCTTGACGACCTGTCGATCATTTAAGTCCCCTTCCTGACGTCACCTTCAAAATATTCATCCAGGCGAAAGAACGTCAACTGAAAGTTCAAGGTCGCCCCTCATTAAAACTCTGTTAGGTCGAGAGCCATCCATTGTTTGGCCTGCGAAAGGGAACGTTTATTTGTTCTGCAAACTTAACACGCGTAAAAAAGAACTCGACACAATCTATGAATAAAGCTGTTACCCATCTAAATGTAGGCAAAATCATGCTAAAATTCTGAGGGCAAGAGCACAGACCAAGGCACGGGTAAAAATGGATCGTTTTCTTTTTTTTTTTCTCGACCATGCCCTCGCTTTAGAAACCAGCTGCGCGGCCGAGGCTGCTGGCCCTTGTAACTCTCTTGGCACCGAGTCAAAAGCTGATAAGCGTTTGGGTGAGACAGCTCAACTGCTGCGCTGGAAGAAAAACAGCTGCCATGATTGCAGTTTGATTGAGAGCGCCTCGCGGAAAGGGGGGAAAGAGAGGGAGATAGAACAAGTGCGGGCGCGAAAGTGAAAGCGACATGTCCGAGCGAAAGTAACATGATCCACAACAGATGGCCCCCTGCGCGCCGCTGCTCGCTCCCGACAGCTGGAGGCTGTGGGAGTGAACATTTACAGAAAAGGTGGGACATGCACCCGCCTTTGGCCAATTGCGTGCTTTCATTTTTGAAAGCCACACGCAAAGGCCAATAGAATGTGTGGAAAATAAAAAGCCACACGCACAAGTTTACCGAAAGTCTGGAGTGATTCCAAGAGGCCCTCTCCTAGAGCAGCGCATGCGCGCTGCGCTAGACTCGACCTAAAAATGCAGTTGTGTTCTGTAGGATGCACCCAAGAGTGGCATAGGTGCAAATCCACAGAAAGGCAACGATTAAAAATTCGTATATAAATTCTGTGGAGTCCACTCAGGTGAGACAAGGGTGTAAGCTCACGGGTATGTGTGGCTTTTTAAAAAAACAACTTGCTGTATTAAGATTCCATGAGGTCCTCCCGGCCAGGTGATGTGCAAATGTCTGTGATTAAATGACTGCCACCAAAAAAGTTCTACTAAGTTCCTATGGTGTCCACTCCAGTCTGTAGAAGATGCAAACCCCAAGAAGTCACAGCTTGCAAAAACTGCCACACATGTAAATTCTATTGGTTTACCTAAGCATCTCTAACTAAGTGAGTACATTTGAATAGTGGTTCTCCTTTGATGTATGGACATGGAGGCTTTCATCATTCAGGTATGTATGATTTCTATGAGATAGAAATTTTGACTGTGTGTGGCATGCAGAGTAGAGTTCCAGAGTGTGTAGGAGACCATTGCATCATGTAAAGTATGCTTGGAACTTAGAAGATGTCCATGTATTATGTGCAAGGTGTGTACAAAAGAGGTAGATATGTGGCGGTATGTAGGCCAGCTGAAGTTCATTGGTAGAGTTCTGTGTGGGCCTCCATATTCAACATAGCAGATGTAGGGTGCACTGGCAAAGATATATGTGGATCTCAGAGTATGATATAATTGAGGGCAGACCAGAGTTGTACTGACAAGAGGCCTTATGTTGAGGCCTATTCACAAAGGTATTTCCCACATATATATTTGCTCATGTGTAAAATTACTCCAAAGTGTAGACTTAAATAACACCACACTCTGAAACCAGGGGGAGGAGCCAAATTTATGAACATAAAGTTACTACTAGTAACTTTTCACACGTAGGCAGAGGTCTTCGCCACCAGGGCAGAGAGCTCTCTGTGACAAAGTATAGAGAAAAGTAAAAATGTTTATTACAATTAAAAATTATTTAGAAAACATATGTTAAATATTAATATCAACTAAATGTAAGTATTTTTTAACCTAGAACAAACAATTACAGCACTATTATCTTAAAAGTGAAATAAAAATGAATTAATTTACATATATTTAATCAATGTAAAATTATTTAGTTAAAGAATTAGTAACATATTTATTTTTATTTAATATGTACTAAAAACTGCCAAAAGTTGTGTAGTTAATGTTTATTAAGACATTTATAAAAAATATATCATAATGTTTATTTTTTATTTTATGGAATTTCGAAAAATATTAAACAAAGATGTATGTAGTTTTTAAAAAGTCGAAATATGTTAGTTTGTTTTAACATTAATTAATTATGTTAGTTTGTATTAACATTAATTCATAAGGGATTTTATTTTAAGTCTCTGTCGCTGTTATATTCCAGTAGTTGGTTATGTGTAGTGTTGGACTTACTCCAGGTCTGAGCTGGAGTACATTTATGACTGTATTGGGACCTTTTTGGCTGCAATAGATTTAGGAATGCAGTTTGTCAACAGCAATGGTCCTACTCTTTTGTGGATAGCATTGGGCTTACTTTTTTGTGGGAGGATATCTGTCCCTCCCTAAACCATTCCTTAGCCCTCCCTAAATCCCTAACATTTGGTAGTAAGTATTCCTCCTTTTCCAGCCACTCCCTATCTCTCCCACATTTACTAATAAAACATAAGCTTACGTTTGTAGAGATCTCCCCAATCGGTGCTGCAATCTCTGGAACTGGGGAGGCGATCTCTACAATCGACTGGAAATTTCTGCACAGAAAAGATAGGAGTGGGGAAGGTCTCCGCCTGTGGGTTTGTGAATAGTATTTTGTATTACATGAGTAGTACTACAAAGTGCAGTTTGTGAATATGACCGGTAGAGTTTAGCAGATGGCTAATGCGGAAAATATCCCATCCTCCATATTACAAATGTCACAGGCTAAAATGCATTTGTAATTAGGCATGGGTAAATGTGAAATTTCATGTTACGCTTGTTACATGACATTCCAGAAATTATGCAACAACACATATTATAGCATAGGAGTGTTGGAACAATGTAAACAACAAGAAAGCAAGTGGCTTTTGTTCACTCAAACTGTGTTTTCACACTTTTTGGCATGAAATGTGTTCTAACATCAAGAATTCATGCAAGGGCATATTACACTGTCAATGTGCTAAATGCATTTGACATAATTTTTCATTATTTTACTGTAAATAAGCAAAAGCAAAATACCCGAATTTCCTACATCCCTACCTGTAATACCACAGATGGGACATCTGCCTCATCTGTGATGGAGTTTCCCATCCACCAAACTCTAAATAAGGCCCAATGACCTCAATACCATGCATGTAAGGGCATCAAGATAATCAGACACCATTGTGGGGACTTTAAAATGACCACACACCTTCCCCTTGGGGACATCAAAATTATCACTTACCATCCCTGCAAGGACTTCTATACGATCACACTCCATCCCTTTAGGGATTTCAAGATGATAACATAGAACATTGTAGGGACTTCAGTATGATCAAACCCTATGCCTGTAAAGGCTTCAATATGATCAAACACCATCCTAAATTCATGTGGAGACTTCGATATGGTGACACCTCTTACTTATGATGACTTCTGTGTGATCACACAACATCAATCAATCAATCAATCAATCATGCGTTTGTTAAGCGCTACTACTCACCCGTGAGGGTCTCAAGGTGCTGGGGGAGGGGGAGGGGGATTTCGCAGGTTCCAGTCCATCAAGGAGGGGGTCTGTCGAAGAGCCAGGTTTTGAGGTTTCTTGTGAAGATGGGGAGAGATGTTGTCTGTCTGAGGTGGAGAGGGAGGGCGTTCTAGGCTCTGGCCGCGAGGAAGGAGAAGGAGCGGCTGCCTGATCTGGTCTTTCTGGTGCGGGGGACCACGGCGTAGGAGAGCTGGGCTGATCGTAGGGTCCTTTGGGATGCGTGGAATTTGAGTCGGCTGTTCAGGTATGCTGGTCCGGTGTTGTGGAGGGCCTTGTGAGCGTGGGGGAGCATCTTGAAGGTGACTCTAGCTTCGATGGGGAGCCAGTGGAGTGTGCGCAGGTGCTGGGAGATCTGGCAGTGTCTTGGCAGGTTGAGGACCAGTCTTGTGGCGGCGTTCTGGATGTTCTGTAGCTTGCGTGTGAGGCCTTTGTTTATTCCGGCGTAGAGTGCATTGCCGTAGTCGAGTATTGCTGGTGACCAGGGCGTGAGTGACGGTCTTTCTGTGTTCGAGGGGGATCCATTTGAAGGTCTTGCGTAGGAGGCGGAGGGTGTGGAAGCAAGAGGACGAGACGGCGTTGATCTGGCGGTCCATTTTTAGTTCGGAGTCCAGGATGATTCCCAGGTTGCGTGCGTGGTCCGTGGGGGTGGGCGTACTTCCGAGGGCAGGGGGCCACCAGGTGTCGTTCCAGGCGTCAGGGTGTGGGCCCATGATGAGTACTTCTGTTTTGTTGGTGTTTAGTTGAAGGCAGCTGTTTTTCATCCATTTTGCGACGGCTTCCATGCCTTCTCGAAAATTGTGTCTGGCGGTGTTGGGTTCGTTGGATAGGGAGAGGATGAGTTGGGTGTCGTCTGAGTATGACACAATGTTGAGTCCGTAGGTTCTGACGATGGGGGCGAGCGGAGCCATGTAGACGTTGAAGAACGTAGGGCTGAGGGATGACCCCTGGGGGACTCCGCAGGTGGTTGGTGTAGGGTCCGAGAGGAAAGGGGAGAGTCTGACCCGCTGCGTTCTGCCAGAGAGGAAGGAGTGGATCCAGTCGAGGGCCTTGTCTTGAATCCCTGCGTCATGGAGTCTGCATATTAGGGTGCAGTGAGAGACTGTGTCGAACGCTGCTGAGAGGTCGAGGAGGATGAGGGCTGCTGTTTCTCCTTTGTCCAGTAGGGTGCGGATGTCGTCTGTTGCGGCGAGGAGGGCGGTTTCCGTGCTGTGGTTTTTTCTGAAGCCGGGTTGGGAGGAGTCGAGGATGTTGTGCTCTTCGATTAATGTGGCGAGTTGGCTGTTGATGGCTTTCTCGATGACTTTCGCTGGGAAGGGGAGCAGGGAGATGGGTCTGTAGTTTTTGAGGTCGGTGGGGTCCGCCGAGAGTTTCTTGAGGAGGGGGTTGATCTCGGTGTGTTTCCAGTCGTCGGGGAACCATGCGGTTGCCAGGGAGTGGTTGATGGTGTGGCGGAGCATGGGTGCGATGGTGTCGGCGGCTCTGTTGAAAATGTGGTGGGGGCAGGGGTCCGTGGGGGCCCCAGAGGGGATTGAGTTCATCGTCTTCAGTGTGTCTTCGGTGGTAAGGGCTGTCCAGTTGTCGATCATTGGCTTCATGGTGTCGGGGGTGGTTGGTGAGGGTTCAGTGTGTTGGCTGTCTTCATCGAAGTTGTCGTAGATGCTCTTGATTTTGTGGTGGAAAAAGGTGCTGAGTTTGTCGCAGAGGTCTTGTGAGGGTGGGATGTCGGTGGACTCGCTGGTAGGTTGGGCGAACTCCTTGATGATGTTGAAGAGTTCTTTGCTGTTGTGTGTGTGTGGGTGGAGATTCTGTCTTCGATCGCTTTTTTCCTTGTTTTTCTGATGAAGGCTTCGATATGACAGTGCACCATTCTTGTGAGGGCTTCCCTATGCCCATATCGTCCTTGTGTGGGTTTCAATATGATAACACACCATCTCTGTGGGGTTTTCACTATGGCACATTACCGCTATTCAGACATCAGTACAATAAGACACCATGCCCATGAGAACTTTAATATGATCACACAACTACCCAGTGACAATATCAATATATTCACACATCTTCCCTGTTTGGTCCTTACTATGATCACACAAAATATATAATAACACAGAAACCTTTGAACACGTCAGAATGACGTTATACAATGCCTGTGAGTGACTTAGTATAATCACACACCATCCCTGCATCCATGTGGACACTTCAATATGATTACACACAATACACCTAAGGACCTCAATACGAATACACCCATCCCTGTGAAGGTTTTAGTATGATCACACAGCATCCATGTCAAAGTTTCAGTATGATCATACACTATGCCTGTGGGTTTCTCAATGTGATCACAGAGCAACCCTATGGAGTCATCAAGATGATATTACAGACCCTTTGAAGAGTACGCCTGTGTCCCTCAATATGATCACACACACATGGGAGCTCCTGGAAACTGCTTCGCTCACTAAAAACAGTAAGAGTTTCTGGGACCTGGTTAAGTAAGACCAAACAATGGTAAGCTTCTCCAAACCCCCTTTTGATTTGCAACGTCCCGGGCTCAGACTGGGTTACACATCTTAGTGCTATTTACCAGTTGACAGTGGATGAGAGCTTGAGGGAACTGTTAAGGAGCAAATGATCTCATTCACCCATAGTGTTGTCACCCTTTAATCCATGCTGTTAGGCAAAGACTGAATGGTATGGCTCCGGGACTGGATGGTGTTCCCATGGACCTTATTAAGTGTAACATTGACCTCAGCTGGCCTTTGTTAACAAATATTTTTAATAACTCTCTATGTAATAAGATCCCAAGTTCTCGATTCCTTTCCACAATAGTTCTCATTTTTTAAAAGGAGACTGTAAGTCGCCCAAATGTTACTGCCCAGTTGCTCTTATAGAAGGCACGGTCAAGATTATTAGACGAGTAATATTTGTTTAAAATCATGGGCTAGTCTTAACAACACTTCGTGTCCCTTTCAATTTGGGTTTTGCCAGGGGCTGGGTTCAGTGGAGCAGTGCCTAAATTTGACTTTGATCATTAGTAAGTATACCATTGCTAAGCGCAGTCCGCTGTACCTGGCTTTCATGGACTTGTCAACAGCAGTCAACTCTATTAAGAGAACTAAATTTGGTCTGCTGTTTTTGGATTTAGGGATTGAGGTGGCCTTAGTGAACATTTTGTATATCCTCCAAGAGAAGCCGGAAGCGAAGGTTCAGTTTGACCTGGCTGGAGAATTGTCTGATACTATTTCCCCAGCACGCGGGGTGTGCCAAGGATGCATTTTGGGCAGACTACTTATTATTATTTATATTCATAACTTGTGTTCCACTCTGGTCAAATCCACTAGAGATATTACATTGATTTAACAGGTTCCCGTACTGGTGCTGCTTTATGCAGATGACGCTGTACTTATGGCATGGACCCTAGGGGCTTTATTCATGTCGGTGAAATCCTTTACATCTTTTATTAGTGAGCTGAATCTGGTCACAAATGCTGGAAAATTTTACATTATGGCTTGCAGGCCAGGTAAGAAAAATATATCTAGATTGACGGTGAAGGGGCTTTCACTCAGCAGTGTGAGTGATTTTAGCTATCCGAGGGTTGATTTTCATAGCGTTAGTTCTTGGCAGCCACAGGTTACTTGCTCATGCCTGAAGCTCAGCAGATCAGCCCAGAACAGTATTCATCTTGCCCAAGGTTGCAGGAAGGGGAACAGTTTCCCCTTTCCTGAATATTTATAATGCTCAGTGTGTAGCCGCGGCGTTATATTGTGCTGGGATTTGGGGACACCACAATGTTACTACCATACAGACCGACAAACTGCATCTTCCCCTTACAAGCTCTCACTTTATTATCCACTCAGAGCTCAATCTTCAGTATATCTCTGACAAAATCAAGTTGGTGCCTCTTTGACTTTGGGTGAGTGTGTGGGCCAGCACCGAGGCTAGTTTGAACAGAGACACAATTCTAGACTGCCTTAAACTAGACAAGGGCCTTTCAGTGCCCTGGTTGGCTTATGTAAGGAAAACATTTTATGAAATTAGCCTACCACATATATTCAATGCACTGGACACCTTAAAAAATCTGATAAGATGATGGTGAAGCTTCATTTTTAAGAGTTTTGTCACACGCAGACATGGCAAACTGAGTCAGGCAAAACCTTCATCAAACAGTCTCTTGCGTTGCTTGCACCCATTGTTCCTATACTGTATTTAGCAATACCTCTTGCTGGTTGGGAGAAATCTTTACCTTTTCACTTTGGCACAGCGGGGCAGCTTTTGAGTTTTTCAGTTACTTATGGTTTTCAGGGGATGCTGACACCGGCTTGTCCCTGTGTTGGACTGTCAGAGAAGACTATGACGCACTTTATGCTTTCCTATTAGTTTTACAAACCTTATTTTATCATATATACACTAAGCCGATTTTAAAGTGTCTGAGGCTTAGGAAGTGCAGGGACGCACAGTTTTATCTTCAACTTTTAAGCAACTTTGATGCCTGTCATGGAATTTGAGCTTTTTTAAAAGCAGTGTTGAGGTGTAGGAAATCGATGGAGGGTTAAGTCCAATATCAGTTTTTTACTTCCGGGAGAGGGTCAATGAATTTATCTCAGACTTGAGAAGTGCCTTGTGAAGATAATGATCTCCAGGGGAATGTAGTGGTCGATTATTTTTAACGCTGTCTGGTCTTATATAATTATTTATTTATGTATTATATGCATGTTTTATCAGTTATGTATCTTTTATGGCTGTCTATGTGCCAGATAAAGAATTATGAATAGAATTGATCACACACCATCCTGTGAGTATTTCCATCTTTCCTGTGAGATCTTCAATATGATCTCACAATATCCTTATGGCAATCTCTATATGATCATACACAATCTGTTTAGGGACTTCAATATTTTAATAAACTACAATTGTGATCCCAGACCATCCCTGTGGGTACTTGTGCATGATCATGCACCATCCCTTTGGGGACTTGTGCATGATCACACCCCATCCTTGTGAGGCTTGATATGCTGAAATGTTTTGCAATTTCAAATATGAAACCTGTCAGGTATTGGTAATTAACAAAAAAGATCTATTTGTTTGATATGGTGCATTTAAGCTAGGTAAACATAACACTCCAAATACAAAGAATTCAGTATGCTCATACAATGTATAACTTGTTTTAAAAAACAGAGGTAGGGTAGCATGACATTAAAACATCATGGGGCAGATTTACAAGCCCCTTGCACCACTTTTGCGTCACTTTTCCCATGTTAGAAATGACGCAAAAGTGGCGCAAGGGCCTTGTAAATAAGCCCCCATATTGTAGTATAACACATACTGATAGACATGGTACTTTTTAGGTTTCGCCTGTACAGCGCTTGCGCTGTGCTTGAGAAATCTATTGTTTTTAATATATGCTTAAAAGGGACTTACACCCTGCCTCCTCTTTTTCTTGCTTCTCATTGGTTCCTGTGTGTGCCACTTACCTTTCCTCCATTTCTATTGGATGTAGCATATTTTCCAGCATTTACCAATGCTTGTTCCTTGACTGCATCTCTCATCAGTTTCCTGCCATCGAAATACTGTTAAGATCTGCTTTGGTGGAACTACATTTTCATAAAGTTTTGCCTTTTACTATTGCAGCATATTTATATAAGAATGTATCACCTGGAGAGATTAAGTGATTTGCATAGAATCACAGGATGTTGTGCGGCTGCTGCTGAGATTCAAACCAGGATCCCCAACTCTTGAGTCAGCAGCTCTAGCCACTGGGCCACATCCTCTCCACTCCTGTGTTATCTGGCAGGGAGCGCTTTCCTTCTACCTGAGGATGATTGATGAAAGCAGCTCTTCATTCATTACATAGGCGAAACCGATGCATTACCAATGCTTGTTCATTTAAGTGGTTCATTTGTCTGCTGATAGCATAAAATGTGTTAAAATTTCTATTGTGTGTTTAAGACTGCAGTACCATCTACTGTCTATGGGGGCAGAGCTGAGCAAAACAATAAACACACACAATGAAACACAGATCCCCACAAGATACATTTTTAAAAGGTTGTAAAATTTGGCACATGTTTCTTAAGATATTTTTTATCATTTAGAGGACATTACCTTGTGGGAACTTTGGTTAAGGTCCCCATAGTGCAATCAAGTCCCCAAAACGTGAGTATGTTATTGTATTGTATTTTAATTACATTTATATAGCGCTTACTACCCCTGATGAGGCGTCAAAACGCTTTTTCAGCAAGTAGCACACTACTCCGGAACCCATAAATGATTAGTGGTGCATTAGTATATTGAAATATGAAAGTAATTTGAGTGGTGGATATGTTAGTCAGTTAGTCCGATTCAGAAGGATAGTGGAAGGACAGAAGAGGGAAAAGGTTTGCATTTATATATCTCTTGCTAAACCTGATGGGGAGGGATAGAAGAGGGAAAAAGGGTTGCATTTATATAGCGCTTGCTACCCCTGATGAGGTGCTGAAGCTCTTTTTTGGCGAGAAGCACACTACTCCGGAACCCATAAAGGATTAGTGGTGAATTAGTATAGTGAAATATGAGATTAATTTGAGAGGTGGACATGTTAGTCTTTTATTTGGGTTGAAAAGGATAGTGGAGGGATAGAAGAGGGTAGGATTTAGAACATTTCTTTTTTTTGGAGGTAATAGCAGTAGGAGGAGGCTTGGGAGGAGTAAAAGGGGTGTGGAGGGGGAAGAGTCAGAGGGAAGGTTTAGAAAGGCTTGCTTTGGGGGATCGGAATAGTAAAAGAGGTTTGAGAAGATGGAAGGAGGGGTAGAGTAGGGAAGAGTTTAGAAAGGGTTATTTTGGGGATCATAGTAGTGGTATGGGGTTTGGGATTAATGAGGGAGCGGAGGTAGAGGATATATTGATAGAGGTATAGAGTGAGAAATAGAGTAGTGCATTGGAAAGAGTAGTAGAAAGAGGTTTGAGATGAGTGAGAGATTGAGGTAGAGGATATATTGAGAGAGGTAGAGGGTGAGAAATAGGGTAGTGCCTTGGATATGCAGAATTTGAAAAAAGGTAATAAATATAAAGATTCATAAGTACATTGAAGGTATATAGCTGCATAAAGGAAGTAAGTATATGTAGATTAAAGAAGCATAAAATAAACTCTGGCTTTCAAGTGTTGTTGTACTTTAAATTAATGTTATTTATTTGTTTATATGCAATTTGTTTATTTTTTTGTAATTCAATAGTGAAGCAATTGTAGATAAATAATTATGATAAAAGATTTATTTATTTATGCAGTCAATTATATACATGTTAAAAATATAGAATAATGTAACTATCAGTAATATGTACATTTGTTTCACAGAACTAATGAATATCTATATATTCTTTTTAAAAACAATTATTCTACATGTTTATACAAAGCAATACACTGATATAGGTACATATCTATAGCATAAATAAATGCTTATATACAGAGGGATTTGCTGTATATTTCTGTTTGCGTATGGTGCTTATGTGGGGAAGAGACAATTCTTGAGTAGTTTTCTGAAGATAAGGTGATTATCCGTGGATCTTATGTTGGGGGGTAAAGAGTTCCATAGTTTGGCTGCTTGAACAGAGAAGGATGTGCCACCCATGTTTTTTTTGTTGTATCTTGGGATTTTGAGTCAAGGTCCCACTCTAGAGTGGAGGTTCCTTTGTTGAATGTGTTTGGTGATTTTATTCCTGATGAAGAGCGGTCCCGTTCCATGTATTGCTTTGTGGGTGATATGAAGCAGCTTGAACGTGGATCTTCTGGTAACCGGTAACCAATGCAGGGCTTTCAAGGCAGGGGAGATGTGGTATTGCAGTTTTATATGTAAGAGTAGTCTGGCAGCCAAGTTCTGAATCCGTTGTAGTCTTTTCATGGTCGTTAAAGGTGATCCGTGGTAGAGGCTATTGGCGTAATCGAGTTTGGACAGAACAAGGGAGATGGTAGATTGGACCTTGTGTGGAAATCCCAAATGAGGGAAGATTAGTCGCAGAGTTTTTATAGTAACAAAGCTTGATCTTGCTAGTTTGTCCACTTAGTCTTCATCAATAGCTTGGAGTCCATGGTCATTCCGAGGTTTCTTACTTCCTTCGATACTTTAGGCGCTGTTCCCAGATCATCAGGCCAGACGGCGAGCAGGTCATAATATTTCCAATCGCCACACATGAGTATTTCTGTTTTGGAAGCACTCAATTTGAGATGGCTCCACGTAATCCATTGATCCACGGCTCTGAAACAACTGAAAACTGGCGAGTTTCCAAAGTCTTTGGGGCATTCCAGTTAAAGGAGCATTTGCGTGTCATCTGCATAGTTATAGCACGTGAGGTGAAATTAATTGATCAGTACCGGTTATGACTTCATGTAGATGTGGAAAAGCATGGGCAAGATGATAGAGCCTTGAGGGACCCCTGCTTTCTTGGAGTATGGTTTGGACGAGAAAGGTGGGGTATGGATGATATTAGTTCTGTTGCAAAGGTAGGATGCAATCCAGTCTAGAGCAGTCCCCTTTATGCCGGCTTCGTAGAGTCTTTGTATCAGAGTGTCATGGTCAACCATGTCAAGAGGTCCAAGAGAAGTAGCGCAGCAACCCCGTTGCGGCCAACTGTGTTCTTCAGGTCATCCCAGATGTCAAGGAGGGCAGATTCTGTGCCTCTTCCTGGACAGAATCCCGTTTGGAAGTCTGAAAGTATGGCATTCTCTTCAATAAATTGTGACATCTGGGCAAACGCTGCTCTTTCTATCAGTTTGCCGAGGATAGGTCCATTTGTAATCGGTCTACAGTTGTCCGGGCTCAGCGGGTCCGAGTTTGTTTTCTTCAGTAATGGGCGTATGTATGACTTTTTGAGTTCTTCTGGAAATATTCCGGTAGTTAAGGAGTTGTTGATGATTCTTCTTACTGGAGTGGCAGCACAGGTTGTTAGAAAAATTGTCTTGAAGGTTTGTGGTGGACACGGGTCAGAAGGGCTGCCGGCAGGCCTGCTTGCTCCGACCAGGTCCATAAATTCATTGTGTGAAATGTGTTGAAAGGAGAGGCTGGGCTAGAGTATTCTTGTATTGTTGTTTTGTAAAAGGGTCAATGCTGCTTTGGCCGTGTAATGATTCGACAATTTGTCTGTGAAATTTTGAGGAACAGGATAAGCTCTTTCTAGGCAATTTGGTTTACGAAATTTATTGAGTATTTTATATAATTCTTTATTTGCACATTTAGCATTTTGAATTCTGTCTGAATAGTATCTTTTCTTAGCTTTTTTGATAGTTGACATGTATACTCTGTTAATTTTCTGTAGGCGAAATTTGCATTGATTGACGTTTGTTTTTAGGCAGGCACGTTGCAATTTTCTAATTTGTTGTTTTATGTCTGTTATCTCTGTATTTCTCCAAGGTGCTTGTTTTCTTTTGTTGTGTTGTGTGGTGTTTAGTGGTATCAGGATATCAAAAGCTTCCTGTAGCCACTCATATAGTTTTTTAACAGACTTTATTGTTTCTAGATCTGTACTGGATGTTAGTTGTGTTTCTAAGTTTAACAAATTGAGTTTGTTCCACGGTCGATAGGTGGATGCATGTAAGGTGGTTTTAGGTGTGTCGCTTAGTGTTGTTTTATGTTAGGAAAGCAAGCAAATTGTGGTCTGACCATGTGACCGGAGTTATAGTTTGAAAGGTAACTAGTTTGGTATTAGCAAAAATGACATCTAGGATGTGGACAGTGTTGTGTGTGGGTTTGTGGATGATCTGATGCAGGTTCAGGGCGTCTAGGCCAGCCTAAACAAAACGCATAGTTTAGAGTGTAGTTATCAGGTTTGAAGCCGTGTCTAGAAGTGTGTCTGGGAATGTGGACTGTAAAGGACCTTGAAGTTACAGGAGGAAGACAGTGTAGTATTGCATCTGGTGAAAAGAGCCTCACAGTTTTTTATGGTGACGTCTTCAACTTTAGTGATATGTAATGTTTGCCTGAACAGAATCGCTAGGCCACCTCCTTTTTTGCCTATACAATTTTGGGTGATCGTTTGATAGCCTGGAGGTACGGCTTCATGTAGGACTGGAGCCATATCATCTCCCAACCATGATTCAGTTATGAATCGTATGTCTGGTTTTGCATCAGTGAGAAGGTCGTAGCTGTGATGTTTGTTTTTAGAGAGTGATTGAGCTTTTATTAGTAGACAGTTTAGAGAATGTGCTTTGGTGATGGTGTGACTTTGTTTTGTAAAAGAGTGAGCAGTATTTTGTTGGCTTGCCGCCGGTGTGTCCTTAGTGCTGGTATTAGCTGTATGAGGATAGCAATCGTGTAGCTGTTCTGTATCTTGTTCTTCGTCCAGCAGGCTAAGAAGGCATTTTAATGGGTCTGCGTGTGTAGGTGGTGGAGAGGGTATTTGAGAGTGAGTTGGTGCACTGTGTTGTTTTTGTGGGGCAACCTTGCAGTAGACATGGTGAAGTGAAGTTTTGAGGTGTGGCACGTTACTTATATTGTTTGCATGTGTTTAGGGCGGAAGGTGTATGAGTTGGGGGTGTGGGTGCAGCATGTGGGTCATGTAGTAAGGATCTAAATTGTCCAATGGATGAGAGGCTTTTAGAAGAGAGTTGCTGTGTTGCTGTATGTGTGTTAGGTGTGGTGGAAGAGAGAAAGTTAGGCATTGGAGTTTAATTTTTGTAGTTAGTAAGGTGGGTGTTTGTAGTTTGTGATGGTAAGTATTATGAGGTATTGTGCTTGAGAGATTTTGTTGTGCTGGTGTGCGTCATATGTTTTGTTTTGGAGGAGTAGTGAAAAGAATTGCTGATATATTTGCTTTATGAGATGGATTTGTTTGTATAGTATTGTATGTAAGTGGAAGTTGTAAGGTAAAGGGGGTGGTGATGTGTTTGTGAGTAGACTGTATGTTGTGTGTAAGAAGGGATGAAGTAGAGTTAAGAGTGTCCCAGCAGCCAATCACACAGGAAACCCTACACCCTACGTCCAATCGAAAGCCCAGCCCCAGGAAACCATTCAAAACCCTAAACCTATCCACCAATCAAATCACTAGCCCTAAGCCCTACATCAATAGAATCACTGACCCAGGAACCAATAAATACCCTCAAGTACCCAACCAATGAGAACACCAACCCTAATCCAAAAGAAACACCAGATGCAACCACCAATCAGTGCACACATGTAGCATCCAATAGCAGACTATATAAGGTCCCTGCGACCTCAGGCAATGTTTGCTGGCCAGGGAGTTTGAAGCTGCTCCTCAATTCAGAATCTCCTAGGAGACAGACAGGCGCAATCCACACTTTGGAGTCCTGCAGGTAAGAGCTTAACAAATGTTGCCCTCTAACAATGCTGTTTGTACAAAACTTTACTCACTCTCCTAGCCAAACAACAGGTGTACAATCCCTAAAAATCACAGTTTAAACAGCTAACATCAGATTACTGCTGTCTCAGAGCACCCTCTGTTCACTCTCTGATGTATACTATCTCTGTTGCTAAGGGGGAAAGGTGGGGGATCTGGTTTCACTCACTTGCTAACACAAAATAGGAGCTGAGGTGGATTGTCTTAACACACAGGTTTGAGCACAGAGCACGGGAGAAATTAGGAGGGAAAAACAGGTAGTCACAGGCAAATTGAAAAACAACAGATTGTGGACTGCAAATCCCGCAATTCAACAGGTAAAAAGAAACAGGCATGGGCAAGTAAAAAACACACATTTCCAATCAAAACAGGTAACAAATGATGCAATCACGGGCAGGTTAAAAAACTTCTATTTTAAACTGAAAACAGGTGTAATTGATGCAATCACGGATAGGGAAAATCGCTTTTTAAATTTCAGGAAAAAGGCAGCACTAGTCTGCCTTCTTACCACCTCCTGGTCCTTGGCTCACAGCACCCTTGGGCACAGGGAAACTGCAGCTCACAAAATGTAGGTGAATGTTTTGGGGTTCACCCAGCAAACCCTTAATGGGCCTGGGCAGGTGTGAGAGGAGGGCTCAGGGTTGCTTGGGAGCAAGGGAGCCAATTGGCAAGCACAGCCTGCTGCCCAGGGGGCCTGGAAAGCTGCTCCTAAATCATACCCAAGTCCCCACAAGGATAGTAACACAAACACCCCATATTTTAAATTTCTTTTAGAAGCAGGATGTTGGGATTTTAGGGGAAAGGGTGAGAAGAGTGTTTAAATTATATGTATGTATTTTTAAATTTTTGCAAATTTTAAAACTTTTAAAGAAAAATTCTGACATTTTAGTTTCTTATTTTCCACATGGTAATACCTTTTAATGTATCTTTTATTACTGAAAATGTATTGTTGTTGTATTTACTACTTTGTGAAGGACGAGTTGAGTAATATTTTTGCATTCAATAATATAGAATAGTATGCTTACTTTTCATTTCCGAATTTATAATTCAATGTTTTTGATTTTTTTTATTATATATATGAGTATTTCAAATTATAAATTTGTATTTTGAGGTGTTATTGTAATTGTTAAAAATATGTTTAATCATGTATATGTAAAATTTAATTATTTTACATTATGTATTTCAAATACAAGTAAATTCAGATGATTTTTCAAATGGCGATTTACATTTTTATTTTAGAAAGAATTACTAATATTTTACATATATAATATTTGCATGGATTTTATGTAGTTGAAATGTTTATTTTTAATTTATGTTTGTTAGATATTTGAGTAGTAGTTTATGAAGTGTGTAGTATTTGTGAAGTGAAATACCAAGCTTAATTGTGAGTAGGTAGAGCTGATTTCAGTATGTGAATTATTTTTGCTCTTTAACAATGTTCCTAAAATAATAGGAAATAGGGTGGGAAGATTAAACTAGAATCCTGTAATTTCCAACACCTTCATTGAAATGGCTAATATTGGAGTGGGACTAAGGTATCTGAGCCCTTTAGGGCCCACTAAATTTCCCAAAATGGTTTACCTTACAGTGGAAATAGTAAATGTGATCCTTCTGGTGTTTATCACCTTCTTCAAAATAGCTTAGAGAGGAGTGGGAATAGTACATTTGACTCCATTAGTGTTCAACACCTTCTTCAAACAAGCATTTGCAATGCAATAGGGCTCGCATTGGTTAAATTTTTAAGTATTGGAGTTGCAAATAGCAATGTTTCTTTATGTAGAAGTTCAAAATTTACCAGTGGCCGGGTTCCCGAGAAAAAACAAGCAAAAATAACAATGCACATACATGCCTGATAAAGTAAACAGCGACATTTTATGGATTCTTAAGAATGAAGGGGAGGAGATAGTGAAGGGAAAGAGAGGAAGAGTGAAGGGGCTGGTGGGGAGACAGTGAAGGGTCAGATAGACGGGAAAGAGATAACAGAGTGCTAAAAACTGTAGTCCAATTTCTGTGGTTTATTCTGTGGCCATTGAAGTGTGCGTGGTTCGTACTGGTAGTTAAAGGGCGTGTGACGCCATTTTAAGCACAATTTAACATCTGTATCATACTAACAGAACGGAAACTCCGCTGCTTCAGCCGTGTGCCCAGACAGTTCAACAGCGTGTGCATAAAATGAGCCTGATGATTATTAGGTGCAGTGATTAGCCCGGTTTAGTTGGCACTAAGGAAGGATGAATGGCTGTATAGGTCCCTTCTTTTAAGGTTGCAAGCTGGGCTCTGCAGTATGCCAGAGGAAACAAAAAGTCAGTGGCAGAGCTGGAATTTTGGAGCTAATGTGTTTGGGTGTGAATAAAAGCATTGTGGCCACTTTGCGACCTATTTGTTTTGCGTATTTAGTTAAATGAATATTTTTTATATTGTGAACCTTTTTTGTCTCTCTGTCCTTAGGCTGCATTTTGTAACAGAAAACAATTCTTATAAATATGACATTCCCAGCAAAAGCAATTTTTTAAAAAACCATTTCACAGTGGAGCGAAGGAAAGGAGAGGAAAAACAGGTTTATTGAAATCACAGTTTTGAAGAAAAACAAAAGACGAAGCTAGCGCTTCAGTGTCAAACCCAAGTGGTGCTAATGTGTTTGGATGGGAATAAAACGAATCCAGGCACTTTGCAACCAATCTGTCTCACTTTATTTAATTAATTGTTGATTTCTAGTATTCTAAACTTTTTTTCTTTCTGTCCCAAGGATGCACTTCCAAACTGAAAAATGTCAAACAGACGACATTATACAAACCTAAAAAAGGGCAACGGGCAACAGAAAAGTGAAATGGAAGGAGCAGCAGCCAATAAAGAAATGAGCGATTGACTTTTCTAATCCTCTGGGTGTGGAAAAGAGGAGGGGAGAAAGGGAGGGTGAGTGCTAGTCCACTGCATACATATGATCCGTCCGTCCTTTCAGATCCTTCACATAAAAAGAACAACGAGAGGGGGCAAGCTGGGATGAGTGAGAAGGTGGGATATAGTGTGAGGCAGGGGCAGGCTGGAGCCCCGTGAGTGATTGGAAGGGAGGGGTAGGGGGAGAGCAGAGAGAGTGGGGTGGAGGAGTGAGTTGAAAATATAGGCTAGTGAAAGCAAAACCAGTGCGGCACTCGTGAAAGGGCACCGCGCAGATAAAGAGCTAATACCTGCAATGTTTCCTGGAGGCCAGGGCCAGTCCATGGCCGGAGGAGCTGCAAAGAGCAGTCACAGACCAGTGCCCCCTGCTCTCAGGCTGGCTGCAGCATAACCGTCCTTCTCCGTCCGACTGGCTCCGCTGCTCTGCTGGAGCCTGCTGACTGAATTGGAGGGGGGGGGAAGGGAGAGGGAGAGCAAAGAAAGTGAAACCAGCGCCGCGCTCATGAAACGGGCACAGCGCTGATAAATTATGCTTTATTCATCACTAACGTGACGGGTGAAAAGCAAAATTGCTGCAGCTGAAGTCATTGTGCGCCAGATACAAAAAAAAAAGAGTACTCCGGAAGAAGAGATGAAGAATGGAAGTAGAAGGTAACTGTAGTTGGTCGGTGCTGCTCTTAGGAAAACGGAAGGGAGGGTTCGTTGCTTGAACCATTCAGCAAGCAGCAAAAAAGACCGACAATAGATTGAACCAATGGGAAGGCAGCAGGCGGGAAATAAGTGCTTTTCCACTACAACAGGTCTTCCAGACAGCGCATGCGCTGTCTAGGCTCTACCTAAAAAGGGTTAAGATTGGAGTGGGAATAGTAAATGTGACTCCTTTACTGTCCAACACCTCCCTCAAAATGGCCTAGATTGGAAAGGGAATAGTAAATCTGATCTTTTAGTATCCATCACTTTTTCCTAAATGGCTTAGATTGGAGTGGGAATAGTACATCTAGCCCCTTAAATTGACCAACACCTTCATCAAAATGGCTTAGATTGGAGTGGGAATAGTAAATCTGACCCCTTTAGTGTACAATATTTTCCAGGAAATGGCTTAGATTGGAGGGTGAAAAATCCATCCAAGCCCTTTATTACCCAATACCTTCATTACCCAATACCTTCCCTAAAATGGCTTAAACTGGAGTAGGAATAGTATATCTGGCCACTCCAACATTTTCCTTAAAATCTTTTAGATTGGTGCAGGAATGGTATATATGGACTGTGTGGTGTCCAACAACTCCCCCAAAATAGCTTAGATTGGTGTGGTGGTGTGAGAATAGTAAATCTCACCTTTTTTAGTAGTCAACATCTTCTCCAAAATGATATACATTGGATTGGTAATAGTAAACCTTACCTGATTAATGTCCAATACCGTCTCCAAAACTTTAATGTCAACCTAGTGGAACTTTTACTGTAAAGATGTGTATTAGTACCAAAGACAAAGTATTTGATTGTTCTGTTGTCTATAGTTTTGGATGGTGTGTAATGTTTTTTTCCAGAAATACAAACATTTTCAAAAGTTTAACATATTTAATATTAATATTTTAGTTCATTTATCAATATATATTTTACAAATACTTTTGTTTTTGTTTATTATATTCCTTAGCATTATTACACATTTTTAAATATATACATTTAATACTTTTCATATTTTTTTTACTTGCTCATTGATTTCATTAGAAACTTAGGGCCTTATTATGATGGCGGTTGGACGAGCATCCGACCGCCGTCATTGCGGGATGGATGCTGGCCGATATGTAGTCGGCGGTTCCAGCCACCAAATTACGATCCGACCACTGTGCAGGTGGTCGGAAACATGCCGTTTTCTATTGCGGCTTGTGCAGCGGCCCAGAAGAGAGCCACTGCACAAGCCACAATAGAAAAAGGCATGTCACAAACATCCATGCACCGTGTGCCACGCAACATGAGGTGCCTGGCCCAGGGTCCATGGATGTTTGGGGGGCACCACATGTGCCCCCCAAGCCCTACAGCAGAGGTCAACAGGGGACGGGGGCCCTGCTAGGGGCCCCCAAAGTCCCTTTTCCATCTGCCTGTACATGGGGGTTGGACGGCCATGTAAAGGCCGAAGGTAACGAACATCGTAATCCCTACGGTGGTGCCTGAGCAGGCACCACCGCTATTGTAGGGATTACGGTCCAACTGCTGCCCTGGCAGGCTCCTTGAGCCTGTTGGAAAAGCAGCGGTCTGTCCCTACAACCAATACCGCTTCTATGGATGGCGGTGGGACCGTTCCCGATGGGATGTCGGTGGCCGTCTCACCGCCATTGTAATAAGGCCCTTAGTTTTTTTATTTTCATTTAGGGGCAATTTCTCTGTACTGCTAAATTTTTGTTTTAGTCTAATTACATCATTGTCAGTTGAATTTGCTTCTTGTCAGTCGCGGTTATCTGCTAATTCTTTACATATGAGGTAAGTATAATTTAAGTTCCTATTTAGAGTTTTAGGAGATGGGGTTGTGGGTAGGTGTAGTAAGTGTAGAGTAGTGTGTTGGTTATTACTGGTTGTGTGCTTTAGCGATAATTTGTGTTATGATGTTATGTGGTGTTGTGTAGTATAGTTATTTTTAAAAGCTGTTGTTTTTATGTAAATAATGTTTTTAAATATTTATTATATTGTTTCTATTGTATTTGGGGTGTATGTTATGTGAGGGTCAGTATGTTGTGGTTTTGTTCAAATGTTTGAGATGGAGTTGAAAGTTTTCCTGATTTTAGATGTTATTTCTTAAAGGAAATTGTTTTATCCAACTTTTTTTTCATTTTATTTTTTGGTTTTCCTGGAGTTTTTTGTTTTTAAGAACCTGCTTGAGTTCTTTATTATTACCTACAATTATGGATTATTTCTGTAGATTAGTTTTTTAGACATTGCCTTTTTGCAGTTTTGGGGGTTTTCATTTGCCTACTTTTGTGGATTTGTATTTTTCTGAAGTGGAGGAGGATCATGGGCATGGGCGATTTTATTTCTCAAATTTGGATGTGTAATTTTTGCTATTATGAAAGTCTTTTTTTTTTATGTGTATATAAATAAAATGTTGTCTTTTGTTTGCATGTGTAAACTGCTTGTTGGTTTTGAATGCATTTATATTTTCTGTTTTTAGAATATGTATTTAGTTGTAACTTTGACATTAAATTATTTCTATGAATCAGTCTTATTTGATATTTTTAGGTTATATTTGCAGATTAGACCGCTTTATAAAGATAATTTAGCTAATATGTATAATTAAATATATGTTTTTGATTCCTGCATCGTTTTGCTATAGATTTGAAGTAGCATAGTCCTTTGTTTTTATAAAGAGTAGCATTTCTACTCGCCTGCGAGGACGGACTTACTGTTGGGGGCATCCTCTGAGGAGCGGGGGCTTGAAGGAGGCGATTCTGGTTGGCAGTGGTGCATATTAAGCCATGCTACCAGGGGGATTCTAGCGCCATCTTGGTCAGCGTTCCTGTCTTTATGGAAGCTGGCCATAAAAGCGAGAGCACTGCGTGCAGAGGGCACACCAAAGGCGTGGAGAAAGGCAAGCCCGTCTGTGCCCGTCCATGCCTGGATGATATTAGGGGCCAGGGCCACTGGTCCTTCAGATCAGTACCTATTATATATACTAAACATGATCTTATGGGACTGCACCCTGTTTTTCCCAAAGCATTCAGTGAGTTTATAAACCTGGGAAACTTGTACTCCAGGTGCAGCTACTGCAGCTTTTCACTCCTAACTCCCACTCTTACAATAACTAAAACCAACCTTGCGGTGTCAGTTCTCCAGTGAGGCTCAATCCTGCCCTGAAAAACAATAGTCAGAGCCTGGATGACAATATAAATAAAGCCAGCACTCAACTGGACTGCTGGCTAAGAGACTCTCTTGACCAAATCGCTCTCCTGGTCAGACAAGCTGCTACAAGACAAAAGCCCTTAGCTGCGTGGTTTAATGATGATTTCTTTGCTTCTGAAAATAAGTGTAAGAAACTTTAGCACCTCTGGCAAAAAACATTTGTAAGGTGAATTATAAGAGGGCACTGAGAGCATACAATCAGCTTATTTTTCAGTCCAAGCATTGATACTACTCACAGAAGATTCCTGCTACTAATAATTTTTTTTAAAAACTTTATTTACCATTTTCGTAATAATTTCATTCAGTACATGGTTACTCACTGGAATTTTGCAATTTAAAAAGGCAAGAATTTGACAGAAAAAAACAATTTACATACATAGCAATCCCTGTCCTTCATCCGACCCAGCTCAATCTCATGACCGCATATACTTCTAATCTTTGTAATTGCAAACATCGACTCTCTCCCAAGCTAAGACCTTCCACCAGTGAATCGCATCTCTCCATCTCAATTTAGCCAACAACATTTGAAAACATGTAACCTGGGTTAATTTTACTGTTATTATTTTACCCCACTCTCGTGGGGACAATCCCATCCGGTTGTTGTGAGACGGGGGCAGCATTCGCTTCAAGCAGATAACTCCTGAGAGGACCCCAGATATCTTTTGGCCGAGATGCCGGGGACTGGGTAACAGCGTAGAGCTCACTGTTTGTGTTGCAATATGTTAGGCTGTGAAGCCAGGCTTTTACTGTAGGGGAGGATCTTCAGCCCCATTTGAGAGCGATCTCCCTCTTCGCAAACAGCAAAGCAATTGCCGCGAATTTGCGTACCCCCTTCGGGAACCCAAACACATACCCCAACAGCGCGGTCTCAGGTGTGGGTTCTACCTTTAAGTTTATCATCTTTGCTATTTCGCTGAACACCAATCGCCAATATGCCCCAATTTTAGCGCAGTTCCAGACAAGATGCGCAAAGTCAGCATGTGGGGCCCCCCACTTAAAGCAGGTATGTGGTCTGCCAGGGTCAATGGTGTGCATTTTCTTCGGGGACATATAAACTCTCCACAGAAATTTGAAGTTTATTAATTTATGCCGACTGTTTAGGGAGACTTCTTTAATTTGTGTGCAGCAGAACGCCCAGTGCGAGTCTTGAATAGGGTGCCCTAAATCTCGCTCCCATGCCTCCCGGATCCCACCATCTCTGCTGGGAACTAGTGTCTTGCACGCGCTGTACATCTTAGAAATTAAGCGTTCTCCCCCGAGGTTTGCAATCACTGTGGTCAACGGGGTGAACGATGCGGGCTCCAAGGCGAGCCCAGGGACCCCCGCTCTCAGTGCACAGCGGACCCGGTTAAGGATAAAATGATCCATAAATGTTGCCTCACTGAATCTCCCCTCATCATTGCTAGAAAAGACATGACACCCCGTGAAAAGGTCCCCAATTTTACTTATTGAGTACTTGGTGAGTGTGCGCTGTACAAGTTTCTCTTCCATAATGGGGATCCACAGGTTATTCAAAATCGGGATCTCGGGAGAGTATAATGTAGGTGCTCTAGTGACTCGCATTAACTTCTGCCAAGCCCAACTGGTAGTAGACACGGTTTGGATATCCCGGGAGTCCCTTGGGAGTCCCAGTGGCAGCACAGTGTTCAGGGAGGCGGGCAGCACCAAGTCAGCCTCGGGTCTAGTGTAGGGAACCCGCGCATCAGCCTGGTACCAGTAGTGTGCGAAGCTGCACTGTGCTACCAAATAATATATCTGAAAATTAGGGACACGGAATTCCTCTCTGCCGTAGGGCAGGGTCATAGCATCCCAACTGACCCTGGGTCTTCCACCCCCCCAAACCAGCCTGATAAGGTAAGAGCGTAATGTGAGAAAAAATCTATTTGGAAGCGGGATGGGGATGTTATTAAATAAATATAAAAACTTAGGGAGTACAATCCTTTTAATAAATGCCACTCGGCCCGCCAGCGAGAGGGGGAGTCTTAACCATCTTTCCACTTGTAGCTCTAACTTATGCATAGCAGGGCCATAATTCAATCGGAAAATTTGTTCTATGTCTTTGTGGATATGAATTCCCAAATATTTTGTCGAGTCCTCACATCACTCAAGAGGGAATTCACAATTCCATTTCGCGGTGCATGGAGTAAGGGAGAATGTTTCTGATTTACCCCAGTTTATGCCCAGGCCAGCGTAACCACCAAATCGTATAATCTCCAAAATGAGAGGTTCAAGATTGTGCTGGGGGGCGCACACGTAGAGAATGATATCATACGGGTAGAGGGAAATAAGAAGAGGGCCCGTTTTAAACTGAAGTCCTCTATGCATATGTCGTTCTTGGACATGTCTGACCATAGGGTCCATAGCTAGAATGAAAAGCAAAGGGGAAAGTGGGCATCCCTGCCTGGTGCCGCGGGTGAGCTTAAATGAACGCGATAGCCGAGTAGTTGGGGCATTATAGAGTAAAGCTTTGAGGTCAACAAAACCTCTTGGCATGCCCCTCCTCCTCATTACTGCTAGGAAGAAAGGCCACTCCAAGGAGACGAAGGCCTTCTCGGTATCAAGAAGGATTGCAGCTGCCGGGACCTCAGGCGAGATTCTATGTATCACAGCAAACAGCGTCCTCAAATTGAGGGCGGTCGATCTATGGGGGACAAATCCCGACTGGGCCGGGGAAATTAACCGGTCTACTAATAAAGCCAATCTTAGCGCTATCATTTTGGCCAAGATTTTATAGTCGAGGTTTAAGAGGGAAAGAGGTCTCTACGACCCACAAGCAAGCGGATCCTTCCCAGGTTTAGGAAGTAGTATTATTACCGCTTCTCGCAAAGTGGGGGGCAACTCCTTGCGCTCAAGGGCCTTGTTGTAAACCTCAAGGAGGCGTGGTGCCAGCAAGTCCTTGTAGGCCTTGTAGAAGTCACCTGTAAAGCCGTCCAGTCCGGGGGCAGTCAAGCCTTTCATAGCATCTATAGCACTGATAATCTCCTCGGCGGAAAAAGATTCTGCGAGGAACTCTTGCATGAATTTCTCAAGCCAGACCATGGCGATCTCTTCCAAATACTCTTCCTGTTCTGATGTAGTGTGCGTCACCCGAGAAGTGTATAATTTGGTATAGTACGATAACAATTTGTCCCGTATTTCTGGGGTGCTAGTGAGAGTTTGGCCTGTAGAGGATCGAATTTTGGTGATACAAGATCGCCCAAGTGAGGGTCGTAAAAGTCGTGCCAGTGTACGACCTGGTCTGTCACCCTCCCCATAGCGGCAGGCCATACCATATTTAGTTAGAAATGTAGTTACCCTTTCAGCGGCCTTCCTGAATTCCTCCAAAAGGATCAGGCGTAGACCAAACCGGGCCAGATCAGGATGAACGATCTTCTCGCTATCTCATGTCTCCAATTTCTGCTCAATACGGGCTATCGTGGCCCAGAGATCCCTCAGTAACCCCGTGTGCTTAGAGATGCAAACTACACGCGTGTAGACCTTAAAGGCCTCCCAAAGTGTGGCCCAAGAGTTGACAGATCCAGTATTTAGTAGGCCTGGGCGGTAAATTCCGTTCCGCTTGCGGAATTTGCGGAATTTGGGTAATTTTGCGTTCCGCGGAAAACGCGGAATTGCCAAAAATTCCGCGATCCGCAGCTTCGCGGAGTTTTTTGCTTGTTTGCGCTTTCAAAATGCGTGTTCGCAAGATATTTCTCCCTGAGCACGCAAACAGCGTTCGCGAACAGGAAAAAAGCATCGCGAACGGGCGGAACAAGCAATTCCGCGTGTTTGCGGAACTTTTGCGTGCTCGCGGAGATTTTTTACTGTTTCGCAGAGCTTTGCGTAGTGCGACTACGCAAATTCCGCCCACCCCTAGTATTTAGCTCAAAATATTCCTCAATTGCTGAGCGAAGCTCCGATTTGATTAGTTCATCCAGCAAGGCCCGCCCCGGAAATCTCCACTGCCTCTCACTGCCCTCCGGTCTGGGAACACGAACCTTTAACACCACCGGGGAATGGTCCGAGTATGTTCTGGGGAGTAGCTGAGAAGATTTATACCAATTAGATAAATTGGGGGAGATCAACCAATAATCTAACCTGGTCTACGTACGGTATTGAGCCGAGTAGTGAGAGTATGCAGGTTCTACCGGGTTGCGCTGTCTCCAAATATCAACCAAGCCGACTGAGTCACAGAGGTCTAATAGTGCTCGGCGCGCATGCGGCTTAGTGTCTGGGGAGGTCTAATAAGAGATTAAAGTCACCTCCCATCCATACGTACTCTGCGTCAAGTTGCAAAATTTGTGCATGCAGACCATGGAAGTACTCTGGGCTGTCCATATTGGGGGCGTATATACACACAAATGCTATGCAATGACCCATTAGCTGACCTACTACCATGGTGTAGCACCCTTCATTATCATTGTGTGTTTTGTATGGCTGAAAGGGGAGCCGTTTGTGTATTAATATTGCGGTGCCCCTCGCGTAAGTACTGTGATTTGCGAAATATCGATGCGGGCCCCAACTAGTAAAGGTGGTGACATCTTTTCTGGGCAAATGGGTTTCTTGAAGAAATGCAATGTCGATCCCATGTCGCTGTAAGTAATGTAGTATATGCTTCCCTTTTCTAATATTATTGAGCCCCCTGACGTTCCAGTTGATGAGCGACAAGTCGGAAAAAGTGGACAGTCTATCTAAAACTGACATTTATACAAAAAAACAATTGTTGCTGTTGTACGTCACAGCTAGCCCTAATCGTTGTACAGTGAGTAATCTGAAATGTAAACAAAAGTAGCCATAGGTTGCGAACCACCCCGCCCCGCCACCCCGCCACCCATCCCTGCACCGCCCTTCACAGGGAACAACCCTGTAGAATAGACAATCATATACATCAAGTAAACATCCCAACGATTCAAGAAGGAGATGAACAATATACATTACAATTGTATGACACATTTAATGTGCTAAACACACAAGGAGTGGCAACGCCACACCAGTAACCCAACTTTGCAGTTATTTATATTGACTAATGAGCATCCTATCTCAATACAAGAACAAACCATACTGAAATGAGCTGTGTTCACCCGGAGCATATTGCCCAGGTTATTCAGAGGAAAAAAGTTCCACGCTGGCTGCCAAGCCGCTGTGCGAGGGAGAAGCCCTGGATGTGTCTTTACTATTTTGGCTGCTGCTGCCTTTATAGTCTCTACAAAACTCCTGAGCTGCTGTGGGGGTGTCGAAGATCCAGGATCTGCCCTCGATGTCCACCCAAAGTCGTGCTGGGTATAACATACCATATCTGAGTCCCAGATTCCAGAGAGTCGCCTTGACTCCATTGTATTTGCGTCTCGCCTCCTGTACCATTTCTGTAAAGTCGGGGAACAAGGCCAACACCAATCCCTGCCAGGATAGAGCACCCCACTCTCTCGCCAGGCGAAGCGCCATGTCCCTGCCCCGAAAGTTTAGGAGGCGTGCAATTATGGGCCTGGGTGGACAGCCTGGGTTAGGGCGGAGACCCAAAGACCGATGTGCGCGTGCAATAATGAATCCAGGCGTGAAGGCGCCCTGCCAAATATGTCTGCCAGCAGAGTTTCAACAAACAGATCCATTCGGCCGGTATTGGCAGACTCAGGAACTCCTAGGATGCGAATGTTGTTGCGCCTGCTGCGCACTTCCAAATCCTCATTTTTTATGGCTACTTCCTTAAGGATCTTTTCAACGCGGTCCAGGCGCTTAACGGACTGGGCCGCTCTGTCTTTAAGGTCAGACACCCTACCTTCCACTGTGTCCAGGCGCTTGTCGTGCACCTCTAGTTTGGCGCCCAGACAGTCTATGCGTTTTTTCAGGGTGTCAAACCAACCATCCAGAGCCCTGAAGCCAGCCCTCATCTCCTGCAGTAGCATGTTCGAGCCTGTGGGAGGCTCGCCCATGGAGGCTGTATCTGAGCCCCCCTCAGCCATGCTGTTCCCAGCCTCTGGCGTTTTCTCTGTGGTTTTACTAAACTGCAGTAGCCGTTGTTTAGGGTCCTTACGACCCATATCTCCCTGCAAATGCTCGCTGGATTGCAACATCTATCGCGGGTCGGCTGCAGCCAAAGGAGCCGGGGCGCTATATGATGTGCTGGTCGGATCAATACAATGCTGTAAGTGAGAAACAAAACAGGGAATCTAGGGGCCACTTTCGCCAGGTGTTAGTTTTCTGCAGCCCACAAAAGTCCAACAAGCACACCGGACTGCCTCATATGCTGCAGGTACATCCGCTGGCGGGAGCTCACTGTAAAGGCTACAGTGAAACCTCTGCATCTCTCATGGGAACTTTCCTTCTATTACTATCAATGCCCCATGCTTAATAATGCCCAGGAGCGTTGGCTTAGCTCTGTCTAAGCACAGGTGCTGCGTCATTCAGGATTGTGCCTCTCTTCGGCCGTTGTGCCAAATTATGTGAGCTATTTTTTATACTGCGTAGGCGGGGGACTTCAAGCCCTGGTATCCCCCCTCCACCGGCCAGCCCGGTCAGCCGGCTGGCTGTCCCCAGGCTCTTCCATGGCCCCTATCGCCACGGGGCCTCCGGGAGCAAATCGGGCTGGTCGTGCTCACCACAGCAGCGCGAACCGGTTGCAGCAAGTGACGGAAGAGGGGGGGGCAAATAGCGGTCTCGCTCACCTCGCCTGCAGCGGGAGATGGATTACACCGCTCCTTCAGGGCTGCAAATCTGGAATCCCCAGACGGGAACTAGCGATCTGCGCTGCCCTTTTCCAGGCCTTCCACCGTAGCAGCAGCCAGCTCCTCCCACGCACATTCGCCGGCCTCGGATCTATCGCGTGTTCTCCCCCACACCCAGGTACCTTCTCCGGGCCCAGCGCATTGGATCGGGTACCCGACCCTGCTGCTTACTTCCTCCAGCTGCATTGCGGAGAATACCATGTGAGTTTTCTTTTCTCTAGGCGCATATTTAGTCATTTTTGTTTATTCAGCTGACCTTCCTCCCTATCTGCCATCCACCCCACCCCCTTCCCTTTCAGGTTTAACGATTCCATTCAGTAGATGCGCTTTGACTCCACACCGGATCTGTGATTTCCTCTCTCACACCGGTCGATCCCACACTCAACGTGAGTTTCTTTTTCCTTCCTCCGTTAGCACTATAGCCCGGTTGTCCCCCGTTTCCCCTCCTGACCCTTCGGTTTATTCACAGGGTTGGACTCAGCCTCGACTGACGCCGGACACACTGTATACACGGGACCACCTTCCACACGGGTCCATCAATCAACCTGTGGACATACCAGTTAGCCTGTCCTTGTCACCGTACAGGTAGGCCTTTTTCCAACGACCCAACCGCCATCCCTGCCCCTGCGCTATTTCCCCTTTCCCCGTTCCTTCCGTGATCTATTTTTTTCTCGCTTTTACAGCACCCCAAAAAATGTTGGCAACCCGGTCCTGAAGATGATCCTGACTAAATAGGATTGAAATGCCGTTGACCGATCTTACAGCGCAACTTACGGCGCACATTCAGCTTTGGTTCATAAAATTATATATCTTGTTTAAATTACTAAGATGACCAATATCTACTGAACCATTGATTCTTGTACATATATTTTTTCTTCACTTTGTCACCTTGCGTCTTCCGCTGTGTTTTTCACTTGTCACTTGCGCCGCCACTTATTGCATCACGAGCACAACGTGCACTAAGTCCTCTTGGGTTGCCTTCGCAATTTATGCTTACAGTGCTGTTATAACTGTCTTGTATAAACTGAGATTTTAAATATATGATGCCATGAGCACTTTTGAAAGAAGACCGGAGTCTCCCTTTTTGCGTCTGCCTTGTAATGTTGTGTACATACATATGCATTTGCCTTCCTTATTGAATCCGGTTGAGACATTGTTGTAAATTACGCTTAGTTACCCAGATCTCAACCTGGTCTATGGGTTATACTCCTGTTGCTTTTTACGCTACTTACCTGTAAGCAGCCTCTGTCCGATTGCCCCATTCTTCATTGAGTTGTATTGGGAGCCCGACACCATATTTGCACCCTGCACCGAGCCGCCCTTGTGCCGCTGGAGGTGTACTGTTGGTGCTGGACTGAACCTTGCCCAATACTGACCTTAAGTCCAGATGACTGGTCCTGTAAGTCGATGTTACGTATATGTATGCTGGTTGTTTTCTTCTTCCCATAGGTTAGCATTGTAAAGTCTGAAAATTGCACAAAGTGTCCACTTTTTATATTGAAAGTATTCCTATTGCAAAATGTATTTAACTAAGATGAAGTTCTGTGGTTCTACAAAATAAATATAACCAAGTATTATTTTGATAAATTTGTCTCTGATTTATTGATTGAGTGTGTGTCTCATTTATTGCCACTGTGTGTACAACAAATACTTAACACTTCCCTCTGATAAGCCTAGCTGCTTGCTCACACTACCACAAAAGAGAGCATTAGTATTATCTACTTTAGTCTCTGTAAAGCCTCTGAGGATCCATTGGACTCTCTGCACACTATACCTCTTTTTGGTATAGTATATAGAGAGCCAGCTTCCTACAAGCATGCATAAGGACAGCTATCCAACTTTATGGAGGATGATAAACTCCTACACAGAACTCAATCAGGCTTTTGTCCCTCCTATAGCACGAAGTCAGCCTTGCTGCTTGCCTCCGAATCTGCAAGGCAGGTTATGGATGAAGGCAACAAGGTGGCCATTCTTATGCTCGATCTCAGTGCCGCGTTTGACACTGCATCTTCCAATATTTTGTCAAGCAGCTCTGGAGAAATGGCATCAGTGTTAGAGCACTGTGTTGGTTGATATCATACTTGCAGGGGTACACCTTCCAGGAGTCACAAAAACAATTTCAGTCATCAATTTGCTCTCTGCAGCAAGGAGTTCCTCAGGGCTTGTCTCTGAGTCCAACTCTTTTTAAGGTTTATGTCAGCTTTCTGGCTGGGGTCATTGAGCAGTATGGTTTTACTATTATCTCATACACTGATGACACACAGCTCATCATAAATATGTCCCACTATAGTGAGCAAATGGCCTCCTCCCTTCATCTGTGTCTGGTGGATGTTGTCACTTGGATGGACCTTAATTGTTTAAAACTGAATGCTGAGGTTCTGGTACTGGGCAAGCATATCAACATCTGGTTCAATGCTTGGTGGCCAGATAACCTTGGCCCTTTACCCTCTCCCAATTCCAGGGCTGAGAATCAGAGCATCTGGTTTGATGAGAAGCTTTTTTTGATGCCCATTTTAATGCCATCGTAGGAAGGTTCTTTGGGATATTGAGATCCCTCCAAAATATTATTCACCTTCTTCCTGAGTCCGCCCCCCAAAAAAATTGTAGTTCCGGCGCTAGTTATATCCACACTGGACTACTGTAATGTTCTGTATCTGGGTGTTACCCAATCGCGTCAGAATAGGCTTCAATGAGTGCAGAATGCGGCAGCTCGGATGCTGCTTGGGTTCTCAAGACAAGCCTCAATAAACATCACTCTGAAGAAACTGCACTGGTCACCAGTTAAACAGAGAATCACTTTCAAGACTCTCTGTTATTGTTATGAAGTGCTTTCCTGTGAAGGTCCTGCTTATTTGCAGGCTATGGATACCCCCTATGCTCCAGCCAGAAAACGGAGATCAGCCACGGCCAAATTGGCCTCCATTCCCAGATTTAAAAAAGCCAGCATATTTGACTGTGCCTTCAGTCACTTTATTCCTAAAATCTGGAACTCGTTACGTGTGGAACTTTGGCTAGCTCCCTGGCTTTTCCTGTCATATGTAACTCTTTTGCCATATTCAGCCTCCTAGCTCTGGGACACTTTGAGTGAAGTAGCCATGCGCTTTAGAAATAGCATTATTATTATTATTAGCATTTCATACTTTTCTTTGGTCTTTTTTGACATTTTAGGCTTAATTTGACTTATAGAGTGTTTTATTCTAAGTTCTTTGCAGCTTTGTTCTTTTATGGAGAATTTCTAGAAATTTGTATAGGGTAGGGTGGCTTCAGCCTAATGTGTCTTGAAAGGTGTTGTGGCATCTTTTCACTGCATTGTTGATTTTGGCTAGTTGAACCATGACTGTGTCATATATATTCCCCCAAGGTATTTGAACCTTGGGTTGGTGTCTGTGGCCAGAACAGTACAAACTGCCACCCAAATGTCTTCAAAATAATAGTTCATTAAGGGACTTCTTTTTTCTTCAGGTATTTGATAGTAGGGGAATCTACTAGGATGTAGTAGCTACATCTGTGGCTGGTACATGTGTAAGTGATATTAATATTTGTTTATTTGAAAGATGAACTGGCTGTTAGTTGAATATTCTACATTTAGTGCAGATGTCTGGAGGTGTCTCCAAATGCGTTGGTTAAAATGGTAATAGCAGCCTTGTAAGGATGTGTGTGGATAGATTTTTAACATTGTTTGTATCATTGTCTACTCAAAGTTATAATAAATTTCTGTGGATCATAGTTGTTTGATTGTATTTTTTATTTTTTTAGTAGTTCATAGTATATAGCAGTCTACTTGTTAGGAAGGAGTGTGTAAATTAGGGATATGTCACTATTATGACATTCACCATGTATGATGTATATCTGTGTAAATATTGGAGGACACAATTTAAAAATGCCCTGCATCACCCATGTTTGCCATTGGGTTAATCTAAGGAGGTTATTCTATGGTGCACAGCTTATTATTATTCTCCTGGTATCATTATTATTATAGTGCTGGAGGAGGGGTTCTTAATTATGTGTTATAATTAGGTTTTCTGGAATGGGTATGTCTTCATATCTTCTAAGAGCAGCTGGGAGTTATGTTGTGGCTTTTCCTGTGTGTCCTATTCATCTTTTTAAATTAGAAATGCTGGTAGATGCCCTGTAATGTTCTCAGGAACTTGCAGCAGTATATTCTTTCTAATTGTTCCAGTAGATTCCTAGGAGCTTGCTCTCTGTGGTCTAGCAAAACATGCCTTAGTTCCATCTCTGTTAGATTTGGGAGCTGTTAGTGTTCTCTAATATAAATAACAAAATCATTGTAGTTGTATTCCTTCCATGACCACTGATATCATAATATTTGGTCCATCTCCAGTTTATATTCTTGGTGCTTGTGCTCTCCTGGGAGAGGATGTAGCCTTACGGCTAGAGGGGTCGACTTTGAAGCTGGGGAACTGGGTTCGAATCTCAGCAACGACGCTCAACATCCTGTGATTCTGGGCAAATCACTTAATCTCCCCGTGCCTAACAAAAATGAATGTGTCCATCTGTAATGAAACTGGTGCTCATGTAAAGCGCTCCGATACCCGATTTCTCTGGTTTAGTTCGCGCTATATAAAACTCTAAAAAATAAATAAACATCCCATGAGTGGAATCAAGTTTTTGCCTTTCTAGCAGGCGATGAAAGTGTCTTTCTTCCATTTTACATGAACATGTTAGAGAAATACATTTAGTATTTGTGTTAAAAATATAATTTCATGTATTGTGATAATTTTTAAATACATTTTTAATTACACATTTGCTGTCCTTTTTACGTGCTGTTGTTTTCTCAGGTTTATGTTAAACTTAATGAAAATGTGGTTCAGGTGGGTCATCTTTCCCTGTAGGGTTTAAAATGTCTGATTTAGTTATATGTTTAAAATGTAGTTTTGCTTAGTTTTGGGGTGTATGGGTGTTACATTTAATGTTAACATTTATGGGTTGCTGTTTAACATTTTATTATACATATTATATAATTTTTATCTACATTTAAAGTGTCTTCGTCAAGTTTGAGGTAAGTGTTTGTCCAGTTTGACTTTTGGGAAGTTGTGGTTGTTGGTCAGCAGAACAGTGTTCTCATTTGTCATCTTCCAAATTGTACTTAAGGTTTGGAGCTATAAATAGAAAGATAGACTTTAGTTGTTTGTTTCAAGTTAAACATTAAGTAGGTTGTGGTATTTAAATATTCAGGGGCCGATTCCGATCTCGGCCGGTAGTGCTCCGAATCGGATTCGGATTCACCGGATCCGATTCGGAGCCCTGTTTCCCGACCGAATCGTACGCGGGTCCGGCCGAGCGAGTACGATACAAGCACCCGCGAAATCGCCGACCGTCTCGAACGCGGCTTCAACACGCTCCGACCGACTCGCATGGACACGACTCGCACCGCGCTATGGAGACGTTTCCCGGCCGGGTAAGTACGATGCGCGCCGCGAGCAGTCCGACCGACTCGCGCCGTCCGGCTCGAAAAAGCTGTCGGAGCCGGACTTTGGGGGTCCGCGTCGGACCCCCTGTACGCGTAGGCGCGCGAGTCGCACACAGGGGGACCCATGGGTCCCCCTACCTGTGCATGTACGCCGCGATGCGCATGGACGCGTACACACTGTAGGGGCGCCCTTGTCCGCCTCGCACCCATTGAGTCAATGGGAGCCCGCGTATGCGTTGTACGACAGGCTCCCATTGACTTCAATGGGAGTCCGACCGACTCGAGTCCGATAGCATGCGTGCGCATCGTACTCGTTCGGTCGGACTGCTAGGGTCCGATTCGGTCGGAATTCTCTCCGGGTCCGGCTCGGTCGGAGAGATTTCTGGCCGGAATCGGAATCAGCCCCTCAGTGTAGCCAGTAGTTTAGGTGAAACAGGATCAAGTCATTCTCAAGGTAGGAGTCTCAGGTTACAGGTAAAGATCGTAGTAAGGAAGCCCCGCCGGGAGCAGCAACCTTGCTGTTCAGCCCACACACTCAAATGACACTCTCTCAAACCGTCACTCTGGCTGAGCAGCAGGGGACATAACACTAAGGGGAGAATGCATTGCATAGAAACGAAGATATCACACACCTCCCTTCTTTATGGAAAAAATAGAAAATGTAAATCCAAATAAGACAGTGATACACAACATTCATAAAAATAAGAACGAATCATGGGAGTACCTCACATTAGAGTCACCGACTCTGCAGCATAGCACAAGGGTGAAATACGTGTGCCCCAATGGATTCCATACACCTACCACAAGCAAAACATATGCCCCTACGGGTGCAACACATACGCCCCAAAGAAAATGTTTGAGTGCAAAACAAATCCCCCATCACCACAATATAGCACAAGGATGCAATACGTGTGCCCCAATGGATGCCATACACTTGCCACAAGCAAAAATGCCCATGCGGGTGCAATACATATGCCCCAAAGAAGAGGTTTGGCTGCAAAGTAAATGCCCCATCACCAACAACTGTAAGCAGTTGTAAAGTAAGTATTTGTTAGGGTAGCAACTCACAAGCCCATCACAAAGCAACATTTGGGTGCAATAAATATGTCCATAATATCTAAAAGCAAGGACGGTTTTGGGGCAATGCAAATGCCCATCACCAGCAACAATAAGTAACATCTGGGTGCACATACTATGCCCCAAGACACGTAACAATTAGTATGGTTTGGGTGCAACACAGGTACCCCATCACCAGTAACAGTAAGTAATGTCTGGGGTCACCCAGTACATAAAGGCAAGTATAGTTTGGGTGCAATAAACATGCCCAACATCAGTAAATATAAGTAAGGTTTTGGGGTAGCAAGTAATATGCCCCATCACACATAATGGTAAACAAGGTTTGAGTGCAACCATATGCTTTATCACCAAAATGAGTAATAATAGCAAGTAAGTTTTGGGTTACAGGATTGCTGCCCCATCACCAAGACCTGTACGAATTGTTTGTGAAGCACACCAACTGATATGCCCCAGCACAAGTAATAGCAATAACATATGGGCGCAAAACATAATTCTCACCGCAGCACATAGTAAAGTAGAGAAAAACTCCAAACCCACAGAGACATACTGAATCACAAAAATCTATGCATGCAATAAATGTCAACCAATGCAGAACATGGTTAACAGTATTAAAATAAGCATGGCAGAAATGAAAACATGGCATAAATATAAAAGCAGAAACCAACAGTGCAGCAGATTATGTAATGAAAACTCACTAGACAGAATGATTACGGCATAGAACCCATTTGGCAGCTTGAACCAATACCAGAAAACATTCAAGAAATAATGCACATAAATAATGATGGGATCTATGAAATCTACATGATGCGAAGTTTGAGCAGAGAAACGTGTTCGTCGCAGGAATTGAATCTGAAAGAAGATCTCAGCATTCAAAATTATTTAAAAAACAAGAGAACCAGGTTCTTTTAAATGTTGATGTAAAAGCTGTGTGCATCAGCTTAAGAGCTCTGTGCGCTAGTCAGGTTTAGAATTTGCACTCCTCTCACGAAGTTGTATTTATTTTAATGCTGTCATCGCTCCTCCTGGATAACTCAGGTATTGCTGTCCAGTGTGTCCTCAGATGATGCACAAACGGGTCCTTAGTGGCCGTCTGCATGACTTTAGTCCCCAGACAGGCACTGTGGATAGAGGCGTCACTAGGGATAAGATGCGGCTGCATTCCTTTGATACGGCAACAGCCTCCAAATTAGTGCTTAATTTGAGCCTGTGCTTTCCGATGCTCAGCACCGGCACTTAATTGGTTTCCGGTGCTCGGCACCTAATTGATAACACCATACTTAGAACAGTCCACCACATGGCACTGCTCATCTAATTTAGAGATGAGCAAAACAACGGTAGTTTAGGACTACAATATACATTAAAATAGTGCTAATACCTGCCTCCCCAGCCATTCCTTTGGCTTTGGGGACCTGGAATAATCTGAACTGTTGCATTTACATGCAAGAGAAATGGTTAGTAGTTGTTTTGGCAGCGATGACAAGGGCGATGAGTGGTGTAAGCTGCAGTGGCCTCCTGGTCAGAGCCCTGGCACTTAATATTTTACAAATTAAGCACTGCTCCAAATCTTCTCTTTCCAGCTCCTCGAGCAGGAGCGCGCTCATGGTATGTGATCACAATTCTATCAGCTGCTAGAGGCGCATGCACGATGGCAATATTTAAACGTGAATTGTTGAGAGACCTGTACAAGTAGCGCTCGCTCTGAGATATTCACCTCGTGGAAGTGCTGATGCAGACGCAGATCTTTAATGATATCTGCTTCAACACGCCTAGTTCCCCTTGTGCCTGGAATCCACAAATATAATGAATGCATGGACGGCTCAAATGGCGCATGCAAGAGTAACGGTACGTGCTCACTGCCTGATGCCCTTAAACATTGTTCCTAACATGGTTCAATAAAGCTTCAGTTCAGTTGTAAAGTACGCTCAGACCATACACAAGTATTTCTTGATGGATTACTTGCCTAGCTCGATCGTGAACAGTGCCTCTCCGCTCTTCACCAGTTAACATGTCCTTTTTCAGAAGCATCATGTAGATATTGGCCAAGCAGGTAAACACTCACTTGCCAGCGGTTTAGCGCGCACACTGGTATATCATCCTGTATGGTGTAACTACAGAATCATTTATCATCAGCGCTGGCAGTACGGATGAGCTAAATAAAATAAACACCCAGCACTACTGTTGTCTGCAGGCTGTCTGGTAAACAGGACACCGGTTGTGCTTCTGGGTGATTCTGTTTACCTGCAGTCTCAATTTCATTTATTTTAGTCTTCCTTCTGTTCAGCAGTTCTTCTGATTGTAAATACTTCAGAAGTACCTTTCACACGCAGGTCTTTTCTCAAATCGTGGCTATTAAGATTAGGGCTCCCGGTTTTATGGTATTTATTTTTTTGCCATTTCCGTCTGTATTTATCCATATTTATTTTTTGCTAATTTTATCTGTATTTATCCATATTTATTTTGGGTTTTGTGGAAAAATTAAGCTGAAATTAGGATATTTCCACATTTATTTAACCGATAAATATGCAATCATGCTTGAATGTCTGCCAGGATTCAGTGATATGAAAACCCGCAGAAGATAAATCAATGCACGTATATGAAAATATGCGCATTTCAGTATCAACCTTGTGCATATCTACTGCTGTTTAAGCCTCTTTAGTAAAATTCCTTTCTTTTTTAACCCCCTTATCTATCAACCCACACATCTATTGGCCTGGCAGTCATGGCAGACAGCATTTAGAATTACTCAAAAAGCAACTCAATTTCCGTTTTTATCCACATTTAAAAATAAATACAGACAAAAAAATGAATGTTTTCTGTCTGTATTTACCTGTAAAAATCAGTAAAAACGTAAAACAGGGAGCCTTATTTAAGATGCAGTGTAGCCAGTAGTATAGGTGAAACAGGATCAGGTTTATTCTCAAGGTAGGGGTCTCAGGTTACAGGTAAATATGGTGGTAAGAAAGCCCCACCAGGAGCAGCATCCTTGCTGCTCAGCCCATGCGCTTAACTGACACTCTCTCAAACCATGCACAAATCTGCATTCTAATTACATCACAGTGGCTCAGCAGCAGGGGACATAACACTAAGGGGAGACTGCAGGCATAGAAATGAAGATACCACACAGCGCTAGGGAGAAACACTCAGCGCCAGGATACTCTTGCGGATGATAGTGCACTTTAAAAATACACACAACATAACAAAGAGAAAGCAATGTGTTTTGATACTTTTAAGTTGATGCAATTGTATTACTTACTTTTGGAGGTTATTGTTAGGTTTTGGTAAGGGTTGGTGGTAGTTTGGTGCACAGGTTGGTAAGAAAAAAAAGCAAATAGTTGGTTTTCTGCCTGGAATCCGGCAGTGTCGCTGTCTTGCAGGTGTAGAATTTCTGCTGCAAAATGTACCTACTTTGTCTGCCCTATATATAGTGTTAATTTAATTTGTTAAAGAGTTTGATTTGTTACTTTATTTCATAATCAAGTTTATTTTATTAAATTGTATGTAGTCTGAATATATTTTTCAGTTTGTTCTTTATTTGGTAGAAGCTATTTAAGTCGCATAATATGTGTTTTGTTAGAATATTATTATTTTAACTGTATGTTATTTTTAACATTGTTTTAGTAGTCTTTTTTTATATTATTCTTTTATAATATTTGTATGCGTGTAATTAGCTAAATTTCTTGAATTTTAATTAAAGATGTTTTGTAAGTAGATATGATTTATTATTTATTTTAAATGTTTAAATATTGGTGCACATGTTAAGTATAAACTGTTAATATTTTGTATTTGTGTTTGGTGAATATATGGGCCTTTGAAGGTAATTATAAATGATTTCTAAAATATTATGTTTTTACTTTATTTTAGTTATATTACTGTAGTGATTTTGATATTTGTTATTTTCTATATGTTTGAAAGTTTGACAATATCTTGTTTGTTGAAATTTTTGTCTTCAATATTGAGAGTTTTAGATACTTGTTACAGCGATATTGTTTTTTCAATATTTGTGTGAGGATCTTTTGACAAATAGTTTATTTTGGTGATATTTTGTAATTTTGATATGGTGGTGGGTGATATTGTGTCATATAAGCATTTAGCGTCTTATTTTCTGTCTGGTGGTCCACTGACCTCCAGACTCACGGTGGCAGTCTCCCATCAGCCCTATTACAACTAGCGTGGTGGGGCTGTCGTGGGAACACCGGAACTGCCAGGAAACTACCGTTTCCTGGCAGTTGTGCGGTGGTCCTGAGGCCGCAATATGCTTGGCAGGGCCACTGCACCCCGCCAAGCATATTACGAGTTTCCTCACCGCCACACTTTTCATGGTGGTGTGACTGCCATAAAATGTGTGGTGGTGAGGAAACAAAGGGGGCCCTACAGGTGCCTCATGCCAAGTGGCTGCATATAAGGGGGCACAGCATGTCCCCCCCTGTGTGCATGCACACCAATACCTGCATGGCATGGACTGCAGCAATTCCTGCCATGCAGGTACTGATTTTGACGTTCCCATTGCGGTGCCTATTTCATAGGCACAGCCGTGGGAATGTCAAAAACAGCCTGCCAGACAGGAGAAAACTCCTAATCTGTCGGGCAGTTCAAACATGGGTTTGGCGGTGCAGGAGCGGGGTGGTCCTGCTCCTGCATCACCAAACTCATAATAAGGCCCATAAACAAGCATAATGCTAGCTTCCCATCTTGTAATGAAATGATGATTCTCCAAGTAATATATGAAGAGAATCTGAATTTCAGATATCATCAGGCATTATCCCTGCCGCCTCAAGATATGCATAATGCTAGGCTCCATGTCTTTAAAGAAATCCAGACTCTCTACATATAAGTTGGAGAATCGTGATTCCCATAGACAATGTTCAAATATCAAACTTTAAATCCATGAAAGCAATGCTATCCCAGAGCACTTCACTGAATATGAAAGTCTTTTGGATATCTCCAGGCATAGCTTTGTGTTCCAACTAAGGCAACAGGAATTTGACAACTGCAACTGAGTAGCTTCCTTGCCTAGCAAGGTAAGATCTGAAACACAATGGGCCCGATTCACAAAGGCAATCTGAGACAAAAGTCTAACGTTACGACTTTTGGTATTCACAGAGGTCATTTACGAGTCATATCTTTACATCCGCAGTAGGGCCGGAATCTCCGCACCCGGGCCGTACTATCCGCAGCCGGGCCGTACTCTCCGGCTCCAGCCGGCTCAGGCTGGATGAAGTGTAATCAATGGACTAGAATACAACTTTTTACTAAAAGGAACATTAGGAATGTATGATAAATGGTAGAGGAGGTCATGAAAATCAGTTTGGGCAGGGAAAAGGGTGTGGCTGGACACTACATCATATCCAAGAAAAGTTTGCTCCTTTGCATCATGGTACATGCAGTCCATGATTTGCGCTCCCCTCAGTGTTGACTGCGGTGTGGTAGCTTGGCAGAGCAGTCAGGCTTATTCCAGAGGTAATGTGTAAAGCGTTTGCGCAACACACACACACAGCAGTGACCCACTAGGCACACCACAAAAAGAGAATCCACACAAGGGTATATAAAAATGTCCTTTGAATTGTACATAAAACACTTTAGGCCAAAATCACATAAATTACTGTGCCACTAGGCACTTGCCATGACGTCACACAGATTCATAAATCACTCGGCCTATTGGGCTACTGTCATAACAACACAAGTAAATCCTTATATGTTGCACACGTTTCAAAAACATCATGCCCACATTATGCACGACACAATCACTGTACGCACGTAATGTGCCCTTCTAAAGAATATTGGATATCCTGTCTCTGTAGCATAAAGACGCCAGACCATAACACTGGAATCTCCAATCACTGTGTCACACTGACCATGCAACACATCAGCCCAAATTGCAGCACTAAGTCAGAGCCTGAACTGCAGCTTCTCCTGGAATCGGAGGCCTCAGAATGGGGGCAGACTTGCACCACCACAGTCAGCAGAAGGACTTCACAGGAGCCTCTCCTGCTTTGTAAGGGAAAGGGGCGGCGCCCACACTGAGGGGCTGCCGCTGTGGCCAGAGTGGTCAGGGCTGGGGAGGAGGCCTTGCTGGGTCCAGGCAGCGCTACTCATGTCCAGGATGTCAGTCCCTCCTGCCACTCACCAGTCTCCGGCTGGTCTCCCCGGGTTGCTGCCTGCTCGCCCTCAAGGTCCTAAGGGGCTGGCGGTGGGTGCAAAGCCGTCCTTGCTGGCCAGGCCTCTGCCAATCAACAGGAGAACTCCTCGGCTCCTTCTTGAGATCAGGGGGGGCCCCACTGACGGGGGTTTCCGCTGTGCGGCCAACTCCTCTATTGCGGTTACTGCTACAGCAACCTGCAGGGGCTGCGTTTCAGGCTGCCTTCATCAGTGCAGCCGGGGCCTGGCGCCAGGCAATTTTTCCTCACGCTGGTCTATCGCCCCTCACAGATGCACTGACCAGGACACCAGATGCACCCACCCCGCACTTCGTGTAAGCACTCAGCGCTCCACACATGGAGCAGGGGAGGACAGCAGAGAGCGCACCACCCACTTTCAGGGGCCAGTTGCGGATGAGAAATGAAGCCCTCCTGACACGCACTGAGGAAACCACGCGCTCACTCAGCACTCTTCTGTGAAAACATGGAGGGCTTTTACTACCCACACCCTGGAGAACAACTGAGGGGCACTAGAGCCAGGAACAAATAGCAGGCCAGCTCATCAGGGTCCTTTTAAAGCGAAGTGGCAGTCCTTCTTGTGACCTTACAGGCCACCGGCCAGTACAGCAAAGCAAGCAAGTTCAGATGACGTTCCTCCTGGCAGTGCAGCAGTACCGCCTGGCAATGTGCAGTATGTAGAACCAGCAGAATCTGGTTACAAGTTCCACGCAGTGTCTAAATTCATGGGGTCACAGCTCCTGTACTTATAGTCAAAAAGACTTTGTTCTGGGGGCACTTCAAACACTGTTTAGAAGTGCACAACACCCCCATTCACATCCCAAGCCCTGGCCCCAGGCACACTGCAGGGGGCGGAGACAGCATTGCAAAAGGAAGGCACAGCCCTATTCAGGTGCAGGTGCAACTCCTCCCACCACTCTAAATGCAGTCCAGGCCTATTCAGGTGCAAGGGAAACTCCACTTGCCACTCTAAATGCAGCCAAGGTCTATTCAGCCTAGGGCTGAGTCACCCAGGAAAGGCAAGACACACCTCCACCCCTCTTGTGACTGTCTAGAGTAAATGCACATCCCCTCTCTCCTGTCAGTCTAAACCATACAGTGAATACATATCCAGGCAGGGCACAAAGACTCATAAGCACACAGCAATGCCCAAGTCTAAAAGTGGCATTTCTAAAATAGTAATAACAAATCTGCTTTCACCAATAAGCAGGATTTATTACTACTATTCCAAACATACCAAACATGGCCACGCTACCCCTCTCATATCAGAAATTACCAGTGAAGCATATACCAGGGAATCCCCAATGCAAACCTATGAGAGGGAAGCAAAAAGTTCTGAGATGACCCTGCAAAAAGGGCCAAGTCCAACACTTATATAACCCAAATCCCAAATTGCTGCCATTCCTGGAAGTCTGATGAGCATCGTGTGGTGCTCTGGTATTTGTAATCTGTTCTAACTCAATCCGTTTGTCACTTAGTATGTGTGCAGCATTAACACAGCCTCAGAACTTGTGGCTCCCACACCCTATGAGCACCACTGAACTCTCTTACCTCAGAACAATTGTGTACCCATGGAGTTCGTCGGAGGGTGTTTCCTCCCTTGTCCTTTTATCATATGTGATATACAGGTGTGTGTGGTCCAGGGGTCATGCAGTAAACACATAGTTTATTTTGAATATTCCCATCACATTTAAGACATTATGGAAAGTGTAAAAACAGTACAAAAGTATCAGAAAACACTAACCTAGTAATCTGGATCAACAGCATTCTTCCGCTTCTCACTACAACCACTACTGGCCACACACAATATGATGTATGAGACAGACAGAAAAAGTGAGAAAAAAGGAATGGCGTAGCAGAGAAAACAAGAGACACAGGATATCATGCTCTTTTGGGTATGGATCTCTGCATATTGAAAACAGTATCTAAAGGCAAAAATGGAAGCTTTTAGTAATACATCTGTGAAACTACTTAACTGACTGGGCATGAGGAATCCCTTTGGGATGCTTGGATTGATGATGACAGCGGCAACTTGCAAGAAAAAGGAAAACATTAGACAAAGAAAAAAGAATAGGAGACACCAACATAGAAAGAGAACAGAGAAGAAGATGCTTGAGGGAGACAAAGGAGACAGTAATCATGCATTTGCAGTATCTTCAAAAGCAGGACCCAGAGCTCAGAAGGTTTGTCCCAGGAGTGAAGAAGGAAACCAGAGGACTGAAGCATCATGACGAAGAGGACGCCACTGATGACACTGACCTCACCACAGAGAGGGACCAAGCCAGAGGTGGCAAACAGAGACATGAGGCCTCAGAAGCTGAATGTTAGACCCGGGACCCATGGTTGGCTGAGGTAGGTACCTTAGGCCAAATAGGGACCCGCGTTTCCATGTCAGGGAAAGGGAGGACACCTTCTGAGATATCCCCCGCTCACCCCCTTGGTAGCTTGGCACGAGCAGCCAGGCTTATCTTCAAGGCAAATGTGTAAAGTATTTGCAACCACGCTCACAGCAACCCAATGATGACACCACAAATGGACTCCACACGAGTTTTATAAAAACGAGTATAAAGTTTATATAGAAAGATATACGATAAGACCACACAGTATAAATCCAACACATGAGTATGTGTAATATTCCTCCTGGCTGGTTGTTAGGCCAGCCAGCCCTTGTAAGTTCTGACGATATTAATGAGCACTTCCAAACATTCCACTGTAGTCCTAGTACAATATTATGCAGTTCGTAATGCTAGAATCAGGCACTTTGCAATGGAAAAATAATGCACTGCGTAACGCAACAATCAGGCACCCTGCAATGGAAAAATAGTGCAATGCGTAACGCAACAATCCGGTAATTCGTTATGCAGAAACAATGCAATACGTCATACGACAATCAGGTAATTCGTTATGGAGAAACAATGCAATACGTCATACGACAATCCGGTAGTTCGTTATGCAGGAATAATGCAAAGTGTAATACAATAATCAGGTAGTTCGTTATGCAGGAATAATGCAATGCGTAATACACTAATCAGGTAGTTCGGTATGCAAAAAGGATGCAATGCTTAATACACTAGTCAGGTAGTTCGTTATGCAGAAATGATGCAATGTGTAATACGACAATCAGGTACTCCGTCAACATTTGCCCCCAACACGGGTATGGAATAACAAAAGTGCTGCTCCGCGCGCCGGCCCCGGTACTGCCACTCCCTTGGCCAGTACGGGCCGCGATACGAGCCAAAGCATAGGCTTGCGCTGCCGAAATGAGAGAGAGGCCGAGAGAGTCTCCCTCCGAGCCCACACCCCCCCCCAGGCGTCGACACACGTTACCTGGGGGGCGCGAACCCACTCTCCTCTCCTCTTCCAGCGACTTGGGTCTCAGATGCAATCTTTGTGAATTGGCAACGGCGGCGCAGCTCTTCCGGGGCTGCCAGTGCGGGCTGCTACTGCTACGAAGATCTCAGGCTGCCACAGGGCACACGCACACAGCGTCGCTGAGACTCCCTGGAGCTTCGGGTGCACGATCACCGGGCACTCCTCACGAAGGTCTCAGGCTGCACGAAGAACACGCACACAGCATCGCTGCGACTCACTTTAACTCCGGGTGCACGATAACAAGGCAATCCTCATGAAGGTCTCACGCTGCACACAGCACACGCACACAGCGTCCTTGAGACTCACTTGGATTCCGGTGCACGATAACAAGGCAATCCTCACGCAGGTCTCAGGCTGCACAAAGCCCACGCACACAGCGTCGCTGAGACTCACTTGGATTCCGGTGCACGATAGCAAGGCAATCCTCACGAAGGTCTCAGCCTGCACAAAGCACATGCACACAGCGTCGCTGAGACTCACTTGGATTCCGGTGCACGATAACAAGGCAATCCTCACGAAGGTCTCAGGCTGCACAAAGCACACGCACACAGCGTCGCTGAGACTCACTTGGATTCCGGTGTACACAATAACAGGACGATCCTCACGAAGGGCTCAGGCTGCAAAAAGCACACGCACACAGCGTCGCTGATCCTCGCTTGGACTCCAGGTGCCCACGATCACAGGGCACTCCTTACGAAGGTCTCAGGCTACAACAAGCACACGCACACAGTGTTGCTGAGACTCTCCTGGAAACTTTTGTGTTCCTGAGTTTCCGCAACAGGGAGCCAGCTCACCTCGGGCCCTTGGGGACAAGTTACTTCAGGACACAGCACAACAAAGTCCTTTCAAGCAGGGGGACACAGCACACAGCAAAGTCCCTTTAGCCTTTCCTTGGTTAAAACAGCAAACTGCAGGCCAGCCCCAGAACACACAGCAAGGGTCAGTCCTTTCCTTCAGTCTCTTCAGTTGTTTCTTCCTTGGCAAAGGTTCCTCTTGACCACGAAGTAGCTCCAGTCTTGTTCAATCTTGATCAAGCCATTCTCCAAAGTTCAGGGGCTTCAGCTCTCATAGTTATACCCCTAAATGGCTTTGAAGTCTTTGTGTTCAGGGGGCACTGATCCCTGTTCAAACCAGTCTGGGTGTCTCCCTGCCAGTGACACCTTTATTCCTTTGATTAGTGGGGGTCTGGATTCTCAATCACTCAGCAGGAGATGGGACCATTGCTTTATGGCTGCAATCCAGGCCTCTTCACCTCTAAGGGCTACTCCTTCCCCCTACACTCCAGATGCAGGTCAGCCTGTTGCTGTCTCACCTCCTCCCCTGGGTCAAGACATTCCCCAGATCCTATCACTTTGAAATCCAGACAGTCAATCCACAACCAGGCAGAGACACACAGAAATGTTAGAGCACAAAAATCCAGCCACTTCTAAAAGAGTGGCTTCTAAACACACAATGCAAAAACTACCTTCATAAAAAGATGTGTTATCACATTGTGAGTTCAGGCATACTATACTTCACCTTTCCATCTTAAGCCCTTGGGAAGATAGGCTGGAAAACATATTACACAGCCTCCCCATTCTGTCCTATGGGCAAGATGGCCTTTTTAACAGTGAAAAACAAAATGGAGATTATTTCACGGTCAGGACATGGTACACACCTTAGTACATGTCCTACCTTTCACATGCACTGCACCCTGCCCAGGGGGTACCTTGGACCTACCATAGGGATGTCTGATGTGCATAGAAAGGGAAGGGTAAGGTCTGGCAAGTGGGTGCACTTATCAGAACAACATGGCAGTTTAACAGACTGCGCGCAGGCACTGCAATGGCAGGCCTGAGTTCCCTTTTCAAGGCTACTTGTGTGGGTGGCACAATTCGTGCTGCAGGCCCACTAGTAGCATTTGCATTACCAGCCCTGGCACACATAGTGCACTTTACTAGGGACTTTACTAGTAAGGCAAACATACCAATCATGGACAACCAATTACCATTATACTTTACACAGGGAGCACTTGCACTTTGACACTGATCAGCGTGGCAAAGGCCCAAAGCATCCAAGTTGGCAACACTATGTCAAAAAGAGGTCTAGGGGAAAAGCAAAAAGTTTAGGGAACTTTAGGCAAAAGGGCCAAGTCCAACACAACCCCCCCCCAGCCAAAAGCCAGGGTAGACCAATCAACTACCTTGATGGACTTCCCTGCTTAGGGCGATAGAACACGGACGCAGGCCTGCTACCACATGGACACCCTCCTGTTCTATGCTTTCCTGACCCCAGGGGATTCTTTTGGACACTACTCCCTGGGCCAACTATGCCGCTCCATGGGTACTTCCTGGCAGTTGGGGCCTCTCTAGGGGTGCTGGTCCCTTGCCAACCCCCACCTAGAGCGGTATCCCTGGAAGACCCATCAGTCAGGATACTGTTCCCAGTTATCCTGTCCTCCAGGTTAGAAGTGGGTTTACCCTGGTCACTCCTTGGGGACCTAGCTCTACTGGCTGGACACGGTCCCACGGGTTTTCCCACGGGGGAACACCTTCCTCCCTTAACCTTCCATTTAGATTTCTGTGCCTGCCATTCAGGAATGGCACCCACAAACTGCAGGACCGTGGGAGCTCTGGTGACAGACGCCCCACGCCCTCCTGACGCTAGGTGTTCTTCCTCGCACAGCTGGCAAGTAGGCGCTAGGCCTCCAACCGGGTGCTCCTCTAAGGAACCCTCCAGTCTCTGGGGTGGGGTGGTGAACCCCTGGGGATGCTGCTCACACTCCCTCCCTCTCTTTTGAGACAGGGCGCTAGCCCGCATGCCCCCCCCCCCACTACTCTGGGACCTAACGGTTCTACTTCGCCTCTCTTCCCTCTCTAGGGCCTTTTCAGGCCCTTGGACCCATGACCAGGGGTCCGGCTCTAGTGCCAGCTCCCGGGAATCAAAGAGCTCACACCCTAACACGGGTTGGCGCAATCCAGGAAAACAATTACTGAGCCTAGGCTCCCTAGGGGAAAAGTTGAGCAAACCCTTCAAATCATTTGCCATGCTCACTAATAAAACGAAGTAATGTCCAAAGGAACTTCAAGATATGTATTTGAACACCCACCAGAGAGTCCATGTCAGCAGCCGGACGCTACAACTGACTTTCATCTAAATGAAGTCTATGCGTTCCGATGCTGACATGGTTAGCATTCTTTAAATGGAACAATATTTAGAGGAGCAGATTACAACACATCTTCCCTTTATAAAGGATGGAAAGAAAGAAACAAAAGCAATTAAAGTTTGAGAAAAGCATTAAAGATAACAAAAATAAGTAACAATGAAAATGTAAGGTAACATTTCTACTTGAGAATATAATCTTGAAAATGCGAAGGCGGCCTTCAGGACGTCCAGAAAAACAAGAACTAAGATCACCATCACCATCACCACTCTGTGTGTGTCTGTCCCCAAATGGCTGGTCAGAATGAAACTCACCATTAGCACTCAGAAAGTGTTTATCCAGAGATGACTGGGAGTGTCTAACTTGAGGTAAGTCCACATCACCACTCCTACTCTTTGAAAGACGAGACATGCTCCAGATACCACCACCAGAAAGCATGACCACATTTTTCATAATTCTGATAATACGTTTGGGACCAAAATACTTGGTTTCACCTTTGGGAGACCAAGCACCCTTTTTAACAAAAACAAGATCACCCACCTTCCAGTCAGGCTTGCGCACACTCATTTTTACATCAAATCTTTGTTTGTAACCATCTTGATACCTGTTTACTCTCAAGTCATCTACAGTTTTATTCCTGTCGGTAACACTCAACCATATGGGATTGAGTTTGGAACCAGCTGCCCTGCCCCTAAGTTTTTTGAAAGGAGAACAACCTGTGATACTGTTGGGAGTGTTTCTGTGTGCCCATAATTTTTCTCTAAGCACATCTTTGAGGCGGCAACCAGTATCAATAGCAGACTGAGCACACGCCCTCACTAACCTGTTCATACTTTCCACGAGACCATTTGCCTGTGGTGAGTAAAGGGCTGTACGATGGTGGGTAATGGAAAGATCCTTCAGAAAATCAGTCATCTCTTGAGAGATAAACTGTACACCATTGTCAGAAACCAGGGTGTCCGGTACTCCTTCAGCGGTGAAACTATCCTTCAAGAACTCAATAATGTTTTTGCTAACAACAGAACCCAAACAACATGCAGAAATCCATTTGGAAGTATAGTCAACAAGGACTACAACAAATATTTCTGAAGGAGCAAGTACTTCAAAGGGTCCAACAATATCAATAGCTAATTTAGACCAAGGACGTTCAGGAATAGCCACTGGAGAAAGCGGAGAAGTGCAGACCTTCCTGGTCTTATCATTTGCAGCACAAATGGTACAGTCCCTGACAACCTCTTCAACTTGCTTATCAACTTCAGGCCACCAGTAGGATTCCCTGACCCTATTCTTTGTCAAACTGCGCCCCAAGTGACCTTCGTGCGCTAAATTAATGATTTTTTCCCTGAGAGAGCAGGGAGGAAGTAGCCTATCCCCTCTGAAAAGCTCACCGTCAATTATATTAAGTTCCTCACGAACATTCCAAAATGGTTTGGCAATACTGGGAACATCAGAGAGTGGAGGCCAACCCTTAACAACTAACTCCATGAGTGCTTCCCTAGAATCATCACTGGCAGCACTAACATCCCATTCCTGTTTATTGAGAGCACATTCCCTAACCCATGATACAGCTTGATCAGGGAAAAGTAGTGTATTTTTCTCAAGAGGCATCTTGGAAAGAAAATCTGCAGGAACATTCCTAAGCCCAGGCAAGTATTCAATCATAAAGTTGTACTCCCAGAGACCCTCAATCCACCTTTTTATTCTGGGAGTAGTGCTTTCACCATTCCTGCATGCAAACATATGTACCAGTGGCTTATGATCAGTGCGGACCAAAAACGGTAACCCCCACAGGTAGAACCTGAAATGGTTGCTAGCCCAAGAGCAGGCCAATGCCTCGCGTTCAATCACGGAGTAACGCTCCTCAGCTCCCTAAAGTGAACGAGAGGCAAAACCAATGACTCACTCAGTGCCATCAACCATTTGGGATAGCACAGCACCCAAACCTCGTAACTGGCATCAGTAGTGAGAATGGTTTTCCTACGTACATCAAAATGGCCTAGGGTAGGCATGCTGGCAATCTCACCTTTGACAATTTTGAAAGCAATTTCACATTCCTTAGACCACTCAAAGTCAACCCCTTTTTTAAGTAAAAACCTTAAAGGTTGTACAACACAGGCAAAATTGTAAATAAACTTTGAGTAGAACTCAGACAGTCCAAGAAAAGATCTAACTTGATCTTTGTTAGTGGGAGCAGGAGCCTGCAAGATTGCTTTAACAAGATCGATTTTGGGACTGATACCCTCACTCGAGATAGAATGTCCCAGATACGTTACCGAATTGACCCTAAACTTGCATTTCTCTCTCTTGAGAGTCAAACCTCTTTCCTTGAGTCTAGATAATACTTTAAAAAGTACTTCATCATGCTTGTCTCTATTTTTCCCAAAAACAAGAATGTCATCTTGAAAAAATAAAACGGAATCAATGCCAGAGAGAACATCCTTCATGATTCTTTGAAAGCATGCAGCAGCACTCGCTAACCCAAAAGGCATCCTGACAAACCTATAGGCACCCAATGGTGTTACAAAGGAGGTTAATGCCTTAGAGTCCTCATGCAGCATGACTTGATGATAAGCCGAAGACAGGTCCATTACACTGAAGAAACAGGCACCACCTAACTTAGTGAGAGCTTCATTGATGTTAGGTAAAGGTTGTCTATCAACCCAGATGCAATTGTTGAGGCTTCTCAAGTCCACACACATACAAATTTTGGTACCTTTATCTTTGGGGGCCAAAACAATGGGGGCCAACCATTCTGAAGATTCGATCTCTTCGATGACACCTAAATGAAGTAGCCTGTCAAGTTCTTCTTGTGGTGGCTTAATCATGAGATTCAGTACTTTCCTGACTCTGTGTACAACTAGAGTAGCATTGTCTTTCAAAATTATTTTATGTTTGAAATCGTTGAGAAGACCTAAATTCTCACTGAAAACTTCAGGATACTTTTCCGTGATATCAAGATGATCACTGTGTGGAGTAAGCAACATCACTTGATTGGGAGCGTTAGGATTAAGAAAGACTCCTAAGTCACGTTGGTGACGCCAACCTAACAAATTGTCACCACGCTTAGCAACGTAAACTTTGCCAATAGTTTCCCTATCTTCAAATAAAATAATTTGAATGGAAAAACCAACTAGATCAATCCTTTGGCCACCATAACCCACCGGGTTGATATCAGGAGGTAAAAGCTTGACATCTTTATAGGCAGGAGTCGCATTCCACAATTTGTCGCTAATTAAAGTGTAAGGAGAGCCAGAATCTGCAAGTACAGGAATTAAAACGCCCCCAACTGTTATGTCACACTTTGGCATAGATATACTGTCTGAGTCAACACCTTTGACGTCAAAAACTGGTTTGTCAATGGAATCAGTGATGCAGTGAATGCCCTGTGAAAACAGTTCATCATCATCAACCATGCTAACTTTCCCAAACTTACACATTCGGGCATAAAGACCTTTTTTTCCACAGTTATTGCAGCTTGTGCTTCTGGCAAAACAGTTCGGATAGTTAGGACCATGGTTGATACTCCCACATCTCAGGCATTTGGTCTTACCATCTTTGTTCCAACTCGAAAATAATTTAGGTTTGTTATTTTTACCAACATTCTTATGAAGTTTTACAAATGGCTTAGACACGGCAGCAATTGCAGTTTCACCATGGGGATTAAGAGCATCACCACTAAGAGCATTAGTGCAGTTACCTGTGGTTGTGTTAGGATTACGAATTTCTTTTACCCAATGAGAAGTGTGCTCAATGCTCTCTACAATGGTGATAGCTTCTTTGAGACTGGGATTCTTTGCAAGAAGCTTCTCTTGAACCTTTGGATCATTGTTGCAACGCACCAGTTGGTCACGAATAAGAGAATCAGTCAATTGTTCAAAATCGCACGTCTGAGCAAGTGACTTTAATGCAGCCACATAATTTCCAACTCTTTCTCCTTTGGCTTGAGTGCGCATGAAAAATTTGTGACGTTCCATCACAACATTGAGACTTGGCCCAAAATATGTTTGTAAGAGCAAAACACTCATTTCATAAACATCACTTGGCTCACCTGCTTCTCTGCCAATTGGTATAGGATCAAGACTATCATAGATGTTCCTGCCTTCAGTGCCAAGGTTGTGGAGTAGTACAGCTTGTTTCCTTGCAGCCGAAAATCTTTCCCCACCAATAGCAATGAGGTAGGAGTCAAATAAGGGTTTCCATTTTTTCCATGGTAAAACAGGCTCACCACGTTCACATAAGAATTGAGGAGGCCGACTCATGCCACTGGTCGACATCCTGAAAGAAATCTAAAAGTAACAAGCTAACAAAATAGGTTAAAATAATAACCTAAAATAATAAGTCAAAATATCAAGTTAAAACAATAAGCTAAACTAAACCATTGAAACTGTCCAAAATACTTGAAAGAAGGACAGAGTTGAATGAAGAAAATAAATATTGAAACAGCTGATGCAGCGTTAGCATTGCCATGAGTCTGTAGAATTTCTTGAAAATCCGTGGAAATTAAGTAGTACTGTAGTTTAATAAAAATATTGAAAAGTAAATTCAGCGTGGCTTGGTACGTGAAAAACAGATGATCTAGAAAATCCTTGTGCTGACGGAAAACTCACATTACATTTTTAATGAAACATTGCTGTGAACTTTTGCTGTTACAAGTTAAAATCAAAAAATATGGCAAATCGTTTATTTAATGTGAAAAACGTGAGCGCACTCTAGTGGTGGCAACAAAAATGATCAGACGCTCTCTAAGTACTATGGAAAAGGTGTCTCGAGTGCCCACGGTTAACGTTTCAGCTTCGTTGGAGGGCGCGTAAACCAGACGTGCTGCGTCACCTCAGGAAGCGATGAGAAATGCCGGAGCTCAGCTCGGGGAACAATGGCATTCGACCGGTAAGGCTGCACGCGCTCTATATCACACGCTTAAAGCCATTTGAAAGCCAAACAGCATTGCGATGATAACGGCCATGGGTAAACTTGCCCAAGACAATATTTTAAAAATGGCCAAAATTGTCCAGCGCGATTCAGATATCCAGCGCGATGCAAGCGAACATATCCCCAGACGTTCCCACGTTCAGCAAAACTTTAAGGCACTCAGGAATAATAAAACTTGCGCTATTCCATAGTAATTGTCACACTTTTAAAAGCCAAAATCAAGAGAAAAAAAATGTCATGCAGTACACTGCTTCTAAACGCCTCAAATCCAAAGTCAAAACAATAAGGTCAAAATACAAACCTTGTGGTTGAAAGTCCAAGAAATGTCACGCTGAATCCACAAGTCAAGCGGGGTTCTTGGGTGGGTGTACGTTGTACTTCATGAATCGTCGCCAGTAATAAAACGAAGTAATGTCCAAAGGAACTTCAAGATATGTTTATTTGTACACCCACCAGAGAGTCCATGTCAGCAGCCGGACGCTACAACTGACTTTCATCTAAATGAAGACTATGCGTTCCGATGCTGACATGGTTAGCATTCTTTAAATGGAACAATATTTAAAGGAGCAGATTACAACACTCACCAACACCCAATCATCCAGTGCACGCTTGTACTCATCCACACTTGGCACTGGCTGTACTCTGCCACCATTTGAACTGGACTCTGCCTGTTTAACCTTCATTTCCAGTTCCCTCATGCTTAACTCATGAGCTAAGAGAATTTTTTTCGCTTCCAAGGCGAGAGCGTTCCTGCTCTGCTCGCTTTTCACTTTCAATGAGCAGCTTCTTCTCTTCTGCTTGAGCTTTAAGTTTTAAAACCTCCAAATCATGCTCTCTGACCCTTTGGTTTTCCTCCAGCTCCTCTGGTGAAAAACTCCTCCCTGAATGGCTACTACCTGCCCCTAAGGCTGGTCCCTCCACTGGCAAATCCTGTGGACCAAATCCATTCCCTGGGCCATCCTCATCCACCTCAACATCACCCGCCTCCTGAGCCCCTTTGGTTTCCCACCAGGCCCTCAAGGACATTTGCAGCTCCTCCTTCTTGGTGCTACTTTTCATGGGACATGCCAAAGCTCTGCAGAATTGCCTCAATTGATCAACTTTGTAGGTAAGCAATGCCTCAATGTCGATCTCTAATTCTGCAGCCTCACTGGCTACTTGACTCCTCTGAGACATGATGTGTGGCTTAAAGGTTGCTCAAAAATAAAACCAACTAGAACCAACAAATCAAGAACACAATATGTGGTTGCGTCGTGGTCTGCGCTAAACTTATGATGTACACCAATTACTGTGAATGAATTTTCAAATACACATTCAAATCCCACCGCTGCCACCAAATGTTAGACCCGTGATCCCTGGTTGGCTGAGGTAGGTACCTTAGGCCAAATAGGGACCCGCGTTTCCACGTCAGGGAAAGGGAGGACACCTTCTGAGATAGCCCCCGCTCACCCCCTTGGTAGCTTGGCACGAGCAGCCAGGCTTATCTTCAAGGCAAATGTGTAAAGTATTTGCAACCATGCTCAAAGCAACCCAATATGACACCACAAATGGACTCCACAGGAGTTTTATAAAAACGAGTATAAAGTTTATATAGAAAGATATATGATAAGACCAGACAATATAAATCTAACATATGAGTATGTGTAATATTCCTCCTGGCTGGTTGTTAGGCCAACCAGCCCTTGTAAGTTCTGACGATATTAATGAGCACTTCCAAACATTCCACTGTAGTCCTAATACAATATTATGCAGTTCGTAATGCTAGAATCAGGCACTTTGCAATGGAAAAATGATGCAATGCGTAATACACTACTCAGGTAGTTCGTTATGCAGAAATGATGCAATGTGGAATACCACAATCAGGTACTCCGTCAACAGTTGCCCCCAACACGGGTATGGAATAACAAAAGTGCTGCTCCGCGCTCCGGCCCCGGTACTGCCACTCCCTTGGCCAATACGGGCCGCGAATTACCATTATACTTTACACAGGGAGCACTTGCACTTTGACACTGATCAGCAGTGGCAAAGGCCCAAAGCATCTAAGTTGGCAACACTATGTCAGAAAAGAGGTCTAGGGGCAAAGCAAAAAGTTTAGGGAACTTTAGCCAAAAGGGCCAAGTCCAACACTGAAGTGCTGAATTGAGAGGAAGAGGCAGGCCAGGAAGCCCACCTCTTCAAGTCCCATACCTGCCACAGCCCAGAGGAGTGTCTAATCTTCCCAGGTGATTCTCTAGCTAATGACATGATAATTTTTCCAAACTCCCCTTCCATCTCTCTTATCTAACTAACACTTTTTTAACTCTTCTCGTTGGCCTCATCAGAGTGTTAAAGGAGGGCAGGATTTAAAAAGAAAAGAGGGTGGGGTAGCGGCAGGGAGGTGACCACCACCTTAAACTTTACACAGTAGCCTAAGTTATTATATGGTGAAATTAAACTGTGCAGGCATTAATACATTTTTTTCATTACATTTTATTTAGACTTTATCACAGATAGTAAAATGACTAGTCAAGAGAATAATAGTAGAAAGGAAATCTCAGGACAGTTTTGGAAGAACAGAGGAAAGGAGGTTGTGTGTAAATCGGGTAAGGATAATGACAAGGGCAACTAAGTAAGAGACTCAGAGCATTTTATGTAAAGGAAATAAGATAAGGCAAGAGTAGATAATTAAATTAGAAAATATGCAATAATATGAAAATTAGACACTCAATGGGTGAAGCACAAGATTTATTATGAACTAATTATTTGTATTCTTACCTTCTCACTGGTATGTGCTGTCTGTTCTCCTAAAGGTCCAAAGCATGGGGAGTCCCCTAGTGCTTCAAACCATATCCCTGAAAAGAAACAGAAGAAGAGTCATAATACACTGTAAAGAGAAGGTCTAATGCAAACTGAAATACTGAATGGTCAAAGACTGGCAAAAATGGTTGTCTATTGCAGTACAAATTTGGCCTTGCCAGAAAAATCCCCTAAAAAAACAAGACACTACACTACTGATAAACTCTCTCTGACTATCAATTTTAAAAAAAAAGCGACTCCTCCTGCATCTGGCACTGTCACAAACATCAATCAAAAGAGGTAGACTATAACCTTAGAACATATTTGTGTAGCTCTGTGTCTTAGTATGAAGTACTGGTCCCTGAAACTAAAATATAAAAAGTTATAAGTATCTCATGAAATGCTGACTCATCCCTTTCCAACTGGCAAGTAAACAACCTCTAATTTCATACTTGTGCAATTTATGAATTAGATTGTCTATTTTATAATTAAACGTATTCTATTGAAAAGTAACTTAATATTTGTTAACACTGTGATATCTCACCTTGGTGAAGCATATATCTCTTACTAAATATCCCTTGCACCTTAGGGCACAGTATGCACACATAACATTAATAATGCTGCAATGAAAATACATTTTGTTGTTTCATCAGAAAATTCAAGTTCTAAAAGACTGTAATTAACCTCCAAGCCGGTGACTAAAATGTATCATTCAAAGAACAGTTCAAAGTGTGTTTTCCCAACATTGTAGAGCCTCCTTTGGAGTTTAGCAGACAGGGTCCTCTGCCACAAATGTCTTTGGTATAAGTACCTCATACTGTTCCTGGTATTTAGGGTGAATGTTCTTATGCATTTTGTTCTGTTTGGGACCGTCATTACTCCCAAACAGGATAAAAAATGAAAAATGATCCCTACACATTTTGTACAAGGTTGCTGGGAATACACAACAACATAGTGTACTGTTTTTTCTGATTGTTCAACAACAGTTCCTAATGTCTAGACATAACACAGTCCCACAGCTGCGTTTCCAGCGCAGCACAATCGTTTTTATCATATAATCTTTGTCCCCTCCCCTTAGGGGTCAGAGAGTAGAATTCTGGCAGAGACGACTGTTCTGGAATGACAGCAATGACGGACATGCAGCCCTGCATAAACTAGGTTCACACTCATGATGCGGACCACCTCACTGCACTCACCAGGTATGAGGTCCTAGGCCAATCCAAAAGATCGCAAACATATCCCTGTGCTAACATAGCAAGGATAGATCTAGATAGATATATACTTCGAAATGGTTGGAACGTTTATCCTATACAGTCTGTTAGTAATGCTAATTACCTTGTTTAGTTGCATCTGCCTAAAGGTATTGTAAACTTTCTCCGTGTCTTTCTTCTGTTAACTACGGGAATGCATGAATGAGCAAGTGAGTTTCGAAAGGGAAGAATCTGTTTCCACGGTTCCCTTGGGGATTAGAGGGTCATGTTCAAGGTTGCCAAATCACCTGTTACTCTGGGAAGGTTAGGAGTTCAGGTGAGGCACTGTGTGCTAGTCAGGATCAAAACACACAGTTCTGCTAACCAGCAGAATCTGTGTAAAGAATCATGGAGGATTCTCAGAAAACGTTCAGTGCCATCAAAAGATCCGTCAGAGCAGGCAGAGTTCACTAAATGTGGTGAGCAGTAAACAGCAGGGTGGCAGAAGTTATGACCTCCTCAGCCCAACCCGTCCCCAGGAGAACTCTAAATGAGGCCTTACTTCAAAGTTTGTTTCCACTGACAACTTGGGTTCCAAAATACGTTTCTGTAATATGGATGCCTTATCAAAAAATTCCTTTTAGACATTATTGCTTCTCTAACACAAATTTTAAGTTCATGAAGCAAGTGTACTGGTTGCAGCAACCTAGTAACTGAATTGCCCAGCAAGGACTCTGTGGGAAAATACCCCTTTAAATGTGGTCACCCCGATCTTATTGGTGTTTGACTCTGCACAATGGGGCACTGCTCTCCCTAAAACATGTAGAAATTGTCTAATCCCTGATTGGTGTATTTAACATTTTCATAAGGCCATAGTGTATGGTGCAGAGAAATACACATATGGCATAGAAAGTTAAAATGTTAGCTGTGGATTGTAGCACTTTTTGTGCCATCCACCAATGTGGCAAAGAAAAACTTTGCTTCAGGCCTACCATTGTAGCCTGGATCCTGCAGTGTAAAACCTGCAGTGCGACCCATTAAAACAACCATTTCAACCTCTCTTTTAAATAGTAGTAAATCACACCAATGTGATCCTTGCAGGCTACAAGGCAGAGTGCATTGTATTTAAAAGTAGAAAAGGAAGAAAGTTAATGTTACCATGTTCCTACAGTGACAAGGTGTTAAAAGCTATTTTACTGTTATTAGTCATTAAAAATCCAATTCAATGATAAAGTCAGATTAATAATAAACATTAAAGAAAGATAACTTTAAAAAAGTTATCTTTTCCCTCCCTAACATACCTGAAGCTAATTCGCATTAAATATCCAGCTTCTCCCAGCCTGTGTTTAGCCAAGGAAGAGGTCTGAAAGTGGTGTTAAATTCCTCCCAGTAGCACACAATAGGCTGACCTAAATGAGCGCAATAGAATATACAGGGTGGTGGCTGTGCCTCTCCTGTTGTCACCACACAGTCAATCCTGCTTGACAGTTCAATTGAGTCACATGCAACACTTGATGCACATTTGAAAGGGAGAGAACAGCATACCAACGAAATTCTTGTGTATCCCATTTCTGTTTGCTGAAGAATCCTACTTTTGCCCTACCAGACTTCTGTCTCTGAGTCTGTTGTGGATACGAACTGCTTCAAACTGAAGTTTAGTGATATTTGTGGGTGGACACTGGTGATTTATCTAAGACACTTCCCCCACATACCTTCAGCCCTCAGATCCCAGGTTTGGTGTGTCTGAAGACTTTAACCATCATAAAAATGCCTTGGCATATGGGCTTTTGGGCCTGTTTGTACTAATGCAAACAGTAACTGCTGAAAATGTAGGTATGTCAGGGTTTGGGAACCTTTAATCCATTGGTCTGGTGGAACTAGGGGTTTCTTAGAGTGTCTCCCACCCACAGGCTCATGTACCCTAAAAAGCTGGACCATCATCCAGCCTTTCTCAGAACACTGCTGCAATTGCAAAAGTATACCAGGCAGACTGAACCTGCTGCACTTGGCATTTGTGCCTTGTGATAAGGACCTGAGGATGTTTGACCCCAATTCTGTTGAAATCCAAGGACAGAGAGAGCTCCATGGATCATAAGGTTGATCCTTTGGATGGCTCCAGAAACATAAAAAAGCTGAAGAGGATTTTTCTGTGAAGAATCCCAGCTGAGTAGTGGCAACTGGACCTAGACTGGACTTTGCTGTTGCCTTCTGCCTGACACCCTGAGATTCTCTAAATGCTCCCAATGAGGTTCTTGGTGCCTTAGAAGTGTACTTCTGTGGTTGTTTGGGCATCAAAATAAAATTGGGATATTTTTCAAAATGTTTGCTCCAGAAATTCAAGGCGACTGCTCACAAAAAGTATCCAACCAGATGTTTCAGAGAGTCAGACTGAATTTCAGGTTTGTCCTGTGCAGAAACACAAACAGTTTTTCTTTAGAAAAATGACAAAGTACCTTTTAAGGTTGGTACTTAGAAAATGTTGTCAACTTCCCTACTAACAGGACCTAGCGGAGCCAATCTACTTGGTATTGCCGACCCATGCATCTAGGACCCGGCCCACAGTGACCATTGACTACCATTGGAGCTTTGCACTTTTTTTATGCTATTTCTATTTAAATCTTTAAAGATTCATGTCTCCTGCTCTCTTTATTGGATTTGCGTACATTGTTTTGGTGTCATTTTGCTTATTATATTTTTCTGTTTTTATAAATTTTATTGGGATTTTTATTATATTGTGGTTTCAACTTGTAAACTGGTTTACACATTTTCTCTAAGTTAAGCCTGTCGGCTCTGTGCCATAGCTACTAGGTGTTGAACTCAACTTTAAATTACGGAAACCTTTGAATGGACCTAACAAGTTAGTTACTTTATTACGTGTTATGGACTAACATCCACCCCAATTAATTTTTCACTTTCTCACAGACTCCATGAAACATGAGGGTAGTTATACCCAGCAATCCAAGATATCCATTGCAATCTCCAAACCTCTTGAGAGTTTGGAGAATCCTGTGACCTGTAATTCCTGTTTGATCACTGTCACATAGTGCAGCATTCAAGAGTCTGAAGCATTTCATCAGGACCCCCCACGTACAATGCACAGTGTCAGCTTCTCAGTCCTCACAAATTGCTCAGAATAGGTGGGCATGCAGCACAAGATGTCCATATTCTCTTAAAACCAAAGAGTTGTTGGTGCACAAACCTATATTAAATGATCATGTCAAAAACACACCAACAGCTAGGACCGGGATCGGTATAGTCCCGATACTGACTTTGGTGGACCCGTCAATAATATGTTTGTATGGAAACTCAATAATTAGTACTTAGGTATTCTAATAAGAATGACAGACACTGGCTGCAGTTTGAAATATGTCCTCAAAGTTCAAGACGTGGCAAATGTAGTTCTTGCAGATAGGTAGTGAGGGCTTGAAGATCAGTACTGTGTGGTGTGGCATACATTCCCCGCAAGTAGTCCTCAAAAACACTATTTATTATCTGTTATGTAGTTGCTATGTGTCCTATGTGATCTCTCAGCACCAATATTGTCTGAATCAAGGTTTCTGACTGTATGAGTCAAGCTAGCAGACAACCTGCCCTATCCCCTTACATATATAGACTCCTACAGCTAGCTAGACGGGTATGTTTATCTAGTAGGTACCACATCGTGCAGCCTAGGTGTCATCTGTCCCACCTAGCCAGGACTCCTGGCTCCTTTGGGAGCATTAATTCTAAGGCTTTTAGTTTCTCTTTTCCTTGCGTCAATTCCCTTTCCTGCATTTGACGTCTATCTACCATTGTTGCCATACACACCTCTCTAATTACCATCTTCAATGTGTCCCACTCTTCGGCCCTACTGCTGTGCTTTCCCAATTAGTTTCCAAATAGCAATCTACAGCCTCCATTAATTTGTTGAAGGAAACAGGATCTGTGAGGGCCTCCACTCTAAGTTGCCACAATGGTATTTTAGGAAGTGTGTGAAGTAGTGAGTATGTTAAATGTACGGTTGGTCTCCAAGGCACTCACTGGAACCTTGCTGGATAGACTTGCTGGTGTATACGGAAGCATGAGAAAAAGAGGTCCTATCTGACTCAATGAGGAAGGTCCTTATCGTGCTAATCCCGAAATCTGGAAAAAATCCCATGGAAGCTGGCTCATATTGCTCACTATCTATGCTGAATGTAGGTAAAAATAATTCTCAGTCACACACGAGTGGCAAGGTTACTGTCATATCTACCACAACTAATTCATATAGGCCAGTCAGGTTTCATCCCCCACCTTAATACTCTGTGTAACCTAAGTCACCTGGCGCATCTTCGTCATGCATCCCTGATGGAGGATGATCTCTATGCCTTCGCCTTTTTAGATATAGAGTAGGATTTTGATTCGGTGTGTTGGGATTATGTTTGGTAGGCACTAGCCGCAGTTGGACTAGGTCCCAACTTTATCAAATGGGTTCAGTTGTTGTACATGCGCCCATTTGTGAGAGTACTCACTGGCCAATATGTTTCATTGGAGATATTGCAGTGGCGAGGAATGCAACAAGGTTGTCAGATGTCACCCTTGCTCTGTGTCACAGCAATGGAGCCACTGGTATGTCGCCTCAGAAATGTACTTCTTAACTGGGTATCCATGTTGGCAATACTGCAATCATAGTCTCACTCTATGCTGACGCTGCAATGATCTACGTGATCAACGTACGTCAGCCTGATATATCAGTTCCAAGTCTATTGAATGTTATGCAAGAATTTGGTGACTATTTGGGTCTGTATATTAATAACACTAAGTCAGCCCTGTTCCCGACAGGCTTGATGTTGAGATTACCTGATGCACAGTTTCCAAAAACTGATATACTGTGCAAATTTGATACTGTCAAGTACTTAGGTATGTATGCCACTCAAGGGAGAGGTGTGGCGCAGCGGCCAGGGTGGCTGACTCCAGGGCATGGGGCTCACAGTTCGATTCCCGGCGCCGGCGGCAGCTCAGCCCAGCACCATGTGACTCTGGGCAATAGCTTGCTTAATCTCCCCGATGGCCCCCAGCGCATTGAGACCCTCAGGGGTGATTAGTTCATGCTTTACAAATGCCAGGTTTATGTTTAAGGGGAGCGACAGACCCATGAATTAAATCTAGGGAGGGTTAAATGCAGTGTTCGTCCTCTGATAGAATTTTGGAACTCACTGAGGCGATCCCTCATGGGTAAGATAGCCCTCATCAAAATGATTGTGCTGCCCAGATGTTTGTATAGCCTACAAGGTGCAAAGTATGAGGTCCCACACCGGATTTTTAAGGAGCTGGATGGTCTGTTCCTATGGGTGGGGAAGCAGTGCAGAATAGGCTTGGCTACCCTTAAACGGGAATGGGGAACGGGAGGTATGGCGGTCCTGGACCTGGAGCAGTGCTACTTGGCGGCCCATCTTCAACATCCTGTTCAATGGTTCGATGGTGATGAGAACTGGGAGAGGTCATTACTGGCGGGCACGCATGATAGACACCAATTGGGAGCGCTGCTGATGAGGGGCAGTAATGTCCCTGAGTCAGCGCCCCATGTAACACGGCTAATATACTGACTTTGGGAATGGACAGTATGACGGGTACTACGGCGGGCTCCTTACGCTCCAGATCTGGACCTATGGATTGTGTATCCCTTTGCTCAAATTCTGCAGACTATGTCAATGGAAAACTGGATAGAGGGCGGTTGTCTCATGCTCTCTGACCTATATCCAGGGGGCTGTTTTATCACTATACAAGATGCCTTCGAGGCATTCAGATTCAGACAGAGGCAATTTTTACAGTATGCTAAGATAGGAGCTACAGCCCGGCAACTATGGCCAACATTCCCTGGGGCCCTAGAGCCAACAAAGACCATGGTTACCATACTCTCCAAAACTGGTGGCCATAAACATATAACACACACATACTGGGCACTGTGGGTGGCCCATCAAGTAGAGCTTCTACTACTGGAGGAGATTTGGCAACGGACATTTGAAGATTCTCTCATAGCAGTATTGCATTGGATTTAGTCATTCTTACTGTTTATTCAAGCATACTAGTTGATACATTGTACACCTATAGCCTGATCAGTTAGATCATCCGTGGTTAAGGACAGTGCTGTCAAAAGTCTCTGGGAACGTTTTTTAATTGTTAGACTAAATTCTGACTTATTTATTTAGAACAAAAACAGTAGTACTGGACGTCACATGTATACGATGACACTGATTTAAGATGGTGGACAGTGTAAACATAGTTTATGTTAGCTTAAGCCCAGTTTCTAATGCATTTAAAGTGAGAAAAAGAAAAACAGCTCTCACACAGTAAATTATGCTTCCTGACTGTGTCCCCCTCCAAAGGACACCATCTCTGAGTTAAAGCTCTTGGCTTCTCATGTTGTCTTGCATAGAATTCAAATAATATTCTTGGAGTGATGAAGATTACAAGTTTGTTCCCTTGAATGTTCCTCAGGACCAAAGTCCAAACCCCTTTCTACCTATACTGCAATTGTTTTCTGACAACTCTTGAATTTAAAATGTTATCCACCTCATATTAATTTTAGTATTTACTTGAATCGGCACATGATTTGAAGATGTGTGTCTACAGGGCATGATTTCAACAAAAATACACAACACTCTGTATGAACTCATTGACTGGAGCAGTTTCAGCCTTACAGCAACTGAATTCACAATTTGTTCAATTGGAAATGGACTTGCAAATTTGGGTTGCAAACTAGATTTCTTCAGATGTTAACTTTATGCGTGAATCTCTACTTACTCTCCAAAAACATACCGCGGCACAGGATTTCTCTTATGATCAGTTAAATTGTATAACTAGTTTTGGCTTTCTTCACGGTTTCCTGTGTTGACTTCTGAGCTTTTTTTGACTCACTTACATATTCTTGCATTGAAGGAACTGATGTACAAAATCGCTGATCTAAAGGTTTTATGGGGAACGATGGGCACACATATGTTCTAACTCTTTGGAAGTGGGTAACCCTGGTAAAAGTAAAAAATGATGCATTTTAGTCAAGTTACCCATAACTACTAGAACTGTAGTACATCCTTAACTTTCAGGTATTTCCATAATTAAAACTATTGAAACTGTATGCCAAGGTCTGCGTATAGTAGGCAATGGTCTAAAAAATTCAAACGCTTATTATCAGAACTTTGTACATAGTTCTTAACACACTACAGAGACCTGAGAGACAGGTGTACAGCACAACTTTGGGGGAGTGACAGAATTCCAGTAACATAGGTGCAGAAAACAGTACAGGGGCCCAACAGGAGCCCCAAAATTCAAACAAGCTATATCTAACTCTCTCTAGCTATTTCTAAATAGAGATTTTTGAAGACAAGGCTGGTAGAGGTCGACTAAATTCAAGGGTGCAAGGAAAGTCTTTGCAGTGATGCTGCAGAAGACATTTTTAGGAAGCACAGAAAACTTCTAGGATGATGTTCTAGATGTCTGACTTGAACGTAATCTTGACTAGAGAGCCAGTAACACAGGTGAAGGACAGAGCCCAAGAAGAGGCTTTCCTTCATCAAGCTGGGTCTTGGTCTTAGAACTAAATTGCTCTGGTCTCCAACTTGAATGAATTAAGGTGGTGTCTGAACAGAGGACATGCTGCAGATCACATCCTCTTAGACCTCTCTGAAGCATTTGATACAGTTGATCATGCTTTCATCTGTGGAGCTCAACAAGGATCCTCCCTGAGCCTGATCCTCTTTAACACATATGTGATCACTCTATTCATCATCATACACTCTCACAACATCAATGTTCTCTCCACAACTAATTCCCTCCATCAAGGAAAAGATGTCCAAGACCCAGATCAAGTTCAATGCCTGATTGACTGAAATCACCCACTGGATGAAGACTAACTGTCTGAAACTGAGCACAGATAAGACCGAAATAGTAATCTTTGCGAAGAACACTTCACTGTGGGACTCCACCTGATAGCCAACAGAGCTAGGCCTAACACCCACCTTCACTACCCACATCAAGTAACTCAGGATCCTCATTGACAGCTCGCTCGACATGACCGTCCAAGTCACCACCTTCACCGCCACATGCTTCCATACCTTGAAGATGCTCAGGAAGAATTTCAAATGTCTCCCAATCAGCTCCCAGAAAACCATCACACACACCCTCGTCACAAGCAAGCTGGACCACGGAAACACCATGTATGCCGGGATCAACAAAAAACTAACCAGAAACCTGCAGAGCATTCATAAGTTGGTGGCCAGAATCACTCTTTATCTACCACGCACCACTCACATCACACCACACACCACTCACATCACACCACACCTGAAGGAGTTCCACTGGCTCCCCACACACAAATGAGCACAATTTAAACTTCTCAAGTATACTTTCAAAGCACATTGGCCCAGCATACCTCAACAATCGCATTTGCTTTCACAAAACTTCCAGACACCTTCACTCATACGCACTCCTACTTGCACACATCCCATGCATAGGAAAAACTCAATCCGGTGGTCAAACCATCACTCCTAATGCTTGTAACAACCTGCCACTACTCTTAAGAGCCTCCTCCTCACTTCTTGAATTCCACAAGAAGCTGAAGACCTGGCTTATTGAGTAGTCCTACTAGGCCCTATGGTCAGCTAGCTTCTCACCTGCTCAGTGCCAGGATACCCGTCGGGTGATAGTGTGCTCTACAAATCTGGATAACAAAACACTGCATTCCCTGATCCTGCTTGATCCTTGCTCAGTAATTCATTAACACATAGTCTCGTTCCCAGAGCCTTAAAGGAAGCAATTGTGGTCCCACTCCTTAAGAAAACTGGTGGAGATCCATTTGTTTTGACTAACTACAGTCCCATCTCATTGCTTCCATTTGTGGCCAAAGTGTTGGAAGCTCACGTTACCAACTGTCTTTGTTCTTTTCTTGAGCAATACCGCTTCCTTGATCTTCATTCAGGCGGGCTTTCGCCGTCCCGTTCAACTGAGGCAGTAATTCTGACTGTTTTGGATGAAATGAGGGAAGAGGCTGACAGGGGCACTACACAGGCACTTGTGCTTCTTGATCTTTCCGTAGCCTTTGACCCGGTCGACCATGAACTTCTGGTGGATCGTGCCGAGGCTGCAGGTATTCAGGGAATAGCGCTTAAATGGTTTGTGTTCTTTTTTGAAATATTGCTCCCAGTCAGTTCGACTTACCCCTTTTGCCTCCTCTAAGGTTAAACTCAAGGATCATCCTTGTCCCCCCATCTTTTTAATCTGTATATTTATCCTTTGGTACAGTCCTTGAGGAAAATGAATGTGTGCACTTTTAACTATGCTGATGCTATGCAACTTCTTTTTGCAATTAATAGCACTCCTGGCTCAATCTCAAATTTTCAAAAAAACCATGCTTTTCATCTGGCATGGGATGAATAGCAATCATCTGAAGCTTAACCCTGACAAGACAGAGCTTGTTCTGGTTGGAGGCTCTTGAAATCCATGTTATTCTTACTTCTGGCCTGCTGAAATGGGCCTGTCCCCCCCAGCGCACAACCTCAGCAAGGAGCCTAGGAGTTCTTATTGATAACAATCTTTCTATGTAGCCTCAGGTTGGGTCCATAGTCTCTTCCTGTTTTTCCAGCTTCGGAAGATGAGAAAAATTGGAAGATTCTTTACCTTTGAAGCCCTTGTCCAGGTTGTCCTTGCATTAGTCATTTCTCATATTGACTACACAAATCCATTCTATTTTGGTCTCCCCAAAAATTTGATAAAGAGTCTACAGTTAGTACAAAACCAGGCGGCTAAATTGATCTGCCTACAGCCAAGGAGGTGTCATATCACACCTCTGATGAAGAAACTTCACTGGTTACCAGTGAAACAGCGCTCTACTTTTAACATCAGATGTACTATTTTTAAATCCTTGCATGGCACCTGCAATTTGTCTCCTCACATATTCACATGTACATTCCTACTCACAATCTGAGGTCTTCACACCTTAACCTCCTAGTCATTCCCTGTTTTAAGAAGAAGAAGCAAGGAGTTGCTAGATTTTGTGTTCTGGCCTCTCGATGCTGGAATTCCCTCCCATCAAATATTAGATCAACATCCTGTAATCTTAAATTTAGACGGCTCTTGAAAACTTGGTTGTTTATACAAGCATATAATGAGTTTATGAGCCGCAATTCATTTTGCCGTATTTAGCACCAAAAAATCGTTTGGTGTATGCGCGCTTTATAAATATTTTTAACATAACAAGATGTCCTGATCAACCATTTGGCAAAGATACACCTTTGAGGGGCCACCTTGCTTGGCTCTCTTCTTTTTTGACAAGTAGCAGTTATTCATCATCAATGACACTATTCATATCCAAAGTAACTCAGGTGAGATGCGGAGTCCCCCAGGGCTCCTTCTTGTCCCCAATTTTGTTTATTATTTATGTTTAACCTTTAATTCCTCCTATTCATTTAATTTAGCCTGGCCTGAATGGTCTATGCTGATGACACTCAATTTCTTTTTCACTTTGACCATCCCACTGAAGAGATTTAGCAACTTCATAAACCCAGCCTTGCTGCTGTCAAATATGGAGGAGCAAAAATGCTTTATAATTGAAAGTAAACGAAACTGAAATATTAATATGTGACCTTGACTCTTTATGGAAAAAGAGGTTTCTAACCTGTAAACTGGAGTCACCTCCTAATCCGGTCAATATGTTAAAAAACCCAGGCCGTACAATGGACAAAGACTTGTCACAGGAGACACAAATTGATTTGTGTAGTGGCTGCTTGCCCCTATGAAAATAAACTCCACAGAAAGCCTCAGAGTCATTGTGTCTGAGTTTTGGGCTATGGTAGTTGCATCATTGATCCTTTCCAGGATTTGCTATGTCAATGCATGGTATCTGGGCTTTTCTGAACATTTTTAATCTCGTTTTACCTGATCGAGAATACAGCCATAAGGCTAATTCTTGGAATTTATACATTTGTGCATATCACTGAAGCAAAGCATAAATTGCACTGTCTACCACGTAAGCAAAGGATACGTCTTTAAAGATTTTTGTCTGGCCAGTAAAGCAATAAACAGTTCTTATGCCCCTGCCTTATGTTAGCAAATATACTTCTGGATGTGTTTTATGATATGACATGGGAGTCAGTGCCATTGTTTCCAATTTCAAAAAGCCAGACTGGGAGGAAAGTCTTTTTCAGTTTAAGATATGGCCTGGAAACAATTGCTAAGTGCGCTCCGAGCAATTGTAAATTACAGAGCCTTTCGCAAAAAAATTAAAATATATCTTTTTGTCTAAATAGAAAGACAATTGCAACATACATGTGATGGAGCAGGATTTCACGCAAAGAAACCTGCTCGAATTAACACCCCCATAATACGTACTAACAGTAAGTAGTAATAGAAAATTTAACGCGCACCTTACATGAACACAATGGAAAACTGCTTTGCACATGCATGCACTAACGTGAAACAACACATGAAAGAACTAAAACCGTATTTACATTGTGCTTTGAAGGAAACGAGAAATAATGCATGACTAGGCCACATGTGCATTTCGTAGTTTGCATGTTGCAGCTTGCTTTGAAATTATAAATAATACCGCTTTTGCATAAAGCTATGCTAGGAAAAAACGCTAACAGGGAATAGTGCAAAGGTGGGTGGTAAACAGTGAAAACGACATTATCATATAATGAATGAATGTTCATTTTCCATTTGCTATAGTGAGCTGGATGAGACGCCATTTTCCCTTAACTTAGCCGGATAAAGGAGGGGCAGGATAAACAATTGAAATTGATCTGTCAAAGGCACACTGAAGCGCTGAGCACAGCAGAAGAAGTGCAAGGGTTGAAGGCCAATGTGATGATCGCTTGCCAAGAGATGTGACTGACCGTGGGCCAAAAAGACTCCTTCCGCGGACATTGCTTAAAATTATGTGCAATTGTAACATGAATTAAATCGTGTGAACGGAACAATTATGAAATCATGGGAATGGGTGTAGAACAATGAATAAGCCCAAAACCTGAATGAAGTCACAGTGGTGTGACAATCCACCTCCTAAACTCTCCAGTCATCTGTCTAGTTTCGTAAAATGTTTCAACTGATGTGGGACGGACATGTAGGTTTTAGGGTATAACTGGGGTGTCTTTAGGGGTGTGGTTAGGTTAGGCTGGCTACAGAGAGAGAGAGAGGGGAGATGCGTCGCTGTCCGTCGGTTTGCAGAGAGGCCTAGCTGTTCCTGTCCTGTCCCGTTCCTGTCCCTGTAATCTTTGTTCCCTGACTCTATTTCAGGGACCCCCACCATCACTTTGACCAGAGGGTGGTTTTCTACAGATCCTTTGGGTTTGTATTATTCTGACTCGTTCTTGCAAAATTACCTGCAAATGTATTTTGTCTCTGAAATTTTGTCTCTTCACCTATCCACTCCGTCATAGGTGCATTGAAACATATTATTTAGATGAAACTTTTGTCTCTTCATCTATCCCTTCCGTTAGATGTATTTTGTTTCGCATTTGATTTTGCTGAAACTGATGTCTCTTAATCTATCCACTCCTTCATGCACAATGTCATTATTTGATTGATGAGTTGACTCTATCTGAAATTGCTGATGTTTTTCTCCCCTTTTGTGAGTTCATTGTTTGCACTTGTGACTGTATGCATTGAGCATTTTTATCATTTAATTTGAGATAAAGCTTTATTAACTTCACCGAGAGTCTGTGATTATTTAGCTGATTGAATAGTTAGTTAGATAGTAGTATCATTACCATCAACTATTCAACTAATTGGTTCATCGACCAAATAGAAGGAAAGTTGATTTATAAGTTAGATAAGTATTTTAAAATGTCATACATGGATTTTGGAAGGAAAAGAATTGAACATATATAAATTGACCCCAGCGCATCAGGGATTTGGGTGAATGTGTATGGGCCATTGTTTTGTGATATTATTGAGTATTGATCCCTGATCAGGTATTGGCCTCGCGCTGGATCAGTTTCTTGGTAGCAGAGGACGGTTTAATTATTGATTATTTTGGTAATGATTATTGATTATATGTTCTTAACATGAAAAAGTTAGTGTCCTGTTCTATGTTGTCTAGAAGTACAGGTACGGAGATACCTGAGGAATCTCGGGAATGGAATTTAGCCTGAAATGGGCAGAAGAAGAGTGTGGTAAAGAAATCACACTGCAGAAGTACTTTGTCTGTTGTAATAATACCGAAGCTACGGAGGGTTGTAGGTGTTATATTTAGGGAAATTTTGTATGTGAGTAGAGTGTCTGAAATAGCGAAGGGTCCACTTCTGAAACTCTAGCCTTATCCCCAGGAGAGTAACAAGACCTCTTTTCACACCAAAAAGTCCTCTTGTGAAATTTTGGCCTTATCCCTAGAGAAGTACCAGGTCCTCCCGGAGCTTGTTTGAAGGGTAAAATAGCGTTGGTCGTTATTAGGACTCGTAGTGAAGAAAACCTCTTGGAAAAGTGAAAACTATCTCTTTATTAGTGGAACAGACAAGGTAGCATTGTTTTGTGTGGTTACTAATCGAACATTTGATTAAACATACTTAGAAATACATCGCCGTATTATTTTGTAAAGGGAGGGTCAGTAGAAGGAGTAATACTGACGTCAGCAATAGCCGCGCTGGCATTGGTCAGGCAGCGGGCGTGTATTGAGCTGTGATTGGTTGGTTGGTGTGAGCCGCGCTAGTATTGGTTGATATTTTGCTTACGTAGTGGTGCTCTGATTGGATGGTTGGTGTGTGTTGCGCTGGTATAGGACGAGAGCTGACAAATAGAATAAGTAGAATTTCGGAAAGGTCTCCATGTTTATTTTGTTGAGATATATTAGCGTAAAGAGTCCGAAAAATGAAGTTGCTTAAGAAAATAAAGGATTTCTTTATAAAAGATAAACCGATTGTGACTAGAGAGGGAATTCCTATTCCACCTCCAAGAACGCCTGCTTCTTATATGATGTTGGACCGAGGATATCATACGTGTATGTGGTTAGAGAACTGGGTGGAATATACGAAGGATGATGGTGTTATAGCTTACCCACAGAATGGTACGTTTAATGTAAGGATTTTGCAGAATTTGAGAAATCGGATGAATTTACTAGAACCGAATCCCAGATTGACACAGTACGAAGCCTTAGAGGAATGGGAAGTTGAGGCATTTGAAAGAGAAAAATTTAGAAGTAACAGAAGATAAAGAAATTCGATTTTGGATATCCTTCTGAGAATAGGGAGAATAAGTTGAAAAGATGGAGAAGTGCTGTGATAACGAAAGGATTGTATCCAATTTTAGTCGCTGACGATCAGACAGGAGGTAAATGTAAAGAGAAAAAGAAAAATATAGAGACTTCAAGTTTAAGAGATGGCCCGAACGAATCTGATGATGAGTTGTTAGAGGATATTATGACCAAAAGACCTTCACCGTATGAGGAAAACTCAGGAGAGGTGACTCCAAGTGCCCCACAAATGGGAACCCCATTAACTCCACAGGTCACTGAAATAGCTAGGGTAGTGCGAGAAAATGAAGTGAATTTGTTGAATAAGGCAAGACTAGAGCAGGTTCAGAAAATGAATCAGTTAAGTGTGAATGCGGAAGCATTGACGGTACCCGTGACGATTGGTACTGTGGTCCCATTGTATGGAGAAAAGCAAAATCTGTCAAAAGTACATACGTTGGCAGTTCCGAGAAGCAGTGTCAGGGGTGAAATGGTGGCGATAACGAATCAGAGTGGACAGGCTGATCTGAATCCTACATTGTTGGATCTTCCGGTTTGTGAGTTGATAACGGAAACCCCTAAAAGAGGTTTACAAATAGACCCAAGGAGAATAGAACCGAATGTCACTCCAATAGCAGGGAGTTCAGCAGGTCCTTCACCAGAGGAATTGAATAATTGGATAAAAGAAATGACAAAACCAAAACCGCAACCACAGAGTATAAATGTGAGTCAATTGAAAGTGGATTTGGAAGAGATGATTATTGGCACAATAAGTCCAGATAAATTAGGGACTTACCAAGATGATGAACTGTTGTTTTTGTGTAAAAGCATTACATGGAGAGCAAAGAATCTTCACGAGAAAATATCCGAAGCTAATAGTGAGTATGGAATAGACATAGAAAAATCGAAGGTGTTGCAAAAATCATACAGGTTGGCCTTCACTGATAAGGATTTAGAGAGTTTGAATGCGTCAGGAAAAAGATTGCAGATAAAAGAATTGATGAACATTCTGAAGAAATGGGGAGATGTAGATCGAAGGAAAAATAGATGGACGAGAAAGAAGGAAGAAGCAGCTAATAAAGGAGTGTCTGTTTCCGTTAAAAGAAACAGAACAAGTTGAAAGGGCGTGCCCGATGAGAGAAGTTCCAGGTGGTGGATATGTTCATGTTCCATGGTCAAGGCAGGATATATTGTCTTTTACGAATGATTTCCCCAGATTAAGAGAGAAACCGGTTGAATGGTACAAACAGGTAGAGAGGTTTGTGAAAGTTTCGAAGGTTTTGTTGAAGGATTTAGATGGGTTGTTTGAGATTGTCGTTCCAGCAGATTTGTAGACAGAATGTAAGATCACCGTTGATTGTCCAAAAGAAGAAAATCCTAGAGATCCTAAAACAGGTGCACCATCTGAGGAGGTGATGAAAAAGTATAATCAGGTAATCACCGTCTTGAAAAGGGAAAATATCTCCGAAAGAAACAGATTGGGTTAAAATTGATAGGACGACCCAAGAACGAAAAGAGTCAGTCCATGCATACTATGAAAGGTTGTTGCAGGTATTTAAACAGTATAGTGAGTTTGAGAATATTGGAGACAAGGATATGAGACATTTTGTATATCTTTTCGTGTTTGGATTGAAACCGGAAATTAGTAATATGATTCAGCAACATTTGATTTGCTGGCAGAGCAAAACAATAGATGAAATTCTGAGGTATGCAAAGTATTGTAGTGATGACATTGAATCGAGACATAAAAAGTTAAAAGAGAAAATGATGTGGGCACGAGTGAAAGTGGCAGAGCAGCAAGAGGAAAATAATAGTCCTGAAGCTGGTTACCAGATGAATGGTCAAAATCAAATTAGTCAAATACCCAGTGGGGGTAGAGGAAGAGGTTAAATGAGTAGAGAGGAAGCTATGAAGAAATTTCCTTGTCATGTGTGCGGAAAGCATGGACATTGGAAGAATGAGTGTAGATCTGCTAAAAAGAATAATGGGGCAAATCAAAATTTAATTCCACAGATGCAGAATGAGGTGGGTGTAAATCAGCAGCAGCAGCTGATAGTTACTCCACCGTTACAGGTGCCACAAGCTCCCATGCCAAACAATGTGAATGCTCAAGTGCAGAGGTACAGTGCAAATACTGGATTTCATGGAGGTGGCCAAAGTGGTAAGAATCAAACTGTGCAAATGATGCCGCAATATTGGTTGCAGTGCAATGAGAATGATTTAGACTCATCTCAATGACGGGGCCTGGGGGGGAGGAAGTGTGCGTACTTGGCGCATCTTTGGCGGTAGATCAGTCAGGTCCATTTGTTGACAGAAAGGTGGAAGGGAATGATGTTACATTCTTAGTGGACACTGGTGCTACCCGTTCTACTGTGAGAGCAGCAGAAATTCCAAACCTACCCCTCTCGGGAGAAACTATCCAAGTTGTAGGAGTCTCAAATAAACATATTAGAACCCCAGTCACAAATCCAATAGAAGTTCATATTGGAAACTTCAGAGACATGCATCGGTTTGTGGTATGTGACTCGAGTCCAGTAAATCTCTCAGGTAGAGATTTATTATGCAAGATGAACTGCACCATCTATTGTATGCCGGATGGTATTGCATTTCAGACACCTGATGAGGATGTCGAATTTAAAATGATGCTAGCGAAGCAAGGGACAGAAGTGGATGAGTTGTTTTCACTTCCACAGAAGAAAATCTGCCTGAAGAATTAAAGAGTGCAGTAAGGTCAGATGTATGGGATTTTACAGGAAAATAAAGTGGCCTAATGACAAATGTAGATCCGATTCAGATTACAGTGAAAGAGGGTGCTGTATATCCAAACACACCCCAATACAAAATGAGTCCAGAAGTAATTGCAGGAGTCACACCTTTGATAGATCAAATGATTGAACAAGGAACCCTGAAAGAAATACTGAGCAGTCCTTGTAATTCGTCTATTATAGGTATCAAAAAGCCCAGTGGGAAATACAGAATAGTGCAGGATTTACGAAACATAAATACAATTGTAGTACCCTGTTGCCCAGTAGTGCCAAATCGAGCAGTAATCCATTATCAAATTCCCTGTGATGTTGAATGGTACACGGTGATTGATTTGTGCCAAGCGTTCCGGTTCGGAAACCGTGTTTTGGCATGGTGCCGAGTTCCTCAAGGGTACACCGAGAGTCCCTCAATCTTTAACCAGATCTTGAAAAAATGTCTGAAGACTTTAGTCATGCCAGGAGTTTTGGTTCAGTACATTGATGACCTTTTAGTGGCATCAAAGACACGAGAGGCAGGTGCGACAGATACAGTTGCCTTATTGAACCATCTGGCAGAAGGAGGACACAAAGTGTCACCAGCAAAATTGCAATTCTGTAAACGAGGTCCAGTACCTAGGACACAAAATAGAAAAGGGACTCAGAAAGGTGACACCAGAAAGAATTAATGTGATCAAATAGATGAGTCCGCCTAAAACTCAGAAAGAAGTACGAATGTTTTTGGGAATGGTTGGGTACTGTAGGCAATGGATCTGTGGTTTCTCACTGATTGCAAAACCTCTACAGAGGTTGACACGGAAAGATGTGAAAGATCCGATTGTGCTGGATGATGAAAGTATGGAAGCTTTCACAAAATTGAAAAACAGTCTTTGTCGAGCACCTGCATTGGGAATGCCAGATTATGCAAAGGATTTTGTGTTATACTGCTGTGAAAGGGATGGATGTGCACTTTCAGTCCTAACTCAGAAACATGGAATGGCACGACGTCCAGTAGCATATTTTTCTGCTACTTTTGATTCAGAGGCCCTCAGCGTTATCAGGCTGTTTAAAAGCAGTAGCCGCCACTTGTGTGAGTCTGGAACAGAGTGAAACGATTGTGATGGGATATCCAGTCAAGGTGTATGATCCACATTCTGTTGAGATTCTTTTAACCCGAACCCGGACACAGTACATGACCTCTAGTCGGCTGACTAAGTATGAAAGAATGATCTTGGGTGCTGAAAATGTGACTGTGGTGAGGTGCACAACTGTAAATCCGGCAACTTTATTGCTGAATTCCTGTTGTGAGGAGGTGAGAGAAGAAGCGGATCATGATTGTCTGGATGTGACAGAACTGTGCACCAAACCTAGGCCAGACATAGAAGACGTCCCATTAGAGGAATCAGATTGTGAAATGTTTGTTGATGGGTCTTGTCTGAGGAATGAGACAGGTGAATTACGTACTGCCTATGCTGTTTGCACCATAGGAGGAGTTTTAGAAGCATCCTGTCTAAAAGGGGTAAATTTTGCCCAAATTGCTGAATTGATAGCTCTGATTAGAGTGTGCAAAATTGCCAAAAGCCTGAAGGTAACCATATTTACTGACAGTCATTATGGGTTCGGGGTTGTCCATGATTTTGGGCAGCTATGAATGCAGAGGGGATTTCTGACTTCTTCAGGTTCCCCCATTAGGAACAGCAAAACTGTAAAAGAATTATTGGATGCTTTACAAATGCCCAAAAGAATTGCAGTGGTCAAATGTGCCACACATAAATCAGGAGATGATTATGTGACGAAAGGCAACAGATACACCGATCAAGTAGCGCGTTTCTGTGCACGAAATTTAATGGCTTTAAACAGAGGGATTGAAAAAGAAAATACCAATTGCCATCTTATGTTCACATCTACATATGAAACCTGGGATGAGATCAGGCAGCTGCAGGAAAAAGCAAGTGATGAGGAAAAGGAAATATGGAAAAATTCAGGTTGCAGAAAGAGAGGAGAGGACGAAGTGTGGGTCTATATAGATGAAAGACCAGTCATGCCAGACAGTTTACTATCCCATATGGCCAGGGTGTACCATGGAATTGCGCATGTTGGAAGAGATGCAATGATCAGACTCTTCAAGCAGTCATAGTATAACCCAAAGTTCAGGGTCATTGCAGAGAGCCTTTGCCAGAGGTGTGTCATCTGCCAGCAGCAGAATCCAGGCAGAAAGACAGTTGTTAGTTGGGGTCGAATTGGGAAAGCAGCAGGTCCATTCACTCGACTTCAGTTGGATTTCATTGAGTTACCCCCTTGCAGCGGGCTGAAATATGTGTTGGTTGTTGTCTGCTTGTTCTCTCGCTGGGTGGAAGCCTATCCAACGAGAAGAAATGACAGCCTAACTGTCGCAAAGTTGCTCCTAAGAGAATTGATACCTAGGTTTGGATTTCCAGTCACTTTAGGAAACAGATAGAGGAACTCACTTTAACAATGAGATAATTTGGATGATTTGTGCAGCATTGCAAATTGAACAGAAGCTGCATTGTGCCTATCGACCTGAAGCATCTGGAGTGGTTGAGCAGATTAACGGCACAATAAAATCTAGCTTAGGAAAGGTGTGTTCATCCACAACACTGAAATGGCCTGACGCTTTACCCCTTGTATTGATGAGTCTTAGAAGCATTCCTGACAAAAAGACGGGATTGAGTCCACACGAAATTCTGATGGGAAGAGCAATGAGACAAGCATACATACCAGCGAACAAACTGATGAGTATATCTGATGATCTAGTGCTTGATTATTGCAGAGGATTGGCTGATCTGGTGCGTTCTGTGTCTCACCAGGTTGGAGAAAAAGCCACAACAACACAGCCAAATCAAGCTCATGATCTGAGTCCTGGTGAGTGGGTTCTCATCAAGAAACACGTGAGGAAATCGTGTTTAGAACCCAGGTGGAGTGGTCCTTACCAAGTTATTCTGGTGACGACAACAGCAGTGAAGTGTGGTGGTTTGCTAAACTGGATTCATGCAAGCCATACCAGACGAGTCCTAAGTCCACTTGAAAGACAAGAAGAGCAGCAACTGGTAAATCGAAGTCAAAGACCAGTGGTTGAAGTGTGTGAAGCTGAAGAATCTAGAGTGACAGATTCTGAAGAACAAACAGATGATGGACAGCCGAGCACAAGTCAAGTAGAGTGGGCACCAGATACTGGGTCTCAAAAGACTGCTGTTGAGCCAGAAGAAAGTGAGTTCACTGTTGAGCCAAATGAAAGTGAGTTCACTGTTGAGCCAGAAGAAAGTGAGTTCACTGTTCAGCCAGGAATCAGTGAAATACCTGTCGAAACAGCAGAAACAGAAGTTGCTGAAAATCAGGAAGATGGACAGATAGAAGAAAGGCCAAATAAAGGAACCTGTGAACCAGATGAAAAAGTAGTTCAAACCAAGAAACCAAGAAAAGGTGACAATTGGCCAGGTGGAGTGAAAAGACTGAAATACACTTTTGTGAGGAGAAAGTGAAAGAGAAGACCAGAGCAAAGTAATGAGGTCTCAAGTCAAACAGAACCCAAAGAGTCAGGAGAAGAATTAGTACAAAAAACAAGCAGAGTAAGAATTCCCAGCAGGAAATACAAAGCACCAGAATGGACCTATGTCATTTTGGAAGAATTTGAAAGTTCTGATCCAAGTGAAGAAAAGGACAGTTCTGATACTGAGCAAGTTGATGAAAGCAAATTAAGACCGCCTTAAGAGAACTGTGATAAGTTAAGGTGCAACTTTGCCAACCGAAAGAAAACAAATTAAAAGATTCAGAAGACCCGGAGAAATAAATAAAAGAAGGGGTAAAGAAGAAAGCCTTGAAGTGTAGGATTACACTACTATTTTTAGAATTTTTGGGGAATAAATTAGAGTTATAGGTCTAGATAGATTTTTATTTTTTATAGAATACAAAATGGCTGAAACAGAAGTGACTGAACATCCAAATTCTAGTCTAAAACGTAGATGTATTAAAACTTGCTTGTGTAGTGTCTTGTTATTAACATTTATGTGGATATTACTAACTGTCCTTGTACCTATTCTAATGGTAACCAACAACAGAAATAATAATAATGATGTAACAAGTGTAAGGGTGAATGATGTTACACCTAGTACTAATATAGAACAAATGGATGGAAGCATTCTCCATCATGATAAATCAATTAGTGATTTCTCGTTAAATGTGTTTACTAAATTGTTGTATGAATACATTGATACGATGAATGTGAGTGATTGTTATGTGTGCATGCAATTACCTTCGTCTGTCTCCAGAGGGGGTGACGTATCATCACCTTCCCTTAACATATGGTGTGTCTTGCAGTGTCTTAACAAGTTTGTTTTACGTGACTGAGGAAGCTCGAATATCATTATTCTAATATAGATTTAGTGTTTTCAGAAATACCTGTTATTAAGGAACTAAATAAGGTTTTGAGTAAGGGTGGGCGGCAAATTCCGTTCCGCTCGCAAAACTTGCAAAGATTCGGCATTTCCGCGTTCCGCGCGGAGCGCGGAAATGTCGAAGCGTCCCGCGATCCGCGGCGGAGCGGAGTCGGGTGCAGAAAGCACTGAAGCAGGTGCCCGAGTTGATAAATATGCAGGGCAGGTGTGCAGAATTTGTGAGTGTGGTTAAGCAGATGTGCCTTCTCTCCATTTCCAACGTGAAAAGTTAGCTGTAATCCCGATGGAGGTCTTTGCATCCTTGATTTTCCCGAGCGCAATCCTCGTGCAGAATTCGTGAGCGTGGTTAAGCAGATGTGCCTTCTCTCCATTTCCAACGTGAAAAGTTAGCTGTTATCCTCGAAGGAGGTCTTTGCATCCTTGATTGCAAAGGGCACAAATTTCCTTTAGAAAAAGAATGAAACCAGTTAGGAAGGACGCATGCATAAATGTACGCCATGTAAATTTACGAAGTTAAATACCTTCACATATGAGTACTCAAACAAAAGTTGCAATTATTATAAAATTCACTAAACGTACTACAGTCGGAGGCATCAACCTGTGTGTGAGTTTATAATTTTTCAATACATCGGGCCCTTTGAGCGTAGGAAATTGGGGTTTACATTCTTAATATATAAATACACCGGCAAAGGCTTAAGCAAGCGCATCTCCAGGGTTGTGGTGTGTGAGATTTTCTGAACTAACAACATGTCAACCCGACAATGCTCCCAGTAAGTGAACCTTTGTGCGTTATTCATCCCTGGTGCCTTACGGCAGAGCTACCGGGATGACGTCCTACCACATACAGCTGTCCCAACAGTCAAAACTATTAGCAGTTAGAGTGAGAAAGCGCCCCTTCCCTTCATGATGACTCAGCCTTTTCAATTACACCGCCATGCACTTTTTAAAAAAATACGGCATTTACAGGTTGGGAGCGCTTTGCTGTCCTCAGTTTGAGAAATTTAATTTGTGTTCATAGACTATTGCCAAGTAGCTAACGCACCGATCATTTCAAAAGCTGTTAATTAAAAGTTGAATTTGGCCTAAAGGTTCTGCCTTTGACATATGGATTAACTTGCCCATGTGTCCAGCAATCACTACATGTTAGTGCCGATCTTGAAAAGCGCAACCTGCCTTGTAGGATAAAGGGAAAGTCTTCTGAGCCCGAATGCTTTTTTCACGTCTCAAGTTTCTCTCGACACCAACAACTTATAGAGTTCATCGTGTTTTTGCCTTCAGCTTTTCGCAGTGTGTGCAAGCATTCAGGGACAGCTGCAGTACTATGTTAGGGCCACCACAAATGGTACTGTTACTGGAGGACAGGGAGAGCCCAAATGGCAAAAGTTGTTTTGCTGAGGGCACAAAAAATTGCTTAGATTGCTTATGTGTTCGCAGAATTAATGCAACACTGCCTTTAAATTGAATCCATGTCCATGCAACTGGCTGATTAGGTTTCATCCTCAGCAGGGGTGCAGGTCTCTTAGGGTGAAATTGATTCCTGATCTGCTATCTGCAAACATTGAAGCTGATAGCAAAGGTTAAGCGCCGCGGATCCCCACTTCTGATGACGAATCTCAGGTCTAGCTGACTAACAGGTGAACTTTACTTTTGCAGCACATTGTGCAGTACGGCTGCTCTCTATGCACTATGGAATGAGGCTGCGCGTGAAAAGCCAGGCCTTGACTCTGTTTCTTGAAACAAATCAGCATAGAGACTTCCCAGGTGGCGATGCATGGATAAATATGCAGGGCAGGATTCAACGGGCGCAGCAAAATCTCCGCGAGCACGCGAAATTCCGCGTGCTCGCTGAGATTTCTTGCCGTTTCGCGGAACGCAACTCCGCAAATTCCGCCCACCCTTAGTTTTGAGTAGTAAAAATGCACGTTATATGGGAGAGTTCTTCCATATTACTAAGGCTTTAGATGTAGAATATGCTTATAAATAGAAATGGTAGAAAGTAAAAGAGAAAGTTTCCAAAGAAAGGCTGCTGAACAGAAGTCACAAGTACCACCGTGGGCTTTTAGAGAAGGAAATTATGAGAAATGCGAGACATACGCTGCAATGTCCCTGGACTGGCCTCAAAGAGGAAAAATATGTTTGCTTAGAATGAAAACTAACTATAACCATTATTTCATTGGTACTAGTGAATGTGAGCATACCTTCGAAATTACTGGAGGTTGTGGACTGAAGGGTGGAACTGATCCTGTTTTTCCGGGAGTCTATTATGTGTGTGGTAAGAAAGCCTACTATGGTTGCCTGCACATTGGTATGGTAGTTGTTATTTTGCTATTGTCTTTCCAAAGGTCTATCATATGGACCGAAACAGCAACAGACTAAAGGAAATAAATAACGGACTGACACGTAACAAGAGAGAAAGTTTCTCAGAAATAGTAGGTGATACTTTTGGTGCACTGATACCCTCAGTTGGAGTCGTTCTAAATTCGCACAAAATTCAAAAGTTGTCCACAGTGGTTGATCGTTTATCAACAGATACTGCTGGTGGATTCCTGATGATTGACACTGAAATGGTTGCAATCAGATCAATGGTTCTGCAAAATCGACTTACCCTTGATATCTTATTGGCAAAAGAGGGTGGAGTCTGTGGCATGTTGAAAATTCAACATTGTTGTACCTATATCCCTGATAAAAGTAAAGGTATTGAGGGATATATTAAGAATATTACGAAATTACATGAAGATTTGACCCAACTGGAGGCTGACGGTGTCTGGGAAAAACCTGGTAAGAGTTTCTCCTCTGTAGGTAAATGGTTTTCTACCTTTGGGAGTAGTTTATTAGGGAAAACAATAATGCCACTTATTTCAGTAGCCATAGTAGCCTTAGTGATAATAACAACATATAAATGTTGTAAGTGGAAGAGTGGAAGAAGAGAAGCGACAGAAACAGGGAATCAACGGAGAGCAAGAAAGAGGAAAAGAGATGAGATAGAACTAGTAGACATGAAAGGAGAATAATATGATATGATGAAAGATTTAGACGAGAGTGCCATAAAAAGAGAGAAGAATACTGAGTTTTAGAAAAATGAAGATGGCACTCGGTATGGTAGGTATTTTATGATGGCTCCAGGAAGCCATCAGAGGGGGGATTGATGGAGCAGGATTTCACGCAAAGAAACCTGCTCGAATTAACACCCCCATAATACGTACTAACAGTAAGTAGTAATAAAAAATTTAACACGCAGCTTCCATGAACACAAGGGAAAACTGCTTTACACATGCATGCACTAACGTGAAATAACACATGAAAGAACTAAAACCGTATTTACATTGTGCTTTGAAGGAAACGAGAAATAATGCATGACTAGGCCGCATGTGCATTTCGTAGTTTGCATGTTGCAGCTTGCTTTGAAATTACAAATAATACCGCTTTTGCATAAAGCTATGCTAGGAAAAAACGCTAACAGGGAATAGTGCAAAGGTGGGTGGTAAACAGTGAAAACTACATTATCATATCATTAATTAATGTTCATTTTCCATTTGCTATAGTGAGCTGGATGAGACGCCATTTTCCCTTAACTTAGCCTGATAAAGGAGGGGCCGCATAAACGAGTGAAATTGATCTGTCAAAGGCACACTGAAGCGCTGAGCACAGCAGAAGAAGTGCAAGGGTTGAAGGCCAATGTGATGATCGCTTGCCAAGGGATGTGACTGACCGTGGGACAAAAAGACTCCTTCTGCGGACATTGCTTAAAATTATGTGCAATTGTAACATGAATTAAATCGTGTGAACGGAACAATTATGAAATCATGGGAATGGGTGTAGAACAATGAATAAGCCCAAACTCTGTATGAAGTCAAAGTGGTGTGACAATCCACCTCCTAAACTCTCCAATCATCTGTCTAGTTTCATAAAATGTTTCAACTGATGTGGGACGGACATGTAGGTTTTAGGGTATAACTGGGGTGCCTTTAGGGGTGTGGTTAGGTTAGGCTGGCTACAGAGAGAGAGAGAGGGGAGATGCGTCACTGTCCGTCGGTTTGCAGAGAGGCCTAGCTGTTCCTGTCCTGTCCCGTTCCTGTCCCTGTAATCTTTGTTCCCTGACTCTATTTCAGGGGACCCCCCACCATCACTTTGGCCAGAGGGGTGATTTGCTACAGATCCTTTGGGTATGTATTATTCTGACTCGTTCTTGCAAAATTACCTGCAAATGTATTTTGTCTCTTCACCTATCCACTCCGTCATAGGTGCATTGAAACATATTATTCAGATGAAACTTTTGTCTCTTCATCTATCCCTTCCGTTAGATGTATTTTGTTTCGCATTTGATTTTGCTGAAACTGATGTCTCTTAATCTATCCACTCCTTCATGCTCAATGTCATTATTTGATTGATGAGTTTGTCTCTATCTGAAATTGCTGATGTTTTTCTCCCCTTTTGTGAGTTCATTGTTTGCACTTGTGACCGTATCCATAGAGCATGTTTATCATTTAATTTGAGATGAAGCTTTATTAACTTCACCGAGAGTCTGTGATTATTTAGCTGATTGAATAGTTAGTTAGATAGTAGTATCATTACCATCAACTATTCAACTAATTGGTTCATCGTAACAAATAGAAGGAAAGTTGATGTATAAGTTAGATAAGTATTTTAAAATGTCATACATGGATTTTGGAAGGAAAAGAATTGAACATATATAAATTGACCCCAGCGCATCAGGGATTTGGGTGAATGTGTATGGGCCATTGTTCTGTGATATTATTGAGTATTGATCCCTGATCAGGTATTGGCCTTGCGCTGGATCACATGCTAAGATCAGTTTCAAACAGTCTGTAAGACACTATTAATTTTGCTCGTACTCTTCTCTCACTCTTGTAACGTCAGGTTGCTTCTGTGGTGTATGTTTTCACTTAATAATTATTTCATTCTTTCATCTGTTCATTCTTTCATCAATAGGTGGGAGAACGCCAAGTGCCTGAATATGCACTGGGTGCTGCTCTACAGGCTGCAAGATCTTTGAATCCTGCATTAGATTCTCGAATACTGAGATCTTCGAATCCTGCAGTAGATCCTTGAATTACTGGATAGCCTCTCACTCAAATGGGACAGTCATGGGTTTTGTGGTGCCCCATATGGGATAGGATTCACTGTGCTGATGATTGTGGGGTAACAATTGGAAAGCACACATTTGACAGCCACAAACCTGGGTGGCATGACTTCTGTCATGCCGCGTGGAAGACATCCTGAATGACAATGCTCTGAGCAATGTGTGGAAGGGGCAGCCAATAAGGCCCAGGACCAGAGGAGGATGGGAGTGTGGCAGGCCCCTGTGACAAGCCAGAAGTAGAGACGGTCTGCTGGGGAGCAAACTCAGGCTAGATCAATAACCCCCAACAGAGAATGAAAGCACCTTATCACCAGGGGAACTGAGAGGTGAAGAGAACAAATAACGTTGCTGATGCCAAAGGCTGAATGATGCTTATTGAAAGTAGAGACCTCATAACATGACAATGTGAATCAATGTGACTTCCTTCTGACTTTGCCTATATTTCCAGGAAGACTCCTCTGACCTCTGTGAGTGGCCACTTCCCAGCTGCCAAAGTACCCCAGCAGTCAATGGCCCTGTCTACACACACTGCAGTGGGATCAATTGCACCATCCCCTTTCCAGATATTACTTCCTAGCACTGGGTGTAGACCTATGGGAGACTCCTGACATCTAGTGGGGGAATCTGTCCAGTATTCTGGCTTCTCTGGGATAATGCTTGATAGGAAGCCTCAGCAGCTACAATTAAACGACATTCAAAGTTAGGGTGTTACAAAATAGGACCACTAGAAAAGCATTTCTTTAAGAAGTAGAAAGCCTTCTCTGCCACTTTTGACCAATCAAATATTGCTGCTTTATGTAGTAACTTATAAACGGACCATTTGATTTAGAGAAAAATAATTAATGTACCTCATACACAAACGGGGAAAGACTAAACATCTTTGAATACCCCTGAGTGTGGCGGGCCTGGTCCATTGAATAATTGCTGAAAACATTTGTCGCAAAAAAATGGTGATCACTTAGTTGCTATAAAACCAAGTAGATAATACAGAGCACATCTAGAAATTCTCATATCTCTTCATCTAGAAATGCTGCAGGGTCTTTGCAGAGTCTAACAGTATGACCTGACACTCACAACAACAAAAAATTCTTGGAAAATATATTTGTGTTTCAAACCTGGTCTAGCAAGACATAGATCAGTGATAATGGGTAATGATTCTTCACTGTAATCCTACTGAAGATGTTTTAATCTATACAAGTTCTTTGTTCATCTCTTTTTGAGGCATGAAGAAGAGTGAAAAGGAAGCAGGTGACTGTGATTGTCTAGAAGTCAGATTTTTTTCTAAATTTTGTTTAAGCTATTTGGTCTCTCAATCAGTTAGCGCATTAACTCGACTGTAAGGTATGGAAGCACAAAGTTCCAAATGAGTCTAACTATCAGAGCTCCTACGCGTAGGTAGCACATTTCATTTTTTCCTAATGAATACACCACTGAAAAAGAATAGAAATCACACAATTACTAGAGGAATGGTAATTTCTACTTAAACCTTAGAAGGATGATTCTCACAACTAGTACAAGGAGTCAAACAACTAATGACAATATTCTGACTTAACTTGCACCATTCTTGATGCCAACTTGATACAATGGTTAAGTGATGTCAACCAAAGCATGCCCAAAATAACCTTAAACTATGAAGCATTCATTAAAACTAATCTTTTCTCAATTATTTCTAAAGCAAACCAGAAAAATCATTTGAGCATTAAAATCCCCCGGACAGGAGTATAACATGGAGTCATCAGTTGCTTGTACTTCCTCAGGAATCCATGTTTTAATTACTGAAACTTGTGAAGATTGGCAAACTGTATATAAAGAAATTTCCCTGAAGCCCCACAATCTAACAATCCTGACATTTTCCTTTTCTATCCATCTAACTAAATCATTGTCATAGGAATTATCTTATGAGTTAATGCAGAACATAAGGTATTAACTACCCATTTTGGGGTTATTCCTGCCCATTTTGGAACTGACTTAAGTTCGTCTCTCGACAAGGCAAGCTTCATGCATTGTTGAGAAATCTACTTTCTGCCAACTGTTGTATTTCTGTGGTTAATGTTACCAGTTCTTGAATTATCTAGGCTTACACCTGCAATCCTGTACATCTTCTCTCTTTTTCATGCTTTGCAGCTTTTATGCAGCCTAATTGCATGAACCTTCGAATTCTCCTCAGACTTTAATAAAATTCCTTACACATCATTCTTTTCTGAATGATGCTCAGATAAACGATGATCTTCCTGCAACAACCATTAAGGCCAATATTTACTATGTTGCACACAGCGCTGCACTTCTTTGCATGAAAGGAAAAGAGAGGGAAACTGTCATATCTACTATATATGGTGCTGTTGCTCACATGAACACATCTTTGCACTATAATGCAAGGGTGTGTGCATAATGTCTAGCCTATGCTTGGCAGTGGAAAGGTTCCTTTCCAATACAAAACAATAATCTAAGGCATAGTTTAAAACCTGCCTTGATGAGGCATACATTTTGGTGCAAAACCCCGTCTACAAATGTTACAAGCTTTGCATTAAAAACCATGGGTGATTGCATGGGAATGCTCATATGACAATCATAGGTTGCTCTCTTGATGTAAAGTAGCGCAGGGCACTATTTTGTATTATTTCAAGGTAGTAAATCCCAAATCAACACTTTGCACCAGTTTGAGTCACTTTGGTGATTTTGTACCAGCACAAGGTGTTGATAAAGTTGTCCCCAAATCTATACATTCTGTACATTGGTAGGAGGATTAGCAACTTGAACAAAACGTCTTCCAATTAATTCTGTAATACTTGATATAATAATGATGCTCTTTTCTCTTCTGACCAACTTTTCTCGACCACCAAGCCATCAAATGTGGTAATATAACTTAATAATACTTGATGGCTATGTGATAAATTTAAAAAGCAATTATCCAAAGAAATAGTGTATTATTTGGTATCAAACAATATCCGAATTCGATCACAAAAGGCCGAAAAATTATATAACATTGGATCATTTATCTCCACCAATGAAATACTCCAGTTGGCAGCCTTCCTTCTTAAACACAATAAAACTAAGGCCGCTTTAGTTTTATCATCTCAGAAGAATACAAGTTTTCTAAGAAAATGTAACCAAGATTGAGAAATAATGCAGATTTCTTTCGCTTCCCAATTAATCTTTCAGGCAGGGCTAAGGATATGGTGGCAATCACTACTGAATAGGACTGCTCTGATTTAGGAGTTTAGTGACTGGGATGTTCTGTCACAAATGTGCTGAGTATCCCGTTTGCTGTATTACAAGTGCCATATTACATGTGCCATAGCTTATAATGCACTTGTGATAGGGTGGACCGGATATCCGTCACGATTTTGTCAGAGTAGCCCTTGTCCCAAACTCAAAATTCTGGACCTTTGTCCCTTGCATGGGAGGATCCTGTGATCCCAAGGATCAGTGTCTTTCAGTTAAAAAGCTGCATCTCCTGTTTAGATGCAATTCATTCTCAGCTTTCAGAACTGACCTACTGCAGCTTGGTTAGAATATCACATTTCTGAAACTAAACGATATATATAAGAATCCATGGGGCATATGTACAAGGGAAGTGGCAGAGCGAGTCATTATCCTCCTTGGCTTACGGAAATGCTCCGCCACTTCTGAAACGCAGGGCTGCACCATATTTACAAGAATATGGTGCAGCCCTGCGTTTTCCCCTGCGCTGGCGCCAAGTTTAGCAGTTTAGCAGTTTAGCGCCAACGCAGGCACCCTTGCACAGTAGTGCAAGGGTGTCTGCGTGCAGGGGAAGATTGTTAATGTACAGGAAGGTCCCCCTTCCTGCACATAAACAATCTTGAAATGCCACTTTGTAACTTCTATGTGTGCTGCACAATGCAGCACACATAGAAGTTGCAAAATGGCATTTTTTTTAAATGATTGTTTATGTGCAAAAGGGAACCTTCCTGTACATAAACAATCATTGGCCTTTTGCTGTTTTCATGTGTGCTGCACAAACAAGGAGAAATTAAACATTTCACCTAGCTTTTCCCTAGTCTTAATTCTGGCGCTGCCTCCTATTTATGCCTCCCTTGTAAATAGGAGGCAGCGTCAGAATCAATGGGTGTTGCGGTGGAACACCCACTGCAACACCCATTGCCCTCCCCTTTCACGCTATGCTTAGCGTGAAAGGGGGCCTTATTTACAAGGCAGCGTTAAGCCACAGTAAGTTGCTTGATGCTGCCTTGTAAATAAGGCAAAGCCCCTATCGCCACAGAAACGTCCTATAAAAGTGAAGTTCCCGTGGCGATAGGAGCTTGTGCATATGCTCACATGTACATGTACAATATTTATAACACAATAGGATATGCACGACTGATAGTAGGAGGGGGAAAGAGGAACGGGATACAGAATAACAAGGACACCCTGCACATCACTTTCTGCCTCATCAGTATGTAGGGTACAGACGCCTGCAGATTGGAATGAATATCTAATGGCGAAAATAGCAGCTTTTAGCAATCTGCAATAAATCTTCACCTTCAACAGTGACAAGATATACCTTTAAAACATTTGTGTGTAACCAACTCTGTGTGTCTTAGCATAAAGGGTCTTCCTTAAAACTGAAATATAACGCACCATAAGTATCTCATGAAATGTTGACTCAACTCCCTACTTATTGGCAAGAACTCTACTTCTAACTTTTTACATGTATACCTTTTGCAACAGATTGTCTAGTGTCTGAGTAACATTGATGTAACTCAAAAGTACTTCAACATTCATTAACACTCGATAATTTCTAATGTTATTGACACATATATCTATCAATAAATATCACTTGTACCTTAGTGCTCAGGATGTACACATTCCATTCATAATAGTGCAATGATGATAGAACCTTTTCTGTTTCTATGCCATGGTATTCAGTTTTAAAAGACCATAATTAATCCACAGGGTTCGTGAGTATAAAAACTCATTCAACAAATAGTTCAAAGTAAATTTTTTCATAGAACTTAGTTCAGTTATCCTTTCCACAAAAACTTAGCTTTCAGAATTCTTCTCACTAAATATGGCTACCTTCTCCGGAAACACCTTTTTAGAAGTTATTAGTTTTCCTCCACAAATCTGATATTCATGAAGTAAGGGTATTGTCTGCAGCAATATAGTACCTCGATTTCCTAGCAAGAAACTTACACCCAGCAACCCAAGATTTCTACCATCATATCCAAACCTTGTGGGAATTTGGAGACCCTTAGAAACTGTGGTTCCTGTTTAAGCAGCATTGAGCGTACAGCCTCCATGAGAATGATGCATTTTTCCAGGCTGTTCTGACACTCAATGCGCACTGTAAGTCATATCAAATATGAGGCCAGTGATTATAAATCATTATAAATTTTATTTTCATCATTACTTCATTTCTAACTTGCCATTGAGTCTGAACAGATGCATTGTATTCATTTTTTTGTATCCAGTAATGTTCCCTCTTAAACAGGAAATTCTTTAAGTTGCCACTTCTGTCAGATCTCTGTACTGATTCTGTTACTGGAACGCATATCTGGTTTATGTGATGTCCCTGTCTTAATCAATTTTGGGTCACAGGTGCATTTTCATTTGAGTGTGTGTTGTGTTTTTATGTGCACTTATTCAAGTTTTGCCAAGTTATTGAGCCAATATACCCCTTTCCTCTGGGACATTTAAATAGATATATCCAGTTACTTGACTGACCCGCTACATATTGTTTGCTTTTGATTTGTTCACAAGTATGTTGTGTCAGTGGTTTACTGGCTATTTGGCATACTGTGATAAAAAGAAGAAAACACAAGCTCCTAAGAACAGTCTAAACCGCTTTAAATCTCTGAAGGGTTCACGGGGAGGAATTAAAGAGATGCCTGCTATAACTGCGTCAGTGATCGCAGTAGGAGAGGATTGCCAGTGCCCCTTGACAACAATTGGAATTCTGAATTCCAAACCAGATAGCAAATGACAGTGAGAACATATATGCATCAGCTCCCTTTCTCAAATAAAAAAGCAAGTACAAATTTATGGAGCAAAGTGAAATATGTCAGAGCAATACAAAGGTTCATAAAAGTGATGGATATAAGCAGCAGTGAGAACAGATGCATATTAGCCACAAAATGCAGAAAAAACAAATAATAAACAACATAATCCCGGACCCTATCAGGTAAACTCACCACTCTTCTACTGACACGTAGCATGAAATCCACATTTTTGCCACAATGCATAAAATCCACATTCTCTTCCACTACATCCTGCTTATCCACTGCCAAACCTCGATCAATTAAATACACAGCATTGTTACAGATCTCTTCTCCATTCCTGTGGTCAAGATCCAGGTAAACAGTTGAAGAATCTTGAGACAATTGTTTATTACAACAACCTTATTTACTACTCGACGATGATGGATATCGACCTAAGATTCATCATCATCTGAAGTATATACCTTCTGCATAATAGTCTTCCTCTGCTTTGATATTAGCTTAACCCCTTGTTTGCTGAGGATGGCTTGGAGCCGCCCTCAGCCTTGGTGGGCAAATGCTGAGGGCAGCTCCAAGCTGTCCTCGCACCCACCCATGGGGGAAGCACTGGCACTCACCCGGGGGCTGCCCCTCTAAAAGCCCCCACCAGGGATGGCAGCGGAAGTGTTTTGACTTTCACCTCATCCCCACCTCAGCAATCTGATGATGTTAGCGCACACACAGCACGCCAATGTCATCAAATGCAGCAGGGGACGTGCTGGAAGCTATTTGCTTCCAGCACGTCCAGAGAAAGGAACTCCTGAAGGTGAAAAATAGACACAGGGGCAAAGGAAAGAATTTTCCCTTACACCCTGTGCCTGTTTGGAGTGGATGTCTGCTCCACGATCATGGGTGGGGGCGCGATCATGGAGCAGGAGTCTAACACATTAGACCACCAGGGTTTCTTTATCTCTTGTTTGAGGAGCAACCCCTTAGGCAAGGGCCATTCCCCAGGTGGCATATATTATCTGTGTTTTGGCCCTCTGGGGGCTAGCTCAGCCCTTTTTTAGCTGATCTGGCCCCCTTGGGGGGTTCTCAAAACGCACTAGATGCCAGGGATTACATTTAGAATTTGCAGGGAGCAACACTTTGGGCCTTGTGATATGTGTAATGTTTTTTTTCTTTCCTGTGCATGGACTGGCGCTTGGTTGACGGTGTGTGTTGACTGGCGTTTGGCTGATGGTGTGTGGCTGGTGGCGTGTGTGGACTAACGCTTGGCTGGCATGTGTGTAGACTGGCACTTGGCTGGCGGTGTGTGCGGACTGGAGGTGTGTTGGTGGCTGAGAGCCAGAATGTGTATTGACTTGCTTGAGATGTGTTTGTCAGTTGTCTGATGTTTGGGTGCTTGGTGGTGTGATTGGTGTGTTAGTCCTGTTGCCGTATGAGAGTGGTGGGAGCTTGAATGGCGCTAGTTGTAAATGTAAGTGTTGTATTGTGTTGGACCCGCAGCTGGCAGTGTGAATGGTTGTCGCGATTCTTCAGCGTAGGTCAGGAAAGATGGGTTTCCCTGCACCTACAGTTAAGGCTCTTTTCCCCTGTATGCATGTTACCAGGTCTATTGGCAGATGGCGCATGGCTGACTACATGTCCCAGAATCCCTTGGGACGTAATGCTGGTAGATGGATAAGGAGATGCCTGGATTTCCGGTCCTATAAAGCCCCTCCCCTTCCTGGGGTCGGGGCTTGACAATCTTGCCTGTTTTTGAATTCAAGTAAGCTGATGGTATTCCCGGCTGGATTTCTGAGTTGGATTCGTTGTTTCCTGCTGAAGCTCTTTCATCAAGCAAGGCAATTGCTTTCCGAGGCCCGGGCTTTCTCTGAGGAGTGTTCCAGCTGGTTCACATTAATCACAGTTGCTGACATTTCTTCATTCCGAAGTGTTTGAAGGGTTGCTCTAAAGGTCAGAGGATTCTGTTTCTTCCGGCGTTGGAAATGCAAGGTATTTAACCTCACTCGGAAAGGAAGTGCTGGAGTGCTCCTTCTGCTTTTTGAGACAGTTTATTTTTGTAATTTTTTCCACGCTTGTCTTCTCTTTTGGAGCCTGTGCCTACAATCTACGCTGTGCTTGCAAACAGCGGTGGGGCGTGCAATTGCTCAGTGGTATTGAACTTGAGCTTGTGACTACTGCGTGCACAACTTTATTCCTTCGCTACTATGCTGTGATATTAACAGCGTTCTTATGCTCTTTTATGGTGCTATTCATAGTCCTCTTAAAGCACCATTTACCGTGACTTTGTTTTTGAATGAAATCATCCTTGGGTTCAGTGAGCCCATAAACTCCCTGGCATTCCAGTTCTTTGTCTCTCAGTGTATGGTCTCTCTGGGATTGGATAGTCTCTGAACCTTCTCTAAAGAGTATTGCTGCTTGTTATATTAAGTGAGTATCTGACTATACTGAGCATCCTGCTGTTTCATATGAATGAATCCCTGAGTTATTTCTCATATCCCTCTCTGTTCTTTTATATGCAGCTTGTGTTTGTGGGGTGACTTCTGAAGTTATACCGAGCCATAGACCAGACTTAAGGTGTAAGAAGACTCCAGCACAGCAGCAGAGTTTATTATTTATCCCTTTTCCCTATTCCCGGGGTGCTTCCTTACATAGTAGTGTATATCTCCTCTGTGTGTGGTTGTGCTAAGGGGAGTAGGGAGGCTTCTCTACACTCCATCGTCCCCGCTGGTGGTACTAAAGGTTAGTGGCATTACTTGTTTTGGCGCTGCTGACACATCCTGACAGATTGTCAAGCCCAAGACTATAGTCTAGCCTGGACGATGGATACTAACGCCGTTTTGACCTCCCTCTTGGAGAGCCTATCGTCTCTTCAGCAGGAGGTGCAAACTTCCCGATCAGAAAACCAGGAATTGAGGAAGGAGATGGGTACGTTACGCAGGGAAGTAGCAGGCCTAACCAGGAAGGGTAAACCCGATAGTACAGGGGCTGGTGCCTACATAAAGATTGGACTCTTCCTCCTCCAATACAGGCCAATCAACCACACCCTCTAGGAAAGACGCAGGGAACAGGGTTCTTTTCTGCGCCACAAGTATCCACTCATTCTTCTGAGTCTATTCCCACGGTCCACATATTACAAAATACAGGGATTCCCTTGGCTCCCCCTGAACGCTTTTTGGGGACCCAAAAAGTTTGAAACCTTCCTGAACCAATGTAGGTTACACTTCTTATGTAAACCTGCGGTTTTTCAAGATGAACCGGCCAAAACAGCCTTTATGATGTCTTACATGGGGGCAATGCTGCTAGTTGGACTATACCGTTGATGGAGCGAAATGACCCCATTCTACACAACTTCACGAATTTTTGTTTGGAGATGAGAAAGTTGTTTGATCGTAAATCCCACATGATGACTCTAGATCGGGAGCTTATAACCCTTAAACAAGGATCTCAAGATTTATTGACATATATAACCACGTTTAACCGTCTTGTGGTGGAAACTGACTGGCCCCAAGAAAAACGCACCACTCTGTTTTACCAGGGATTGCGCGGAGAACTAAAAGACGTCCTGTCTCAAGTGGTGCAACTACCCCAGACTTGTGAAGAGATGATAGATCTCACGGTGCAATTGGACCACCGATTACAAGAAAGAAAAGGGGACAGAACCCGAGGAGAGAACCGTTTCTTTGTTCCCAGGTCAAAATCAATAACTGAAGAACATACTAAAGGAATAGAAGGAACCGAACCCATGCAGATCGGTGGCATCCGAGGACCCCTCACAACGGAGGAAAGAGAAAAAAGACGGAAGCTGAAATTGTGTCTTTATTGTGGGAAGAGTGGACACTTCATCAAGGAGTGTCGCGCCAGAACTAAAATTCCAGAAAAACCAAACACTCAACGGTCACAAGCGGCATTACTTCAGCAATCTGAAAGGATTGAGGTGGCGGAAAACTAAAGAGCCTGAGCCAGGAAGAGATCTCTGGATCGGGTGGTGAACAAGAAAAGATCTCATCAGTAATAGCCAACACCATACAAGCATCAGTGGCGCATTTGAATGTGTGCATAACTCTATGGATTACCGAAGAAACACCACTAAAGATGTCTGCCTTGCTGGACTCAGGAGCAACTGGGAACTTTATAGACCAGAAGTACGCTCAAAACATTGGGGTACTGTGTGAGAAAAAGACGTCCCTGAACCTGTGAAAGCTGTAGATGGGACGGCACTGACGTCAGGTCCAGTACGATACCACACTATTCCCATAACAATGCAATTCGGCAATGACCACTTCGAGACCATCCAGTTTGACCTCATAGATGCCCCACAATTCCGTCTTATTCTAGGGATGCCATGGTTGACGCTACATGATCCTGTCATTCGATGGGCGGCTCGCACCGTTACCTTGAATTCCGAATATTGCAGAGAGCATTGCACCAAACAATACGTTCACCAGAAAATGAATTGCGATACTCAGGCAGGTCTTTTGGCCACTGGGTGCGAAGACATCCAGTATTGCTGTTCCACTACCTTGCCTAACGTCTATGAGGAATATCAACCTGTATTCGATAAACAGAAGGCTACCCAATTACCTCCTCACCGGACCTATGACTGTCGCATAGATTTGATGCCTGGATCAGCTATTCCCTGTAGCAGAGTGTATGCCCTTACCGAGCCAGAGACACAATACTTAAAGAACTATCTGGAAGAGAATCTTGCCTCTGGTTTCATCCGGCACTCCTCGTCTCCAGCCTCGTCCCCTCTCTTCTTCATTCCGAAAAAGGATTGTGACGATCTTAGGACCTGTATCGATTACAGAGCGCTCAACAGGATCACCATAAAAATCGGTACCCCCTACCACTCATTCCTGTGCTTCTGGACCAGCTCAAGGGTGCTCGAATCTTCACGAAACTGGATTTACGGGGTGCCTACCATTTGGTGAGAGTTAAAGCCGGCGACGAATGGAAGACAGCATTCCGAACCAAATTTGGACTATATGAGTATCAAGTGATGCCCTTTGGGCTATGTAACGCCCAGCTGCCTTCCAGTATTTTATGGATGAAGTACTTCGGGGTATTTAGAAACATTCTGTATTGTCTACATTGATGATATTCTTATCTATTCATCAACACCCCAAGAACATGTTGCCCATGTGAAGGCGGTCCTGGATAGACTTCAACAACATTCGTTATTTGCAAAACTAGAGAAGTGCCTTTTCCATATAGAAGAAGTCGCCTTCCTGGGTTACATTATCAACGCTCAAGGGTTCCAGATGGATATGGGCAAAGTAGAAGCAATTACGCAGTGGAAGGCTCCTCATAACGTTAAATCCGTACAGAGATTCTTGGGTTTCGCTAACTTTTACCGGCGTTTCATCAAGGATTTCTCAAAGATCATACACCCTATATCCAGTTTGTTGAGAAAAAACACACCCTTTATATGGAGCAAAGAAGCAGACCATTCGTTTCAAACATTAAAAGAACGATTCACTCAGGCTCCTATCTTGCGGCATCCTGATTCTCAATTACCCTTTGTCGTAGAAACAGATGCCTCTCAGTACGCCATAGGGGAGTGTTATCACAAAGACATCCGGATACAGGACAGCTCCATCCTGTGGCTTACTTTTCAAAGAAACTCACCCCCTGTGAAGTGAACTATTCCATCACCGACAAAGAACTGCTAGCCATAAAAAGAGCCTGTGAGGAATGGAGGCATTACTTGTTAGGTGCACATCACACTATCGAAATGTATACAGACCATCGCAATTTACTGTTTTTAAAGACCGCCAGAGCCCTAACACCTCGACAACTGCGGTGGTCCCTCTTCTTCTCTGATTTTGATTTCATTATCAAGTATCGACCAGGTCCACAAAGCGGTAAATCAGATGCCCTTTCACGTATTGAAGAACCAGAAAGGAGTACACAGGAAGATATTCCCGAACCGCCCACAATCCTCCCTGAAACAGCATTTCAAGGTAAAACACTTGCATTGATTACATCGCAAGACTTCTTGGAGGACTTAAAGGTGTCCTTAGCAAATTTGGATGTTCAGGCCTGGAAACAAGGAGACCCAGAACACCGAACAGAAATCGGAAATCTGCTATACCATTATCACGCTTTGTATATTCCTGATGCCGTCTTGCAACTACGAGTACTGGCTTGGGCACATGATTCAACGTTAGGAGGACATTTGGGGGAATACAAAACCATTTCCTGCATAGAAAGATCCTTTTGGTGGCCCACGCTACGAAAAGATACACGAGAATACCTAAAGAATTGCGCCATTTGTGCACAAGGGAAATCCGGTCATTCGAAACCTGCAGGATTACTACGTCCATTGCCCATTCCTCCTCGGCCTTGGCACACGGTGTCTATGGATTTTATTGTGGAAATGCCTCCCTGTGATGGGTACACCACCATCCTGGTTGTCGTGGATCACTTGACTAAAATGGGACACTTTATCCCCTTGAAACATTTGCCCACCTCTTCCGAATTGGCCACCATCTTCCTCCAGCATGTAGTCCGAGCTCACGGAATTCCAAACGTTCTTATCACAGACCGTGGAACTCAGTTCACTTCCCGCTTTTGGAAAGCCTTATGCGAAACCATGAGAGTTGAAGCCAAGTTGTCTACCAGTTACCATCCTCAGACAGATGGAAAGACAGAACGTCTTAACCAGACATTGGAACAATACCTCCGCTGCTTCACTTTACAGAACACCACGGATTGGTACACATTACTTTGGATGGCGGAATTCTCCTACAACAATGCAGAACATTCAACGCTAGGTTGCTCCCCTTTCTTTTGCTTAACTGGACATCACCCTAACATGCTTCCTTTTGAATGGCCAATAGTCTCCAAACATCCTTCCATACATGAACACCATGCCCATCTCAGAGCGGTGTTAATTGATGCCAAGCAGCATTTGGCCGCGGCGCAAGCAGCTCAGAAACTTTTCGCTGACAGAAAGAGGGCTCCAGAACCCGTATACAAAGTGGGAGATAAGGTGTGGCTGGCCACTAAGAATCTCCATCTCAAGGGGGTAGACAAATTGAAACCCAAGTACATAGGCCCTTATAGTGTTGAGAAAGTGATTAATCCAGTGGCCATGAAGTTATCCTTACCCCGCTCTTGGCATATACACCCTGTCTTTCACGTTTCACTACTCCATCCCTGTCCTATGAGCACAAGGTTACAGGAGAGACCTTTACCCTTGGAGATAGATGGTCAGGAAGAATACGAGGTACAGGAAATCCTAGATTCCCGATTGGTGAGGGGACGAGTGCAGTATCTGGTGGATTGGAAAGGTTATGGGGTTGAGGATAGAACCTGGGAACCATTACGCAACCTCCATTGCCCTCTTCTATTGGAACGCTTTCACACCCGGCATCCGGGCAAACCAGGCCGACCGCCGAGACGACGGTCCTTGGGAGGGGGTTCTGTCGCGATTCTTCAGCGTAGGTCAGGAAAGATGGGTTTCCCTGCACCTACAGTTAAGGCTCTTTTCCCCTGTATGCATGTTACCAGGTCTATTGGCAGATGGCGCATGGCTGACTACATGTCCCAGAATCCCTTGGGACGTAATGCTGGTAGATGGATAAGGAGATGCCTGGATTTCCGGTCCTATAAAGCCCCTCCCCTTCCTGGGGTCGGGGCTTGACAATCTTGCCTGTTTTTGAATTCAAGTAAGCTGATGGTATTCCCGGCTGGATTTCTGAGTTGGATTCGTTGTTTCCTGCTGAAGCTCTTTCATCAAGCAAGGCAATTGCTTTCCGAGGCCCGGGCTTTCTCTGAGGAGTGTTCCAGCTGGTTCACATTCATCACAGTTGCTGACATTTCTTCATTCCGAAGTGTTTGAAGGGTTGCTCTAAAGGTCAGAGGATTCTGTTTCTTCCCGGCGTTGGAAATGCAAGGTATTTAACCTCACTCGGAAAGGAAGTGCTGGAGTGCTCCTTCTGCTTTTTGAGACAGTTTATTTTTTGTAATTTTTTCCACGCTTGTCTTCTCTTTTGGAGCCTGTGCCTACAATCTACGCTGTGCTTGCAAACAGCGGTGGGGCGTGCAATTGCTCAGTGGTATTGAACTTGAGCTTGTGACTACTGCGTGCACAACTTTATTCCTTCGCTACTATGCTGTGATATTAACAGCGTTCTTATGCTCTTTTATGGTGCTATTCATAGTCCTCTTAAAGCACCATTTACCGTGACTTTGTTTTTGAATGAAATCATCCTTGGGTTCAGTGAGCCCATAAACTCCCTGGCATTCCAGTTCTTTGTCTCTCAGTGTATGGTCTCTCTGGGATTGGATAGTCTCTGAACCTTCTCTAAAGAGTATTGCTGCTTGTTATATTAAGTGAGTATCTGACTATACGAGCATCCTGCTGTTTCATATGAATGAATCCCTGAGTTATTTCTCATATCCCTCTCTGTTCTTTTATATGCAGCTTGTGTTTGTGGGGTGACTTCTGAAGTTATACCGAGCCATAGACCAGACTTAAGGTGTAAGAAGACTCCAGCACAGCAGCAGAGTTTATTATTTATCCCTTTTCCCTATTCCCCGGGGTGCTTCCTTACATAGTAGTGTATATCTCCTCTGTGTGTGGTTGTGCTAAGGGGAGTAGGGGGGCTTCTCTACACTCCATCGTCCCCGCTGGTGGTACTAAAGGTTAGTGGCATTACTTGTTTTGGCGCTGCTGACACATCCTGACAATGGTCTTCTCTTTCTGAAGCATGAAAGGCATGTGAATGGAGTGTAAAGCGGTTGGTGCCTTTATGTGGCTTTACAACTCATGAGCTGTAAGTCAGAGGTTCTTTAATCTATCCTGAGACCTGGGGGAACGCTGGGTGGCCGCGGAGCCCGGGGTCCAAAAACGCAGGTGACCCTAGGCAAAACCAGGTTGTTTTGTGATAGATAACTTTGATGTCTCCACAATATGTTTTGGGCCCTTCCCTGACGTGGCCATCTGGTCCACACAAGTGAGGTAGCATTTTTATCGGGAGACTTGGAGGAACGCTGTGTGGTAGGAAATTTGTGCCAGTCCAGTGATCTCACAACTTTGCCACACAGAAATGTGAGGAAAATGTGACTTTTTAGCTAAATTTGAGGTTTGTAGGGGATTCTGGGTCAGAAAGTGTTGGGGAATCTGTCAAACCAGACCTCCCTGGATGTCTAGATTTCAGAAATGTCTGGGTTTGTTAGGTTTCCCTACAGTAGCGGCCGGTAAGTTTAGGAGGGAGGGGTGGACGGGACACACACGTGCATGCACACATTCACATACACGCTCACAGCCATGCATTCACATGTGCGCACACAAACACATGCATTCACAACACTCATTACCAAACATTCATACATACATGCACACACGCACCAAACAATAATTTTAGAAAAAACACTCACTCTTACCTCCAGCTCTGCCTCGGAGGTCCCAGGAGGCTTGGGACTGCTGCCTTCCCTCATTGGCTGACCTAAAGTCAACCAATGAGGGAAGGCAGCAGTCCCAATGTCATCACAGAGTAGGATGGGGTCAGTGAGACTTCTGACCCCACCCCACTCTGTGATAAAGTGTCACTGATTGACACTCCACCCTGGGCTCTTCAGGGCTTAAAACTGAAGGGCCTAAGTGCGAGGCAGTCAGTGACTCTACCCTTCATCACTGAGGGGAGGGCCTCAGGGAACTTTGCTGAGCTTAGGAGGTCTTCCTCACAGGAGCTGTGACTTATTCAGCCCAGCAAAGTTCAGCTCAGACAGCCAGGAGCCTGCACATTTAGCGTATGTCTGGCTCCTTGCTGCCTGACCTGAAAATGAACAGTGTCTGTCAGGCTGGTCTTTGATCAGCCTGACAGGCACATTCGTCAGGGGCAAAAGGTGGGGGGGGGGGTGCCCATCAGCCTCAATAGACCGGCCACAGCTGTTTCCCTAGATGGCCGCCCAGCCCAGGACCAACGAAGCAGGTGACCACTTGCAAAACCAGGCCATTTTGTGATAGATAATTTTGATGTTTCCACAATAAGTTTTGAACCCTTCCCTGTTTTGGGCACTTGGCCCACCCACACAAGCAAAGCACTGTTTTTCTCAGGGGACTTGCGGGGAATGCTGGGTGGTAGGGAATTTGTGGCTGCCTGCAGATTCCAGGACTTTTCCTCATAGAAATGCAAGGAAAATTTTTTTTAGGCAAAGTTTGAGCATTGCAGGGGATCCTGGGTAGAAAAACCTGGTTAGAGCCACCCAAGTCACCCTGCCCTGGACTCTCCAGGTGTCTAGTTTTCAAAACTTTGCTGGTTTGCTAGGTTTCCCTAGGTGCTGGCTGAACTGGGGCCCAAAATCCACAGCTACCCACTATGCAAAAAATACATTGTTTTTCAGTGGAAAAATGTGATGTTTCAATGTTGCATTTGGAGCTCTTTCATGTTGCGGGCACTTGAACTACCCACTGAAGTGAGGCACTGCTTTTCTTAGGAGACTTGAGGGAAGGCTGGGTGGTAGAAAATTTGTGGCTGCCTTAAGATTTTAGGACTTTGTCTCACATAACTGCAAGGAAAATGTGTTTTTAGGCAACATTTGAGCTTTGCAGGGGATTCTGAGTAAGAAACCTGGTGAGAGCCACTCAAGTCACCCCACCTGCACTCCCCTGGGTGTCTATTTTTAAAACATTTGCTGGTTTGGTAGGTTTCCCTTGGTCCCGGCTAAGCTGGGGCCCAAAATCCACAGATACCCACATTGTAAAAAGACATCATTTTACAATGCCCCTCATTGTGCTAGTTTTTTCCTTTCTGTGCCCCCTTGCTGCCCCTCATTGTGCTAGTTTTTTCCTTTCTGTGCCCCCTTGCTGCCCCTGATTGTGCTCGTTTTTTTTCCTTTCTGTGCCCCCTTGATGCCCTGATTGTGCTCGTTTTCCCTTCTGTGCCTGTTTCCCGCCGCAGCGGCCCCGCCCCCTCACTGCCCATTCGCTGCCCCATTCCCTGCTCCTCCCTCCCACCTCCCCATTTATGGCGGCCGCTGCGTGGTGAAGAGAGCGACCCCTGACCTTGACTGGTAGGTCGCTCCGCCACCACACAGCTCCGTCTGTGTGCCCTGCTGCTGCCCCTGATTGTGCTCGTTTTTCCTTTCTGTGCCTCCTTGCTGCCCCTGATTGTGCTCGTTTTTCCTTTCTGTGCCCCCTTGCTGCCCCTGATTGTGCTCGTTTTTCCTTTCTGTGCCCCCTTGCTGCCCCTGATTGTGCTCGTTTTTCCTTTCTGTGCCCCCTTGCTGCCCCTCATTGTGCTAGTTTTTTCCTTTCTGTGCCCCCTTGCTGCCCCTGATTGTGCTCGTTTTTTTTCCTTTCTGTGCCCCCTTGCTGCCCCTGATTGTGCTCGTTTTTTCCTTTCTGTGCCCCCCTTGCTGCCCCTGATTGTGCTCGTTTTTCCTTTCTGTGCCCCCTTGCTGGCCCTGATTGTGCTCGTTTTTCCTTTCTGTGCCCCCCTTGCTGCCCCTGATTGTGCTAGTTTTTCCTTTCTGTGCCCCCTTGCTGCCCCTCATTGTGCTAGTTTTTTCCTTTCTGTGCCCCCTTGCTGCCCCTCATTGTGCTAGTTTTTCCTTTCTGTGCCCCCTTGCTGCCCCTGATTGTGCTCGTTTTTTTCCTTTCTGTGCCCCCTTGATGCCCTGATTGTGCTCGTTTTCCCTTCTGTGCCTGTTTCCCGCCGCTGCGCTCTGCGGCCCCGCCCCTCACTGCCCATTCGCTGCCCCATTCCCTGCTCCTCCCTCCCACCTCCCCATTTATGGCGGCCGCTGTGCGGCCGCGCAGCGGAAGTGCGCAGCGGGCGCGCCGCTGGCGCGCCGAAGGCGCGCCTAAGGCAAGCCCGTCTGCGCCCGTCCGCGCCCTGACCGCGCCCAGCACCAGACCCCCTGGTCCGGGCATCCCCCGCGCCCGCCACATCAACAGACGCCGATACGACGCCAGCACCCTCCACGCACTCAACCCCGGAAAGATCACGCCTGCTACCAGGCCACCCCGAAGCGCACCCAAGGGCCCTTCACCTGCCGGAACTGCAGCTTCGCCAGCACCCGCCCCGCCAAACCACCGCCCAGGAAAGAACCCAACTACCTCAGATGCATCCTCCTCAACACCCGCTCCGCCCGCAAACACGCCATCGAACTCTGGGACCTTCTCGACTCAACCTCCCCAGACGTCGCATTCCTGACGGAGACCTGGCTGAATCCCGCTTCAGCCCCCGACATCGCCATTGCCATCCCGGACGGATACAAGATCACCCGCAGGGACCGCACCAACGGAGTCGGAGGAGGCATCGCCATCGTCCACAGGAACACCCTCAGAGTCTCAACCAACACCGACGACACCCTCAGCACCGCCGAACACATGCACTTCCAGATCCACACCGATCCCAACACCACCCTCAGAGGAACCCTCATCTACAGACCTCCCGGACCCCGACCACAGTTCAGCGATTCCATCGCTGACTTCGTCAGCACACACGCCATCGCCTCCACGGACTACATCCTCCTCGGGGACCTGAACTTCCACCTCGAGAACAACAAGGACACCAACTCCACCACCCTGATCGACAACCTCGCCACCCTCGGACTCAGACAGCTCGTGACTACACCCACCCACGCCGCCGGCCACACGCTCGACTCCATCTTTTCCGCAAGCCCACACGTCTCCTTCAACCACACCTCCGAACCCCACTGGACTGACCACCACTGCATCCACTTCACCTACAGGAAGCCCACCACGCACCACCGCACCGAACAAATGCCTCGCCGCTGCTGGAGCAGAGTCACGGAAGACCAGCTAACCACAACCCTCGCCCTGAGCCCACCCGCCGAACCCTCCGACCCCGACACCGCCGCCCGCAACCTCAGACAGTGGATCGACGACTGCGCCAACACCCTCGCCCCGCTCAAGAATCCGCCCAACAGCCACACCAGCAAGAAAGCCACCTGGTTCACCGAAGACCTCCAGGCCTCCAAACGAACATGCCGAAAACTGGAGAAGATCTGGCTCCACGAATGGACAGCGGACAGCTACGCCGCCCACAAGAGCGCCACCCGCAGTCACCATCACCTCATCAGATCCGCCAAAAGGGCCTCACTCAAAGACCGCCTAGACAACAATGCACACAACAGCAAAGAGCTCTTCAACATCGTGAAGGAACTCTCCAACCCCAGCTCCAACACCAACGACATCCAGCCGTCGCGAGACCTGTGCGACTCACTGGCCACCTTCTTCCACCGCAAAATCGCCGACATCCACGACAGCTTCAACACCACGACCGCCCCGGCAACCACCGAGACCACTGCCCCCACAACCACCAACCGCCTGCTCTCCTGGACCAACATCAACGATGAGGACACCAGCGAGATCATGAACACCATCCACTCCGGTTCACCGCTAGACCCGTGCCCTCACCACATCTTCAACAAAGCCAGTACAGCCATCGCGCCCCATCTCCGGAAAATAATCAACATCTCCTTCGAGACAGCAACCTTCCCGGAAAGCTGGAAGCACGCCGAGATCACCGCCTTACTCAAGAAACCCAAGGCAGACCCCAAGGACCTCAAGAACTTCCGACCCATCTCTCTGCTCCCGTTCCCCGCGAAGGTCACCGAGAAAATTGTCAACAAACAACTGACCCGCTACCTCGAGGAGAACAACATCCTGGACCCTTCCCAGTCCGGCTTCCGCAGCAACCACAGCACCGAAACCGCCCTCATCGCCGCCACCGATGACATCAGGACCCTGCTAGACAACGGAGAAACAGCAGCCCTCATCCTCCTGGACCTATCAGCCGCCTTCGACACGGTCTGCCACCACACACTATGAACACGCCTTCACGACGCCGGGATCCAAGAGAAGGCCCTGGACTGGACCACATCCTTCCTTTCCGGCAGAACACAAAGCGTCCGCCTCGCCCCCTTCCGATCCAAGGCCACCAAGATCATCTGCGGCGTACCCCAAGGCTCCTCCCTCAGCCCAACGCTGTTCAACATCTACATGGCACCCCTCGCCCACGTCGCCCGACAGCACAACCTCAACATTATCTCCTACGCCGACGACACCCAGCTGATCCTCTCCCTCACCAAAGACCCTCACACCGCCAAAGCCCACCTCCACGAAGGAATGAAGGCCGTCGCCGAATGGATGAGGACCAGCCGCCTGAAGCTGAACTCGGACAAGACGGAGGTCCTCATCCTTGGTTCCAACCCTTCAGCCTGGGACGACTCCTGGTGGCCAACATCACTGGGAACAGCCCCGCCACCCACCGACCACGTACGCAACCTAGGGGTCATCCTCGACCCCACCCTCTCCATGACTAAGCAGGTCAACGCCGTTTCCTCATCCTGCTTCAACATCCTCCGAATGCTCCGCAGGATCTTCAAGTGGATCCCCACCGAAACAAGAAAAACAGTCACCCAGGCCCTCGTCACCAGCAGGCTGGACTACGGAAACGCCCTCTACGCAGGAACGACGGCTAAGCTCCTGAGACGGCTGCAACACATCCAGAACGCCTCTGCACGTCTTATCCTCGACATCCCCCGACGCAGCCACATCACACCCCACCTGAGAGACCTGCACTGGCTCCCTGTCAACAAGAGGATAACCTTCAAGCTCCTCACCCACGCACACAAAGCACTCCACAACTCCGGACCAGCCTACCTCAACAGACGACTCAGCTTCTACACCCCCACCCGCCAGCTCCGCTCGACCAGCCTCGCCCTCGCCACAGTCCCCCGCATCCGGAAAACGACCGCCGGAGGCAGATCCTTCTCCCACCTCGCCGCCAAGACCTGGAACACCCTCCCCACCAACCTCCGACAGACCCAAGACCTACTGGCCTTCAGAAGACTCCTCAAGACCTGGCTCTTCGATCAGTAGCAGCACCACCCCCCTCTTCCCCCAGCGCCTTGAGACCCTCGCGGGTATGTAGTGCGCTTTATAAGTGACATGATTGATTGATGTATCTATATTGCGTTTGGCATCCTTTTGTATTGCAGTCACTTGTCCCACCCACACAAGTGAGGCATCATTTTTCTTGGGAGACTTGCGGGAATGCTGGGTGGTAGGACATTTGTGGCTGCCTGCAGATTCCAGGACTTTTCCACACAGAAATGCAAGGAAAATGTGTTTTTTAGGCAAAAGTTGAGCTTTGCAGGGGTTTCTGGGTAGAATAAACTGGCAAGAGACACGCAAGTCACCCCACCCTGAACTCCCCAGCATGTCTAGTTTTCAAAAACGAGCTGGTTTTGTAGGTTTAACTAGGTGCCGGCTGAGCTTAGGCCCTAAATCCTCAGCTACCCACATTGCAAAAAACACATTGTTTTTCATTGGAAAAATGTAACGTGTCATCATTGCGCTTGGAACCCTTTTGTGTTGCGGCCACTTGCGTACCCACTCATTTTCCATGGTAAAAATGTGATGTGTCTATGTTGCATTTGGCGCCCTTTCGTTTCACGGGCACTTGGTCTACCCACACAAGTGAGGCAGCGTTTTTATCTAGAGACTTGGGGAATATCTGGGGTGTAGGAAATGTGTGGCTGCCTTCAGATTTCAGGACATTTCCTCACAGAAATGCAAGGAAAATGTGTTGTTTTAGGCAAAGTTTGAGCTATGCATGGGATTCTGGGTAGAAAAACCTGGTGAGATCCATGGAGGCCACCCCACCCTAGATAACCCTGGGTATCTAGTTTTAAAACATCTGCTGGTTTTGTAGGTTTCCCAAGATGCCAACTGAGCTGGGTCCCAAAATCCACAGCTAAATATGATGTCTCCTAGGTCATGTTTTGTGGTGTTTTGTGTCACAGGCGCAAGGCCCAGCCACACAAGTGTGGTACCATTTTTATTGGGATACATGTGAAAATACAGAATAGTAGAACATTTGTTATTATCAATTGAATATCTCTATATTTGTGCCTTTTAAATGTAAGCAAGTGTGTAACACAGAAGACATTTTACAATGTGCCTCAGAAACACATGCCAGTATGGGTACCCATAAATTCAGAGGGGTAAAAACAACAATTTTGTCTAAACTCAGTATCTTGTGTACATGTAAATAAAATACAGTTTTTCCTTCATACCCTTTTTCCATTCTTTATAATTTACCATATAAATTGCTGTATAGTTGGTACACAATACAAAAACATTGTAAGGTGCAGCTCAGTTGTTGGCTCTGGGTACCTCGGGTCCTTGGAGAACCTACACACCTTATATACTCCTGCAACCCAAAGGGTCCAGCAGACGTAATGGTATATTGCTTTTGAAAATTTGTCAATTAAGAAGAAGTTATAGTTGAAAACATAGACACAAAGGGCTGTTTTTTAACTCAATTTCAACATTTTTTTTATTTCAACTGCTACTGTTTTGAGGAAACACTCTGAAATTGGCCCATTTTTGCAGTTAATGTATAATTTTCTTAAATTTGGGCAATTTGAAGAGCTCACCAAATGACTCCTAGAGGTGCATCTGAACCATACACTGCTATTCCTTCTTCCTCTGCCCACCCCTACTACGTTTGTCTTCTTTACCAATAATTTTAAAACTAGTAGAAGCACAAGAGCCATCAGCAGCCAAAATCTGTGCAATGTCAAGAACCTCCTCCAAACTTACATGCTAAAAGATGTACTTGAATTTTCTTTGGTACACAATTTGATACCTGAGATATATGTCTGTATTGTCGCCAAATTCTCACTTTAAGGATAAAATTCTAGTAGACGAGATGAACTCCTCAATGGTTTCTTGCAAAAGCTGGCTTTGCTTGAGAAAACTTTGGACCTGATTTAGAGTTTGGAGGAGGGTTACTGTATCACAAACATGACAGATATCCCTTTGACTGTATTACAAGGGTAAACAGACATAATATCGAATTTTTAATATCGAATTGCCAAAATATCGAGTTTTAAATATAGAATGGACAGAATATCGAATTGCCAAAATATAGTGGTTAAGAATATCGAAATTCAGGTAAGAAATATCGATTGTCAAAATATCAACAGTCATAATATAGTTGTTAAAAATATCGAATTTTTTTATAGTGTTTTAAGTGTTAGTATATGTGTTAAAAGTATGTATTATTTTTTGTAATGTATGTTTTAATTTTTTTAAAGTAATGAATTTGATGTTATTTAATTTTTGCGTAATTTAATTCTGTAGCGGGTTGTGGGTTTATAGGGGAATAGGGAGGGAAGTAATTTAATTATAGTAAATTAAATATTAATTTTTAGGAATTATTAATTATATTTAATTTAATTTTGCGTTTTAGTTCTGTAGCGGGTTGTGGGTTTATAGGGGAATAGGGTGGGAAGTAATTTAAATGTAATTAAGTAATTATTTAATTTTATTTGTTGGTATTGATAAATAATTCATTGTTAATCAATTATTAATTGGTAATTAATTTTTATTAATTGGTAATTAAATTTTATTAGTTGGTAATTAATTTTTAATACTTATTTAATTGATAATTATATTAATTGTATTAATTTATTATTCAGAGCGGGTTGTGGGTTTATAGGGGAATAGGGTGGGAAGTAATTTAATTGTAATTCAGTAATTATTTATTTTTATTTATTGGTATTGATTATTAATTTATTGTTAATTAATTCTTATTTGGTAATTAATTTTTATTAATTGGTAATTATTTTTATTAATTGGTAATTAATTTTTATTAATTTTTAATTGATAATTATATTAATTGTATTAATTTATTATTCAGAGCGGGTTGTGGGTTTATAGGGGAATAGGGTGGGAAGTAATTTAATTGTAATTCAGTAATTATTTATTTTTATTTATCGGTATTAATTATTAATTTAGTGTTAATTAATTCTTATTTGGTAAGTAATTTTTATTAATTGGTAATTAATTTTTATTAATAGGTAATTAATTTTTAAGAAATAATATTTATTGGTATTTAGAATTAATTATTAAATATTTTGTAATTGGTAAGTAATTTTAATTAATTTTTTATTTGTATTGATAATTATTTTATTTTTATTAAAATATTAAATCATTATTTTCCCTACTGTTGCACTCTCTGGAGTGGGAATAGTAATTTTTACCCCTACGCTATCCAACTCTTTCCCTACTGTTGCACTCTCTGGAGTGGGAATAGTAATTTATACCCCTACGCTATCCAACGCTTTCCCTACTGTTGCACTCTCTGGAGTGGGAATAGTAATTTTTACCCCTACGCTATCCAACGCTTTCCCTACTGTTGCACTCTCTGGAGTGGGAATAGTAATTTTTACCCTCCCGCTATCCAATGCTTTCCCTACTGTTGCACTAACTGGAGTGGGAATAGTAATTTTTACCCTCCCGCTATCCAACGCTTTCCCTACTGTTGCACTCTCTGGAGTGGGAATAGTAATTTTTACCCTCCCGCTATCCAACGCTTTCCCTACTGTTGCACTCTCTGGAGTGGGAATAGTAATTGTTACCCCTACGCTATCCAACGTTTTCCCTACTGTTGCACTCTCTGGAGTGGGAATAGTAATTTTTACCCTCCCGCTATCCAACGCTTTCCCTACTGTTGCACTCAGTGGAGTGGGAATAATAATTTTTACCCTCCCGCTATCCAATGCTTTCCCTACTGTTGCATTCACTGGAGTGGTAATAGTAAATTTTACCCTCCCGCTATCCTACGCTAAAAATATTGAATATTTTTTTATAAATATAACGTTAATATATATATGTATTAAAAAATAAAAATGTATGTTTATTATTTTTTAACTTCCATTAATTATTTATTAATGTTAAAGTTATTTAAGTATTTTTAAGTATGTTTTAGTTAATTATATATATTATTTCATTAATTTTACATTACTTTTAAGATATTTAAAAAATTCGATATTTTGACTAACTATATTTTTTACAACTATATTTTGGATTCGATATATTTGTACTTACCTGTTTGTAGATAGGGATTCGATATTTTGGCATTCTATATTTTTACTTCGATATTGTTGTAGGTCGATATTCTTCTCATCGATATTCTGTCAGTGATCCATTACAAGTGCCATAGGATATAGTGCACTTGTAACAAGGCAGATGGATATCTGTCACATTTGTGACAGATTAACGTATCGCCAAACACTAAATCAGGTTTTGTATCTTTCAGGCATGACCTAAGGCTCCTCAGTGAAATGCTTTCCTAAGAATGAAACAGCTTCCTTATATTCATCCCAGAGCATACATAGCCCAAGAGAAAGATCTGCTTATGGGGCATTGTCAAATATTTCATGGCCAGCATCACCACCAGCATCACCAAAGAGGCTGAATAAGAGGGCTTTCTTTCTCTAAGCAGAAAGGGTCTTGCTGTCAATAACTACAAGATATTTATTGAAACCCTGATGACACTGTTTCTATTCCAAGGTTGGTTTCCCATGATTTTGTAAGAATAAATTGGGCTGATAAAGCAAAGTGCTCATGGCAATGCTGAAAAACTGAAGCTCCCCTGTGCTAACTATTAGATATACAGAACAATTAAACTCCTTGGCAAATGTTAAAAAACATGAGCAAGGTGAAAAATACTCAGACACTCTCACCATGAAGCAGCTTCAATCAAAACAGTATACACTGTGAACACAAGGCCGCTTCGTTAGAGGGAACCACAAAGAGACCATGCTCCTCAGAAGGTGTATTTCATAACGCTGTTGTGTTAGCTCAAATCAAACAAAGTACGTGCCTGCAACACACACTGTGGGGCATATTTATGAGCCTCTTGTGCCGCTAGAGTATCACTTTTTGTGACGCTTCGGCCGCGCATGCTTCAAAATCATATTTATGAGGTCATGCAAAGCGCCTTTGCGTGGCTTTGAATGGCCTCATAGATCTGGGGTAAGGCAAGGCAGCGCAAATCGCTGTGTTGCCTTACACTGCACTAGGGAGACGATCCATGAGTGTTGCAGGGGGTGTTCCCATGCAACACCCATGGATTTTGATGCCTCCCCAGATTTACAAAACCATGTAAACCTGGGGATGCGCCAAAACCTTACGCCTCCCCAGAGGAGGAGCAATAAGGAGAAATAACTTTATTTCTCCTTATGTCATGTCCTTTAGGCTAGTCCTGTCATGTATACCCCTTTTAACATACATTTGTCCCATCCACACAACAATAACGATTCTAAACAGGTGACTTTTTACCTAGTAGCTTGCTCCTGTCTCTTTGACACCAGGCTCTCAGTATTCTATCATAATCCCTGTACCTGACGTACAAAAACCTATCCTCAGGCATGGTATAATTATTCTGTATAAGGGTCTCCACTTTTTCATCCTTGGCCAACAGCCAGCTGTGCATGATCACATTTGTTTGGAAAAACATTTATGATTATTTTCAAAACTTATCGATTCTAGAAGAAACTCTGGAGTGACCACTCTAGTATCTAAGGGGCCCATTACGATGGCGGGCGGAAGCACAACCGCCGTGCTGGCGGATGCAAAAACCACCAGTTACCGCCGGCACGCAGCAGTCCACACGCCCGCCCAATTACGATGCGAAAAGCAGGCCAAACACCGCCGGCAAGCCAGCAACACCGTCCGCCATCAAAGTGCGCCCGCACACGTAGCGGCGCAGCACTAGCTGACACACACCGTCCGACGAAACACGTCCCGCCCGGCGCATAAATTACGATGCCGCAAACAAACGGCTCCCACGGCAAAGAGACACCGCACGTGAAAGAGAGGCGGAAACACGGACGCCGAGCACGGACAACGAAGAAGCGGCACCCCGGGCATGAATCCAGCACTGCAGGCCCTTCCCATGCTTCTGCTGATGCACCACCAAGGACGCAACGTACCGCGGAGACGCAGGTAGGCACACACACAACAAGTGCACGCAAACAGCGCACACAGTGCAAGGGCGGAAAAAGCGGACAACCCCCCACCAGCGCGTGCACACTACACATCCACCATTGCATCCACATATGACACACAGGCCAAATCCTAACATCGCAGAACACATGTGTACACACCACCTGGGACTAGGAACCAACCACCCCGTCACGGCCCCAAAGCGGCGATGGCGCCGCCACACATGCGCACAACGCAGAGGCCAACCGCAGCGCCATGCATGCGTCGCACACAGACACAGGGACACAACCAAGCAGCACACACACCAGCCCCACCCCGAACGCACATGACACGTGACAGGCCGGCCACAGACATGTCCCCAACGCCCAATTCACGGACAACACCCAACGCCACACAACCGACGCACACATGTCAGTGAAGTCACGCAACAGCAGGACACACCCCAGTGTAACAAACATGGCGAAGCACACAGCGGCGGCAACACCAACTAGGAGAAGCAGGGCCCCTTCGGGAAGAGGAACGCCAGTACCACACTGAAAAACCCATACCACCCTGCACATATGAACAAGACACATGAAACGGAACACCAAAGAGCCCGGTGACCGACAACAGGTGGCCCAAGAATTACATCCACACACAAGGCCCAACGCAGAGCGGAAGGCAGCCTGCCGCCCACACAAGGGAGAGCAGACAGCACTGAATGACCTTCCATTCCAACACCGAAACCACAGCCCTACGACAGAAGCCGGTGAATACAGCCATTGTCCAAGAATAGACCAACACAGGCATGCCGAGGAGACCGACCACAGGGCAGATAGCGCATATCACAGAAGCACACAACGGACGGGGAAGAAAGAAGAAAACACTCCCCCATGTCGGCCACATGCAAGTTAATTGGAAGGAGTCACACAGCACTGACCTTGAACTGTCTGAGAAGCATGTGGGAAGAGGGCCCGTGTCCTCCAAACAAGCCAACAGAACACAAGTCCTGTCTCCCCACGACTACACAGAGCTCACAGCAACGCCGGAGCGTGCACATTGCAGACTGCACACACAGCCGGAGCACGCCACCTCTACGAACCGCTGCGAAATGGCAACCGCAACACACCTACCCAACTACGCCGAAGAGCTCAAGCTGTACCAAACCAACACGATACATACATTGGGATGCGATCTCCTGTCCCTGCTGAACGTAAGTTACCGACTGACTTACCGCATCACATTGTTCAGCTGCGTCATGCCCGTCTTCTACTGTCGGAGGTGTCCCTACCAGCATCCCGTCGAGATATGCCTCTCCAACCCGGCATGTCTGAAGGCGGACCTGCTACCACTACTCCTCCCTCTGGACGCACACGACAGGGCCTGCTCTGCCTATGGGGGCATGGCGTATGTGGCCAACATCGCACGCGCACTGAAATGGAACCACTGTGCCTCCACACGACGGATCATCGAGAACAGCTACATCGAATGTCACCCAGCATGCCCCATCATGGTCCTCCAAGGGACAACCTACGAACAACACCTTGACAGCCACCATCCGCTTCATTGGCTGGCAAACATGTACACCACCAATGACATGGAAGCCCTGCTGGACGGCATCGCATACCTGACAACCTGTAAATACGTCGGACCACAACGCAGGTTCCCGAGTGACCTATGAAGTCCAACCCCGCACCCATGCTCAGCTTCCGCACGGACTGGCCAGTCACCACCACAACAGCCATACCAAACGACCGGCAACTGTAACCACACCATCAACGACATCGCCATGACATCGGATATGACCGGGACATGCACACTGTTCCCCATCACATCCAGGAACACCGCATGCATCGTGGGAGGCAGTGGCATGGGCTCTGTGCATCGCACCCACATGGACGGAACTGCACGAACAACCAGGACACGACATGGATCCAGCGCACATGGACACACACACCGCTCAGTGGACATGAATAGGTCGCCTGGAGTCTGTGGGTGCTGCACCCCTCCCACCCCCGCCCCGGGAATCCCATACCAGGACCTTTGCATGGACGACAAGTGCATACAACAACAACACGACCCCAGTGACTGTGACATGTCCAGTAACCACCACAGTGCAACAACAAGTGGCACGCCGCTGCATGCACGCAAGCACATGCCCTGATGTCATCTCACATGCACGCGTGCATGAGGAACAACCGCAGCAAACCTGTCACATGGAACTGAGATGGACTGTGCCCATGATGCCGAGCGGTCTGGTAGGCTACATGTATACCGTCTGTGTCAAAGTCCGCAGCTCCGCAGCTATACGTAAATGTACATTAGCACAGCCTTGGCCAAGCAGATGTAACCCCACACCCTATCCCATTTGTAATCATGCTCAGTATATCCTCAACATGTATTCCGCTGCCAGTAGTGTCCACTATACTGCATCACAGAGGACAGAAGACTCAATATAATGTTTGAAACCAAAACTGTCTCCGCTGACTCATTTCACAAGTACGAATGAGAGAGGATGAGAGTATGTGAAGTACACGGCAGTCGTGACATGACCATGTAGTCCACTGGTATTGGATGTCAACGCAAATGAGTAGCACTACTGTGGAAGACACACATGTGTCGTGTGAAGTCGTATGGACGCAGTGCTCAGGTGGGTGGGTGCGACGGGTAGATGCGCACATGCCAAGTTGGAGCACGCCGTGTTGGGAGGGCTCATGAACAGTACACCACCGCTTCCCTGGGCATTGTGAGAGGACACCTGTCGGGGGGAGTGAACACGTGTGTGCACAGCAGCCGGGCACACGTACAAGGCGGTACCAGGCGCACCTCAGCCCACCCTCTGTGGACAAGCTGGATCCTGTTGTGCGCCCGCCATGCCCCTTGACAAGGCACACACAGCCCCAGTCGACCAGGTGTAACCCCAACATAGTCAATCCGCACAGGCGATACAGGGCACGGGATGGCAGTGGAGCATGGTGTGTGAGAGGTCTCCTCGCGCTCCTCCTGGTCATATCACGCAGGCAATAGAACCTCAACGTCTAGCATGGCACAAGTCAAATGGAAGTGTAGGGGGGACGCACCACAGCACGAGCAGCACTGACGTCACGGGAGGTGGCTCGCACCATCCCATCCATTGCCCATCATACCAACCACGCCACATGCCATTGCGACTAAGTGCAAGCGCGTGCGCCACCACCCCCGAGCCCTCCCCAGAGAGGCCAAAGAGTGAATGTGTGGGCCATCAGCCACAGACGGACGCGGCATGGCTGCAAGGGCAGCCACAGCCACTGGGTGTCGCAGGTGGCGGATCCGGAAGGCGAAGACTGTGATGCATAGTCCATGCAGGCCGGGTCTCCATTTGGGGCACCACGCAGGTGGACGGCGTCCCGCCACACATCATACCCTGAGACAGCCCACTCGTGCAACTGGACCCACACATACACTCCTTGCCCTCTCTGGTGCGAGCTTGGGGCTGCCTGTGCAAGCGCTAGCCTCGCAGGTGAGCATGCATATTGGGGGGCGAGGGGAGGACATGAGGGCTGGGGCGAAGATGACTGTATCACTGTCAGTTAGTACAAGGGATGACCCAGATGTGGAAAGGAAGAGACGTGTCCCGTGTGTACTGCAACTAGTCGCCAATCCAACTACCCCCCATGTCCGGAATGTAAGCCCGCACCTAGGCCCGCCCATCCGCCACATCGAACATACCACCAGCACGACAACCTTCCCATTCGAAACACTGACTGGGGGTGGCGACCAGTGAACAATCATGTGTAGCCTACCCACGCGTACATGTGGGCCCTCCATGATCCATGTCACCTGCGGCAAAGACATGACATGCGCAATGAGGGAAGTGAGGAGAGCTGTCCGCCCCACGCGCAGAAGGTGCATCAGCTCCACAGACCCAGCAGCGAGTCCAGCAGGGGTCACATGTGCAGGGGCAGCTGTGCCTGGTGTGAAGGCACATGCATATAGACAGCACATCGACCAATGTGTAGTCTGCCCACATCCACAGTCCATCATCATGCGGACATAGGAATTGAACACAGGGCAACACATCTTAGTTGGTGCACCCACCGTGACCAACAATGCGCAATCATCGACGTACCCGCCCTGTGCATGGCCCCCCACCCAACGGAGGCACATCCAGTGCCACCATCCCACACACACAAGCCTTCCACGGAACATGCTGTGTCCAATGGTCAGTACAGAGTCAGCGCCCATCTGGTGGATCCTGAACAGGAGACACATGCACACACATGCCAGCTCCCACTATGTACGTCTGCCACCTGGCACGTGCAATGTAACCTCTCACCTGTGACTGCAAGCACACAGCCGTCTTGGCATGGGGCTGTCAATGTGGACACCAGTCAATGTTTCGGGAGCTGTGATCCGTACAGTGCTGTACATAGGGTGCAGTGCTGACACCTACTACTGTCTCATATCCCCTCGTGCCACAGGTCCCACTTGTATTGGCCGCTCAGCCCGTGCCCACATCGTCGTCGTCGTGTGCCATACTCATCCAGCCTCGGAAGCAGTTCCATGCTCAGCAGACACTCATGTTGCCGTGGCGTTGCCGCTTGACGAATATGCAGTCAGTCCCCATCAGCACGCCCCGCAAGTCATTGGGGCCTAGATCCCCATGTGCATGCACATGGCAGTGGTATGTCTCACTTGCCATTGCCATTGTTGGGAGACCTGTGTAAGTGTATTGTGGCCGTGCCGTCCCAGCTTGACAGCTGGGCTGTGGCTCATGTGCTTGCTCAGTCATGTCAGTGATGTGTATGCGAAATTGCTATGTGCCGTGTTGCTTTGACATGTGTCCTCTGCCATTTAACCCAGGCGGAGACCGAACATTGACCGCCCATACCAAATGCTGGCGGACATGGACGATACAGAGGTAATCAGGAAGTTTCGGCTGGACAGGCCAACTCTGCATCGACTGTGTGCCATGTTAGAGCCCCATCTCCGTCCCCGCAGGGTGTATCCGACTGCTGTCACCCCCACGGCTAAGGTGATGGCCGCCATGCATTTCTTCGCCACTGGGTCATTCCAGCACACAGTGGGCAGTGGAGGAGGGATGTCCCAGCCCATGTTCAGCAAGGTGCTGAGGGATGTACTGGCAGCCATGATGCTGTACCGGAACAGGTACATCCGCTTCCCCAGGGCTCGTGAATTGGCGGCAGTGAAGGGTGCATTCTATGCCCTTGGCAGAATCCCACACGTCGTGGGAGCCATTGACTGCACTCATGTTGGCCTTGTTCCACCACAGGCCACTGAGCACCTGTACCGCAACAGGAAGCACACGCACTCCCTGAATGTGCAAGTGGTGTGCCTTGCGGACATGGTGATCACCCACGTGTGTGCCAAGTTTCCAGGCTCGGCCCATGACGCACACATAATGCGCAACAGCATCTTGCCACGACTGATGGCCAATCTGCAACAGGATCGTGCCTGTATTGTCGGTGAGTATGTGGAGTGGTGTAGCGTGCTGGTTGTGCGATGCTGTCCCCTGTCCAGTTGGAATAGCTACGGTTCTCTGTGTCCCTCACACCCAGGTGACTCTGCGTACCCGAATGGGGCATGGCTGCTCAGTCCATTGAGGAATCCTCGCACCCCAGCAGACGATCGATACAATGAGGCACATGGGAGGACCAGACGTGTGGTCGAGCGTACCTTTGGCCTCCTCAAGTCCAGGTTCAGGTGCCTGGACCGCACCGAGGGTGCACTGGCGTACTCCCCACAGAAGGTGTGCCAGATAGTGGTGGCGTGCTGCATGCTGCACAATCTGGCCATTCGGAAGCAGATCCCCCTCATTGTGGATGACGGAGATCAACCAGGGCCCCAGCCCGCAGACCAGGACAGCTCGAGTGAGGTGGACAGCGGAGAGGAGGAAGCTGGGAATGTGCGCCAGCAGCTCATCGCCCGCTACTTCACTTGACGGTGAGTGTCCATGTACGACGGATGATGTGTCTGTATCTATGCAGGTGTGTGTGTGCTGTGTCAGGGTGGCCGTATGTTCACTGCGTGCAGTGTGTCAACGCTCCATGGCCAGGGTAGTATGCCACTGTTGGTGACTGTGGCATTGTGCCCTATTGCTCTGTGCGATGTGTGTACATTGCTTGTAGTTGTTGACATGTACTGTGTGATGGGTGTGTGACACACTCATTGAATGTGCTCCTGTTCTGTCTCCCACCCCTAGGTCCCTACAGGCCCTCCGGATTCCATTGCCATGCCACGCATCAGGTGCCCTTCCGCCCAAGGTGGCCGTTGTATTCCGTACAAATAAAACACAGGGCACAAACAGCAGTTAGTGAAAAAGGTGCATTTATTACAAACTGTGACATGTGATTGTGTGTAAGGTGATGACAAAAGTGGTGCGTGCAGTGACAATGAGCTGTCGGTCATGGCTGCGTGATGATCAGGGTGTACCCACTGGTTCTATGTCCATAGTCCAACACACACATGCCATCCAGCTGGCTGTGTGGAGTGGGATCGTAGAGCAAGTCAATGCAGTGGCTGGTCAAGGAAGGCTGGCGGAAGGCTGGCTGGCTGCCTCACTTGCGACTGGAGCGTGCGAAGTCCTCCCGGGAGATCTGTTTCCTCTTCGGACGGCCCCTTCCACGTTTGGGAGGGGGTGTGTGGTGGCGACCTGCTGGTGGTGGGTGAGGTGTGCTCACTGGCTGTGGACGCAGGGGAAGTGGACACTGCTGGCCGACCCTGCGCCCTAGCAGGTGGTGGCGGAGGTGGTGTTGCTGGCCTTGCCTGTGACCCCACCGCCACCACCAGCTGGCCCATGAGGTCCACGAGTTGGTCCATACGGGACACGAATTGGCCCATATGGGCGTCCATGGACCTCAGCACCCCCAGCACCTCCCGCGTGTCAGTAGCAGACCTGGCCCATTGTCCTTGGGCCTCTTCATAGGCCCCAAGGACTCTGGCCATTTGAGGCAGGGCATGGCTCCCAGGGGAGGCTGGCGTTTCCCTGACCCTGCTCCTCCTACCAGTCCTGCTGCCACCGGCCTGCCCACTAGCCACATTGCTCACCACGGTCCTCGCTGTGGCTCCCAGGGTGGATCCAGTCGGCCGGGCCACCACCTGCGCTGGGGCTGGTGCCAGCGAAGACGTGGTGGTGGTGGAGGCGGTGGTGGTCGGTGCGGCGATGGTGGCGGTTGCGGCAGTGGTAGTGGCCGCAATGACCGTGGGTGTGGCCGCAACGACAGTGGCAGCAGGGGACTGGGACTGTTCAGCATCCCTGGATGATGGGTTGGTGGGTAGGAGGGGTCCTGGGGAGCGGCTGGGCCCTGCCACGCCAGATGGGCCAGCTTGGTGGTCCGTGTCCGAAGAGGTGGACAGATCCTCCAGATCCGTGTGTCCTCGTTGGGGGCTTGTAGGCTGGCTGTGCTGGCTGCTGTCTCCATCCCCAGCGTCCAGCAGTTCGTCACCTGTGGAGAGAATGAGATTTGTTATTGTGTTGCACCTGGCGAAGTATGTATTAGTCGTCTGACATTGGCAGTTCGTGCAATCTCGTACATGGGTTTCCCGGAGGCGAGTGTGTGGCTGTGGCATCTGTAGTTGTGTGTGCTAGGCAATGGGACTGTGTGCTGTGCACATGTGGCATGGGACGGATTGGCCATGCCGATGGGTGTGTTGCTTTGCCCCTACTCATTGTGACTCTGGTGTATGCGGGCTCCTGGCCCATCCTGGGTCTGGTTTGTACTTTGCTTTTGGAGTTCAAATGGAACGCTTAGGAACGCATATGGCAACATGGGGGCCATGCCCCAGATTCGCATTTGGGAGGGGATATGCTTTTGGGGTTCAAATGGAACGCTTAGGAACGCATATGGCAACATGGGGGCCATGCCCCAGATTCGCATTTGGGATGGAATATGCTTTTGGGGTTCAAATGGAACGCTTAGGAACGCATATGGCAACATGCCCCAGATTCGCATTTGGGAGGGGATATGCTTTTGGGGTTCAAATGGAACGCTTAGGAACGCATATGGCAACATGGGGGCCATGCCCCAGATTCGCATTTGGGAGGGGATATGCTTTTGGGGTTCAAATGGAACGCTTAGGAACGCATATGGCAACATGGGGGCCATGCCCCAGATTCGCATTTGGGAGGGGATATGCTTTTGGGGTTCAAATGGAACGCTTAGGAACGCATATGGCAACATGGGGGCCATGCCCCAGATTCGCATTTGGGAGGGGATATGCTTTTGGGGTTCAAATGGAACGCTTAGGAACGCATATGGCAACATGGGGGCCATGCCCCAGATTCGCATTTGGGAGGGGATATGCTTTTGGGGTACATGCTGTGAGCCATGGGTGCCGAACGTGACATGTGTTGTGGCAGCATGACAGTGCATGGTCTGAGGTGTGTGCATGCCTGACATGCCCTGCATATTTGCTGTCTGTTGTGGTTACTGGACATGGCATTGGACGCATCGTTATGAGTGAGTGATAGGTGTGTGCCAGCCAACGTATTGCAGTTGTCCCATCTCCTTGGTGTGCGTGCTGCCCTGTGCCATGTGCATCACTGCAGTGCTCGGGGGGGGGGTGTGGCCCATGTTGTGTGTTGTTGCTCACAGTGTGTCGTGCGCTTAATTGACTTCTGGCACATGGTTGGTCATGGGCATGTGTCTTAGCGTGACTGCTGTATGTGTGGCAGCTGTGCGGATGACATGCCTTTCATGTGACTGGGGCTGACGGATGGGATGGATGGTATGTTGTATGTGCATGGTGTGTCTGTGAGTTTGATGGGTTCAGTGGTGTTCGTGTGCATTTCTGTTGTTCCACTCTGTTGCGTCTAGTGTTGTTTGTCTTACATAGGCGTAGTTGTGGGGTGTGGGGTTGACAGGCAGTGGGGGCTACATGGACAGGACTTCAATGGTGTTTCGGTTGTGTGTGATGAGTTGCACAGTGGCTGCCGTGTGGGACTATATTCAGTGTGGCTTGTGCATGCAGACGTGGCTCCTTGGGTGTTGCTATGTCTGTGATGGGTCATGTGGGGTGTGAGTCTGCTGTTCATGTCCGTGTGCACATTGTTCACTTGTTCGTGACGGTGGGCGGTGCTGCGTGTCCGTGTGCTACGTGACATGTCACATGTGTTGGTGGTGTTATGGTCCTCATGCCTCCAGTAATCCAGCCCTGTCCAGTTTCCCACCTGCAAGTTGTTCGTGCGTGCACTGTACTGGATGCCACATGGCTCTAAGCGGGGGTGCTCCATGTTGCAGGTCTGTGGGGGTGGGGGGTGTAGTGGGTCGTGGGGGTGGCTGTACACCCACTGACACCGATTGCTGTGGACCGTGATGTCTGCCTTTCGGCTGTCGTTGTGCACTGCGGTGGCTGACACGTGGCTGTGGGGTGTGGGGGATGCTCCTCCTTGCTGTGCTGTGGGACTGGGGCCTGGTGTGTGTTGTACTTGGGCTGTCCACCGTCCCACCCACTGCACTTTGTGTTCCTGCCACTTACCTGTTACTTGTCGGTTAGTGCAGCTGTGGCGGACACATGGGTGTGGTGGGTGCTCGTTGTGGCGCTTCTGGCATATTTGGGGACCTGTTGGTGGTTACGTGGCTGGCTTAGTGTACACATGTCCCCACGCATCTTACAGTTGTTCGGTTTGGGCTGTGTGTGGTAGTGTCTGTTGCATGTGTGTGTGATGTGTTGTGTATTGTGTGCTGGACATGGGGGTGTTTGTCCCTGGGAGCTGTGGCATGGTAGTTGCGCATGTGAGTACATAGCGGTGTGCTGGTATACATTAGTTTGTACTTACCAGCCTCCACTCCCCCTGCTAATCCGGCGAGGATCTCCGGATGGATTACGACTCGCACCTTCTCCTCCCACGCTTTGAAGGTCTTAAAGAGCGCGGGATTCCCTCCGCCAGTGACGGCAGCCAGCTCTCTGTTTTTGCCCTCCTTCTTCTTGACCAGGCTCTTTACGTCATTCCAACGTTTGTTTATCTCGGTTCTGTTCCTGGGCAGGGTCCCGACTGCATTGACCTGGTCTACGATCCGGGTCCACATTCTGTTTCTGGTGGCTAGTGGTGTGTGCTGGACCATGTTCCCATAGATTTGTGGGTACACCTTGATGATCTCGTCGACCATGACCGTCAGCTCCATGGGCGTGAACTTGGGCATCCTTTGTGGTGCCATGGTGTTTGTGGTGCTGGTGCGGTGTGTGTTGTGTAATGTGCAGGGGGTTTGTGGTGCCGGTGTTTGGTGGTGGTGGTGGTGGTTGTGATGTGTGCGTTTCTGTGGTGTGCTGCTGTCCTTGCTGTGTCACTGTGTCCTCTCCTCTCCTCTCTGGTTTGCAATGTAGCAAGGGTTGTGGTCTGTGGGAGTGCTGCTTTTGTACTCACCTATGTGGGTGTGTCCTCATGGTCTGTTGTTTTCAGGTGTGTTGTGTCTGGGGTTCTGGCCTTTGTATTTTTTGTTTGTCCGGGGGGTGTTTTCGGGATGTGTACTGTGCTTGTGTATTTGTGTGTGCCTTGCTGTGTGGACTTGTTGGCCATGTTGTGTGCTATTGGTTTTGTGTGCGGATGGTTTCTGTGCAGGTACGTGGGCGCCATGGCTTCTGCCGTGTCGATTCTCATCGGCGTTGTTTGCGCTGGCGGGCGGTATATTTGTTGTTTTTCCGCGCTCATGGCGGTGCGATCGTAATTTCACGTGCGGTGTGTCGGCCGTGTGGGCGGGCGGTTTTGTGTTGTCGTGCGTGTTTCCGTCCGTGGCGGGCGGTTTGACTCCGACTCGGACGATGGCGGGCGGTATTTTGTGTGATTTTCCGCCGATGGCGGTTTCGGTTTGTGTACTCATAATGGCGTGGTCGGTGTTCAGGCGGTGTGTGCGGGCGGATTTTTGCCGCTTCCATGCCTGGCGGATTTTTTTACGCCGGGTATCGTAATGAGCCCCTAAGACCCTTATTCCCCCCTGCAAATTAGAGAAGAATTCCTTCCAAGCTGACACGGGGTCCTGCATGCTGAATCTTCGACACGCAGTGGTCTGACATTCCTTGCTGGGTGTCATCCTCGAAGCAGAGACTGGGTCCTTCATTCTCAACCATCACATGCGGGGGCTTGTTCTTCCCTGAGGTTTCTTGGCTACACGCATATACATGCTACACATACAGATCTAGGCTAGGTACATTTAGGCAAATTACTTAGGGTGCACATTTTAGAAATATGCAAGTGCTACTGTTTTTATTTGAACTGCTTATGTTCATCGTATTAGCACTATGGTAGAAATGTATCTACTATTTACTATATTGGTACTAGCAATCTCTTTTGTATGCTTCTGTCTCCTGATTGTACAAATACATCTTGGTGGCAGTAGATTCATGCTCTAGATTTCTATGGGTTTGGTCTCAGCGCTCGGCTGACGCTCGAACTGTTATAAAGGATTTGCGAGTCTTCATCGGGACATACGCAAGTGGCACGTTACATTCCGACCGTGGCTCTGCGTTTAGCTCTTGGGCTTACAAGGAAACCATGGAAAGTATGGGCGTGGCCTTGAGGTACTCCTCTCCCTACCATCCCGAGGGAAATTTGGTGGTGGAGAGGAAAAACACCGGGACCTAAAGCAATCCTTAACAGCAAGGGTATTAGGTGCGGGCTGTAGTTGGGTCAATCACCTATATGGGGTCCAGAGGGCACTTAACAATATACCAAGAAAATCCTTGGGAGGACGTACCCCCTATGAGATACTGTTTGGGACAAAAATGTGGGTATCTGACCTTGAGTGTGCCAGCACAGTGGTGGATGTAAAACCATTTGAATTGAATGTTCGTTTGGCTGTTTTACAGGAACTCAATGAATTCCGAGCATTACAAAGCAACGTACAAGTAAAACGCACCGGCACTGGGGAAGTGAAACCAGTTCCGGCAAGACCTGTCTGGGTTCCGAAGATTGGGGACCTGGTCAGAGAAAAGATCATGGACAAGAAGGAGTTTGGGCCATCCTACAGAACACCTGTACCTGTCCTGGCGGTTCAAGGAACAAGAACAGTACTTCTTCAGCCTCTTGCTGGCAAAAAAAGAAAAAAAAGATTTGTCTCCATTGATCTGATCAAACAACACTATGTGGCCGATTCTCAACAGTAGGCCATGTGGAATCCTGGGTAACCGCAGATCTCCTCTCGCTACTATACAGGAAGTTCAGATGGAAAGACTAATAACGTTTCAAGACTCCTCTGCGCAAGATGCTTGGGTAGCAAATGACAGAGTATGAATGACACCAGTTGAAACTGAACAACATCCAAATGAAACTGAAACTAAATTGCAATTCGGGCCAATAATGAAGTTTACATCAATGTGCCTTCACAAGAAGCAACTACCAGTTCTACAAATACTGCTGAGCTCCCAAAGATAGTTTGAACTGCGTCTAGCAACTTCATCAACTTCAATGACTTTTCTTCAGATCCAAGTGAACCTGAGCAAACACCTCCCATTTCTAAAAAAGAAAAATTCTGACAATTCTATCTCTGGCTGAAAAAGACGTACTTTGTGTCCCCTTGGTTGCATCTTTGGTTTGCATTAGGGATCCTGTTCCTGGTAATTTGGATTGGTATAGTAACTGTCTTTTTCCTACTACTGAATGGACATTACCTCCCACAACGCTCTTCAGTACAACCTGTGAACTTGGTCCTGAAACCACATACGTCAACACACCGTGAACAAAGAGACCTGTCCCTAGTGAACATTACAGCAGTTCTAGTACTGGACGGTATCGTTTGGGATAGGGTTTCATATGATGTCTTTGGTCTTAATGGACATTTGAAAAATCCACACGTAGTTAAAATTTCATTGAATGATTTAATTACCCCGAGTACACTCTCTGATGATTGGGACATTGAGTCTGTAAATACTATGCTCTCAGATTTAGAAGAATCTGCTGCATTTTCTTACAATTGTATGAAGATACACCTGACTTTGACAGTATGTATTGTTACCAGCATTATGGTCATCACTTTTTGCACAGAGCTAGTGTCCCACACACAGTTAACACTTACCATCAATGTGAACATTGCCCAACACCACCGAAAGGTAGTTCTGCCACATTCACACAGAAATTTGCATACTTTTCAGGGTTCAATACATCGGAACCAATGTCATACTACTATAAATTAGTACAAATGAATGCAACTGTGAAGAAAATGATGCTGATAAACACCAAGCTCATATATTCAGCACCTTTTATCTCCCAACTGTCTAAACAAGGTTTCGACTATTGGAGGGACACAATAGACACAAAATCCATCTGGGGACGAAAGATTGGCAGGTTCAGGGAACAGAGGCTTTATTTAGAGCTTGCCTCATACCATTACAGATAATGTTCCTGAACAGAACAGTGCAACAGACTACCTGCTACGGGTTTGCAAAAATAAAATACCTGAAAACACCACACATTCCCTTGCCCACGCCTATTGAAGGTATATTAAATGACACACTGATGAGTGAGGAGATGTTGGGTGCAATAATACAGAATGGTACATACAATTCATCAGCTCCCAATTGGAAGGGATGGTTGGTTTGGCCTATCAACACAAATAGGTGTCAGTCAAGATTCAAGGGTACCACCGGAGAGTTTAGTATCCATAGGCCTGACCCACGCTATGTACACACAGACGACCCAGGGTTAGTGACTTCCTATAGTGTTGGGAAGTTGTGCCTAGAATGGCTAAAAACCTCAACATTACAACAGGTGAAACAACACTTGTCCCTTCTGTCAGACAACATGGATCTTAGGGATTTCTTGCTAGGTGCCAAGAAACCGTGTAAGAAACGCTTCTTACATGCCATCTACAATAAACTGTGGAAAGTCTCCCAACAGGATGCTGCTGAGAGATTACGTGAGATTGATAGGATTAACTAGAAAAGGCCTTGGCTGTGATAGACAATGGTATGACCACACTTTCTTCTTGTATTTATTCACTGGGCAACATTGTGTCCTCAGCAATCGACATAATGGAACACGATTTGTCTATTTTACAACATGGGCAATCTCAATTGCGCTCCAGTTTGCTTTTAAGCTGGACGCTACAATCACTGCGTTATGGCCACGAGCCATGGCGGTCCATTAAGGGCTCAAATCTGTTTTCGGCTTATAATCTGACTGTCAGACAGTGACCATGGCACACAGAGATGCAAAGTACACCATGCTGCTCATTGAAAAATTAGAGAAGTTACCTTTTACAGTAGCAGAGTCACCGTCTACGGAATGGTTAATTCATGGCTACATCACACTGCCAATTACGACATTCCAGTTCCAATATTGCTGTATATACATCCAAGCAGGCAGGTATGAAGCGTTGGGTGAAGGGTACATACAGGAAACCTGGGAAATACTGTACCGATATAGGTGTAGAAATAAGGACACTGAAGTTTTCTTAAGTGGAACAGACTGTGACAAGGCTTTAAGTGGATCTTTAGTGTGTAAGGAGGTCTCGCTTTACGGAGCATGTAATACTTCGAAGGCAAACTTATCTTGCTACTTGAAAGGCTCCCCAGCTCTAGTGATTCATACAGTTTTCGAGTTACTTTCGAATAGGAGTTATTTAATGCTAAATGATCAAGGCTGTTGCGGGATGGCGCCAGGCATCACATATCTAGTCACAGCAAACCTCAGGGTTGTTTGTTGTAAGCAAGTATTGTTTCCCCCGGCTCACACAGTTAGGGAGGCACCACTGTGGCCTTCATTGAATGTTTTCAGTATACAGTTTGATTCCCTGAGCAGACTGAAAGCCATGTTGTTTCAACAAAATGTGGCCTTAACTTCAGCCTGAGAGACTTTTGATCTCCAGGTTGCAAGGTCTTCAGCAGAGATACAGGCCCTGGTCCGTACGAACTTCCCGATCTATTTCGGAGAAATGGTTCATCGTATCTTTAACATGTCTGATATGAGTGGGATCGTACACTTATTCAAGCGCCTTGGATCAGGTCTCTTAACCACCTTTCAGACCATCTTCTGGGTAATTCCAGCTTTCATACACTCCGTACTTGGAAGCGTTTTTGGAGGGCTTCCTTTGGTCCTGCTATCAATAGCGGGCATCCTGATTTTAATCCTATTGCTTCACAATGGAAGTCGCAATCCCTAAAGACATGGAGAGAACACTGCTGGAACGACGCTGTCGTGAGCGTATGGTGTTCTATCTGACTATGCCTCGGCTTCGAGAGCTGAGTGAGCATTGGGTCCTGTCTTTTAGACCGGTCAGGCTAGACGTTGTCCTGCCTGTGTTCCATTGCCTCTTCTGCAGATTTGGCTGCGTGTTGGACCTGTGTCTGACACTTCCATTGGTTGCGCCGCCGGACATAGAAGTGCTCCTGGAGTCCTTGCAGGCCCATGTGTACAGTTGTCCTCAGCGTATTCCCATATTGATGAAAGCTTTTCTAGAGCCTCCGAGGGATGCTTCCGCTCCTGTCAGAAAGGAAATCGGCTCTGCTCCAGAGGTACAGGCATCGGCTCCAGGCGTACAGGCATCTAATTCTTACCCGGCGGCCTCTGTGGGAACCAGAGATGACCATCTTTGCTCACTCGACATGATACTGGAAGTTCTGGAGGAATTGTCACCTGCGGATACGATGTTCAGCAATGTTGAGTCTTCGGCACAGGATTCATAAACAATCTGGCCTGTCCTGTGCTAGGAACTATTCGCCATTTTTTAACAAAATTGAAGGTCGTAATTGACTTTGTTTATTTTTCTCCTTCTCTGCTCTAACTGAGTGTACTGGCTTTCAAGGTGCTCAGTGTAATAACAACCACATATACAAGTTTAGAGGACCTTTTTGAAAGTTTTTTTTAGGGAAAAATGACTTTTCTTTTATGAACATATGTTACAGGCTTTTGAAGTGCTTTTAGTATTTTTATGATAAATGATTTTTATGCTTTTTAGTTGCCTTAGCTTTATCATTATTTAGCTGATCCTGTTGACCTTTCGATGAGGAGTGGGTGTCATGTCCTTTAGGCTAGTCCTGTCATGTATACCCCTTTTTACATACATTTGTCCCATCCACACAACAATAACGATTCTAAACAGGTGACCTTTTACCTAGAAGCTTGCTCCTGTCTCTTCGACACCAGGCTCTCAGTATTCTATCATAATCCCTGTACCTGACGTACATAAACATATCCTCAGGCACGGTATAATTATTCTGTATAAGGGTCACCACTTTTTTCATCCTTGGCCAACAGCCAGCTGTGCATGATCGCATTTGTTTGTAAAAACATTTATGATTGTTTTCAAAACATTTATGATTGTTTTCAAAACATATCGATTCTAGAAGAAACCCTGGAGTGACCACTCTAGTATCTAAGACCCTTATTCTCCCCTGCAAATTAGAGGAATATTCCTTCCTAGCTGACACGGGGTCCTGCATGCTGAATCTTCGACACGCAGTGGTCTCACATCCCTTGCAGGGTGTCATCCTCGAAGCAGAGGTGGGGTCCTTCATTCTCAGCAAAACCAAAAGAATGATGATGGATTAAACCCAGATCAGTTGACTGGGGGTGAGTGCTTGCAATGTTCAACACTCCGTTCATCATCCCCTCCGTCCTTCATTCTCAACCATCAGGTGAGGGGGTGGTTCTTCCCTAGGGGTTTCTTGGCTATACACATATACATGCTACACATACAAATCTAGGCTAGCTACATTTAGGCAAATTACTTAGGGCGCCTTTTAGGAATATACAAGTGCTACTGTTTTTATCTGAACTACTTATGTTCATCTTATTAGCACTATGGTAGAAATGTATCTACTATTTACTATATTGGTACTAGCAATCTCTTTTGTATGCTTCTGTCTCCTGATTGTCGCAGCAAATATGTTTTACACAAGACTGACGCTGGACCAATAAATACTTATTGAAACGTCCTAATCGCCATCCTGTGTATTTTATGAGAGTAAGTGAGCACGAGTGACTGAGCGAAAAGTACTGTGCTGTTTTCCAGGATCCCTGAGGAAAATCAGGGTTGTCATGTCCAGTGGTTGCCAGAGACTACCTACACCACTGTAAGATATAGGGGGTGGTAGTGGCACTGTAGAGCTAGCTGGTCTAACGGCTGACATATCCTGTGGGGGTGTCTGGAAGCGGTTGGGACACCAAGCCCTCAGTTTAGGTCATCCAAAACGCGCAGATCCTAGGGATTCCTACGAACCACATGAAACTTATTTCTTCCTCTTTCCATGTGTGCTGCATTCTACAGCACACATGGAAAGAGGAAAAAACCTTGCAGGATTGTTTTTGTGCAGGAGGCTGCCCTTTTCGGCACAAAAACAACTCTGCCAACAGCACAGGCATCCTAGCACCAAGGTGCTAAGGTGCCTGCATTGGTGCTAGACTACTGAAATGGCACCAGTGCAGGGGGAAGAGACAGGAATGCACAATATTTAATAAATATGGTGCATTCCTACCCTTTCATGTTGACATAGGGCAGCTCAGCAAGTCACCTTGCTGTGCTGCCCTACGCCAAAACACCATAAATTAGGCCATCTGTGCTTACCATGTGCCCATGTAAGTACCATGTACATGTCACAAAGAGAGTGTGCGACCTGTGCATCAAGAATCATGCTCACAGAGGGTAGGTTCCGAGCAAGTGTCTACTGACACTGCTCGTCACTACTGTCATATGCTGAAATGATCCAGGATACTGACATCAGTCCCTCTGCATCACAGTAATGTACAGTCTGGGAACAATGGGGCATATATACAAGCCCTTTGCTCTGCCAGAGCGTCAATTTTTGTGCCGCTTTGGATGTGCAAATCACAAAATCATATCTAGGAGGCCATGCAAAGCCACTATGCATGGCATCATAGATATGGAGTAAGGCAAGGCAGCGCAAATCGTGGGTGTTGGGATGGGTTTTTCCATCTAACAACCATGGATTTTGACACTTCTCCAGATTACGAGAACATGTAAACCTGGGGAAGTATCAAAACTTTACACCTCCCAAGGTGAGGCGTAATAAGGAGAAATAGCTTTATTTCTCCTCGTGTTTTCCTCTTTCTACGTGTGTTGCTTTCTGCAGCACACATAGAAAGAGGAAAATACCTCTTCGGATTGTTTCTGTGCAGGAAGGTGCCTTTTTCTGCACAAAAACAATCCTGCCAACAACACAGGCACCTTTGCAGCATTGTGCAAGGGTGCCTGCATTAGCGCTAGGCAGCCAAAAGGGCGCCCGCGCAGGGGGAAAGGACAGCATTGCATCGTATTGCATAAATATGCTGCATTCCTGCCCTTTCACTTTGGCGTAGGGTAGCTCAGCAAGCTGACTTGCTACGCTGCCCTACGCCAAATCCCCATAAATGTTAAAGTTAAAGTGCAAATAGAAAAAAGGCAAATACTTAACATTGCAAAAGTACCTGTAGCTTTGGGTGGCTCACAATAAAGTGTAAGCCGGAGATACATCAAAAATTTGGTGAGGTTCACAGAGTAGCTTGTTGCAAAATTGTTGTACCGACGGTCTACTGGTTGTGAAACATATGGTATTAAAAAGGGAAAAATGTACAACTATTTTAATGTTATAAATCTTTGAAGGGTCCACAATGAGGAATTAAAGAAATGCTTGCTACAGGTGCTGCCAGTGGCCCCACCAGAAGAGGAATGCCAGCGCACCCTGACTGAAACTGAAAGACCAGACCCATTCTAAATTCTAAACTACAAAGTCAATGACAGTGAGACGTATATACAACAATGTAGTTGGATGGTAAGTTGTAGGTCACTTGAGATTAGCACAATATGCTCAATTTAAGCATGGAAAATTGGCCACTTTTGATCTAACCAGTGTCTTTTTATCAAGTTCTGACTCTGTCCTAATGATTATACCTTGGTGGATTGCAAGATCCTAGAAATGGCTATCACACCCTTCGAAATTAATTGGTAACCCGCACTACAATTCTGTTCAAAGTTCACCCTGTGGTTAGTCTTTTTTGGGGTGCTATCCTGGTGCGTGCTCTGTCCCATAGCAATATCCTAGCGTGAAGCTGATGCATAACTATGCATCAGTCCCAGGATGCAACACCGTCTGATTAGATGAAATAATCATCGTAAACCATAGGTTGTTCAATTCAAACAATTTTAATAGCTTAATCCACATTTTCTCATTAGATATGTAGAAATGGCAATTTCAATTTTCAAATGCATGTACTATGCGGTACAGGCCTTAACTAGAGCATGTTGAAATTGCCAATACAACAATTGACTTGAAGTTTTAGACCAAATGCATTTTGGACTCGACGCTCTTCTTCAGGGGCAACTGTAATTTAGGAAAAAAATAACAGCACATCAGGGACACTTTAAATGCACAATTTCCAATAGTTATTGTTAAAAGGTGCCTAAGCCTATTACAGCGCAAGATATTTAAAACACAAGAAACTCCGTGATTGTGAACTCATGCCATGACTCGGGTGAAAACTCATCACATCTATTAATAAACGGATTGTACCCCCTTCATGATAAATGTGAATATAGTAAACTAACGAATAAAAGGTAAAAGTTACAAGTAAACTCATGCCGTGACTCAGGTAAAAACTCAAATAACGGACAGATTCAAAAAGACGTTAGTAATACTGCTTGTAACGTCTCCTACCTCCAACTTTCTAACCGATCGCATAAAGCAGCTGCTTGGTTAATCATCCATGTTTGAACAAACAAATTCACCAACAGTACTTGATATGGTGAACACCACGCCCATTTAAAGCCACGTGCTCCTCCATTCCATGTAAGTGTAGAAATAGAAAAAATAAAATAGCCAAACTGCGTTGTACCGAAACCATAAAAAAACAATTAATATCTTTGCAACTCATACAGAAATCATTAAATATACGTTGATGTTAATACATGAATTATAAATCCTGTGTTCACATGAAAAGCACGCACATCAACAATGCTAAGCATAAATCTCTTGCATTGTCTACAAATGTGTAATAGATTTTACAAACTTTAAAGGTCACTCTGAATGATGTGTTTTAGTTAAAGAGTCCATAATTTGACAAATCACACCCTTCTATAATATACTTTTCGTCAAACTACAGAAACCTTATGACTTGGTATTGGTTAACGTGTACTATAACATAGTTGATGCCTCAGAAACCTAGATTGTGGATGGCATAGAAGATGCTTTGCATACGATTTCAAATGAGCACACAAAGGAGTTATTATTTATATGGGCAGGAGACTTCAATATTGGAATGTGCACTTATAGAGTTGCCACAATATATGGAATCTGTGATGAATTCGATCAATCCCTTACTCACTTCAAACACACCCCCTATGGGGACTCGTTAAATAGAGTGACCTATGCCAACAATCTTATATTTTCAGAATATTATAACACGCTGAGCTCTTTAAAGATCCCAACATATATGGGACCGGGTCGAACTCTATCATTGATCATATTCTAATTTCAAAGGAATTGCTACCAGTGCTTATCACATATAAAGTTACAGTCTAGCGCATTAGTGATCATAATCCTCTAATACTGGAGCTTAACCTAGCTCTAACTAGGGATATTCAGAAAACCCCTCAACATCAGATAGACTATAGTAAAAATAAAGGTCTGAGCATTAGATGGGAAAAAATCAACAAGGAAGCCTTCCATAGAGACTTATTCACATATAACCAAGTGGAAATCGACAAGGTCCTACAAGAGGACTCAAATCCAGTGGACAAAATTAAGGCATACACCTCTCTAAATAACTACATGGCAGACAGATTAACTAAAAGTGCTGTAAAAACTAGCAACATACCAAGGTGGGCCGATGGTACCTGCTCCAAGGTCCATGAGCTTCTTAAGCTCTCATTGAGCAAACGCCCACTAGACGTGGGAGGAGTCGTTCTGGCCAGAAAAACTTATAAAGAAGCTACACTAAGAAGAAAGGTGGAAAAAAGGGAAAAGGAATAGGACGATTTGAGAAGCGCAAGTAAGATGAAAAATTCTTGAGCCTTCTGGCAGGCAGTAAACTCCCCAAATCTCCTAGATGAGGCATTGCCGAAAGTTGAATGTGTTGTCCCTAGTAAAGATTGGGTGACTCACTTCTCCAAAATATTTGGGCCAAAAGAGCAGACCCATAATGCAGGTACTGATGCTATAGTTCCTTGTGATTCAAATGCCGCCCTGGAATTAAGTTGATCAATTAAGGTACTTGATGTCATCTTAGCCATTGAGAGTAGCCCCTCAGAGAAAGCTCCAGGACCTGATAGAATTCCTTCAGATATTTTTAAATCTCTCCCACAGGTTTGGGCCCCTTTAATAACAAATGTTATAAGAAGTGCTGTTGTAGGCCCTTTAGTCAAGACATGGCAGGAGGAAAACATCGTCCCCATTTTTAGAAAGGGAGACAAGTCAGCTTCACTGCTACTGCCCAATTTCCCTCCTAGATAGTTCGGTTAAGATCGTAGGAAGGGTAATTCTGGCCAAGCTAGAAAGCTGGGCATCGGAAACGCAGGGCTTTTGGACTAACAGTTTGGATTTCGCCCAGGCCTGCGAATAATCGAACAGTCATTAAATCTTTCTTCAATAGTCCAAAAATATACTAAGGCAAAAAAAGGCTGTGTCCATCTATCCTTCATAGACTTAGCATGTGCTTTTGATTCTGTGGGCCTTCCAGAGCTATAGTTAATAATGTCTCAGCTAGGTATTGATAGTGCAATTATCTTCCTGCTTTGTAGACTACATGCACACACAAGTGTCCATTATAGCAGGAGTGGGGACCTCACCGAAGAATTCCCATCAGTGACAGTGGTCACACAGGGGTGCGTTTTAGCACCATTTCTGTTAGAAATGGGGTTTCTGGTTGGCAAGGGTATGCACCTAAGCCAGGCAGAACCCACCACTCTAGTCAGGGCAAGGGAATTACACACTGAAGATAACCCCTGCTCACTTGCTTGGTAGCTTGGCAAAGTAGTCAGGCTTACCCCAGAGGCAATGTGTAAAGCGTTTGCGCAACACACTCACACAGCAGTGACACACTAGGCACACCAAAAAAGAGACTCCACTCAAATTTATATAAAAAAATCCTTTATATTATCCATAAAAACACATTAGATCACAGTTACATAAATCACTACGCCACTAGGCGCTTGTCATGAAGTCACATAGACCATAATCACTTGGTAGTATGTAAAGCACCTTTAGAACACCACTCACATAAACCAACATTCACCTTGCCAGAGGCAATAGTTATGACATTGCCTGTATCATAATCCCTTTGTCATAAGGTCATAAGAATGAATATAATCCCATTAACCATAACTCACTTTGTAGTACATAAAGCACATTTGTCATAAACATTTAGTGCACACTAAAGCAATATATAACATTAGGGCCTCAAACTACCGCAGTTTGGGGGAAAACCATGTAAATACATGAATCACAGCACCTTCCTTGTGAACCTATAGAGTGATGCTTCCTGGCGCTCCTACAATACTCTCTAGTGTAGTCCCCCATGAACCTAGAGGCACCGGAATTCCTGTGTGCCTCTCAGGGTGATTACGGTAATTTCCCCTCTGCTATGAGGGGCTCTCATAACTTTTTAATATGGCCCCTCGGATCGCGGCCTCCATGGCAGTCCACTCACAAGACTGCACAACTGCTCCCCCAACAAGTTAGGCTACTGCAGGTTGGGGGGGACACATACTCATCACCATGAGCAGCGGGGAGACCTGTTCCTCCCCTACAATCAAGGCCTCCAGGCAGCTGCTCGCATCCGTGCGGTGCTGCAGGAAGCCAAGTCCTCACTTTGCCTGATGCCAGGCACCAGCAGCCATTCCGTTCCTGCTCGGGGCCCAACTCACAGAGGAGGTGGCCGGCAGTTCGGTGCAGGCTGCCTCATGTCCCTGCGCTCCTTGCACCGGGCCTCTTCCTGGCACTGCGGAATCCCGTGCTGAGTTTGACGCAGTCAGTGAGGCGTCCCTGTTTGCTTGCACCCGACCTCGTCAAACTCTTGGGTAACTTCAACAACCCGAGGGCGGGGCAAGTTTCTTTTCTGACTCATTACGGAGCTGCCGGTGGTGATTATTCAACCCAGTCCGGACACCCAGGTGTACTTGTGGCACCCATTAATTTCATTTATTGGAATCTTGCAGTTCTTTCAAGAGCTTACGGGCCCTCATCTTGCAAATACAGCCGGATTACACGCGCTGTCAACTAATGGTGCTCCCTTTCCCCTCACTCACTTTCCTTTGAGTCCTGATGAAGACCCCCCAATAAGGATGAAGCTACCTTTATGACTACAGGGGTCGAAACGTTGACATATTGGCATTTGCATCAAACATAGGCGACAGAGACATGTCTATCTGTGCCTATAATGTTATGTTTTGTTTACTTTACTGGTTTGCCAAGTAAAAGGCCGGATTGGAGCTAAAAATTTGAATGTATCTGAACCACATTACCTTTCCGTTTCTTTACACCGTCACTCATTTTTCCTTGACCACTCACACCCCACCTCCCTCCCTCTTATTCTCTTTCTGAGCACTAATGTGTATTAATGTTGATTAATCGTATACTCTTATATTTGGATTGATTTTGATTCTGTGATGCAAATTAAATCATTAGAAATCATTTGTTTTTTGTAGTGGCGTTTGAATTGTTTAATGCATTTGAATTTGGTTCTACATACGTGAATTCTAAATCAATTCTCCACTGTGACCATTTGTTTATGTACCCCCAACAAGTTAGGCTACTGCAGGTTGGGGGGCACACATACTCATCACCATGAGCAGCGGGGAGACCTGTTCCTCCCCTACAATCAAGGCCTCCAGGCAGCTGCTCGCATCCGTGCGGTGCTGCAGGAAGCCAAGTCCTCACTTTGCCTGATGCCAGGCACCAGCAGCCATTCCGTTCCTGCTCGGGGCCCAACTCACAGAGGAGGTGGCCGGCAGTTCGGTGCAGGCTGCCTCATGTCCCTGCGCTCCTTGCACCGGGCCTCTTCCTGGCACTGCGGAATCCCGTGCTGAGTTTGGCGCAGTCAGTGAGGCGTCCCTGTTTGCTTGCACCTGACCTCGTCAAACTCTTGGGTAACTTCAACAACCCGAGGGCGGGGCAAGTTTCCGTTGCGGCTCCCTAGTGGCCGTGGCAACCTCCTGGGCCCGTGCTGGGGTGCGGTGGCGCCGTGAATTGCCAACTCTCCGGACTTCCAAAATAATACAAAGTGCTCCTCAATCGCTTTCACCTTCTTGTAGTGGCAAGCATCAAGGAAGGGGGGAGCGCCCTCCAGGTCACACACAGTGCTCCCCACGCACTTGCTTAGAGCACACGCTAGTGCCCTACAGTAAAAGTGCTCACCTCACGTTTTGCTCTGAAGTGAAGTGACAGAAGGTAAACGGCACAGCGCTCACCACACGCTATGTTTTTCCAATTACCCAGGGCCAGTCACACAGCCCTGGTAAATCCTTGGACCAGAAAACAGGGCACAGGCAGGCCAGCACACAGGGTCCCTTAGCAGAGTGGTAGTCCCTTCAGCTGCCCAGCAGACAGCAGGTTCAGTCCCACAAGTAGGTAGTCCCAGCACACAGCAGGCCTCTGGTCCCACACAGTGTCTTCTCTCCTACATTGGGTCACAGCCCCTTTACTTATAGTCCAAATGTCTTTGTTCTGGGGGCACTTTAAAATACATTTGCAAGTGCAGAACACCCCCCATTCACAGTTTAAGCCTTGGCCCCAGACACACCACAGGGGGGCGGAGCCAGCATTGTAGAAGGCAGGCACAGCCCTATTCAGGTGCAGGTGCAACTCCTCCCACCACTCCAAATGCAGACCAGGCCTATTCAGGTGCAAGGAAAAACTCCTTCCACTATTTTAAATTCAGCCAAGGTCTTTTCAGCCTAGAGCTGAGTCACCAAGGCAGGGCAGGACACACCTCAACCCCCCCAGGGACTGGCTGGAGTGAATGCACATCCCCTCTCCCCTGTCAGTCAGAACCAGATGGTCAATACACATCCAGGCAGGGCACAAAGACATATAGCACACATAAATGCCCACTTCTAAAAGTGCCATTTCTAAAATAGTAATAATAAATCTGCTTTCACCAATAAGCAGGACTTATCACTACTATTCAAACATACCAAACATGGTCACGCTACTCCTCTCATGTCAGGAATTACCACTGAAGCACATATCAGAGAATACCCAATGCATCCCTATGAGAGGGCAGCCTCATAGCAGTGAGAACCCCAATAGGCTGTTTGTCACTTCCAGGACATGCCACACAATTAAGGCACATGTCCTACCTTTTACCTACACTGCACCCTGCCCATAGGGCTAGCTAGGGCCTACCTTAGGGGTGACTGATATGTAGTAAAAGGGGAGTTGCAGACGTGGCAACCACTTTATATGCCATGTCACTGCGCGCGCAGGCCCTGCGGTGGCAGAGGCCTGAGACAGGTTTGAAAGGCTACTTCGGAGGGTGGCACAAGCAGCGCTGAAAGTCCACCTGTAGCATTTAATTTACAGGCCCTGGGTATATGGGATACCACTATACATAGGGCCTTACAGGTAAATTAAATATGCCAAACAGGTGTAGACCAATCTTACCAAGTTTACCAGAGAGAGCACATGCACTTTAGCACTGATCAGCAGTGATAAAGTGCCCAGAGTCATAAAACCACCAACAACAGGTCAGAAAAAATACAGGAGGAAGGCAAAAAGTTCTGGGATGACCCTGCAAAAAGGGCCAAGTCCAACACAACCCCCTTTCAGCCTAAAGCCAGGGTAGACTAGTCAATACCTTGATGGGCTTCCATGCTTGGGGCGATAGAACATGGAACCTGGCCCGCAACTGCAGGGGCACCTTCCAGTTCTACACCAATCTGAACCCATGTGGATCCCTCTGTCTCTGCTCTCAATAAGAACTAAGCTAACCCATGGGGACTCCTTAGCTGTCCTCGGCCAGAACCAGGCCCCATGCCATCCAGGTGTCTCTGGTCCTTTCCTATTTATCAAAAAGAGAGGGGGGACGGTGGGAGCTGATTGTTAGGTCCAGTGACCCTTGCTCCCGATTGGTAACTGGTATATAAAGGGGGGTCACTGTTCCTTAAGAGGAGAGTTCAAAGTGGAGAAAGAAAAAGGAAAAGGTGTCCTGTGCTACTCTATGTGTGGGGACAGTGTGTCCTCATCATGATGCCCTCACACACCCCGAAGGATGTCATGCTTCATCATTGGGCTTTTGCTCCTCGTCGGGCCGGCGCTGCAATGCCCTACGGGTCCCCCGAAGGGTCTCTTTTTCGGAGATCTTTTGATGAAACAAGCCGTTAGGTGCGTGCGTGTGAGTGGAAGTGAGGTCTCAACTAGTGTGTTAAAAAATGACTGGAGGGAGAGTGGCTATTATTTATTAAAGTGGTCCCTCTGTCATTAGTAAAAGGTGTGTGGTGCTGCTAGTGGGATATTATGTCCCTCAGTAGCTAGATATGAGTCCTAGAGGGTGTCTCTAGTGGTCGACATGTTTCGCGCTCTCTGTGGCCTCTGGAGGAGATCCAAAGCGCTTCTTCAGGACCAAGGTGAGTTTAAATAAAGTATCACTAGCGGCCTAAATTTTTCAGTGCCGCCAGGTTGATGGAAAGGAGTAGCGTCTCTGAAAAGAGAAAGGGGTGGGACAGAATATGGGTATAGCTCTAATGTCAAAAATGTGTTTAGTCCAGGTATGCCATTGGGGGGGCCTGGTGCATATTACCATTAGCGTGAGACTTATCGCTATAGGTCAGCATGGGTGTATGAATATCTATATTGTGTTATTATTTACAATGATGTAAAAAAGTGAAAAGATAATAAGTAAATGAATACAAAGAAAGAAAGAAACTAAATCAACATGTAGAACATCGAGGATGAGTTTGTCGCTCTTTGGTCACAAGTATCATGCAGTGCTGTATCCAGTAGTAATTGGTCTATACACGACTTATACCGAGTGGATAATCGGTGAAAAGTTGTCTTGGTAAGGAGTTTGAAAAAATGTAGTTAAAGGTTAAAAGTAGAAACTATGAATATCACTAGAGGGGCCCCACCATTGATGGCAAACCTAAGGACACTTTTCCTGTTCATAATAAATGAAAAACATAATCCTCACCCCTTGTTTCTATAATTATGGCCTCATGAGATCAGTGAGGGCCGATGGGAACTGTAAAAGAACAGGGAAGGAAGCATTGTTTACAAATTCCATTCATTGTAAAAATCACGTTATTAATGTTCACAAACAGAAAAGGAAAATCACACAGTGGTCCTCATTTGTGATTTTTATCCTGCAAAGTAAGAAAAAAATAGGAAAATTCTTGGGGTTCTCATATTGTATTGATGTCATAGATCGAGAGATTCACAAATTGTGCATGTTACACTCGGGCACTGCAAGGGAAAGGAAGGGAAAGGAAGAACATACCGGCATATTGCTAGCGTTATATTTATCTTACTTCTCTCACATTTATTCTGGGAGTGGTGAGAGTTGAGTTCAGGCCCAGTGTTTCTTTTCTCAAAGGAAAAGATTTAAAGAATAGGAAGTGACAAAGCGCAAGCGTTATCCTTGTAGTACTCACGGTTCTCCCATTCAGCTGTGCTGCTCCACCTGCATGCCTCTCTCTGTCTCCGCCGGTATTCAAGCAGTTTTTGCTGCCCTTTTTATAGTGGGAGTATGCTACTAATTAAGGAGTTAATAGGAGAGTGTTTAGTGTTGTGTTTGGGCGCCATCTTGTAGCGGATGGTTTTATTGTAAAATCGTCTTAAGTCCTGGTATATTGTGATCATTGTTGGCCTTGTATGTCACGTGACTCATTATTTATGACATTTAAATACCACCGGAGTGGTTTCTAGGAGATTGATCTAGATTTTGGTTGTTATTGACATAATTGTTTTTCTACTATGCTAATCCAAAATTGGTCGGTTTTTTGGGGCCATTTTGAAGTGGTGTTTCTGGTTACTATATTTGTTCATAGTTGGGCATAGAGTTGTCTTTTTCATAGGTTCTGCTTCTGGTTACTTTGTATGTCCAAAATTTCGGATATATGTCATGATAAACTGCTGGAGTTTGTTAAAATATTGATATATACAGGTAGGGTGATTATGGTAGTTTTACCATCGGTATGTTTATCGTACTAATTCAATCCAGGGTATTTCATCATTTAGGCCCTTGGTGTTAGTCCGTAAGCGGTGGACCCATCTTTGTTCTTTTTGGAAGAGTGTTCTGGTTGACCATGCAGGATTTGATTCTATGATAGTCCAGTTTACTTGATCTGGTGTGTGCCCAGTCTCGATATAGTGTCTGCTCATTTTGGTGGTATTCTTTTTACATCGCATATTACTTCTGTGTTTGTTTATGCGCGTTCTTATGGCTCTGGTTGTCATTCCTATGTATAAAAGATCGCATGGACATTTTACCATGTAGACACAGTTCTTAGTATTGCAATTAGTGTGCTTTTTTGCGTCCACTACTGATTGTTCATTTGTAAAGTTTTTGTATGTTTTGTCAAGGGGCAGATGCTGCACGTGCCGCATGGGTAATGTCCTTTTACTGTTGGTAGGTCCCACAGTGTCCTTTGAGTGTCCAATTGTCTGTTTTGGGGTCTCGTGTGGATAATCATATTTTTGATATTCTGTGTTCGTCTAAATGCGAATCTTGGGCATTCCATTTGTGTTCCCCCTGCGTGTAGGATATTCCAGTGTTTCAGTAAGATCTTTTTTACTTGATTAGATTGGGGTGTGTAGGTGGTTACACATGTTATTGTATCATCGTTTTGTTTTTCCACAGTTTCTAACAGAGCTTCTTGGTGGTTGCTACGTGCGCGTTTTTGTGCCTTCTTTATAATCCTCTTGGGATAGTTCCTCTGTTCCAGGTTATGGCTAAGTTCTGCTGCTTGTGCATCGTAGTCCATGGTGTTGCTGCAGTTTCTTCTGAGCCTTAAGAATTGCCCAAAGGGGAGATTCTCTCTGAGGGCTTTTGTATGATGGCTGTCAAAGGTAAGCAGACTGTTTCTGTCAGTAGGTTTCTTGTATGTTTTCGTCAGTAGTTTCCCATCCTTCAGAATGATTAGAAGGTCCAGAAAGGGGATCTCTTCACTTGAGGAGGTCAGGGTGAATTTAAGGAAAGGGTCCTGGTCGTTGATCCAATTGTGGAATTCTATGCAACGTTCCTTGTGCCTGTCCATAGTACGAGGATATCGTCTATGTACCGCTTCCACTCCTTTATTTCTGGTTTAAAAGGGTTGGACAGTGGAAGGATGTGAGTTGCCTCGAAGTAAGCCATGTATAGGCAGGCTAGACTTGGCGCGAAAGTGCTGCCCATACAAGTTCCGTCGATTTGTTGGTAATGTTGATCTTGGAATTTGAAAAAGTTGTTCTTCAGTGCTATTTCCGCACATTCCAGGATGAAGTTTGTCGGTTGTGGTTTTGTCGGATCATGGTTTCTCAGGCTTTCTTCAACTGCTCTTAGTGTTGCTTCTTGTGGGATGTTCGTATACAACGCCTCCACGTCAAGGGTTACTAGTAGCGTGATTTCCTCTGGATCTCCTATTTGTTCTATCAAGTTGATGGTTTCTTTGGTATCTTTGAGGTAGGATGGTGTTGCTTGTACCAGTGGTCGTAGGAAATGATCGCAGTATTGGCTGAGTGGTTCAGGAGAGAGTTGATGCCGGATACTATCGGTCTGCCAGGTGGTGGTGTGATGTTTTTGTGGATTTTGGGTAGAACGTAGAAATATGGGGTTGTTGGTTGAGAGTTGACTAGGAATTCTGCTTCGTTCTTACTTATCCATCCATTTGTTCGTGCTTCACCTACTGAGATGGTGATTTTTCTAGTCTGGGAATCTGTCGGATCTGTGTCTATTTTGCGATAGTATCTGTTGTCAGCCAGTTGTCTGTGGCATTCATTGTTGTAGTCGTCAGTGTTAAGAATCACGATGGCTCCACCTTTATCTGCAGGTTTTATTGTGATAGATTCATCATTGTTTAGGTCTTGAAGAACTTTTCTTTCCCTTGCGGGTAAGTTGTCAAAGGTTTTCTTTGGTTGAAGGTGACTTATGTCTTGTAGCACCGCTTTTTCATATGTGAGGATCTCTGCACTTGTCATCGCTGTTGTGGGTGTGAATTTGGATGGCTTCCGTGAGGCCAGTATCTATTGTGGGTATGTCCATATTGTTCGTATCTTTTGTCTGGAAAAGGATCTCAGACGCAGTTTCCTGAAGAAGGCATGTAGTTCACCAGTGAGTCTGAATTCATCCTCTCTCGGGGTGGGTACAAAGCCTAATCCCCTTTGTAGGGCTGATTCTTCTGTTTCTGTCAGGGTTCTGTTTGATAGGTTAACCACTAATTTTTCTTGGACTGGCTCCTTGTCCTGCGTTGTTCTTCGTCCTCCAGCCATTGTACTTGTTTTTGTTCGTTTTTCCGCCTGCCTCTTCCCCTGCCTCTGTTCCAAAAAGGAAGGCGTTGTTGTTGGTAGAATGGGAGAGGTGGTGGTGGGCCATGGTAGCCAGGATACTATGGTGGCGGTGTACCTTGATAGCCTGGCATTGGGTAGTTAAACATATGTGGTGTCGGTAGGATTCCTCGACCACCTTGGTGATTCTTCCAGCTATCATTGCAGGAGTTGCTGCTCGATCTCTTTGATCTGGTTGAGGTGGTTGATCCGTCGTCAGATGAGGTGTTGGTGATGTTGCTCACATAGTCTTCCCTGGTGTATGGATATATCTTCTCTCTCTCAAAATTTTTGATATCTTTCTGTAGTTTTGATATCTTCTTCTGTAGAAGATATTCTTTGTGGTCTTTCATTTCTGAGTTTATCTCAGCTAGTCGTGTTTTCCAAGTAGATATACTGATGGTTGTTTTCAGGGCATTTTCTGCGATAGTTATTTTAATTATCAGTGCTTCAGACAGGCGTTTTGCGGTATTAATTATGAGTACCAGTAGGTTGCGTGTGCATCTCCATGCCACTTGGCTCCAGTCTTTTCTAAAGATTAGATCTTCTAGGAAGATTCTTGGTGCTATGTTCACAATGAGGCCATTTGGTGCTATTTTGGCCTGTAGGTATTCCGTCATAATGGCCCCATGCATTGCTATTTTTACTTGTTGTTTCTTAAGGGCGGCTATGTTGTTCCAGTTGCCTTGTGGGGTACTTGTTGATGCTAAGCCATCTATTCCTAACAGACTAGGTGTTCTCAAAATCTCTGATACTATGTCATCATCGAAACTTAAACCTGTTTGTTCTGCCATGTTGCAAAAACAGTGTGATTGAGTTATGAAAGAAACTAAAGGATGTAGATATAGATACGTCCCTCGGCTGAACCGCCGTGCTAAATATTCCTATTTATCAAAAAGAGAGGGGGGGACGGTGGGAGCTGATTGTTAGGTCCAGTGACCCTTGCTCCCGATTGGTAACTGGTATATAAAAGGGGTCACTGTTCCTTAAGAGGAGAGTTCAAAGTGGAGAAAAAAAAAAGGAAAAGGTGTCCTGTGCTACTCTATGTGTGGGGACAGTGTGTCCTCATCATGATGCCCTCACACACCCTGAAGGATGTCATGCTTCATCATTGGCTTTTTGCTCCTCGTCGGGCCGGCGCTGCAATGCCCTACGGGTCCCCGAAGGGTCTCTTTTTCGAGATCTTTTGATGAAACAAGCCATTAGGTGCGTGCGTGTGAGTGGAAGTGAGGTCTCAACTAGTGTGTTAAAAAATGACTGGAGGGAGAGTGGCTGATTATTTATTAAAGTGGTCCCTCTGTCATTAGTAAAGGTGTGTGGTGCTGCTAGTGGGATATTATGTCCCTGAGTAGCTAGATATGAGTCCTTAGTGGGTGTCTCTAGTGGTCGACATGTTTCGTGCTATCTGTGGCCTCTGGAGGAGATCCAAAGTGCTTCTTCAGGACCAAGGTGAGTTTAAATAAAGTATCACTAGCGGCCTAAGTTTTTCAGTGCCGCCAGGTTGATGGAAAGGAGTAGTGCAGTTCTACTCTGCCACTGTTCCCTCAACCCAGGGTCTGCACCCTCAGGCTGACAAGGGGTCACAGGTGAGGCTCTCCTTGCCCTACCCCTCTTTCTGGGGATCTATACCCTCCTCCTAGGAGATGTACCCTCAGAACCTAAAACTGTCAGGGCGCTGGTATCAGCCCTCCCACACAATTCTCCTACCAGTTCAGGATTTCTACCCTGCAACTGGTCTCTCAATCCAGGGACCAAACCCTCAGGTTGAACCGGGGCCAGAGGCGAGTACTCCCTCCCCCTGCACCCCTTTCCAGAGTTTTGCACCCTCCCACCTGGAGTGGTACCCCCAGAAGACAAAATGATAGGGACACTGCTAGCAGATGTCCTGCCCTCCAGGTCAGAAATTACCTCCTGAACCTGGCCTCCCAACCCAGGGACTACACCCTGCGGCTGAGCATTTGCCTGACAAGCCAGGACTTCCTGGGGAGCACACCTGTTCCCTCAAGGGTAACACATACCTCATGTGTTGCGTGACAGTCTGCCTGGCGCTGATCGCCCGACCCCTGTTCATCTGACAGTGTGTGAAGTCCCCCAAACCAGAAGCGGTGTCACCATGATCATTCCTGGGAGCTCTACCCTCAGAGCTGGCCCTTGACCCACTGGTTCTCCCACTGGTGACTGCTTCCCCCTCTCACCCCTCCATCTGGGATTCCGCACCCTCCACTCAGGAGTGGCACCACCAGACACCAGAACTGGTGAAAAGCTGCTTACAGATGCCCCTCCAAGTTCTCCTGATACTAGGAGATCCCCCTCAGTGGCTAACCTTCCAGTACAGACTAGGCTCCCCTCCTGGGTGTTCACTCATGGAACCAACCAGGCTCTGGGACTGGGCTTTGGGCACCTTGGGGCACACCCCATTCCCCCTCCTTCTCTTCTGAGACAGGACGTCGGTCCCTTCACCCCTCCGACTGCACTGGGACCTATCTGGGCTACTTCGAACCGTTCCCACCACCCTCAGTTGGGAAATACATGAGCCACTCCCCTTAGGATCACTCCCAAATGCCTTTCCGGACCCTCTGGTACTCATCCAGAGGTCTGACTCCTGCGCAATTTCCCTGGCATCATAGAACTCACACTTCAACAGGTGTTGGCATAGCCCTGGAAAACAACAACGGAACATGTGCTCTCTCACAATCAGATTGAACAGCCCTTCAAAATTGTTTGCTGTGCTACCCTTCACGCATCCTTCCAGCGATTCACAACATTCTTCCACAAACTCCCACCAAGACTGGTGAGACAGTTTCCTACTGCCCCTGAACCTCAACCTATACCCCTCAGGTGTGACACCCTCTTCCTGGGAACTAGGTACCATGCTCTGGGATCTGGGAGTGAATGTTTCCACACGGGACACAACATTGCTGCCACCACTGGACTCCACCCTCACTGGTGAATCCAGAACACTGAAACTACACTGAGGGACAACCTATCCTCAAGAGCTAGCTTCTCTTTGGTGAAGGCCCTCTCTGCCTCTGCCATCCTCTCCTGAACTAAGGCTATCTCCACATCAGCCTCTCTTTCCTCCACAACCAGCTGCGCTATCTTCTTGGCATGCTCCAATCTGAGACTTTCCAATGCCAGCTGGTTCTCCCTTTCTTCCCTCCTGTACGCCAGCTCCTCTGGGGACAGCGAAAGGGATGGGGCATTACCAGCAGCAGTAGACCCAGCAAGGGACTCCCTCTCTACGGGGTCCTCACTACCTAATGGCGTCCCTGCCCAGTAATTTCCTCCCTCCTCTTCAGACTCTCCAGGGTCTCCCTCAGAATCACCACCCTCTTGGTATGTAGAATGGGAACCCTTCCACTCAGAGTACTCATGTTTCCATTCATCCTCATGCCACTTGAACAAGACTTTCTGAAGGCATAGTTGGGTGTCTTCTGCAGTCACTACTATTTTCCTCTCCTTGCAGAACCTTTTTAACTCCTCTAGATTGTATTTCAACAGGTCATTTAGGTCAAAGGTAGATTCGATTTTGCCAAGGCACTAAATACACAAGTGCAACACAAGACTCCTAGGCGTACGAGCTGAAGCATGATAGCGCAATAAAAAATGACTGAGAGAAAAATCAGGAGAAAACCAAAACACGTGATTGTCTAAATGCAGAGTTTGTAGTGCAACCATACATCACTGTGGTACTGTGCAAACGCAAGTCCTATCCTCACCGCTGACAACCAATGTTAGAAATTGGGTTTCTGGTTGGCTAGGGTACGCACCTACGCTAGGCAGAACCCACTACTCTAGTCAGGGTAAGAGAGTTACACATGGACGTGGTCCCTACACCCCTCCTACTACACTGGGAGCTATCTGGGCTACTTCGAACCTTGGTAACTTGGCAGAGCAGACAGGCTTATCCCAGAGGCAATGTGTAAAGTGTTTGCGCAACACACTAACATAGCAGTGACACACTAGGCACGCTACAAAAGAGACTCCACACAAGGTTATATAAAAATATCCTTTGTATTATCCATGAAAACACATTAGATCACAGTTACATAAATCACTACGCCACTAGGTGCTTGTCATGACGTCACAAAGACCATAATCACTTGGCAGTATGTAAAGCACCTTTAGAACATCACTCACATAAACCAACAATCACCTTGCCACTAGGCAATGGTCATGACAATCCCTGTATCATAATCACTTTGCCTTAAGCTCATAAGAATGCATATAATCCCATAGATCATAACTCACATTGTAGTACATAGAGCACATTTGTCATACACATTGAGTGGACACTAAAGCAATATATAACATTAGGACCTCAAACTACCACAGTTTGGGCAAAAACCATGTAAATACATGAATCACCGCACCCTCCTTGTGAACATATAGAGTGCAGCTTCCTGGCACTCCTACAATACTCTCTAGTGTAGACCCCCATTAACTCAGAGGCACCGGAATCCCTGCGTGCCTCTCAGGGTGATTACGGTAATTTCCCCTCTGCTAGGAGGGGCTCTCATAACTTTTTAATATGGCCCCTCGGATCGCGGTCTCCGTGGCGGTCTGCCTCACAAGACAGCTCAACTGCCCCCCCAAGGTAGGCTACTGCAGGGTGTGGTACACACACACTCATCACCACGGCAGCAGGGAGACCTGTCCCTCCCCTAGGATCAAGGCCTCCAGGCAGCTGCCCACGTCCATGCTGTGCAGCGGGATGCCAAGTCCTCACTTTGCCTGATGTCAGGCATCAGCAGCCAGCCTGTTCCACACACACAGCGCTCCCCATGCACTTGCTTAGATCACACACTAGTGCCCTACAGCAAAAGCGCTCATCACACGTTTTGCTCTGAAGTGAAGTGACAGAAGGTAAACGGCACAGCGCTCACCATGTGCTATATTTTTCCAATTACCCAGGGCCAGTCACACAGCCCTGGTAAATCCTTGGGCCAGAGAACAGGGTACAGGCAGGCCAGCGCACAGGGTCCCTTAGCAGAGTGGTAGTTCCTTCAGCTGCCCAGCTCATAGCAGGTTCAGTCCCACAAGTAGGTAGTCCTAGATGGTGGTTCCTCCTGGCACACAGCAGTCTTCTGGTCCCACGCAGTGTCTTCTCTCCTTCATGGGGTCACATACCCTTTACTTATAGTCAAAATGTATTTGTTCTGGGGGCACTTTAAAATACATTTACAAGTGCACAACACCCTCCATTCACAGTGTAAGCCTTGGCCCAGACACACCACAGGGGGGCGGAGCCAGCATTGTAGAAGGCAGGCACAGCCCTATTCAGGTGCAGGTGCTACTCCTCCCACCACTCCAAAATCAGACCAGGCCTATTCAGGTGCAGGGTAAAACTCCTCCCACTACTCTAAATTCAGCCAAGGTCTATTCAGCCTAGAGCTGAGTCACCCAGGCAGGGCAGGACACACCTCAACCCTCCCCTAGGGACTGGCTGGAGTGAATGCACATCCACTCTCCCCTGTCAATCAGAACCAGATGGTCAATACACATCCAGGCAGGGCACAAAGACATATAGCACACAGAAATGCCCACTTCTAAAAGTGGCATTTCTAAAATAGTAATAATAAATCTGCTTTCATTAATAAGCAGGATTTATCACTACTATTCCAAACATATCAAACATGGTCACACTACCCCTCTCATATCAGGAATTACCACTGAAGCACATATCAGGGAATCCCCAATGTATCCCTATGAGAGGGCAGCCTCACAGCAGTGAGAAACCCAATAGGCTGTTTGTCACTACCAGGACATGCCACACAATTAAGGCACATGTCCTACCTTTTACCTACACCGCACCCTGCCCAATGGGCTAGCTAGGGCCTACCTTAGGGGTGACTGATATGTAGTAAAAGGGGAGTTGCAGATGTGGCAAACACTTTATATGCCACGTCACAGCTGCAGTACACTGCGCGTGCAGGCCCTGCAGTGGCAGAGGCCTAAGACAGGTTTGAAAGGCTACTTCTGCGGGTGGCGCAAGCAGCGCTGCAAGTCCACCAGTAGCATTTAATTGACAGTTCTTGGGTATATGGGATACCACTATACAAGGGACTTACAGGTAAATTAAATATGCCAAACAGGTGTAGATCAATCTTACCAAGTTTACCAGAGAGAGCACATGCACTTTAGCACTGATCAGCAGTGATAAAGTGCCCAGAGTCAAAAAAACACCAACAACAGGTCAGAAAAAATACAGGAGGAAGGCAAAAAGTTCTGGGATGACCCGGCAAAAAGGGCCAAGTCCAACAATTTCTCTTCCTAATGTACATTAATGGCCTGAGAGTGCACTGGGTAAGGGCTGGAATAGATATCCCACAGGTCAAATCGCGAGAAATTCCTGTATTACTTTATGCAGATGACGTTGCACTCTTTGCTCAAACAGCTAATGGCCTTCATTCCCTGCTAGATTCTTTTACCAATTTTATGAATAATTTAGGACTAAAGACAAATCGTACCAAGGGCAATGTAATAAAATGTGGCCCCAAACTATCGAAGACCAGAAAATATATGCTTGGGGATGAAGAAATTATGAAAACTCACCACTTTACGTATTTGGGAGCCCTGAGTGATACAGATTTTAACTGGAAGTTTTTTGTGAATGTAAGAATTTGCAATTTCAAAGGGCAATTGATGCAGTTTTTAGATTTTCCAAAAAGCTGGGACACAAGCCAATAAGTGAACGAACTGCTTTGCATTTTTGAATGTCAATGTGTGTCTGTTACCACATATGGTGTGGTTATCTGGGAGTATGCTAATTGTAAATCTTTACAAATTGTGGAAAAATAGTTTATAAGAAGGCTACTGGCAATCCCACATTCTACTACAACATCTTTTTGCCATGAAGAGGTTCGGCTGAGCCATATAAGAGACTATATTAAATTACAACCCCTATTATTATGGCATAGATTTGGAAACATCCAGAAGCCCACTTATGTAGAGCTATTTTACTAGACTGCATGAATTTGGATAACTGCCTAGATATTCCATGGCTCAAATACATTAAAATGAGTTTTGAAAGGATGGATAGCTCAGCATTCTACCACAATACAGCTAGCTGATCCACCATCCCTCTAAGACAAACAAAAGAACTTTTGAATCAATATACCCAAAGGGCACGGTCAGGGGACAGATGTGACTGGATGGGAGTTAACCCTCCAGACCTACCTGCACGTCTGGCACTTTACTTGCAGATAATTGCAAATGAGAGACAGAAGTTCATGTTGGCAAGCTTCTGTCCTTAAACCATACATTTTCTGTTCACCTTTCCTAATAAAGGCACATGATTTCCATCTTTACCCCCTTGTCACTGTGAAGCCCTGTCAGACCAAAGCACCATACACTATATTCTATTTTGCGCCTTCTACACCACCCAAAGAAGGCAGTTCCTTCGCCCGGTACTACGAGTATTAGAATCTAGATCTTATGTAACTTCTTTTGATTATTTGCACTGTTGGGGAAGCAAAATTGTTATTTATGCCATTTTAAATTGCATTTTAAGTGCCTTGAAGATACGATCCAAATACTGAAATTTCACCTATATATTGTTATTTTACCATTTACATTTGAAATTAGTAATCCTTACCAAAGTTTTTACATTTTTAATCGTGTATTGTGACTCTTAAGGCTCAATAGAGCAGAATCAAGTATTCTGATGATGATGAACTTTTGCTAGCATTTTGGTATCTTAGATGGCATGACGAACACTTTTTAGCCCAATTTCTCCGAGGACTTTTAAGAGGTTTTTGCTGTTTTATGATCAAATTTGCTTTTAGCGGCAAGTTGCCCTTGTGCCTCGGTTGCCTTGTGATAATTACAAATGTTCTTTATTGTTAATTGTCTGTTTTAACATGTATTGTTTATATTTGCACTGTGCACTCTTATGGTTCTATTGAGCCGAATAAAGTTTATTGATTCATAGATTGATTATACCTGTTATCTAGAAGATAAGGTGGTATCTGAGGAAATAAGATACTCAAATTGGTATCAGGTTCAGTAAATTGGAGTGAGAGTTACACTGGTCCGATACAATGGTCCTATATAATGCATATGTTGCTCAGTCAGCAAGCAAGGTCAAACTCTCTTCATACCGTTAAAATCCATCGGTCAGCCTGATATTTTCAAGTGAAAGTAAAGCACTTTAAAAATACCACAAGAACGACCCTGATTAAGTAATGCTTTCACTCTAGCACATCTTTAAAAAAAAGGAGTCAAAGTTGGTAACTTTGCAGAAGTTATAGAGACAGGGACAGGTTTGGCAAATCAAATAAAAAACGACCCAGATTCAGAACTTCAAATTGCGACCTTATTTGCAAGACCTACTCTAAAAGCACTTTACTAAGAAGAAACACGGTGTAATATAGGAGTTTGTTGACATTTATGTCCCAATGTGCATTTTTAAAGGCATCTATTTGCCCCTTACATGGGACTCTGTGTAAGGATATCCTTCAGACAGAAAGAACCTTGAATTAAAAAGATGAGCAGAATATCAATTATGGTTCTCAAAAAGCAACTGCAAGAATCATTTTGCAAGTCATTTCAGAAGCGGCTGTAAAACATTTAGTAGGTGTTAACATTTTTCACCACGGGTTATTTCACTGCAAAATAGTCAAAAGGAAATAGAGCTTGCAGACGTGCAGGGATTAAACTAATTCACAGCATAGTTCACTACCTGGTAAGGAGCGTGATAATAGGAAGTCGCTTAATAGGACAATCTATTGTGACTTTATATTAAATCAACTTCCAGTCATCACCACAAAGATTGAAAGGCCAAGTTTATGTGTCCTAATGTTTTATTAACAGGTATACATTATACATTCATATTTATTGTAATTTACTGTATATACATATACATATATATATGTAAATGTGCGGAGTGTAACATGCTATTTGTTACCACTGATGAGTGGGAGAGAGAGGCCATGGCTTACAAGAGGCAAAGCCTCGACTGGGTCATAATGCCCTTCCCTTCCCTCAAGAATTAAAATAATAGCATATTATACTCTGCGCATCTGCATATATAGTGTTTGCTATGGCATTTTTTATGTGTTTTTTTTTTTTTTAACATAAGTGATATAATCAAAACCGGGAAGTACGAGATTACATTTCTGCAGCAAGGTAAAATCACACTGACTTGATTTGTGACTATAAGGGGCGATGTTTCCCTGGTTGAAGAACTTGTTACATACAATCTACATGCAATCTATGAGGCAGCAAAAGGTGGTTTTTACACCTGTCACACTTGCTGTGCTAATAAACTTGAATATATTTATGCCATGTGAGTGAAAATTAATATGATCCAATAAAACATGTTATTTAGAGCACATCTACCAATAAATACACTTTTGCATCTTTGTTACTACAGTGTAACGGTTGTTGGAGCTGGCCCTCTCTGTCGGGTCACCCCCAATACCTTTTGCCTTCTCTCCTCCTATTTTATTTTTTGTTCTTTACACTCTTTGCACTTTACCACTGTTAACTAGTCCTAAAGTGCTTGTGCTCTCTCCTTTAAACATGCTGAAATTTGTTTACACCTAATCAACACATTTAGTTACTTATAAGTCCATTGTATAGTGGTATACCACATACCCAGGACATGCATGTAAACCAAACCATACTAATGGTGTCTGCAGCATTTATTGTGCCACCCACTTAAGAAGCTCCTTAAAACATGTCCCAGGCCTCCCATTGCAGCCTGCATGCAGTTTTAAATTTTCAATACAACTTGGAACTATAACCCCCTTGCCAAGCCTTAAACTCCCTTTTATTACATATAGGTCACCCCTTAGGTAGGGGGTAGGTAGCCTATAGACCAGGGTGCATATTAAATATTTGGACATGTACTTTTAATCTTTACATGGCAAGGTAGTGAAAAACTCCTAAATGTGATTTTGACTACAGGTAAGGCCTACCTGTCCCATTTTAAAACATTGGGTTGTCTTAATACATTTAATGAGTGTTACATCTTGATTGGGGACAGAACAGCATTTCATGTTTGGGATCTCTGAGATTTAATAAAAAATACTCTTTAATGGTAAAGTCGGATTTCAAATTACAATTTTGAAAATGACACTTTTACAAAGTTGGCATTTTCTTCCCCTATGCCATTGGATGACTGCAGACGGTCCTAGGTCACATGACTGCTTATGATTTGAATTTGAATTTGTAAAGTGCTGGAATCGCCCCCGAAAGGGTATCTCCGCGCTAGAGGAATTTTCAGGAAGGGCTAAGGTGATGGCTGGAGTCGAGGGAATTTAAGCCAGGTCTCCGTGAGAAAACCTAGCTCGTCCATAGTTCAGTGGAGTGCTTGGGCAGGGATCTGACATTGGCAAGAAAGCACCTCTAATAAGGAGTAGAGCTAAGGGCTACTAGACGGGCTGTGGGCAGGGGAGTGGAAGCTACCGACTCCAACTTGTCAGGGCTGTTATGCTGGGCCCACTGCTCTGAAGGCGCCTGACTCTCATTAAAGTTCTGATAATGGCAAAATTTGCAAGTAAACGGACCCGCAAGGTTGTTAAAGGGAATAGTCATATGACATGAGTCAGGGGTATAAGAAGAAGATGCAAGACGTCTAACCTGTTTGAGTTGACTTGCTGAGTAGGTGCGCCTTAGAGGGGTGTCTGGAGCCCGAGAGACAGGGGTCCTGACGCCTGGCAATGGCTGGGTGCGGAAGGGCACAGACGGGCTTGCCTTTGGCGCACCAGCGGCGCGCCTGCTGCGTGCGTCTGCGGATTTATCCAATTTAAATAGTGTAGACTCCGGGACGACTAGACCGTCAACCCTGCAGGTTCCGCCGCAAGCGGAAGCAGCAGGGACTTCTGGTGGCACGCTCGCTCTCTCCACTCAATCGGGAAAGAAGCCCGTGGTAGACCGGAGAGTGAGCAGGAAGAGGACGTGAGCTTCGTTTGACCCAGATGGGTCTGTGCAAAGAGGCAGCAAGTATTTTTTTAAATAAAGTAAAAACGAGGTAAAATCAAGTAATAATACCAGCAAATTCAATACGTCCCTATAGGCTTCTACACCGCTGCGCGTCCGCGGAGTCATCCAATTTAAATAGTGGCGACTCCGGGACGACTAGACCGTCAACCCTGCAGGTTCCGCCGCAATCAGAAGCAGCAGGGACTTCCGGTGGCACGCTCGCTCTCTCCACTCAATCGGTAAAGAAGCCCGTGGTGGACCAGAGAGCAAGCAGGAAGAGGATGTGAGCTTCGTTTGACCCCGAGTGGGTCTGTGCAAAGAGGCAGCAAGTATTTTTTAAAACAAAGTAAAAACGAGGTAAAATCAAGTAAAAATACCGGCAAATTCAAATACATCCCAATAGGCTTCTACACCCTAGAAGATTGGCAGTTAGACTTTGTGAATTTCTCCCAGACAGTCAAAAAGTAGAGGGATAGAGCCTGAATGGGCCATCTGCTGGCAGAATGGGGTGGAGCGGAGCTGGGCACAGTCCCACTTGCGGTGCTTTACCTAGACACAAATGGTTTGTCACCACTGCATTGTCTCTGCAGCCAGCTTGGAGCCAGGGCAGGAGATTCAGGAAATTCCAAGCACTTCAAAGAGAAACCTCTGATAACTTCTCCTACATTAATGAAGGTGCCAGGTATAAAAAATACCAGGACCGATCTTCGGAATACTTTCTGGACTTGTGGAGGACTCTCAGAGGACTGCCAGCTGCTGTGTACTCCACAAGACTGCTTTGCTGCACCTGGAGGGTTGCTTTGCTGCTTGGAGCCTGTCTTCAACACTCAGATGCCTGCCCTGCTGCTTGAGCCCTGTTTCTTCACCTGAACCCAAGACTACCAGGGGCTAGTTTGCTGCCCTACTGTTCAGAGCCACAGGGACATAACAGGCACCCTCCAATATATATATGTATATATATGTGTGGCTCTCAAAAGTACGGCAGAATACTATACTAGACCTTGGAATTTCACTGGTTTTATTCGAGTGAAATCTGAGCATAACTGTAATGTCCCTGTAATCTTTGGATTTTTCAGTGAATGTATATATTCACTGAAAAATCCAAAGATGACAGGGACGTTACAGTTAGGCTCAGATTTCAGGTGAATAAAACCAGTGAAATTCAGCATTCATAGTTACCTGAGCTATTTATAACTTATGCACCGCAATGCACTGCTTATGACCTCACATATTACATCACTCATGACACTTTGCAGAGGGGTGGAGAAAAGGGGCGGGCCTCTGACCAGCTCTCAGCAATCGCACTGTGTGGGACTTACTGAATATAACAGGAGGGGTTGTTGGCCTCCAAGGACCCTCAGCATCCAAGGGGACTTCATCCCCCAACCAGCAGTGCACCAGGAGGCACATATGCAGAGTGGTGGAGAAAGGGCACATGGGCTCCGATGACCTCTCAGCAATCCCACTGTTTGGGACTTACTGGAGGTAACAGGAGGGGTAGTTGGCCCCCAAGGGCCCTCAGGACACAAGGGGACTTTATCGTCCAACTAGTAGTGCCCCCGGAGGCACGTTTGCAGAGTGGTATTGAAAAGGGCCGTGGATCCGGCAACTTGCCGGGGCAGGCTTTTATTTTATTTTTAGGAAGGGGGTTTGTGTTGCCTCCCTTCCCGGACAATTTTCGATCCGAGGACCCCATCCCCCTGGGCCTGCCCTTTTAAAAAAATATATATATATTCAGAGGAGGGGGGCAGTGTCACCCCACTCCCCTGGCCGATTTTGGCCCCGGGTATCCCATCTCCCAGGACCCGCCCTTTTAATTTTTTTTTTATAATAGTACATGGTGAGGGGGGCTGCGCGGCCCCTCTCCCCAGGCTGATTTTGGCCCCGGGGACCCGGCTATTTAGAGATGGAGCAGCATGGCCCCCATATCAGGGCTGAATTCAGCCCCGGGGACCCCATGCCCTGGGGCCGTGCCATCTTTAAATTGGGTGCCCTCAGGGCACCCACCCTCTTCTGGGACCACAGGAGGGCCTACGGCTAGTATTATTTCCATTTTTCAGTACATACTTTAAACAGTAAACATTAAAAAACACTTTAAAATGTATTCCGCAGTTCCTTAATGATCCCTGACTGACAATTAGAGTAAACAAAGATGACAGAAAGGCCACATTAAATATGAATACAGACAATTTAATATAAATTTCTACTTAAGGAGCACGTCCGGGCCTTTGAAGAATCTTGAAATGGGAATAAATGCGCTGTATTTTCCTCATGGAAAGGTGGCTACCCTATTCACTTACTTGCACTACATTTCATCGCAGCAGTGTGTTGGGAGTCCACAAGCTATCTTGAAGTCGTAGATCATGGCCGCAGACTTGTGGCTAAACCCCGGTCATCTGCCTGCAGGCCAAGGGGGCCAGTGCCATGGCAGTGGCAAGCAGGCAAGGGGAAAAAAATGCTGCAGCAAGAGGGGATGGGCATAGTCCAGCCTGTCTGTCCTGCGCAGGTATTTCCCAGTCAGAACAGAAGCTGTTGTGCCTGGGGAGCAGAGAATGTCACCCTTTACCCACCCTCATCCATGTCGTATGCACAAGCCTGGTCTGATAATGCCACCTATCCTAGCTGACTCATGGAGCAGCCTGCTATGCAGAACCAAGGTGGAATAAAACGACTGGGGCTGAATTAGGGAACGTGATTTTTATGGGGCCAAAAATAATGGTGGGGGTGCCCAGCCCCACTGGGCCCCTTCCAGTGGCTACGGCCCTAGAGTGAGTGCTTCTATGGATGTGTGAATGGGTATGTAAGTGGTTGTGTGGGTGGCTCTGTTGAGAGGCTGTATGGGCAAATGACTGGGTGTGTGAGTAGTTGTATTGGTGAGCGAGTGGGTGTGTCAGTGGCTCTATGGGTGAGTGAGTGGCTGTGTGAGTGACTGTATAGGTAAGCAAGTCGATGTGTGACTAGATGTATGGGTAAGAGAGTAGCTGTATGTGTGACTAAGTGTGTGTGTGAGTGGCTGTATAGATGAGTGAGTGGCTCTGTGAGTTGCTGTATGGGTGGATGAGTGGGTGTCTGAGAGGTTGTGTGGGTGTGTGAGTCAGTGTTTGAGTTGTTCTGTGGACAATGTGATCAGTGATGTCATCAGTGATGTCATTTGAGATGTCATGAGTGATGTCACTGACCATATCATGAGTGATGTAATATGTGAGGCCGTAAGACGTGTACTGCGGGGCATAAGTTATAGTTAGCTCAGGTAACTATAACAATTGAATTTCCATGGTTTTGAACAATTGAAATCTGAGCCTACCTACAACGTTCCTGTAACCTTTGTTTTTGCACTGAATTTCTAAGATTTGTTAATTTTATTTCCTAACTATAACGTCCCTGTAATCTTTGCTTTTTTCAGTGAATTTCTATGTTTTTAACTCTATTTCCTAATTATAATGTCCCTCTAACCTTTTGTTTTTTCAGTGAATTTAAACTTTTTTTTCAAATTCTATTTCCTAACTATAACATCCCTGTAATCTTTGGTTTTTAATCTGAATTTCTAAGTTTTTGTAAATGTTATTTCCTAACTATAATCTGTAACCTTTCAGAGTGGGTGTTTTACGGCCATACCACCCTGAAAGCACCTGATCTCGTCTGATCTCAGAAGTTATGCAGAGTCAAACGCCTAATCTCTACTGACGACGGATAAGAATCCAGAAACCTGTGTATAGAGATGGCCAGTACTAATCTGCACCAACCTGGTGAAATACTCGAAAGACTTTTGCAAGTACACACGCTTGGCGAACTGCATTCACCATAATGCTTAGGGGCGAACCTGCTGGGGGGTGAAGCAGTGTGATCCCACATTGGTTTCCTGTTTTAGTGCTTGTATTGTAGTGTAGCTCCTATTTCCCTAATAGGCTCTGCGCATTGGAATAATATCCCCTATAGGTTTGACATAGGACTAAGGTCAGTATGTCCCTATCGAGTATATTAAACTTAATTACTTGTGCCAGCTAGCTCAGAGGCCACTAGAAACTCCTTGACAAACAAGAAGGGAGTAATTTCTGGCAGCCGCAAAACATGACAACTTTGTTTCCCTTTAGAATCAGAACGTGTCCCAGAGTCGTGGAAACAATAGATAACTATTTCACTCAGCTCAATCGTGCATACTTAGTTTTCCTCAAAGTTACACAGAAAGAATAGACGGGCGTTTCAATAAAAGATTTATTGAACAGTCTTGTTTCTGGTGTAAGTAAAATGTGTTGTTACGATCACAAGACAGTATGCAAGATAAATAATGTACAGCGTAAGCAGTAGAAATAAATAATACTGCGCTAGCATGATCTTTTAGCATATATTCATTTACATAAATAACATAGACTAAAAATGCGAGTACTCATACGATGCGTCTCTAAGCTAGTTCTACCCCAATGTACCTAACCTGTCCTCGGTGTAGGGAGAGGTATGAAGTAGGTGAAGTATTCCTTACTATGGTATACTAAGAGTATGTTAAGTCTAGTATGCCTAGTATGCCTAGTATGCCAAGAGTCCCTCTAGGTTCTAGTCAGCTCCATACCTTAAGAATGAGAGAGGTGGGAATCTCTTGCCAGACTCAAACTCCAACACCCCGCAAGAAGTCAGATCACTGGAAGCTGGATTCTCTGCGTGCAGGGATGACAGCGTCTTCTCAGTGCATCAGGCCGGGAAACGGGCTCCTCTGAAGTCAAGGTCTCCTCTGATTTACAGGGGCTAGGGAAGGTATATTTATACCTGAGAGGTACCTCAGAATGTTAGCATTGACATGAATTGGACAGCGGAAGACGTCATGAATGAACCCCTAAGGTATAACGGTTCATGCATAATATATGAGTCCTTGAAGAAATCAATAGTCCTGTGCTAGGGAAACTCCTGCAGCCTAAGGGTCTGTTCTTCAAGAACTCGTTGTGACGTTAGGGTGGACGGATGTCGGAGACCATGCCTGTGTTTGGAGTGCACGGTTTAATGCCTAAATAAAGACTGGGATTTTATGCCTATATAAGGACAGGGCGAATTGTGCCTATATAAGGACATGATACAGGAAAGCCCATGTATGGACACCCTAAGAGGAATACAACAGTATAGGTTGGTGAGTGGACGAGTGAGTGCTTTAGTGGATCTGTAAGTCAGTGTGTGAGTGGTTGTGTAGGTGAGAGTGTGGCTGTATAGGTGTCTGTGTGGGACAGTGCATGACTGGGTCAGTGGCTGCATGTGTGAGAGAGTGGCTGTGCCAGTGTCTGTCTGGATACGATAAGAAAGAAACCACTGGTCACAGACAGTGCAGATCAGATTCCACTCCAATAGATTAACAATGCATTCACATTCAGTAAGGATTTCAAATCATTTTTCAGCATAGGATATGAGAAGGAACACACTTAGTTGGTCTTTACTAAGCCCAAGAAATTAGATTCATTTGTGCTTTACAGAAGTGCAGTGTCAGCTGGGGCACCTGCTATGTGTGCATTTGTAACTGCTTCCCATTGATGTTTAATTTGTGTGAAATGAGCATCAGGGCCATATTGAAACCAGATTTTCTCCAGGAGGATTCTACAGTTTCTTCATAATTGTGTACGTAATCGCAGTACTATCTACTCCTTAATTAGTAACTGCTACTGTGTTGGGTAAATCCCTAGTCCATACTCTGCACTACAGGTGCATTTGCGAACCACAAGGTAATGTCTGCATTGACCATGTGTGTATGATTTTTTTTAGAATTTTTTTTGTGTGACCGTCTTGAAATTTCTCAGAATCTGCTGGGTTTTTCTGCACTTTTTTTATATTCAAGAATCCTTCTCGAACTGTTGTGGTACATACTTTCCAATACTGCGGGTAATCAGAGTGATTTTTTTAAACACTTAATATGATATGTAGACATATTAACATTTATATTTCAGGTAAGTGGTTTACTAATAATATGTATTAATGTATGTAGTCATAAGTAATTTAATGTTACATGCATGTTTTAATAATTATTTCAGTATTTGTGGTGACTTTGCAACATCATTTCGACATCTTTGCAAATCAAATGTGACACATGAATAAAGGAATATGATTGGTTGAAATAGTTTTCATGCATCAACAGAGGAAATAACCTCCCACTTTTCTTTTCTTCTGGTTGTTGCTGTCTTGTTTCACACCTCCATATAGAGCTGTTGCATCCCTATATTTTTGGGTGTGTTTTTCCTTCTTAAATGGCAGCTTCTACATATAGTGATGTACAAGACCAGTAGCAGAGGAAGAAGAGGTTCCAAAAAGGAGTGAGAGTATTGCCTGGAAATGTTTTTCCATCCCTTCTGGTGAGAAAAAGGGTGTGGTACGAGAGGTGCAGTGCAAGATCTGCTCACAATTACTGCATAGAGGTACGGCTAAAAAATACAGCCAGGGGGGAACATCAATGCTGAAGCACCTCCAAACCATTCATCCAACTGACCTCTGCAGAGTGGAGAAGGAATGTGAGGCAGCAAGAGCACCTGCTATAGTGGAACTAGCAGTTGGTAACACCATTGTTGTCCCTGGGACGGACGTCTTCCCTGCAGTAATCCTTGAACTGAAATATATGGGCACCTTTTGGAGGAAGTGCAACAAGGTATTTTCTGTTAGTGAGCAGTCACTTTCTGCAATTCTAGAAGCAAAATGATGCCACAGATGTAAAAACATTTTTTTGTTTGAACCTGTTGTACAATTTTTGTGCATATTGTTTTTTTAGTTCTATTTTTCAGTTGCCGTTATAAAAATGAAAAAAGACACCCAGAAAAATTAAAATAATTCAGAAACATTAAAAAAAAACTTGTTTTGAAAAAAAGTTTTTTTGGGAACCGCCTTATCTGGTTTAAAGAAAGATGTGTTAGTTTAAATGGGTGTTTGAGTCATTGTGTTTGGGTGAGTGAGAGGGTGCGTGAGGGGCTGCATGGCTGAGTGAGTGGATGTGTGACTGGGTGTTTGGTGGGTGAGTGTGTGTGTGAGTGGCTGTATGGGTGAGTGAGTAGGTGTGTGAGTGACTAAATAGCTGAGTGAGTGGGTGGGTCAGTGGCTGTGTGGGTAGGTGAGTGACTGTGTTAGTGGATGTATGGGTGAGTGAGTGGGTGTGTCAGTGGCTGTATGGGTGAGTGAGTGAGTGTATGAGTGGTTTTATGGGTGAGTGAGTGGGTGTATGAGTGACTGTATGGGTAGGTGAGTGTCTGTGTGAATGGCTGTATGGCTGAGTGAGTGAGAGTGTGAGAAGCTGTAAGGGTGAGTGAGTGTGTGTGTGAGTGGCTGTATGGGTGAATGAGTGGGTATGTTAATAGCTATATGAGTAAGTGAGTGGGTTTGTGAGCATCTATATAGGTGAGATGTGTTGGAAGCTGTTTTGGTTTCTGAGTTGTTGTCTCACTGGCTGTATAGGTGAGTGAGTGGGTGTGTGAATTAATGTATTGTGTGTGAGAGGGTGTGTGAGCGGCTTCGTCGGTAAGTGCCTGGATGTCTAGGTAGCTGTATCACTATCTGCCTTGGTGTGCACCTTGACAAAATAAGTTTATTGCACTACACAGAATGAAGCAATTAGGAAATTACTTTACTCCAATAAATGGCATCATTCATCTGTTTTATAACATAAAGAATATAAATATAAATTCATATTACTTGTTGCACAATTGTATGTTAAACGTTTCGTTTTTGCAATGGATAAGTTCATATTTCAAACAAAACATTAGACATTCCCTATGCTGTAATAATATTTCACATTATAGTAATGGAATTTCTTTCCCCTTTTTTATTGTTTTGAGGTTTTGTACTTTTATGCCATAATCAATGTACTGTATAAATACTCATTTTTCAACAGTGGGGATCACAAACATTGTTTAAACAAACCCTGTTCACAATTCAGCACCTGTTCTTTTCTTTTTCTAAATGTAATTTTGTTGCTTTCTATACCATTTGTAAATAAAATGGCATCTGATGGCAGTGAGGATTAGTTGCTACAGCTCAGGAAAGCGACATCAATCCAATGGGAGTTTATCACCATCCTCTCCTGGGAAAAGAATTTGGTGGCAAAGTTAATGAAGTGCTCTTTATACATGAACACCCTCTCCCCGAGTATGTCAAAAATGTATTTATGTGGCACTACAAGTATGTTGGCACATCTAAAGGCATGTCACTGCAATCACTGTTGTAAAACAAAAAGAATAGAAATATAAGTTAGTATTTGATTAAAAAAATTCCAGAAACATATTAGTACACATTGCTTATGCTGTAACAATACATTACAACTTAGTAAAACATTTGATTTTCCTTTTTTAATGTTCTCAGCTTTCATACTTGTCCACCATAAATGGTGTGCTGTATGAACTTCATCCTTGAACAGTGGGGAAAAAAACAATCATGTAGAAAAAGAAACGGCACAGTATATCACTGTAATTAAGTGACACAATGCATTGCACTCACTACAATTAATTAATCAGTTGTTTTACTTACAGTTACCACACTACTCTAAACAAACCTGTTTTAAAAATATTAGTTTTATTTTTTTACCTGGTACAATACTACTAATAAATATAAATCACACTTAAATTTTGGAAATTCTTTTGAAAACATCCCCTCTGGTAGGGTGAATGATGTCTAAAAAGCTGATGATCCATGTAGACAAAATCTCAAACATTACTTTTTTCCACAAATAGTACATAGAAGTTGCATTGAAGAAACAAAAGGTGACAGTTTTGTAGCTTGATAGACAGTTTTTTTGTTTCAATTTAATGTTCCTGTGATTGCATCTTGCCCATTCAGTTTCACTCTTTAATTAGTCAGTTTAGTATCCAGATGTTACATTAACTCCTTTGTGGAAGATAAAAGCCCTCTTGAATTTTGGAGAACTTTTTAAAGACATCCCCCTGATAGGCCAAATGATGAACAAATACTGTGCGTTATTTTTTTCACAGAAATCCTCCTTAGAACTTTGGTTGAAGAAACAAAAGGTAAGAATTTCGTAGTTTGAAAGGCAGTATTGGATTAAACTTAAGGTTTTGTCATTGCATTCCATCCATCCAGTTTCACTCTTGAAATAGACTGTATAGTGTCCAGAGGTTGTATTAATTCCTCTATGAAAGATGATAGCCATAGTGGTATAAGTTCTTCCATAAATTGATATTTGTCCAGCTTTGAAGTTTGTAATTTCTGTTTCCAATTAAGATTCCTCTGCTCTGCATCGTTGCAACATTAATATAAGGTATTTTCCACTTTTTTGCATATGCAATGTAGACATGACATCTGATCTACAATTTGGGCAGTTTATATCTTGGTTACCGTTTTAGTCAATCTGTCAAAAGGCACTGTTTTGGAATCTGGTAGTTTTAAGTACAGAAATGTCTCAGAATGTATTTGTGTGGTAGATGTAAATGAGCAATCATAGTTCAATCTGTATCTCAGTCAAAATAAGTCATCTATGTTTATTTCATCTTTTTCTAAAACTCCAAGCAGGACCATTATAAATTCCTGTGCATCTTGTTGAGTGTTCTGAGTAAATAGTACTGATCGACTACATATATAAAGGTACTAGATCTCAAATGCCTGAAGCACAATGAATTATAGTTTTATCACTAAGTAAACGTTGCTGCAAAGCACACAGTGCAGAACATAATCTCTTGCATGCTTTCTGTACTATTGCATTTATAAAATGAGGTAAATGATACAGTACATTGAGAACAACATTTGCATAGCAGTTGACAGCAGAAGTGTTTTGACTACTGGTAGCCTATAATCTCTGCCTCATTTTCCAGTTTTCTCTTCTTAACACCTTCCTTGCTGTCTTTCTTCTCCTTCTTTCCAGCAACAACTGCAGATTCTTTTGTGACCTTCTGCTTAGGACAGATTATCAGTTTTTCATAAATGGGATACTGTCCTAAAAGAGGAGCGTACCCACTTCTTAGCCAATTGTACTCTCTGACAGAACTTGTATCCGCACTAACTTGGCTGTAATCCAAATCAACCAAAACAATCTGGACAATGTTCTTACTCGAGACATTGCAACATATGCCATACCTTCTTTAAACACAGTACTACCAATATTAATAAAAGCTGAGTCTACAATTAAACCTTGAGATTTATGGATAGTTTCAGCATATGCTAAAGACACTGGGAACTGCTGTTGTTGGACATATAAGTCTTTTACAAGCAAAACATTTACTACACTTAGGCCAATATGCTTTACGTCATCAATCGGATCAAATTTTATGGCTAAGTATTCAACCTCATCCCTATTTGGAAAATTAATAAAATCATTAACTTTACCCATAGCACCTTCCAATTTTGCTTGTAGTTTTCCACTTAACAGTAGTGTTACTCCATGGGGTTCCATTTTGTCAATAGCTGTAATTTCCAAAATGTCTTCTTTCTCCAGTTTTAGTAATTGTTCATCAAAATTGGAGCACTCTTGAAGTTTTGGCACTAAACAGTCCATAGATTTGCCTTCTTCAATGAAATTGAACATTAGCTGTGCTGCTGTGTTCTTAGAGGGGAAACATTTGCTGATTAGTTGACTTTGTAAGGCACCTTTCCCAAACCTTTGTCAGAACTCCTTCTCTAATGTCCTTCAGAATATTTCTGTATTTTATGTCGGATGCTTGTTCAGTAGTTCCTTGTATTCAAAGTTTACCCAAATATTTACATTGCCAATACTTGCCAAAGAATTCCGAATTTCATCTTGAAAACAGGTTGAACTTTGACAGGGGTAAGTTGCAGTACATCACTAAAGACAATTAAATGCTCTCCTCCAAAGAGCACAGCATACTCCATTTTCAAAATCTGTTGCATTCTCAAGTGTACGAAGGCAAGTATTAGGTTTGAGACCACACTTCCCTGTCCATAGATCAAAGACATTCTATACCCTGCACCCCACTCACTTGGGCTTTTGACACCTTTAAATATTTGGGAGTACAAATTTACCACTCTCAGGCAGATCTGATAGAGGGCAATTTAGGGAAGGCGATCACTAGAGCCCGAGGTGCTCTCCCATTTTGGTCGAGTTTGCTCTTATCCCTTATGGGTCGAGTAGCCATCTCCAAGATGCTTTTACTAACCCGCCTCCTATACTTTTTCTCTACCCTTCCATATAGGCTACCGCACAAGTTCTTCAAAGACCTGGAGTCACTCTTCAAACCCCTGATATGGGGTGGCTCTAGATCGAGAGTTGTACTCCAGAAACTATATCTCCCTTTATCCAAAGGGGGCCTCGGGGCACCAGACTACGAGCACTACTATGCAGCGGTGCAGCTACAATGGCCCATGAGGTGGCTCGCAAACAGTAACCTGACTGAGTTATACCCGTGGGCGGTCACATTGCGACAGCCAGCTGTTAGAAATGGGATTTCTGGTTGGCTAGGGCAAGCGCCTAAGCCAGGCTGAAACCACCACTCTAGTCAGGGCAAGGGAGTTACATACCGAAGATAACCCCTGCTCACCCCCTTGGTAGCTTGGCATGAGCAGTCAGGCATATCCCAGAGGCAATGTGTAAAGCGTTTGCTTAACACACTCACACCAGCGACACGCTAGGCACACCACAAAGGAAACTCCACACAAGGTTATATAAAAAATAGCCTTTTTATTACTCTTAAACACATTAGAATGTAATCACATATGTACACTGTGCCACCTGGCACTAGACATTACTTTACAGGGGATTATATACATGACATAGCCAATTGGACCACTGTCAGAACCATTAGAACAGGTAGTAAAAGAGAAAACTACCAGTAACTACTGGTACAGACACTTTGCATAAATCACATTTAGGCATAAATCATAGTATGCATAAATCATATTAGCAATGCACCTCAGTAACACTCCCCAGGTGCATACATCACCTTAGGGCCTTGCGCCCTACCAGCACATCAGGTACTCACAGGCCAACTGGCCTTCCTCGGGGGGCCCGGCTGGGACTTCCCCACAATGCCCTATATGTCCAACAAAAGTCAGGGCTCTAGGCTGCCACTGCAGCAGGGCACATGCCCAACAGGCCGGTACTAGAAATAGGGGTGCGAGGGTGTAACTCACCCTTGTCTCGCCTGAGTCACAAAATGCCGCCAACGTTGCAGCTGCCGCAAACTGGCGGTACAGCTGAGTGCAAAACACTAGGCACCATCAGTGCCTTGGGAGCCCCTTTAAATGTTGTGGCTACCCGCCATCTGGCGGTGTAGCGGTCTCCACAAGACTGGCACCACGTGTGCTTTACAGGCCCCACTCACCGGGGCCTTCCTGTATCACGGGATGCCTTAAACAGACCCACCCACACTCCGGGTGAGTCGGGCTTCCCCTGGTTGGTGTGGACCCCCTGCGGGGTTGAACAACACGGCCATGGCCGATTTCGCAGCTCACCTCTTTCCACTAGGCTCTCTCTCTCTCTCAGAGGGCGTTGCTCCTCTTCCCTGGGACTTCTCTGCTGTGCCCGGCAATCTCTGGGGACCCGCCTCTCCCTCTACTAGGCGGGGGGAGGCGGGAATGCAGAAAGTGGAGCCCGCGAGGCTCCGACGCCTCTCACTGCCACACTGACTTGGCAATGCGCGGGGCTCTCCTCGGACTCCGGGAGCCCCGCCTTGGACCAGGTGGCCTCCGCCTATCTTCCGTTTCTGGCCACACTTCCTCACTGCTCTCTGTGTTGTGGGCCCCGCCCACAACCAGGCGGGCACTTGCCTGACTTCCTTGCTTCACGGAGCAACATCTCCGCAACTTCCACGAAGACGGGGTAGGCTCCCGCTCCACAGTGAAGATTGGTGTGGCCACTGCCTGACTTCAGGCGGGCCGTCCCACCTCCAGGCAGCATGGGGGAATCCCCACGCCAGGATTCCTTGGCACAATGCTTTCGAGCGCAAATACCCCTGAGGCACTCCTCATGCCTCGGGCGGTGTGGGACCCCCTCTGGGGCTCCGGCCATCTTGGGAGGGGAGCGCGGCCCACACTGTAGGGCACAAGCGCTCCACCCGTTTTCCTGCACCAGGCAAATAACCCTGAAGCGCTCACGAGGCGCTAAGTCCCAACTTCAGGGGGCAGAGCTGGGCACAGGCAGGCCAGCACGTAGGGACCCTCAGGAAGCAGCAGCTGGGTCCCACGGCAGTTCCTCCTGGCCCAGCAGTCCTTCAGCTTCCAGCAGGTCAGCGCAAAGTAGCACACAGAAATGCCAACTTATAAAAGTGGCATTTCTAAAATAGTGATAATAAATCTGCGCACACCATTATGCAGCATTTATTATCACTATTCCAAACATACAAAACTTGATCACGCTGCACCTCTCATATCAGGAATTACCACTGAAACACTTATCAGGGAATCCCCAATGCATTCTTATGAGAGGGCAGCCCCACAGTAGTGAGAAACCAAAAATGGCTGTCTGTCACTACCAGGACATGCCACACAGTTAAGGCACATGTCCTACCTTTTACCTACAATGCACCCTGCCCATAAGGCTAGCTAGAGCCTACCTTAGGGGTGACTTATAGGTAGTAAAAGGGGAGTCACAGACGTGGCACTCACTTTATGTGCCACGTCACAGCGGCAGTAAACTGTGCGCGCAGGCCCTGCAATGGCAGAGGCCTGAGACAGGTTTGAAAGGCTACTTTGGTGGGTGGCGCAATCAGTGCTGCAAGCCCACCAGTAGCATTTAATTTACTGGCCCCGGGTATATGAGATACCACTTTAGTGGGGACTGGTAGGTAAATTAAATACGCCAAACAGGTGTAGACCAATCTTACCATGTTTTACCATAGAGAGCACATGCACTTTACACTGGACAGCAGTGATAAAATGCCCAGAGTCCTAAAACCACCAACACCAGGTCAGAAAATATACCAGGAGGAAGGCGAAAAGTTCAGGGCTGACCCTGTAAAAAGGGCCAAGTCCAACACCAGCCATGATAGAATGGCTATCAGGATCCAAAACATTGCTGCAAAAAACACAGGGTAACTTTTTAATGACAGCAGCTAGACGCAGCTGGCGGAAATACGTATTGCCTAGGGACCAGCCTACTCTGTAAGCACTGAACCTCCTACTTGAAGTACTCCTGGGTCCATACACATGTCACAAGCACCCGGAACTGGAAACATGGCGGGCGGCAGGATTAGACACATGGGGGGACTTAGTGGTAGACTCGACCTTCTGTGATTTTGAGACACTAATGGACGACTACGGGGTACCACCAGGGACATTCCCGCTGCACGCAACTTTGTGGCAACAAATTCTCCAGACATGGGGTAAAACGTGCACTGAACCCGCTACCCCAAATATTGCAGACCCTATTCACACACGGGAAACAGCCATAACATTGCATGTGTTACATCGCATGCTTTTACAACGCGGTCGTTACAATGACCGCGTTGGTACAACGCAAGCCATTACATCGCAAGTCGTTTCAATGACTTGCTGTAGGGGGCGCACTGGTGTTGGATTTACAATCCAACACCTTCCCTCCTGTTGCACAAACTGGAGTAGGAATAGTAAATTATACTATTCCTAAGTCCAGCGCGCCCCCTACAGCAAGTCGTTGAAATGACTTGCGATGTAATAGTTCGCGTTGTACTAACGCGGTCGTTGTAACAACCGCGTTGTAAAGGCATGTGATGTAACGCATGCAATGCAAAGGTATGTATTCTTAACACACGGTCGGGGTAAAAAGGCGATCACAGCAATCTATAATTCCCTCAGGCCCATCTCAATATCCCTGCTGGCACCACTACGTGAATATTGGGACTCGGCACTGATGACCAGTATCACTGACAAGCAGTGGGCACAATGCATAAACCACCCTAAATCTATATCCATTAATTCTAGGCTGAAATACATGCAATTTAATTTCCTTTTCCACACATACCTGACACCACAGAGACTGGCGTGCATGTACCCTGCTTCCGTTGACATTTGCCCCAGGTGTCTAGCTACAGACGTTGCATTCCCTCATATGGTCTGGTTGTGCCCTCGACTCAAGATATTTTGGAATGAAGTCACTGGGACATTGACAGACACAGCGTCCTGCTTCGTTCACCTTAGACTGTTCACCGAGTCGCCCGAGGGTGGGCTGCGTAGGATGGCGGTCGTGGCTTCTCCTCTTCCCCGGAAGCTGATGTTCTGCCATCACTCTTTACGCTTGTCCCCGGCTTCACTGGTCTCATAGGCCGATGCCCAGGATCGGGGAGACGATCTCTCCGTGCACAGGATTTACTGTTTTTGTTTCAGGCACCAACTCCGCTTACTCTGCTGGCTCGGGTTCCCCATTTTCAGAGTAGTTTATCTGATTTTAGGGGGTTTTGGTGAATTTTCTTTTCAGTGCTGCGCTAGTCTGCGGCCATCTTCTTTGGCGCTTAGCCACGCCCCTCCTTATTTTCTTTTTCAGATTTGTGCATGGAACCATACAAAGGAAAGTTCTCAATATGTCAATTGATTCCTGCCGAACACTGCAAATACTGCTACAGTCCCATTTGTACACAGAGGCCTCTCTACATCTTCCCTGTACTTCTTCACCTATCACTTCTTCAACATTCCTAGCTACTATCTCCTCTTTTACAATGGGAGTACCTTTCTTTATTCTTAACATCATCAAGTTTTTTCAACTGCATGCTCTAATGTGTTCTCTTGCAAGTAGCTTTCTTCATTAAAGAAAGGTTCAGTACTGGAAGTATGCTTCCATTCGCCACAGAAAATGTTTACAAAAGTTACTTCTATTCATAAGTCTTTTATTTTGGATTCTTTTCCTCATCAATGACACTATTTTGTTTTTAATTTTGCTGCAAATTTGCAGAGGATCTGTGAGTTCGGGAAAAAAAGACAAGCTTGTTATTTTTGGCCCCCTGGGTGGGTCAGGTCCCGGGGGATTTCTTTTTATAAACTTAGGGAGAGGGGGCTCACACGGCCCCCTCCCTGGGCTGATTTCAGCCCCAGGGACCCCACCCCCTGGGTCCCAGCCAAGAAAGTGAAGGGTAGGAGGGCATGCGTCCCTCCTCCTGGGCTGATTTCGGTCTCAGGGTCTGCCACCCCAAGGGCCCGGCCAGGCAAAAAAAGGTGGAGGAGGGCCACACAGCCCCCCTCCTCAGGCCATTTTTGCCATGCGGACCCCAACCCCTGGGCTCCGCCAGGTAACCAAATGGGAGTGGGCCAGATGGCCCCCTCCCAGAGCCATTATTGGCTCTGGGGATCCCCATCACCTAGGGCCAGCTCCAGCTATATCCCGAGGTGCCCACTCCCGGGACATAGAGGTTTCCTTGTTGGCAGGGAAACCTGTGTTTGCTCTCACTTCACAACAGGAGCAGGAAAAATGCTCCCGCCCACTGGTGGCAGACTTTTTATCTGTTTCCTTGCCCGCTGTGATGTTTGATTGTTTGAGGGCTGAATGGGTCAGGTTGTATTAACAGTTTTAGCTATGGTAATGTCTGTGAGGGTTGTAGTGGAGAAGGGTGAATGCAGGACAAAGAGATAGAGAGAGAGTTAATGAAGAGTATAAGAGGAAAGTAAGACTGCAGTTTGATAAGGATGGTACATATAGTAAAGATTCTGGAGAAGTAAGTAATCAAGTCAGAATCAGAGAGTGACTAAGTGGGAACATGTTTGTCAGCAAAAATAATCATTGAGTAACCTTAAGCCAGTTAACCAAGAGGACTTGAGAATGGTGGTATGGGTAACAAAGATATTAAGACTGTGAATCAAAAGACAATTGGGAGAATTTGGGTTGTTGGTTGAAGGAGTATGAGCCCTTCTTAATCAACAGCCACTATCAAGCTGCAGTTTTTAGAGAATGAGCATATAGCCTGGAGGATATGTATGTATCTGAAGAAAGTGCTTTGCCAAAGGAAAAGCATTGTGATATAAGGAGCGAGATTGTTTGGACGTGCTGTTATTTTATCATTCCTTGTTTTTAATTACGTTGAATTGTATATCACTTTTCAATATGTTCTTAAACGTCTGTTCTATTTTTATCTTTCTATAAACTGAAAGCTTCCTATATTTTTCTTATGTGCTTTTATGATTGTTAAAAAAGAGCAATCGAATAAAGCTTTTCTTGACTTCACTAACAGCCACTATCCTAGGCAGGGTGAACCACAAACAGTCAATAAATGAACCTGTGATTTACCCTCTGGTAGCTTGGCACAAAAGCAGTCAGGCTTAACTTAGAGGCAATGTGTAAAGTATTTAGACAGTACAAAAACAACAATAATGTGAAAGCACAAAACAAGAAGAATCTTGGACCAATAAAGGAATATAGAGTAAAATGTAATACATTATTTGACACCAAAACAACAAAAATCCAATCAGTAGAACTGGAGATATTCAATTTCAAATGATTATTTAAGTATAGTGCCTAAAAGCACAAAGCTCCAACTAAGATTATCAATTTCCAATGGACCGGGACAAAGTCACAAGTTCAGGCTGACCATAATGGAGTATGGGCCGGATACAGGAATGAGGTTAGTCCCACTGAGGATTGTACCTGATGTCCTTGATACGGAGTGTTGCGTTGTGCTGTGTTGGTTCGAATGAGGAGCTGAGAGAGCTGCGATACGAGGTCCTGCATAACACTGCATCGAGTTGAGTTGTGATGCACTGGTTCTGACGGAACCCATTGTTGGGCCAGGAGGAGTACACTCTGATACCAGCCAAGGGTCCAGGACCTGGGGGGCACCTCTTGGGGACAAGGGCTCGCACCAGGAGGGTTCAAGCAGGTCCAGTTTAGTCTGGGCAGTTGGGTAGATGGACAGGTCTCTGGAGCTTGTTTGCCCCTGTAGCTCAGAACAGGAGGCCTGTCAGCTAGCCCTTGGAGTCACTCTGGTGGTTCTGGGTTCAAGAAGCAGGTCCATTTTCCTTCCTCAGGCAGCAGGGCAGTCCTTCTTGTAGCAGGCCAGCAGGGCAGTCTTTCTTGCAGCAGGGCAGTCCTTCCAGCATCAGGGCAGCAGAGCAGTTCTTCTTCTGACTCTTTCACAAGTCCAAAAGTGATTGAAGTGGGAGAAGCTTCTGGGATGCCCCCCCCCCCACACCAGAAGTGCCTGGAATGTCTTGCCTCCCTCCCCTGTTGCTAGGTTGTCTGCAGTCACAATACGCTAGAGTAAGGTTTTTTGTGTATGAGCTGAGGCTGTGTCTTTGAAGTGTAAGTTTGACAGGTGACAGCTCCGCCCCTCCCGTCAAGTCTGGAATGTCCATCCAGCCAACACCTAGGCCCTCTTTGTGTGATACTGTCTGGGAGGAATACTGGCAACTACACCTAGTTATGTGACCCAGGAAACAGGCTGTTGGCACCAAATGGTTAGGGCAAGAAAATGCCAAATTTCTAAAAGTAGAAAATGCAAACTAGAGCGTAATGTTCTAGACAGGACGTGCACTACCGGAAAACACTCCTATATGAGTGTATATAAACAATACATCAAAATCTTTTAATACATTATTAACATGAAAAAACTATGTTGTTCATGAATCCACAATGTCCCCAAAACCATAAATCTTCAAAGCATGTAAGCTTAAGTCTTCAAACAAAACAGTCTTGCCAATTGACTCCTTTTTATCGATACATGTGCTGTGAATCCAAATCAAAATGCGGATTTTCAAAGGTCCATTTATTCAAATCATAACAGTGAAATGCAATTCACTCCAAAATCCCAATGCATTTCGGGTGTAGTCAACACCCTTCTTCAGGGGATATCTATGAATAAATATGTAAAGTATTTAACATATATCGAAATAAACTTGTCATGCTGAAATTTATACATGTAAAACATTAGATGACTGACCTATACAGACCGGGAGGATATTAAAGCGATATATATGCATGCATCATAGACTTTGCAGTGTTGTACATGACAACCAGATTACAATAATGAAGGTGACTCTGAAGAAGCAAAAGTGCTCAAAAACAATAAAAGTACCAAACGTACCTGCACACCCTGTGCATAAGTTAAAAAAAGAGTAGGAGATTGAAAATCGAAAAAGTGTAGAAAGAAGAAGCCCCATTATCAAAAACAGTATCTACCTAGTTCCTGTCCAATGGCGGTGAATATCCGAAGCTGAGACAAAAAAACTTCCAACCGACCTGAAAACCCGAAGAAACATGTTCACTAAAAGTATAGCCAAAAAGATCACCAATGCGTGGATTGTATTGCTAATGTAAGGAAACTCACCCAACTTTCTAAAACGCCGCAAGTAACCGGGCTATGTAGATCAAAACGGGTGTCTAATCAATGAAATACTGCTAGAGCTATGAGAGGTAACTGTGGGTTAAAAAATGAATAGTATTCAATATTGAAAAATGATTACAGGGTAAACAATCTGAGAACTATCAAAAAACTTCCCATGAAAAAGCAGAATGGAATTTCACTTACGAAGTTCTCAACGTATCCGGCATGTCCCAACCCTCCTGCGGGGATAGTAGTAATGCTGAAAAAATGAAAAATTGTGCTCAATAAAATGTGCGTCCCTGCCATACCTCACATACACCGTGAAGCGATAACCCACGAAAAACTGAACTTACTAGTGAACGGTGCGTATTCCTCTGCTAACTCGTGATGAAGTCGTAAGCCTCGATTCTGTGTGATCCGCCAAAAACACACGTTTACGTGCTGGGTGCGTAAGTTATTGAAACAGAAGAAGGAAATCGAACTAACAGCTAAATGGCGGCCATATTGGAGGAACCCAATTCCTATGAGACGTGTCTGCCTAATCTAGTAAAAAAGTAAACTATGCTGAACACGCATCTGCCGTCAGTGGATTACAGCACGAAGTGATAATGAGAATAGACTCTCTCACAAACCGAAAATGAATTAGAAAATAAATAAAACCAATAATGAAAATAAACAAAGTAGAAGAAAAAGTGAAAAGGGTAAAGAAAGATAACCTATCATGTCACTTCAATACTAATAACACAAAAATACAAAAATACAAGAATGTGTCAGTAAAACACGAAAATACACTCGACCTTTATCCATTATAACCATGTTGTGAATGTGAAAACATTAAATTAAAATAGAACAACAATTGAAATATGACATGAGCAATGTTGCAAGCTCAAAATATTACATGCCTGCCAATGCTAGAATATCAGTCCACTTTAACAATGAAACACATCATGAGATATATATTGAAATGCAACGTAGTAATCAGTCTACATACATATCATAAGCAAATAAAACACTGATAATTGCGTGATCTGCCATGTAACAAGTATACATGTGAAATGTGATTCTATTCAATGTTGCATGGTCTCATCATAATTAAAACAATTGATTAGAATGTGCTGGCAAAAAAATGGAAACTACAATGTCACTCATTAAGCTGCAATTGTGTATGCTACATAAAATTGTCCAGATGAAAATGTCAGATGCACTATAAAACAACGATAAAAATTCCTGTGTGTCAACACTGTCACTTAATCAACAATCATGGTTCTTAACCAAGATCTGCCATGAGAGATACCTCTACAAGAAACATGCTAACTCCAGTTTATCATTCAGGCCCCTTGGGCTCATTGTATCAAGAAATTTGATCCAAAATGTCTCCCTCTGAGTGATGTATTTCGTCATATCTCGGTCACAGTATTCTCGCACTACCTCTAGCACACTGAATCTAAGTTGTGCTATGGTGTGATGTGTGTTAACCCAATGACTAGCTAAGGGAGAGCTCAATGTTTTAGTTCGAATCCTACTTTTGTGCTCGGTGATACGAGTACGCAAGGATCTCTCAGTTTTACCTACATAGTGCATGCCACAAGGGCACCGAATTACATAGATGACATTCTGTGTGTTACAATTAGCCGTGAACTGTAACCCAATCGGTTTACCTGTCCAAGGATGTTGAATAGTAGTGCCTATAATTACGTTATTACAATGAGAGCAATTTTGACATTTCAACATGCCCTTTTGTTGACATGCTTCTTGAGTGTTGTGCTTCTTCAATAATTCTCTGATATTCTTTGAACGTTTATAAGCAAAGATCAGCTGATCTTCTAAAAGTGGCATTTTCAGAACTGTGACTTAAAATTCAACTTTACCATTAAATCGAGTTTTAAATTACAATTCTTTAGACACCAAAATTGACATTTGTACTTGCTTCTAATTGAAGGTTATCACTTATTAAATATAATAGATAACCCAAAGTTATCCTATGGGAGAGGCAGGCCTTGGAGTAGTGAAAACCGAATTTGAGAGTTTTTCACCACCAGGACATGTAAAACATAAATCTACATGTCCAAATTTTGAACATAATGCACCCTGCCCTTTGGGCTGTTAAGAGCCTACCATAGGGTGACTTGTATGTACTAAAAAGTAAGCTTTAAGCCTCCAAAAGGTTTATTTTGCCAGGTCACAATGGTAGTTTAAAACTGCACACACAGACTACAATGGCAGAACTGAGACATATTTTGAAAGGCTACTTAAGTCGGTATCACAATAAGTGCTGAAGGCCCACTAATAGCATTTAATTTACAGGCCCTGGGTACATGTACACTTTACTAGGGGCTTACAAATAAATTAAATGTGCCAATTGGGTGTAAGCCCATTTTACCATGTTTAAAGGAGAGAGCACAAACACTTTAGCACTGATTAGCAGTGGTACGGTGCACAGAGTCCTAAAAGCCAACAAAAACAAGTTTAAAAAACAGGAGGGGTGAAGGCAAAACATTTGGGGGTGACCCTGCAGAGAATGTCAGGTTCAAAAGTAGTGTAGAGACAGTGAGACAGGAAGATGGAGGGGGTTCAGGATATGAAGAGAGGGAGCTGTGGAAGGTAAATAAGGGCATTGGAATAGGGTAGCAGTGGGTAGTTAGTAACAGAGACAGGGAGACAAAGTATCGTATGTTGCTTTGCCTACGTCATAGTACAGATATGAATTTGTCACACACAATCCATGCAGCATCTGGGAGTGGGCGAGAGGGCAAATGGAATGTTTGCTGGAAGTGAGATGGAAACTCCTGAAGGGATTTCAGAGACCAACTGCACAGTGATGACTTTATTTTTCACATGCCTCTTCTCATTCTGTCACCTTTGCTTTATCTCCCTCACCGTATGTACCTTCACACAATGAGCATTTACCATATTTGTGGCCTACTGCTTCTTGTCCTCCATGGAAACTGCATTCACGTTGTGGAACATCAAACTGTATAGCTGGTCTGACTACTGAATCACATATAGATCATGAGAATTCTTTCCTTAAGTTTTTTCTCCCTCTTCGTGCTCATGGATGGTATTTTTTCAATACTTACATAGGCCGGCAGTGTATGCCAGTAAGGAAGGAGCTATAGGTGCATGTTCATATTTCATTGCTATGTAAGTTATTTGGGTGATTCTGGTTGTACACCAGCTTATGGGCATTCTGCTGTGTAATATAAGTACAAATCATGCTCATCCACGCATGTCCACATTTGCAGCCATTGTAAATTTATAGAACAGTTTGAAGCCTTTGTAACAAACATAACTATGAGGTAATGTACTCCCAAGTCTATTTGATTATGATTTTCAAGTGATCGAGGAGTTCCATGGACATATAGAGGCACGCGGCCAATTGGGAGTATGGAATACCCTACAAAAACAGCCAAATCATGCATGGTTTTGTTCCCAGGCTAATCCAACGTGGCTGTCAATCCGAATAAATCTAATATTCAGAGCCTGATTTTGATGTGGATACAGAAAATATGAAGCAGGAACAGGTGCAAGCTCATTTTGCCTTTGAAATAATGGGGTAAGCGTAGGTGCAGCCTGTTTTGTAATCAGCAGCACCTCTGGGTTGCTAACAGCTTCTGCACAGCGGACACTACAGCCTCTATCATCATAAACCTACCTGTGCTGCCTCAAAAACTGTTTCATGGAGGACTGCTTCACTGCAAGGTGCCCTGTGCCACCGTCCTCACCCTTAGAGCCTAACAAGAGGCCTGAGAGGAACTCCTGCTCTAGGGTCACGCCATTCCTTCCCGGCCAAGCTGACCTATTGTAGTGAGACAGCTGCAAATACTAGCGCCGCATGAGCCCCAGCACCTTGCTTCCTCAGGGTTTCGCCGTTTGACTGCGATAGAAGTCTACAGACAAAGAATAGGGAAGTCTAGCACAACACCACCTGTACACACGCGCCGACTACTTCCCACTGCTTCTCCCTGCTGAGAGAAGTGTCTGTGGGAGGCCACTGCCAGCACCCTGATGCCACTCCTAATACAAAATAAATCTGCTCAAAAGATTATTGATAACATTTCTTATTGCTAGCGCATTCTGACAACAGAACTCACATACATTTAGAAAATAAAGTAAAGGACTTTATTACGTAATACTACCTTATTCTTTACTATAACAGTAATAAAATCAGTGAATGGTGATGGAGCAGGATTTTTCATAAAATGAAACCTGCTCAGATTGAAACTCCCAGTAACATTTTCTAATTTTTCTAACAGTGTGCAGTGAAAAACACGTGGTTTTAAAAACCAACATGAGGGAAAATAATACTGCGCAAGCGCGTATTAAAGCACTGAACTAGGCCACAAATGCTTGACTAATGAAAATAAAGAGACTAATGCTGCTTTTGTGCACATTATTAACGGTTGCTAGGACAAATAATAATATGGGTTGCGCATGGTTAGATGCAGCATTGGGAGGGTGCGTAAAGAAAGGCATTAGAAAATGAGTAATAATGCTTGTTTTATTCTCCGTAGAAGCATGGGTTAAGGAGAATGATTTTTACAAAATAATCTGAAAAAGCAAAGAGAACGTGGAGGGAAGGCAAAGGCGAGCAACCTTCGAATTTATGTGTGCCTGCCAAAAGTTAAACGTGGAGACGAAAAACAATCAGCAAGTGAGGAACGTTTCCTCTGGAAGCGCACGAGTGGCACAAGAAGTAACAGATTTCGAAACATTAGCGGAGAGAAGGAAGCTGAAGCCTGATATTTGTATACTTGTATTTCCTGGGAAGATTCTGTCATGAAGTTGAAAAAAACAAAACAATAGAACATTGAGTGAGATGGACATGTCGAGTGTGGTGTGACAGTACACCCCCTTCCTTAACTAATCAAATGTAGAATAGCTCCTTATTTTGAAACAAGAGTGGGTTGGACATTTGGGTTTTAGGGTATAATTGAGGTGCCCGGTGGGAGGGGTGGGCTGGAGGCGTTTAGGCTGATCCTTGGGAGATCGTCGCTGTCGTTGGTTTGCTGTAGAGACCTACCTGTTTTCTTACTGTTCCTGATTCCTGACTTAATCTTTGCCCTTTCAAATCTTCTTGAGGGGCCTTGCTGCTCTCGTGGCCAGAGAGTAGATTTCCTGTTTCCTACTGGGTTAGTATAGACAGAAACCTGAATTTGCATAATTATTTGCAAATGTATTTTGTTTCTGAAACTCTTCGCCTTTCCACTCCTTCAATGCACTGTCAATATGATGTGAATTTTGTCATTTTCTTGCCTAATAATTTACTCAGTGATATTTCATGATTTGTACTGTGTATTGGTACTGGATGAGCTTTTATTTCACATTATTTAAACATTATAAATATACACATTGAGTCCGTCTTTATTTAGAGTGAGTTTATAGATTATTGCCTATAACTAATCAACTATAAAAAGATGTCATCACCACATTATTTTTTTATGAGAAATGCAGGTTCTGTTGGAGATTGGTAAGTTAGGAACGAACATTGCATTCCACTGAACCCAGCGAGAAGGGACTTGTTGGGTAACGTAATTGGGCCTTGTTTATTTGTAAGTTTATTGATCCCTGATCGCTGGATCATTGGCATGTGCTTGCATAAATTTCAACAATATTGTTTAACATATACATGCATTAATGTTTGTAGTACGCTCCACTTTGCTTCTTTGTTAATCCCTATTTTTGTGGGATTTCTGCACGTTTTAAGGAATACGTTTGTGCAATGTGGAAATCGTTAATGGTTTAGAGCTTACCAAAAGATCTATCTTTTTAACTTCCCTGGTTCATGGTAATTTGGATCCAATAGAAATCGAGGTTATGGCTAAGTGATGCCTAATTTCATGACTCATATCTTTAGTGACAGTTATAAATGAATTCAGTAATTGAAACAACTATTTGAGCAAGCCAGGCTGAGCCCTGTGAGAGGCAGTGTCCTCTGCAAGGTCGTTGTGTTCAATGACAGCTTCTTCTTTGAGAGGTACTGTGTGTGTGTTTCACAATAAAGTAGGTCAGTCTCTGCCTTCCGTATATAGTTCCAATTATGTGGTTTGAAGAATGACCTTGCATATTCAGACGTTTCAATGAAGGAATCCTTTAGAATGTGTGCGACGTTTTCCTACTTCACCAGTACTTTCAGTGGATGGGATAAACTATCTACACAATATGTCAACAATAAAAACAGTCACAAGCCATATATATAAATGACTTAAGAAACCCTATCTCTGTGCATATATTAATGCCACTGCCTGGAAAGTGTTGCATCTGCTGGAGGAAAATGTCGTCCTTCGTGGAAAATGACAGCCTTCATTGTAATACAGTTTAATATTGAACATCAAAAAGGGGGGTTCTTCCATTTGGCTCTTGTTACGTTGTTTGCTCACTTAAGCTGGCCTGTGTCACCCCTGGCGACCTCTGCGCATGACTGTCTCTTAAGAAGCTCCAGGTTGACTTGGATTACCCTTGCTCTGACTTAGCAATGGTATGACATGCTGGGTCAAAAAAAGCTATTGGGCGAATCTCACTGCTTTGGCACAGCTGCTGTTATAACAAATAGTCCAGACGAGGCCAGATTGAAACCACTGGAAAAATATATCATTCTAGCCTGGAATGTGAAGGCCCGGTATACGGTGTTGACAAACTTGCCACGCAGGGAGTACTCTTTTGCTTTGCTACAGAAAACACATCTCAAACACATGGTGTGGAGGGGACTAAACTCTTGAAGTGATAGAAAGTGCAACAATATTTCACCACCTACTCAATTACCTCATCGCCGCCTACTTTCCTGGGATGCTGATGAGGCTGAAGCTAGGGGTCCTGTTCCAGAAAACGGCTGTTAAAGTTGACAAGGATATTTACATAGTATTAGAAGTATTATTGGATAATCAACTCCTTGCTTTGGTGTGTGTGAATGGCCATAACGCCCTTTTGACTGTCTTTTTCCAAATGCCAGCAGGAAAATTGTTCTAATGAAAAAGGCAGTCAAAACGACGTTAAGGCCATTCACACACACCAAAGCAAGGAGTTGATTATCCAATATTATACTGGCACAACTCGGTGAGGTACAGACTTCAAAAGCTTCACTTTCCCATCCCTTGACAGAACCTTACCTCCTCTATCAATCATAGCTTGTGGGAAGCGCCAATCCAGTTTGGAGACTAACTCGCTCATTGGGGTTTATGGGACATTTGGCAAGATTTCACAGCTGGAACATAAATATTAAATGCTTAAAACAGGCTCAGGGAGACCTCTCAAGTGTATCCCGCTATTGAAACTACAGGTCTCAGCTTTGCATGACCCTGCCTTTTGGGAAACCATTAAGGAAGGACATGACTTTGAAGAAATGTGAGCCTTTTATTACCACTATTGTATATTTTACCCAAAAAAACAATTGATTGCCACTTAAAAAAGGGAGAATTCACCAGAGGTCTTAATATGGCAGGGTGCTAATACATAATATTATTATATGTCGTGGGTGGTCTGCCATACATAAAAAACAGCATATGTCTACGGCCTAATACTGGAAAGGACAGACAATTTTCGTCTTCTCTCAGTGCTGCAGGTAAACTGCGGTAAGCTGTGTCTATTCCTCTTGAGAAGGGTAATGGAGGTTAAAATGGACCACCATCTTATCACATTTGTGATATCTAGTATTTCCCCTTCCAAAAACTCACAGAAAAGAAATCATCTGGCCAGAAATTGGAACCGTGCCAACATCAGTGATTTCTGTTCACTATTAACTGCCACTGCCCCTACGGCACAGGAGACTCTTGATATTCAGGCTAAAAATATCGAGACGTGGCTTGAATCTGCCAGCGATCATTTTGCCCCTCTCAAGAAAATCAGGATTATGCGACCACAGGATGCCCAACGTTGGTTTTCCAATGACTTAAAACTAAAAAAAACTGGCCTTAAGTCAAGCTGAACGCCGGTGGAGACAGGACTATTCCCTGGACAAAAAAGCTCTCTATGTAACACAACTTAAAGAATATAAAAAAGCCATTCTCCAGACCAAGGTAGAATACTTCTCCTTAAAAATCATAAATTCGGCTAATAAGTCTAAAGATATCTTTTCTATAGTGGACGAACTCAGCAACCCGGACAGAGTCACTGTGAAACCTGTTCCCTCGCAAGCTTTATGTGATTCTCTCAATTCTTATTTTATTGAGAAAATCGCTACAATTAAGGCTAGTATTTCCCCTCCCATGTCACCACTGTCAACTCCAGATTTTTGTAAAAATCCATTTTTATTAGATCAAATCCCCCCAATCTCAGAGGATTTTTTTTTTGCTCTACTTAAAAGAGTCAGCTCGGGTTCCCCCACTTATTGCTGCCCGCCTCATATTCTACGTGAAGCTTTCCTTACCTCTCCGGATCCTCCCCTTTTATTTCTGAACAATTCCCTTAAATTGGGTATCGTCCCCAGTACTTTCAAAATTGCTGAGATCGTTCCCATCTTGAAGAAACCTAACTCGGATCCCCTGGTCCTCAGCAATTACCGCCCCATTTCTCTTTTGCCTTATTTAGGTAAGATTTTAGAAGCTCACGTCACAGATTGCCTTTGCTCTTTTATTGAACAATCTCACTTTCTTGACTCTCGCCAGGCAGGATTTAGACCTGCCCATTCCACCGAGTCAGTCATTCTTGAAGTCATGGATGAGCTCAGAGGGGGAGCTGATAAGGGCCTCACCCAGGCTCTGGTACTCCTGCATCTATCGGCTGCGTTTGACACGGTCGATCATGGTCTCCTGATCGACCGTGTCGGCAACGCCGGGATCCAGGGCCTGGCGCTGAAGTGGATCTCTTCCTACCTCAGCGATCGATTCCAAGCAGTTTGCCTCGCTAGTTTATCTTCTCATAAAAAGAAATTAACTTGTGGGGTTCCCCAAGGGTCTTCCCTTTTGCCCCTTTTGTTTAACTTGTACCTTTTACCTTTGATCCGGTCCTTACGTGGAACGATGGTCGAAACTTTCAACTATGCTGACGACTTACAGCTAGTGTTCGACATCAATTCTTCCACTTCCTCAGTGTTCAATTTCCAATCCACCTTGAGTTTTATCAGTGCTTGGATGAATGATAATCACTTGAAATTAAATCCTGATAAAACTGAGCTTATTCTTACAGGTGGAATTGCAAATCCGTGGAATTCTAACTTTTGGCCTTCTATGCTGGGCAGCCCTCCACTTCCAGGAAGCTCTGTTAAGAGCTTGGGGGTACTGATTAGTAGTGACTTATCGATGAAGGCCCAGATCAGCTCAGTGGTCTCCACCTGCTTTTACCATCTACGTAGAATCCGTAAGATTAGCAGATTCTTGACCACTGAGGCCTTGACTCTGGTCGTCTTAGCATTAGTAATTTCACGCATTGACTATGCAAACTCATTATATGCCGGTATTCCGGCTTACCAACTGCATCGTTTACAGTTGGTGCAAAATCATTCGGCAAGGCTGATTGCCCGCCAGCCTATACGACATCATGTTAAACCTCTAATGAAGAGTCTTCACTGGCTTCCGGTTGCCAAACGCTGCGCCTTCAAGCTGGGATGCACCATTTTTAAAGCCTTAGCAGGGAACAGCCCAGATTTGATTTCCTCGAGGATTCAACCCTACATCCCTTCTAGGAATCTACGCTCCTCCAATTTAAATCTGTTGATCACCCCCTCATTTAAACGCAAAAAACATGGGGGGCTCAGATTTGCGGTCTTGGCTCCGCAATTTTGGAACTCACTTCCTGTGGAAGTGAGGCTGGCAACCCCCTATGCGCAGTTTAGGAAATTGCTAAAGACTTTCTTATTTTCTCAGTCATATCAGTAAAGTCAACTGTGTTGTTAATGCCGCTTCCTCTATTGTTCTCAGCGCCATGAAACCGCTTGGTGTACGTGCGCTTTATAAGCATTTTTAACATAACATAACAGTCGCAAGACCTAGTCTGGAGGGAGAAGATGGCGGCCTGCTGAAGAGCCCGGTCGGGAGCTCGGAGCTCCCCAGGCATAAGGACCACGATAACCTCTGCGAAATGGTCACGAATGGACCCTGAAGTAAACACTCCACATACAGCGCAACAAGAAAAATTAAATGAGGCAGAAGCACCTACCAGGGACAGGGCGAGGCGAAAGGGGCATCGATCTTGAGCAGGCGGGACGAGGAGGCTGTGAGACACGGCGCCATTCTGATGGCCCGCCCGGGGGTGGGCGAAAGCAGCAGCGGCCTGCCGCAGCAACCTGAGGACTGCCACGAGGAATTCCTTCTGGGGGAGAATCACGGCTGCAGGTGCTTTCGACAGACAAGCGCTGACTCGTATTGAACCCAGGAAAAGCAGCGCAGAGACCAATGTAGCAGCAGGGGAGCATTGGAATGACCGCATGAAGAGGGTAAGTGGAGTCGAGGAGGCACATCTCAATTAGAACCTCTCCAGGGCACAGTCGGTGTTAATAAGGACAACAGAGGGGGAGAGAAATTGAAAATAAATGGCTCCACCAAAGCAACGGAGCCAGCCTGGGCACCCAACAAGGGAAATAGTTACTGCCTGAGAAACAGGCACCTTGTAATCGACATCTTGCACGATCCAACTAAAGAGGGAAGTAGTGTAGCCCCTGTGAATACCAGGAAAAAAGGAAAAACACACACTGTAGGACAGTCGCTAGCCCCTCTATCCAGAACACGAAAAAACAAGTCAGGGGGATCAGGACCTAAAATAAAAATCACCCCATCTCCAAGGTCCTTTTTTAACGTACAAGAAAAACAAGGCACCCTGAATCCTATACGTTTAGAACAGAAGGCAAGCCTAAAAAGTACAAGAAAGGGGGAGGAAATCACAGGGGATATGGACAGCAACAGGTTTGAAGCCCTAATGACGGATGGGACTGGTGAGGGGGAAGTATGTGCAAAAAGCCAAACACCAACCATAAGCAGCCCACAGCAAGAAGAGCAAAGTCTTCAGGGCTCACAAAAAAACACGGAAAAGCTAATGGAAGCCATGATATTGGAAATGAGGGCAAACTTTGCTACCTCCGAAAAAAACCAAATAAGAATACAAGGGACCTGTGAAGCTCTGGATACCAAAATAAATGCATTAATGGAGCGAGTAACCACAGTAGAAACCACAGTAGATGTCCTAAGTAAGGAGGTAGAAGCAAATCAGAAAGAAATTAAACTGTTAAAGACAAGCGAAGGAGACCTCAGGGAGAAAATAGAATCCTTCAAAAACCAAGCTAGGAGGAATAACCTAAGAGTCCAGAATGTCCCTGACGGACTGGAAGGAGACGAGATCAAAAAATTCATGATCACACTACTGGAAGAAAGTTTCCCCTGGCTAAAATCAGTTGCTTTATCCGAGGACATACAAAGGATACATCGTGATCCATTCGGAAGAGGGAAAGTGGGGAAGAACCCGAGGAAAATACTGATAAATTTCAAAACCTATGTCCTCAAAGAAAAAATCCTGAGCGAAGCCCTTAAGGCTGGTACCTACACTAAGTACAATTGGACATTCAGAAGCCGGTCAGACATTTCCAAGGCGACGCAAGATAGGCAGTGGGAACTAGGCCAGCAGATGCAGCAATTAAGGTCTCTCGGAGCAACCGTTCAGATGCGCTTCCCTGCGTCGCTAAGAATCATGTGGAAGAATAAAATGTATAATATAAGAGAACCTAAGGAGGTGGAGTGCTTCATCGAACAAATGAAATCATAACAAAGTGATACAGTTAAAGCCTGAGGAGCAAAGAGTTCAAAAGGGCAGGAAACCCCGCCCAAAGAAGATAAAAGGGAGGCTTCTCCCGGGAGGGGGGAGGAGAGGAAGAGGAAGATGTAGTTCCCCCCCCAAAAAACACAAAAAAATGTGCACGGGGGGGAGCATATAGGAGAAAAAAACAAAAAATAAGAGTCCGAGTAGTGCAAAACTATGGAGATGGAGACCCCAGGAGCGACAGGGAATATCGAGGTCCATGACAAAAATAGAAAGGGAAAAAAATAAACCCAATGCTGGTTAATATCCTCTCATGAAATGTTAACGGCCTTAGAATTAAGAGCGGTAGACAAAAAATTATGGAATATCTGGAAACAATAGACAGTGAAATAATAATATTACAGGAAACCCATCTCTTAAAGGATGAATGTGTCGACATTACTAAAAATCAAAAATGGGTGGACTCATATGTGTGCACAAATTAAGACTGCTGCATTAGGGGAGTGGCGATCCTTTTCAGAAAATCACTTAAAGTGAGAATAGACTTGGACTCGAAAGGGAGATGGGCAATAGCAAAAGTCAGAATCTGTAATAAGCTGTATATAATAGTGGGTTATTATGGCCCCAATATGGACGACCCCGTTCCACTACAAAAGGTCTACTCACAGCTTCTGGAAGCCTCGGCCCCTATAATCATGGGGGGGAACTTCAATACAATTATAAACCCTAGAGAGGACCAACTTCCAACCAGAAAGACCTCTAATTTACCAAAAATGAGGGAGTGGATCAGACTTTATATTAAGGACTGGGGACTAACTGATATCTGGAAGGAGAAGGGAGATAAGTCCCACTGTTACCCTTTTCAAAATAAAAAACTCGGACATGCCTCCAGAATAGATTTTTTCTTGATAGACAGAAGCTTGATAAAGAATACACAAAAGGTGGAGCATCTACCAGCACACTTGTCTGACCATTCTGCAGTATTATTACAAGTCCAATTAGGTTCCGTCTCAGCTCCCATACGATGGACAGTAGATCGTACCATACTCTCTGATCCTCAAAGCATAGAGGCACTCACAAAAGAGACGGAGCAATTCTTTTTAATGAATAGGGAGAGTACCTCCAGACAATTAGTATGGGACACATATAAAGCGGTCATCAGAGGGAAAATATTAAGCCTTGCGGCATATAAACACAAAAGTATAAAGAATAAAATTGGACAACTGGAAGAAGAAATAAAAATTTTAGAAACAGAAATAGGGAAAAGGGTGAACCCACAAGAGGCAGCTAGGTTTGAAGAGGAAAAGAAAGCAAAGAAAGCAGCCCTATCAGATACACTAGAGGCCATAGTAAAATGTAAATGGGAGGCAAGCAGATTGTCCCACTATGAATATGGGTAGGGCTGCGGTAAGTTGCTTGCCTGGAAACTAAAAACCGATCAAACCAGGAATAAGATAACAAGTATCCAGGTCGAGAATCAGCCTACACCTAGTTCAGAAGACTCCATGATCGAGAAAGCCTTTAGGAATTTCTATGAAAATCTTTAGACCGAGGACACTGCCTCAACAATGGAACAAGTTAACAATTATCTAGAGAAGATAGCCCTCCCAACATTGTCACAGGAACAAAGAGAGGATCTGAATGGAGAAATCACAATAGAGGAGGTGGCGGAAACAATCAGGGGTTTAAAAAAGGGGAAAGCCGCAGGCCCCGACGCACTTCCAAATTAGATATATACCACAGTAAGAGAAGTCTTGATCCCCCCTCTGACGGAGCTTTTAAATGACACTTTCTTAGCAAAAAGGGACCTTCCAGACTCATGGAATGAACCGATTATTAGTATATTGCTGAAACCCGGGAAAAACCCAGAGAAATCTGACTCATACAGGCCCATATCACTCCTAAATAGTGATTATAAGATCTACACACAAACCATGGCCAAAAGTTTGAGAAGGGTAGCAGGGTATTTAATACATACAAACCAGAAAGGCTTCATCAGAGGGAGACAAATCCAGGAGCTAACTCACGAGCTGATTGGCGCGATAGATGTAGCAACACATGAGAACCTCCCCCTTTCAGTTATCACCTTCGATGCAGCTAAAGCATTCAACAGAGTTAGCTGGCCATTTCTGAATGCAGTACTAGGAAAATATAACCTAGGGGAAACCTTCCAGGAAGCCATAAAATTAATATATAAAAACCCTACTGCCAGGGTCCTAGTTAATGGTGGCCTAACTGAGAAGATAATTATCAAGAGAGGCACCAGGCAGGGATGTCCTCTGTCTCCCCTGCTTTTTGATCTATATATCGAACCGGTGGCGAGCAAGTTTACGATCAACCTTGAGATAGTCCCCTTTTATTACCAAGGGTGGGAGAAAAAAGTGGCCCTATAAGCAGACAATTTAATGATATTTACCAATAACTTGACAGGGTCACTCCCGGCAATAAAGGACACTCTTGATCAGTTTGAGGAGGTCTCCGGCTATCTGGTCAATCAATCAAAGTCTGAAATCATGGAATTGAATAGTCAAAGCAATAACCCACTAGTGAAAGAAAAAATATGGTATTTGGGCGTGGAACTAGTAAATGACATTCATAAAATAGCTCATATAAATTTTAACTGAGTTTTAGGAGAGTGCAGGAAACTCCTTAAGGTATGGGGGGCCTCCCTTTGACCTTTATGGTGCGATCAAATATAGTAAAGATGACAATTCTCACCAAATTTTCATATATTTTTAGCTCCATACCATTGGAATTTAAAAAGGAGTGGATAAAAAAACTACAAGGGGAATCATGCAGTTTTATATGGGCCGCAAAGGGGACGAGGATAGCCTGGAGGAAACTTAGAAGAAAAAAGGAGCAAGGGGGGATAGCAAGCCCTGATATTCTAGAATATTGTAGGGCATTCCAATTTAAGAACATAAGGACACTGCTTAATGAATACAAGACTTACCCTGCTTATTTACAAGCAATGGTTAATGTAGAAGATAGTCATTTTTGTATAAATTTGGACATCCAAAGTACTTTAAAAGGTAAAGCTGAAAATTCTCTGGTCAGCTGCCAGATTATAGTATCAGATAAGAAGATCCTTGAAAATACCTTATTACAGTGAATTTGCTCCGATATGGGAATCCACTGGAACTCCAGAATGCCTGAAGGACAGGCTAGCCATCCCGCTGGTGAAAGGAGGCATAACCAAATGGGGTCACCTTATAGAGGAAAACACCATAATTGACTGGGACCAACTCACAATCAAAACCAACGGTACTTTATCAAAGTTTAAGTATTACCAATTACTGAGCTGGGCTAAGAGTCTCGGGGAAAACAAAACAGGAACTAAAGAAATCGAGAAGAAATTTCAGGGGGGTGATAACAAAAAAAGAAGTTTCATGCTGGTACTGGGCCCTTATATTAGCCGGAGAAGAGTAATTTACATTGCCCATCACGATTTGGGGGAAAGAGCTGCAGACGCTGGATGTGCAAAACAGATGGCAAGTATCTATGGCTACATGTTGGCGTATTGTAAAATCTGCCTCTCTGAGAAAAAACCATTTGTTTACTATACATAGAGCATACTGGTCAACGAAGAGGTTGTCGAAATTGAATAAACAGAAGGTGAAAAGCTGCCCAAAATGTGGAGAAGAGAGGGTGGACTAGGTGCACATATTTCGGCAGTGCCCTCAGCTCGAACAATTCTGGAATGATGTTGGTAAGGTTTTCATGAATCTGCTGGGCCAACCAATAGAGGTAAGCACAGATCTCGTTATTTTTGGGGTCGGTCTCTATGTTGAAGGCTATCCCAAATTAAGTAAAAAACAAGAAAACCTCCTCTTTCTATTAATTATTTTGGCTAGAAGGGAAATTTGCATTAAATGGATAATGCCTATTCCCCCAACACAGGGGGAATGGTTGGCTTCGGTTCAGAGGGTTAATAATCATGATCGAAGCGGGAGGCAAAGTAAGAGGTACAACTTCTGGGAAATTTTGGAACAAAGATAAGCAGAATTTGAGAAATGCAGATTGGTTTATTGAAGTCCAATGATAATGCAATAGCAATAACCAACAAGCAAAGGGCTGGTACAAGTAGCCATAATGGCTAGCTCCCCCACACAAGTGGTAAAAATTGGAAGTGGAAACAAGGGGGCCCTGCCGGTCGGATAAGAAAGACCTCCTCCCCCCCCACTCGTTCCCTTAAGGGGCTGACACAAGTCGGAACAGAAAAGTAAAGGGCCTCTGATACCTCCTACTCCAATATATTGCACAATGAGGTTTAAAAAATAAAATAAAAAAAAGACCTAGTCTGGGGGACCCTTAATGCATTCAAGTACCAAGGAAGGTGGGATTATCGCTCCAATGAAGATCGAGGCCCAGATTTACTAACACTTCACATCAGGTTTGCATTACTTTTGTAACACACACCCAAAGCGAAGTGTTAAGGTGGGATTTACTTTCCAACGCAAATCTGAATTTGCTTTCAATAGTATCCCAAAGTAATGCAAAGCTGTGCAATACACTGCCTTGCATTACTTTGCATCAAGGGGGCTTTCCTTGGGTGGGTCACAGGAGTCCCCTGCAACCACCCAGGGGTTTTGAGGCAAATTTATGTCTACAAAGAATAGTAGACAGGGATTTGTGCCAAAACCCGACACCTCCTCAAGGCAATGGCAATGAGGAGAAAGGTTTTCATTTCTCCTTGTTTTTCCGACCTTCCATTTGGCCTGCATTATACAGCACACATACAAAGTGGGAAAAGCCTAAAAGTATAGTTTCTTTAGTGAAAGGGATGCCTTCTAGTACAAAACCTATGCTTTAGAGGACACAGACACCCTTGCACTATGGCACAAGGGTGTGTATTGGTGCGAGGCTGACAAAAGTGCATCAGCACAAGGAGAGAGGACAACAATGCCACATTTTAGCTGATATGGCTCTGTTCCACTCTCTCCTTTTCACACAATGCAGCACAGCAACTTCAGTTGCTGCACTGCGTTGCATGACTTCTTGGTATATCCGGCCCCTGGTTTCCAGGAACCTGCATTGGGCATTGGGGGGCTTTGCAGGTTAGTAGCCCCCTGGAAAGTGCTTTCCCTGTACATGATGGGCCAGTATCTCGGGTAAAGATGGTAATGTTTCCATTCTGGATTTACAATTCTTCTGAACATTCCAATGGTACTCATCTAAATGCTCTTCGAGGACTTGTACACTGTGCTGGAATTTGTCTGGAGTGAAGACAGTAGGAGAGTAGCAATCGGCAAGCTCCAGGTGCAGATATTGAAGGTGGAGTGAGATCTTGTCCAAGATATTTAATAATTTTTTTAGCTACTCGACCATGGTATGTTGCAAGAGGCATGATTAAGGAATGCACATTAGAGATGGAGCTCCTAAAACATGACATATGGCCGTGATTCTTGCCAGAAGCACTTCTGGTGTGCACTCCACCCCAGTCACCACTCTCTGTATTAGTGGGAGTAGCACTTCATTACTGGATAAGGTACATAAGGAAAACTGGAGCCACTATGGCCTGTCTTCTTGGGATTACCATATGGTCTCTACCCATATTCACTAATGTGGGCAATTTGTCTATAGGAATTTAAGTTGTGACGTTTAGAATTGCAGATGTGGAGACTTGTATTAGTCAGGAACCTAAAAATATTTGAGAAATTTACAGCAACGTACAATATTCTTGACTTGTAGTCTATCCACCGTCTTGGCATGACTGACATGGGGGTAAGGGACACAGGTACCTGATAGTCACAGAGATGTATGACTCTGAGGACCATTAGGACAGGTGCAACAATTCTGTGCAGGCTCAGTATAGAGATAAGCAAAACTTTACAGATGACAAATGGGTAAAAAGAAGTGAATCACACTGTAGTGGTGTCATGTGGTTTGTGAATGAAACTAATATCATGTAATTAATTACACTGCACATATTAAATATCATCCCTCAAATGCAAAATGTATGACACCCAAAAATAATATTGTCCCTTAGTTAGGGATGATGAGGCTGACCTTGTCCATATGGTGTAAAAATCCCTTGTCATTTAAGTACATATGGGGAAGGGGAAATGTTGAAATTGTGGCCTTGTGGAAAGATGAAATCCACTCCTACCTGAGACCTGCTTATTCATTCTTTACAGTTGTGAAGGTAAAGAAAGAATGCTGGTTTGTGGACCTGTGCCTCTTGTTGACAAGATGCAAGAGAGTTATGAACTGGAAGTCATATGGCACTCCCACAATAACTTGCTTGAGGGGTGATGTCGTTATGCGGACTACAGCAGAATGCACAGCCCTAGAGTACTGGTTACCTGTGACGAGGGGACTGACCTAGTGTCAAATTTTGATGCTTGGTTGGTTAAATTCGCCACAGATTCAAAATGTATGACCCCGTGAACATGTGGGCATTAGAGTGCAAGATGGATAAGTGTCTGAAATGTTGTACTTGTGGGCTTTGGCCGACTGTTTTCAGCAAATACCCTAAATTTAAACTGGAGTTATAATTAGAGACCTTCAGGACTGCGGAATACAGCAATGAACATGTCGCATTGCCTCTAACGAGACACAACACACGGAAGACATAGGCTCATAGTTTCATACCTGTAACAGATAATTTCAGTAAGCAAATAAGAAAATCCAAGCAAATGTTAAATGTCTAGTCTATATGATTGTATCAACTGGTTGATAGCATTGTCCTTCGGATCTGTGAATCAATGTAGCCATATGTCTTCGATTTTGTCTTTCTTCTTTTTTTGTATATATTTTGTAAAGATGTGATATTTCTACCTCGTATAACAAAACAATGGGAGAGCAAGGGAAAAATGGGGTGCGTCCGTATCCCCGGTATAATGATATGTTAAACAAAGAAGGACGAACCCTCTGTGTGGATGTGGTACAATCACTAATTACGTTGGTACATGGACCAACTAGGTTAATTTAAAAGACCCCTCACACACCAACCTAGTTGGTGTCATGCTTCATCATTGGGGTCCCAACCGGGTGGCCGAATGCCGCCCGGTTGTGCTACTAACGCCTGGTTACAGCGGAGCTGGTTGGTGTATATGTGAGATGTGATGTGAATTAAAAATATCTCTGAGAATCCTTGCCTGTGAACTTTATTAGTGGCGGCTCAGGATATGGTTAAAAATAAGTGTGGTGCAACTAGAATCGGAGATTGTTATCCCTAGTTGACTATGTGTATGGTCTACATGTTTCAGCCCGCAATGGGAATTACGTGGGGCTTTCTTCAGGACCGTGTGGTGAAAAGGTGAGTGGCAAAGTGAATAGTGCCACGTGAAAGAGTAAAAGTACCTACACACGCGCCAAGGTGTGTGGACTAAGTGTCTACGTACTTACGGACACTGAAAAAACCTGTGGGAGGAAGGAGACAGCACAAAACATATATATGCATTATTATTAAGCAACATAAAATGCAATCTTACGTCGGTACTATGGGCTAGTACAAAGACCGACCCTGTGATTGTACGCATTGTCTAAACGCCGTGGGACATGCTGCATGCGAAAAGTGACAAGCAGCCTATATTGATCGTCCCAGTCTTATAAATGCTATGAAGCTGAAGAGCTTCCAGTGAGATCCAAATAGCTAGGTTTGCTCAGGGTGGTGAACTAAGCATAGTTTGTCGTAAGTCAGCACCCTAGAACTACGGATGATCAGGGGCCACCGTGAGTGGTGGTCATGTGGGGCACTGTGCAGAAAATATCTACAGTGGCGGTAGTGCCTATCAAGAGCGTGGGCACATGTGATCATGCGGCGCGTACAGCGGAAGCGTTTGGCACTAGTAATCACGCGGCGCGCTGAAGCTATATTAAAAACAATTAAAGAGGGAGCGCTTCTGCTAGCAACGCTGTATATTGAAGCATAATTACACTATGTGTGAAATTGGGCAGCCGATCGGGACTCGGGAGGGTCACATCCGATGACCGAATCTGGGGAAAAGCAAAATTTGGGATGAGCACGGAAACACAAGCGTGCTCAAATCCTGCTGTGGAAAAAGAAGAAGTTACGCAACCTTACTTGGTATCGGGGTGGAACCTGTCTAAGAACCTAGTGTGGTATCCCGTCATCCCGGCTGGTGTGTAGCCCGGGAAGGAGAATGCTATTTAAGCTCGTGACCTCTCTGGAGTACGTGCCAGTATGCTCGTGGAGGAAACACGCTGCCGTGCGCAGTCAGTCGGCTGCATCTGGGAGCCCTGAATGAGGCGGAAGGGTGCGCATGCGCTATGGTTCTGAAGGTGAATGGGAAAGGGGCGGCCATATTGGAACGGTCCGGTATGGAACTGTGCTGCTTGAACTAGAAGCAGAATGGCCAGGGTACTTTAAACTAAGGGTCTCTAGGAAAGAAGAGCCCGGAGTGGGGAAACGTACACTAGAGGCAATGCAAAGAAAGAAAGGCAAAGAGGGGGATGAAGATGCACGGCAAGGTGTGCCGGGGCCCAAAGTGAGGGCATTAAAATGAAATTAAAGTCATAGGTGGATAGAAGCTGTTCTGTGGCGGTGCCATCTCTGTAAGAGCTCCAGCTATAGGAGGGTGCTCAATGAAAAGTGAGCAGTGATGTAATGAAACGGAGTTTATGTTCTCCTGAGACTGTTCCAAGGAATGTTGTCGTTGAGGCCAATTTTGTCACTGGACAGGCGATAAATCCATCTTTGCTCCTTCTCAAGGAGACGACTCTGGATATTAGGTAGACTGGGGTCCAGTGCTTCTATAATGACCCAGCGCATGTCATTGGTCGTATGGCCCACTTCAATGAAGTGGTTTGTCATGCGGGTTGTGTTTCTCTTACAGCGTATGGTGCTGCGATGTTCGCAGATCCTTTTCTTGATCTTGCGATTAGTCATGCCAATATAGATGAGATTGCAGGGGCAGGTGATGCGGTAGATCACGTGTTCTGTGTTACAGTTCGTATGTTGTCTCAATTGCCAAGTTTTCCCTGGTTCCAAACTGAGGCTTTTGGTGGTTTCAGTGATGTGACACACTGCAGTTACCACAGGGAAAGTGGCCCACCATGCCCGGGAGCCCCCAGGCATTGAGGACAGTGTGAACTGGCCTCTGTTGTGATTGTGGTCGGGTGGAGACTATAGCGTCTTTGATTGACCGGGCTCTCTTGTTGGAAAAGAGAGGAAGTTCCCAATCAAAATTGCCTGTCTGCAGTAATTTCCAGTTTTTGCGAATGATTTGTGAAACTTTATGGGAGACGGCATTGTATGTGGTCACACATGTGAGTGGCGACTGTGTCGATTCTCGTGCTGATGTTTCAATCAGTCCCTCACGGTTCTGATTCCTGGCCCTTTTGTTGGCTTTATCTGTAATCCATTTGGGGTAGCCCCGCTGTTGTAGTTTGTCATTTAGATCTCTGGCTTGGGCTTTATAGTCTCTTATTTCACTGCAGTTTCTACGGAGCCGGAGATACTGGCCATAGGGGAGATTCTCCCGCAGTGATCTGGGATGGAAGCTTGTGAAGTGTAGGAGGGAATTGCGGGCAGTGGTTTTGAAATGGGTTTTGCTCTTCAGTCCTCCTCCTTCTGCTTCAATGTCCAAGTCAAGGAATGTAGTCTTGTATCTGTCAAAGCTGTGTGTGAAACGGAGATTGGGATCACATGAGTTAAGCCATTCGCAGAATGTTGTGAGTGAGACACTATCACCTTCCCAGATCAGTAAGATATCGTCGATGTAACGTTTGTAAAATCTGATCTGGGAAAAACGTGACTGGTTGTTGTTAAGTAGATGTTTGGTCTCGAAGTCATAGACATAGTCATAGTCTTACAGAGATGGCACCGCCACAGAACAGCTTCTATCCACTTATGACTTTAATTTCATTTTAATGCCCTCACTTTGGGCCCCCGGCACACCTTGCCGTGCATCTTCAACCCCCTCTTTGCCTTCTTTCTTTGCATTGCCTCTAGTGTACGTTTCCCCACTCCGGGCTCTTCTTTCCTAGAGACCCTTAGTTTAAAGTACCCTGGCCATTCTGCTTCTAGTTCAAGCAGCACAGTTCCATACCCGACCGTTCCAATATGGCCGCCCCTTTCCCATTCACCTTCAGAACCATAGCGCATGCGCACCCTTCCGCCTCATTCAGGGCTCCCAGATGCAGCCGACTGACTGCGCACGGCAGCGCGTTTCCTCCACGAGCATACTGGCACGTACTCCAGAGAGGTCACGGGCTTAAATAGCATTCTCCTTCCCGGGCTACACACCAGCCGGGATGACGGGATACCACACTAGGTTCTTAGACAGGTTCCACCCCGATACCAAGTAAGGTTGCGTAACTTCTTCTTTTTCCACAGCAGGATTTGAGCACGTTTGTGTTTCCGTGCTCATCCCAAATTTTGCTTTTCCCCAGATTCGGTCATCGGATGTGACCCCTCCCGAGTCCCGATCGGCTGCCCAATTTCACACATAGTGTAATTATGCTTCAATATACAGCGTTGCTAGCAGAAGCGCTCCCTCTTTTAATTGTTTTTAATATAGCTTCAGCGCGCCGCGTGATTACTAGTGCCAAACGCTTCCGCTGTACGCGCCGCATGATCACATGTGCCCACGCTCTTGATAGGCACTACCGCCACTGTAGATATTTTCTGCACAGTGCCCCACATGACCACCACTCACGGTGGCCCCTGATCATCCGTAGTTCTAGGGTGCTGACTTACGACAAACTATGCTTAGTTCACCACCCTGAGCAAACCTAGCTATTTGGATCTCACTGGAAGCTCTTCAGCTTCATAGTATTTATAAGACTGGGGCGATCAATATAGGCTGCTTGTCACTTTTCGCATGCAGCATGTCCCACGGCGTTTAGACAATGCGTACAATCACAGGGTCGGTCTTTGTACTAGCCCATAGTACCGACGTAAGATTGCATTTTATGTTGCTTAATAATAATGCATATATATGTTTTGTGCTGTCTCCTTCCTCCCACAGGTTTTTTCAGTGTCCGTAAGTACGTAGACACTTAGTCCACACACCTTAGCGCGTGTGTAGGTACTTTTTTACTCTTTTCACGTGGCACTATTCACTTTGCCACTCACCTTTTCACCACACGGTCCTGAAGAAAGCCCCACGTAATTCCCATTGCGGGCTGAAACATGTAGACCATACACATAGTCAACTAGGGATAACAATCTCCGATTCTAGTTGCACCACACTTATTTTTAACCATATCCTGAGCCGCCACTAATAAAGTTCACAGACAAGGATTCTCAGAGATATTTTTAATTCACATCACATCTCACATATACACCAACCAGCTCCGCTGTAACCAGAGCGTTGTAGCACAACCGGGCGGCATTCGGCCACCCGGTTGGGACCCCAATGATGAAGCATGACACCAACTAGGTTGGTGTGTGAGGGGTCTTTTAAATTAACCTAGTGGGTCCATGTACCAACGTAATTAGTGATTGTACCACATCCACACAGAGGGTTCATATTTCTACCTCGGTCTACTGAAAAATCCAATAAATAAAAATGATAAAAAGAGTTCTTAGGGGATCTGCTCTCTTTGCACAAACAAATCTGGTACCCCCTTGCATCCCCACTCCTCCTGGCACACTCCACACCTTCTTTACTATCCGTTCTTCTCTCCCTAACGCACTTCATGTGTAGGTGCATAACAATGGTCCACTTCACAACTGGCACACCCCTTCAAACCCATGCACAACACCATACTCTTCCCATCTTGGCCAGAATACAAAACTACATCCTACCAATTAAACTTAAGCATCAGACACTCTACCCAACCGCACAAAGATTGTAGGTATCATACATGTGCCACTCTTTCTTTTTAAATCTCTGTTTCAACTATGATTAAACACAGCCACAAGACTATTGAGAAATGATTGGAGCAACTCATGAACCTCAACATATATGGCAGTAAAAGAATAACTGCATATGGCAAACATTCATACGTTTCTACTACACGTGGTGCCACTGTATATTATTTTTGTTAGAAAATGATTTTCCAATAGCTACCTCAACATACTCTTTTGACTTACAATTACCAAATGCTCTGTACAGACTTGTACCTACATGTTGTTCTACAAATGGTACACAAATTCTAATGCCCTCAATCCAGTGCTGAGCCCTTTTTTGGCTATCTGGGGTAGTGCGTACTTAGGCCTCTATAACTTTTTGTCCGCATAAAGTATCCATTACAAATTTACGTCCTTATTTTCCTACATCTTGGGGACTCTAAAGGTATCCAGGGTTAGTGGATTCCCCTGGAGGGGACAGAAAAATGGGCAAATATAGCAAACTTTTGAGGTTTTAGGGAAACATTGGAAAATATCGCTCTGGATAAAATTGTCTGATTTTGTTTCTTAAAAATGGCATCAACAAACGGTTTGCTGTGCTAAAGTCACCATCTTCCCAGCTTTCAGGAACATGCAGAGGTGAATCTGAGCAGGTAGTCCATTTATCCTATTTTTTGTGTTTTCAACATACTTCCAGTTTGTGGTGGAAACTAGTGTGAAACCCATGGGTGATCCAGGAAAGCTATATATTTCTGAAAAGTAGACAACATTCCAAATTTATCATTGGGTCATAGTTTAGATCCCGCAAGGGTTTTCCAAAGAAACTAACTGTTGAAATAAAAAATATTAGTTGGATTAAACAGCCATTTGGTACAATGTTTTCATTTGTAACTTTTTGTCACGATGGACAATTTATAAAAGCCATGTACTCTTATGTTTGCTAGACCCTTTTGGTTGTGGGGATACATAGGGTTTGTAGGTTCTCCAAGAACCCGAGGTACCCAGCGCCAACAACTGAGCTGCACCGTATAATGGTTTTTCATTATGTACTCAGTATAGACTAATTCATTTGGTGAAATATGTAGAGTGAAAAATAAGTATCAAGGTAACCTATGTATTTTTGAAATGGGCAGAAGATGTTTAGGAGCAGTGGTTATTTGTACATCTCTGATTTTGTGCGTACCCATACGTGCATATGAATTAGAGGGTATTTTTCAAAATGCCTTCTTTCACTGGCTTACATTTGGATGCACAAATGCAGCAAAATCCAATTGGTAAAAACAAATATTCTACTATTCTATGCTCCTACGTGTCTTCTGATAAAAATGGTACCTCACTTGTGTGGGTAGGCCAAGTGCCTGCAGCAGGAAATGGCCAAAAACACAACATGGATACATCACATCTTTCCACTCAAAACTGACCCGTTTTTTGCAAAGTGGGTGTCTGTGGATTTTGGGCAGTGGCTCAGCCTGCACCTAGGGAAACCTAGCAAACCTGCAAATTTTTAAAACCTAGACACCCAGGGGAATCTACGATAGATAACTCACGTGGCTCTCACCAGGTTGTTTTACCCAGAATCCCTTGCAAACTTCAAACTCTGACTGAAAAAACACAGTTTCCTCAGATTTCTGTAATGCAAACTTCTCAAATCTGGAGAAAGCCACAAATTTCCTTCCAGACAGTATTCCCCTAAGTCTTCCAATCAAAATAGTACCTCACTTGTGTAGGTAGACCTTGTGCCCCCAACAGGAAATAGCCCAAAACACCACATGGATACATCACATTTTTTCCACTCAAAACTGACCGCCTTTTGCAAAGTGGGTAGCTGTGGATTTGGGCCATACCTCGGATGACACCTAGGGAAACTGAACAAACTTGTAATTTTTTTAAAACTAGACACCTGGGGAAACCAGGATGGGGTGAATTGCATGGCTCTCACTAGGTTGTTTCAGCCAGAATGCTTTGCAAACCTCAAACTTTGACAAAAAAACACATTTCCTCACATTTCTGTGATGGAAAGTTCTGAAATCTGTGGGGAGCCACAATCTTCATTCCACCCAGCACTCCCCAAATCTTCCATTCAAAATGGTACCTCACTTGTGTGGATAGGCCTAGTGCCCATGACAGGAAAAGGCCCAAAACGCCACATGGATAGATCACATTTTTTTTCCACTCAAAACTGAGCACTTTTTGCAAAGTGAGTAGCTGTGGATTTTGGGCCATAACTCAGGTGGCAGCTAGGGAACCATAGCAAACCTGCAATTTTTTTTAAACTGTACACCTGGGGGAATCCAGAATGGGTGACCTATGTGGCTCTCACCAGGTTGTTTTACTCAAAATCCCTTGCAAAACTAAATTTTTGACTAAAGAAAAACATTTTCATCATATTTCTGTGATGGAAAGCTCTGGAATCTGTGGGAGTTACAAACTTCCTTCCACCCAGCACTGTCTAAGTCTTCTGATAAAAATGGAACATCACTTGTGTGGGTAATCCTAGTGCCTGTGACATAAAATGGTCCGAAACATCAAATGGATATATCACATTTTTACACTCAAAACTGACCCGTTTTTTGCAAACTAGGTAGCTGTGGATTTTGGGCCCTAGCTCAGCCGGCGCCTACGGAAAACTAGCAAACGTGTAATTTGTTTTTATTTTCAAATCTGTTTATTGAATATAGTTCGAACAAGGAAAGTCAAAGGAAGATATAAAGCAAAGTACATCCCAGATAACAGAATACACAAATGAAGCCTTGTGAGGTACAGACATTACAATATAAACCAAAGCGGGGTCTGGGAGCAATAGAAGAAAAAGGGGGAGGTAGTGCGCTGTTTCCTTGGCGTGGGTTACAAGTGGACACTGTTTTTTTAAAGGAAGGCCTCCATTCGATAAAGCACCAATTCTTGGGAGTACTATGGGCCCACCTCTAATGAAAAAACAAAACGAGTGAGGTTTATGTATGTCTATGTAGCACTTTGTATATGTATTCTCCACTATGTATTATTGTTATCAGATTTTAGGAATAGTGGATGTATATCTCAACAGGCAAACAGGGAAGGGGTAGACGGACCCCAGATAAAGGGGACAGGAAGGGGAGGATGCGTTCAGGTTGTCGTTGGGGGGATGACTAAAGCTTCTTAAGGGGGGGAGAAAGACGTCCCCTTATGGATCCAATGGAGTAGGCGAAGCCGGCTGTAGACCTCTAGAGTAGGGCACGAGAGGGTCGTCAAAGAGCTGTAATGCTCTCAGACGAGGAGGGACCAGTCGGGAATGCTCTATCTGGGAGAAATGCTGAATTAATGGCTGCCAGGTGCGAGTGAATTTAGTGTCTGTATTATTAATACGGGCAGTAAGTAGCTCGAGGGCCAGAAGGTGCCATAAGCGGAGAAACCATGTGGCAATAGGTGGAGGGTTGGGTTTCTTCCAGTGTAAAGCTATGGACTGCCGTGCTGCTCCTAGCATTTGTGTTATTAATCGCCAATCAGAGTGAGTCATAGCTGCCAATGTTGAAGGTCTGATACCTAGTAGGGTCACTATCGGAGAGCTAGGAATAGGAAATCCCACTGTGTCCTTGAAGGATTTCTTTCCAAAATAGCGTCAGACTGGGACAAGACCACCAAATGTGGATGAGGTCGCCTCTATCTCCCTCGTATCTCCAACAGGTTGGGGAAAAGCCCGGTATCTTCTGCTGAATACGGCCAGGCGTGAAGTACCATTGCATCATAATCTTGTATGCCGACTCACGCTGTGGGATGCTTTGATAGATTTTAGGGCTATCTCGCCACAGACCATCCCAGCTTTCTGGGGGGATCTCCTCGCCAAGATCTATGTTCCATTGTTTTTGGTACGTGTGGGGTTGAAGTTGTTGCGAGTGTTGCAGAACTTAATAAGTATGAGAGATCGGGCCCCTCGAGCCCTCAAAATTGCGAACTAGGGTCTCAAAGGCAGTGAGCTGCCTGGTCGCTCCTTGTGTGTAGGTGGGGGAGAGTAACCAGTGGCGAATTTGATAATATTGCATCTGTGCCCCGTCGGTAAGGTGGAATGATTTTTTGCACTGGTCAAAAGGGATGAATTTGCCACCTTGGAATAAATCCTGTATTATACGGCACTCGCCACCCGTCCAGGCTCTAAAGGCTCGAGGTTGCAAAGCAGGAGGAAAGATGGCATTACGTGTTATTGGGGTGAGGCCCCGAGATATCGCCAATTTGTCCCATATGTCTAAGACCGTTCTTTTGGGAGTGGCTATGTATGCACTATGGAGGCGAGCCACCCGAGGGAGCCAAGCTAGGTCCCACAGAGGCCTACACGCTACCGCCCGGTCCATATGAAACCAGTGCTTTTCACTCTCCCGGACCACCCATTCCGAGATGTATCGAAGATGGCATGCCCAATAATATTCAAGAAGGTTAGGGCATGCTCCGGGCCGGACTAAGAACAGCAACCAGCCCTGGCATGTTGCTGCTCGACCGGCCCTGGGAGGGGGGGCTAGCAAAAAGCACTGCTCCCGCTTTTCTTACAGGGGGCCGATATTGCAGCACTGCTGCAAAACTAGCCCCCAGTAAGGAAAGCAGCCCCCGTGGGCACAAAACCAGCCCCCACCCCTCCGGCCCACTTGGAAACTGCCCGGTGCCCGCTACGGCCAGTCCGGCCCTGGGCATGCTAGCCCCCCCCCCGGTCTCGGGGCAGCATCAGGACCTTATTGGAAAAGCGTGGGCGAGACTTGCCCCAGATAAAGTTGGTTAAATCTCGTTGGAGAGACAGAATATCACTTTGTGGAATTGGGGTAGGAAGGGTTTGAAATAAGTATAAAATCTTTGGGAGGATTGACATTTTGACAGTGTTAATGCATCCTAACCAAGAGAGGGGGAAGTTACGCCATCTGCGGATCTCTTCCTGGATGGCGCATCTTTAACTAGGCCAGTTGGCTTGAGTCCAGGAAGAAAGCGAAGGGGTGAGGTCTAGACCTAAATATCGTATCGTCTTCTCAGACCATTTTAGGGGGATCAGGTTTTGTAGGTCTTGTACCTCCGAGGTCGGTAGGGTGAGATTCAGGGCATGAGATTTGGCTAAGCTGATCTTGAAGCCTGAAGCACCCTCAAAGGAGCGCAGGAGTGCAGCTAATGCTGGGAGAGAAGAGGACGGAGTAGTTAGGGATAGGAGGAGGTCGTCCGTGAAGAGAGAAATCTTATGTTCGTGTCCACCCAGGAGGATGCCCGAGATAGCGGGCGAACGGCGGATTGCGATCGCCAGTGGTTCCGCCTCTAGGGCAAATAGAAGAGGAGATAACGGGCAACCTTGCCTGGTGCCACGATATATGGGGATGGGGGAGGTGAGACGGCTATTAATGCGAATGCGTGTGGTCGGCTGCGTGTATGGGGCCTAGCCCTATTCTTCTTAGAACCTCCCTAAGAAAGCACCAGTCTACCCGGTCAAAGGCTTTCTCAGCGTCTAGTGACACCAGGCAGGCAGGCATATCTCTGTAGTGGGCTTTTTCAATGAGATGGGCTATGCGGCGAATGTTGCCTGCCCCCTGGCGATGGTGAATAAATCCAACCTGGTCCGGGTCTATGATACCTGGGAGATAGGGTTCCAAGCGATTCACGAGGATCTTCGTATAAATCTCTGCGTCTGTATTTAGGAGGGCGATTGGATGGTACGAAGTACATAGGGAAGGGTCTTTCCCCGGTTTTGGGACAAGTGCTATCTCAGCTTCTGACATAGTTGGAGTAAGGCCAGTGACATACATGAAGTTATTAAAAAGCTGAAGAAGATGATCTTGGAGCTGTGGGTAGAAAGTGCGGTAAAAGACAACAGGAAGGCCTTCAGGGCCGGGAGTTTTCCCTGTTGGAAGCTGTTTCAGGGCTTTTGCTATTTTCTCTTGTGAAATTGGTTCGTCTAAGAGGTTCATGTGATGAGGGCTGATAGGTTCCCAGGGACAGGAATCAAGAAAGGCCGTAATGTCCTCTGAGGGAGAGGGTTCATCCGCATATGAATCTCTGTAGAAATTTGACACAGTTAAGGTCTTGTCAAGCTCCGATATGGCCCAAGTACCATCTGTGCGCAGAAGTTTGGAGATGTGAGCTCGCATGGTTTGGGCCCGTAAGCGTCGGGCTAGGCATGACCCAACCTTGTCACCTCCGGTGTAAAACTTTTGTTTAAGAGCGAGCAAGAGGCACTCTGCTTTATTAGTGCGGTGCAAGCGGAGCTGGCCTCGCAAAGCAGCCAGCTGCTGTTTATTTTGAAGGGAGGGTGTTGGAAGTGGGGGTCCTTATCCCTCACTGCCACCACCAAATGCTGGAGGCGGGAGTCCCTGTCCCACACCGCTGTTGCCGGGTGCGAGATCCGGACCCCTCGTTTCAATGTTAGGCTAAATAAGGACACCGTCTGAGATAGCCCTGCTCACCCCGTTAGTAGCTTGGCACGAGCAGCCAGGCTTATCTCCAAGGCACGAGTGTACAGTATGTGCAACCACACTCACAGCAACCCAATGATGTCACCACAAATAAACTCCACACGAGTTTTTATAAAACGAGTATAATCTTTATACAAGATGATATACGATATGACCACACGATACAAAACCAACATATAATAATGGGTAGTATTCCTTCCGGTGGATTGGTAGGTTCTAATCCCAACCACCGCTTCTAACCAACAGTTAAGCTGACTTCTACCCATTTCCAAAAGGTTAGGTAGGTCATGTTGCTAGAGTCACACACGTTGCAAAAGAAACAAAATACTGCAATGCGTAACGATATACTCCTGAACTATGCAATAGAGAAACAATGCCATACGTAGCACCACAGTCATGTACTTTGCAATAGAAGGAATAATGCAATGCGTATCACCACCAGCATGCCCTGTGCAAGGAAGAAACAAAGCAATGCGTCACGCTACAATCATGTACTGTGCACTGAAGAAATAATGCAATGCGCCACGTTTACAATCATGTACTCTGCAAGGGAAAATAACGCAGTGCGTAGCGCACCCAGCATGTAGTTCGTCAGGCACAAATAGAGTCAGGCGTCATACGACAGTTCGATAGTTCGTTAGCAGCAATAAAGCAAAGTGTAATACGACAGTCTAGGTGCTCCGTTAACAGTTGCCCCCGACATGGATCAATGATGACACAAAAGTACCGCTTCTCACTCCGGCCCCAGTACTGCCCCTCCTTGGGCCAGCACGGGCCTCTATCCGAGCCGAAGCAACAGGCTCACGCAGCTGCCAGGAGCAAGAGGCCGAGAGTGTGTCCCTCCGAGCCCGCACCCCACCTCAGGTGGTGATCCACATTACCTGGGGGGGCGCAACCCCACTCTCCTCTCCTCCTTCAGCGACTTGGGCCTTGATCCAGAACTCCGTCAATGGGCACGGCGAGCTCGGGCCGGCGACTCCGCTCATCCGGGACTGCCGGTCCGGGCCACTACTGTTGCACTCTGAGGGCCCAATGACCTGGCCCTCCTTCCGAGGGTCTCAGTGGACACCGAGACCCACCCCTCATTACTTGTGGAGACTTACTTCGATTTCGGTGCACACGCTACCCAGGCACTCCTCACCAGCGCCTCTGGTTGCACCGCGACACGCACTCTGCGCGTCCGAGACTCGCCTCTTCTCTGGTGCACCACGATGACCAGGCGATCGTCACCACACCTCGGCTTGCACCTCGACACGCACCCTGCGCGTCCGAGTCTCACCTCTTCTCCCGGTGCACACAACGACCAGGCGCTCTTCACCAACGCCTTGGCTTGCACCATGACACGCACCCTGCGCGTCCGAGACTCACTTCTTTTCCCGGTGCACACAACGACCAGGCGCTCCTCACCAACGCCTCTGCTTGCACCACGACACGCACCCTGCGCGTCCGAGTCTCACCTCGTCTCCCGGTGCACAGAACGACCAGGCGCTCCTCACCAACGCCTCGGCTTGCACCTCGACACGCACCCTGCGCGTCCGAGACTCAGTTTACTCCTGCGTGCCCACGATCACAAGGCACAACTTCTGAGGGTCTCAAGCTGCAAAAGCACACGCACACCGCGTTGCTTGGGACTTCTCCGGAAAGTTTTATGTTCCTGTGTTTCCAAACAGGGAGCCAGCTCACCTCGGGCCCTTGGGGTTCAGGACACAGCACAAAGCACAGTCCTATTCAAGAAGGGGGGGACACCATCCACTGCAATGTCCCTTCAGTCTCTTCCTTAGTAAAAGCTACAAACTGCAGGCCAGCCCCAGATCACGAAGCAAGGGTCAGTCCTATCCAGCAGTCTCTTCAGCAACTTCTTCCTTCGCAGAAGTTCTTCTTGACCACGAAAGAGGTCAAAGCCTTTGCAGACTCGACCTGTCCATTTCGCCATTCAAAATTACACCAAATTCTAGGGGTTTCAGTTCTCTTAGTTATACCCCTTCATGTCTTGAAGTTCGTTGTGCTCAGGGGTCCCTGACCCCTGCCTAAATCAGTTTGGGCTGTCTCCCTACCAGTGTCACCTTTCTCCCTTTGACACTGGGGGTCTGGACCCTTAATCACTCAGCAGGAGATGGGTCAATTGTTTTATAGCTGCAACGCAGGCCTCTTCACCTCCTGGGGCCTCTCCTCGCATACTCTCCAGATGCAGGTCAGCCAGGGGCCATCTCACCCCCTCCCATCTCGGACCCAGACAGTCAATCCACATTCAGCAGAGACACACAGAAATGCTTAAAGCACAAAACTCAGCCACTTTCTTAAAGAGTGGTTTCTGAACACACTGTGACAAAACCACTTTCATAGAAAGATGTGTTATGACACTGTGAGTTCATACATAGTAAACTTCACCTCTCCATTATAAACTTATAGGAAACTAGGCTAACAAAACATCATACCCAGCCTTCCCCATTCTGTCCTATGGGCAGAATGGCCTTTCACCAGTGAAAACAAAATGGAGTGTTTTTTCACTGTCAGGACATAGCACACACCTCAGTATATGTCCTGCCTTTTACCTACACTGCACCCTGCCCAGGGGTCACCCGGGACCTACCACAGGGGTGCCCACAGTGTACGCAAAAGGGAAAGTAAGGCCTGACAAGTGGTTGCACTTGTCAGGACAACATGCTAACTTAGCAAACTGCACGCAGGCCCAACACTGAAGGCCTGAGTTCCCTTCTCTGCGCGCCCTTGCATTACTAGCCCTTGCACCCACAGTGCACATCCCTAGGGACTTTTACTAGTAAGGCAAACATACCAATCATGGCCAACCAATTACCATTGTACTTTACATAGGGAACCCTTGTACTTTGACACTGATCAGCAGTGGCAAAGTACCCAAAGCATCTAAATTGGCAACGCTATGTCAGGAAAACGGTCTAGGGGGAAAGCAAAATGTTTAGGGAACTTTAGCCACAAAGGCCAAGTCCTACAGAGGGTTGTTGGTGGTCCTTGCGTTCTAAGGCTTTGATGTCGTTAGTGAGGGTCAATTCTACAAGGCAGGCTTTTCGAGATCTGGCTATCGCAATAGAGGATATAGCACCCCGAATAGTTGCCTTAAAAGCATCCCATCTGACAGCTTCCGAAGTATCAGAGGTATCGTTTGTGGTGAAGAAGGCCTCGATCTCTTTCTGGATATCTGCTAGATCGACTGGATCCCGGAGGGCCTGAGGAGGTAGTCTCCACCGGGGTTGAGTGATACGTTGGGGATAGAGATGCTGAAGTGATATCGAGATATGGGCATGGTTGGATAGTGAAATGTCGGATATCTCTGCCGTGGCTAGTAATTGGAGCAGGGGAAGGGAGAGAAAATAATAATCAATTCGTGAGTATGAGCGGTGTGCGTGGGAGAAGAATTAAACGTCTTTGGAGTCAGGGTGTAAATATCTCCAGGCATCAAATAGTCCTAGATCAGTAATGGCGTTTTTAAGAGCTGCGGACATGGCGCCAGTGCCCTGATATGTGTGTGCACTACGGTCCCAGTCAGGATCCCACACCGGGTTAAAATCACCCCCAAGAATAATCGCTTCTTTAGACCGTTTTAGCAGGTCATTTAGGTGTGAGCGCAAGAATACGTCTTGGTTCTGGTTAGGGGCATAAATATTTAAGAGGGTCAGGGGTCGCGTGTCCCAGTGTATTTGCATTTTAAGAAACCTCCCTTCTGCGTCCCTTGTCACCTTAGGAGCATTCCCAACCCGACCAGCCTTAAGTAGTATGGCCACTCCAGCAGTTTTAGTAGAAGAACAGGCCCAGTGTTGTGTTGGATACTTAGGATGTGACATGAGGCGAGTGTCAGTGGAGAGAAGGTGGGTCTCCTGGAGGAATATATTATCAGGGTTTTGGAGAAGAAGATACCACCAAATCTGTTGTCTCTTATTAGGGGAGTTAAGTCCCCTAACGTTTAGCGAGAGGGATTTAAAGAGATTAGTTATCGTCGGCCCGATGAGATGCCCCACATGGCGAGCCCATCAGAATTGTCAGTGGGGTCTCAACTTCCCACCCGGAGAGTCCCCAATACAGTAAGGTGGATAGAAACGTCTGCAAGGCAGTTGGAACAACAGGGTGTCCCCAAATGATAGCCAAACTCCCAAAGCTGGGAATACGCAACCAAGTCTCCCCCAACAGAAGCGCATCCAAGGAATAATGACAGGGAGGGGAGCAGAAGGTGGGGGGGTAATGTTCTGAACAGGGGGTGGCCAACAGGGCCAAACAAGGTCAATGTCTACAAGGAACGGCCCACTGTCCAAAGGACGGGCCATTCTGAAGAAGTCACTCTTCAAAAGGACACTGTAGACGTGGGGGGATGGCAGGCGCAGCTTGTACATTTTTTAAAAGACATCTAGGAGAATCCAGGGTGGGGTGACTTGTGTGGCTCTCACCAGGTTGTTTTACCCAGAAATCTAGCAAACCCAAACTTTGACTAAAAAAACAAAATTTCCTCATATTTTCCTGATGGAAAGTTCTGGAATCTGTGGGGAGCCACAAACTTTCTTCCACCAACCATTCCCCTAAGTCTTCAGATATAAATGGTACCTCAATTGTGTCAGGAGGTCTAGCGTCCGCAACAGAAAACGGCCCAAAATGCAACATGAATACATCACATTTTTCCACTCAAAATGACCCGTTTTTTGCAAAGTGGATAGCTGTCGATTTTGGGACCTTACTTAGGCAGCACCGAGGGAAACCTAGCAAACATGCACATTTTTGACAACTAGACAACTAGGGAAGTTGAGGGTGCCTTGCGTGGATCCCAGGAGGTTTTTTACCCTCAGTGCTATGCAGGCGCGGCCCATGGTAGGAGTGCCGGTCGGGCGGTGACGTGGGGCGGGGGAGGGACAGGGTGGGGGGGTAGTAAACTACGGATTAAGGCCGAATACAGGTAAGTGAACATTTAAATAAATAAAACGAATTTCGTTGTGAGCGCTGCATCGCCAAATGCGTGCAGCGCTGCATAACAAATTCGTTTATTTATTTAAATGTTCACTTACCTGTATTCGGCCTTAATCCGTAGTTTACTACCCACCCTGCCCCTCCCCGCCCCACGTCACCGCGACCGGCACTCTACCACGGGCCGTGCCTGGTGCTATGCAAACCTCAAACTTTGCCTGAAACCATGCATTTTCCTTACATTTCTGCGATGAAAACTTCTGGAATCCACAGGAATCCACAAAGTTCCTTCCACCCAACATTTCCCCACTTGTGCCAATAAAAACGTTGTGCCACATTTGTGGCTGGGTGTTGGACTTGGCCCTTATTTTCCCAGAATTTTTCGCTTTTCCCCCCTGGCCTAGGTATTTTACATGTTGTGTCTCAAATGTGAATGGGGAATACTGTGTAATGGTGTCACTGTCACTTTTAAAATGGACGCCATTCCTGCCTGCCCTTGTGCCGCCTGACTGAGTTGAGTGGCGGTCTAGATGTTGTTTCCCAGCACTCCCAGCTTTTGGAGGGAAACCTGGCAGCCAGGGTGCCCTACACCTCCCCCTAAACCAGTTAAGACCGGTTCCCCAGGGAACCTTCCAGAAGTTGCCAGCCTTCTCTGGTAGGTGGGGTGAGGGGCGGATATATAGGAGGGGCTGGGCTGCCATGTGCTCGGTGACAGAGCAGGAGAAGTGACAGAGCAGGAGAAGTGACCGAGGGGGAACTCTGCCAGGAGGTACCGCCACATTGGGCCTGTGTGCTGGCCCCTGTGCCCATCTACACCCCTCTGTTGTCCCCCTGGGCTAGTAAAGAGACACTGCCGGAGTGGAGGCTGCTGGGTTGGCAGGATTGCAACCATAATGGAGGATGACTGTTCCTAGGAACTGCTGCTTCAGGACTTGGGAGCCGCCCTGCTGGCCGCTGATCTCGCCCTGCATTACCTGTCTCTTGGCCCCTAGCGCCTCGTGAGCGCTATATTGAGACTCCCCGTACTCCAAGGAAGAGAGGAGCATGGGCGCGACCTTCCTCTGTGGGGCCCTGGACTTGTGAGGTCCCTAGTGCCTGGGGAGCGCTTTACTTTAATTGTCTGTCGCCTGCCTTCTTGGGGAGGAGCGGGTGCCTACCCCGCATTGCCAGCCTTCGCGGGTGCCTACCCCGCGTGAGTGACTAGAAATTAAGTGGGTGCCCACCCCACGTGTGTGCCGTGACGTGGTGCCTAATAAACCAACGGGAGCCCACCCCGTGGTTTTTATACTCATTAAATGGGAGCCTACCCCGTATTGCCCCAGCGCAAGAGAAAGTCGCCCAGGATCACCGCCGCGGCCGGGGGAGCGCTGTCGCGTGCTGGAAGGAAGCCCGTGTGGCCAGGAAAGGTGAGCGGCGTATTCGGAAGTGCCGCAGGAGCCTACCCCGCGCCTTCCTGCCTTGTGAAACCCAGGGCGGGAGCCCACCCCGCACTCTGGGATTGCCGGAAAAGTCACCGCCGCAACCCGGGGATCTGCGAAGGGCCGCCGCTCTGCCTGCGGCGACCCGGAAAAAGACGGACCTCGGCCGAGCCGGCCGGAAGTAGGTGGGGGCTCCCCGTGACCAGAGGAGAGCCCCGAGAGGAAGCGGGATCTGCCTTAAAGTCCCGGGTCCCACAGGAGGGGGCCCCGGGTGAAGAGGGAGCCTTGTGTCTGCCCAGGAGCCAGGCGGGAGCCCACCCCGCGCTGGCCCCAACGCTGCCGGAGACTTCGCTCCGGAAAGGAAGGTGGAGGAGGGGGCTCTCCGTGAGCGGATGAGAGCCCCGGGCGCCGCCTGAGTCGTTTGGAGCCTCGCCGGCTCCAGGACAAAGTCCCGGGTCCCGGGAGGGGCCGCGGGTGAAGAGTGGAGTGCTGCCTGAAGCAGCGCAATGCCTGCAGGGCTCCGTGTGAGGAGAGAGCCCGGCATACTGAGAGCGGCCGGGAGAAGGCCTGCCAGAAGTGAGTCAGCCTGCACATCAAGGGAGGCCAGAGGAGTCCTCCAGTGAGCACGGTGAGTGGGGCCTCAGCCTTGCCTTGTGAGTGGGGCTCAGCCTTGCCTTGGTGGGGGAGGTATCGGGGCACATTGCCGGTGCCCGCCCCGGGCAGTACCTTTAGTGCTCGATCTCCTCCCAGAACTGACAGGCTGCCCACGGCTGACAGCAGGCAGCTGCAACGGTTTGGGAGCACTTGGCCATACTTGGGACTACCGAGGCCCCGAGGGGACTCCAACTCATTCAGGGCCAGCTCCATTTCCACAGCGGTCCGCCGGACAGTGGCCGCTGCAACGCTGATGGCGTGATATTGTGTTAAGAAGCCCCAGTGGGTGGGGCAGCTCTGACTTCCGAGCCCCAGAGGAGGGGCTCCACCGTCCCGGTGTTGTTGTGGGGGCTCCAAGGTAACGGTGCTGACCTGACTCTATCCTACTGCCCTGCCCACTGCTAATGAGGCTCATACCGGGCGCTACGCCCTAGGTGTTGTTTATGCTGGGGTTGCCCCTATGTTTATGTTGTACGCCTACTTCAGGCTGTGGGGGTTTTTCAGGCCTAAGGTGCATGCCGGATATGGGGGTACTGTTTGGTGCCTTATCTAATGTATGCTGAGCTGATGCCTCATGTGCTTAAATGCATGTGGTGCCTGGCCTAATGTGTATATGCCTACTGGGCTCATGTTATTGGAATTTACTCCTATCGAGATGCCCCTGCGTTTATGCCTGACAGGCCTGTGTTTCATGCTAATGTTGCATGCCAATGAGGTTTACGCCTACTGTTGTGCCTAACCTGCTTTTATGCCTAACAGGCCTGTGATTTATGATCCTGTTTCATGATGAGGTTTCTATGCCAATGGTTCATGCCAGAAGGGTGTTAATGTCCTGCATAATGTTTTTAATGCCCTATAATGTTACATGCATTCTACGCCCTGTGTTTTTCTTTGCTAATGATGCCTAATGCAGATGTCTAGGCCTGATGTTTGCTGCTTATGGCAGTGAGGCTTTATTCATGGTCTTTTACCCCACAGGTACGGACTGATCACAACTATTATTACTAGTGACTTGCATTCATTCTGTGCTTATAATGATTCTGGCAGCGGCCCGATTGGCGCTGCCCTGTAAATAGTCCCCACTGTTTATATCTACCGGGTGCAGGTTGGCGCCGTGTTACCACTGTGGTTACATTCTGCTAGGCTGATTGCATAATACATATGCTGTTTTTCTTACTCCAACTGGTGTGGTCTCCTTTTTGTAGTGTGCCTGGTGGGTCGCCTGTGTGTGCTGCGCGGATGCTTTACACAATGCTCCTGGTTTAGCCTTCCCGCTCCGCACCACGCTACCCCGTTTCTAACATTGGTGTTCAGCGGTGGGATAGGACTTGTGTTTGCGCAGTACCACAGCGACAACTGGTTGCACTACAAAGGGTGCACTTGAGAGTAACCACAGATTTGGGGACTGTTTTGCTGACTGTATTTCCTCCTGAAAGTGTTGTTTTGGGGATTGTGTCTCCGTGTTGCACTGTGGGTGGTGTATCCCGAGGGTATCTCACCAGGATGGGGTTAACCTACGACGAGGATTGCCTGTGGGAGTACACTGAGCAGGAGGTGATAGACCTCTGCCGAGAGTGAGGGATACCCACAGTAGGCAACACCCGCAGGAAGTTGTTCCTCTATGAGGCCCTGAAAAGGGGGGAACCCTTAGAGCCCTGTGGGGACCTTTCTGATTACCCCTCCGCATATTAGGGGGTGGATTTGGTAGAGACCGTGAGGGGGACTCTGAGAGTGAGTGGTCCCAGTCCATAACCCTGGAGGGTGGTGACTCTGAGGAGGAAGGAGATGTTAGGGCAGAGACACCGGTAGCGAATGAGGACACCATAGAGAAGGAGTCCTGTGCTGGGTCCAGCCCCAGGGGCACTGCCCCACCCCTTTCCCTGTCCCCAGAAGAGTGGGTAGAAAGGAGGGAAGAAAGGGAGCATCAGCTGGCGCTGGAGAGGCTCAGAGTTAGGGCACGCTAAGGAGATAGCGCAGCTGAGGGTTGAAGAAAAGAGGCTAGAGACCGAGAGGGTCCTAGCACAGGAGAGAATGGCGGAGGCGGAGAGGGCCTTCGCCAGGGAGAGACTAGCTCAGGAGGGTAGGTTGTCCCCTGAGAGTGGTGTCTGCGGTCTGGATTCACCAGTGAGGGTGGGATCCAGTGGTGGCAGCGAGAGTTTAGCCAGTGCAGGAAGTCCCACTCCCGGAGCCTGGAAGATGGTGCCTGATCCCCAGGAGGAGGGGGGCAGGTTGGAATTTAGGGGCGGCAAGAAACTGTCCCATCAGTCTTGGGGGGAGTATGTGGACGTGTGTTGGACCGCACTGGAGGAGTGGATGGTGTGTGGCGCGGTGACAGATGGGGAAGGGCTGTTTCGCCTGATCATCAGGGAGCATGTGCTCAAGAGTTGTTTTCCCAGGTTGCGCCTCCACCTGTTGCAGTGTGGGCTCTCCGACCCCAGGGAGCTTGCACGGGAGGCAGACCTTTGGGTGAGTGCCAGAGAGTCTGAGAGGGCATTGGGGAGTGATCCTGAAGGGAGTGGTGCAGGGATCTTCCAACCCAGCGAGGTGGGAGAGGTGGAGAATAGCCCAGCTAGGTCCCAGGATAGTGAGAGGGTTGTAGGGCCTCACATCCTATCTATAGGAAGGAGTGAGACGGGGAGGTGTCCCGAGGTGCCCCAACTGCAGTCTCACAGCCTGGAGAGTTCCCTAAGGGAACCCCAGGTTGGGAGCCTAGGCTGTCCTGATGAGGCCATCCATGGAAGGGGATCCCCTAGTGTCAGGAGAACCCGGGGCATCTGTAATCCGAGCTCCAGGGGTTCTGGGGTCTGCTCAGCCACAGGGTTTAGATCCTGGGCTGGGGTGCCAGGTTCAGGGGCTGCCTGACCTGGAGGGAGGGGCACTTGTAATCAAGGTCCCTACCGGTTTCACTTCCAGGGGTACTTCTCCAGGTGGGAGGGTGCGGAACTCTGGAAGGGGGTGCAGAGGGAGGAAGGACTCGCCTCTGGCACCGGCTCAACCACAGGGTTTTGATCCTGGGTTGAGAGGCCCGGTTCAGGTATTGCCTGACCTGGCGGGAGGGACGTCTGTAAGCAGTGTCCCTCTGGACCTGTCTTCCAGGGGTACCACTCCAGTTGGGAGGGTGCGGAACTCTGGGAGGGGGTGCAGAGGGAGGGAGGACTCGCCTCTGGCACCAGGGCAACCTAAGGGTTTAGACCCTGGGTTGGGGGATCGGTTGCAGGGCCACTGCCCTGGACGAGTGAGAGAGTGGTGGTCTGAGGGTGCCCCGCATAGGAGGAGCGTGCGGAACCCCAGAATGAGAGGTAGGGGGAGGAGAGCCTCGCCCCTGACTTGTGGACAGTGTGAGAGTGTGGTCCCCAGGTGGGAAGACCAGTGGCAGTTTGGGACTGCACGGAGGAGGAGAGTGGTCAACGGGCACTACGGGCCTGGGGCTACTGCCCCCTACTCTGTGAGACAGCCAGAGACATCTGGATGGCCTAGGGGCCGGTCCTGGCTGCAGCCAACTGGGGAGCACCAGGGGGGTGGCCTAGTTGGTCCAGGAGGCGTTGAGAGAGGGAACTATCGGGTTCCAGAGTGGCGAAGAACCTGCGGGTGCCCCTGCAGTTGTGGGCCCGCGTCCACGTGTTCTCGCCCTAAGCAGGGAAGCCCATCAAGGCATTGATCGGTCTACCCTGGCTTTTGGCTGGGAGGGGGTTGTGTTGGACTTGGCCCTTATTTTCCCAAAAATTTTCGCTTTTCCCCCCTGGCCTAGGTATTTACATGTTGTGTCTCAAATGTGAATGGGGAATACTGTGTAATGGTGTCACTGTCACTTTTAAAATGGACGCCATTCCTGTCTGCCCTTGTGCCGCCTGACTGAGTTGAGTGGCGGTCTAGATGTTGTTTCCCAGCACTCCCAGCTTTTGGAGGGAAACCTGGCAGCCAGGGTGCCCTACACCTCCCCCTAAACCAGTTAAGACCGGTTCCCCAGGGAACCTTCCAGAAGTTGCCAGCCTTCTCTGGTAGGTGGGGTGAGGGGCGGATATATAGGAGGGGCTGGGCTGCCATGTGCTCGGTGACAGAGCAGGAGAAGTGACCGAGGGGGAACTCTGCCAGGAGGTACCGCCACATTGGGCCTGTGTGCTGGCCCCTGTGCCCATCTACACCCCTCTGTTGTCCCCCTGGGCTAGTAAAGAGACACTGCCGGAGTGGAGGCTGCTGGGTTGGCAGGATTGCAACCATAATGGAGGATGACTGTTCCTAGGAACTGCTGCTTCAGGACTTGGGAGCCGCCCTGCTGGCCGCTGATCTCGCCTTGCATTACCTGTCTCTTGGCCCCTAGCGCCTCGTGAGCGCTATATTGAGACTCCCCGTACTCCAAGGAAGAGAGGAGCGTGGGCACGACCTTCCTCTGTGAGGCCCTGGACTTGTGAGGTCCCTAGCGCCTGGGGAGCGCTTTACTTTAATTGTCTGTCGCCTGCCTGCTTGGGGAGGAGCGGGAGCCTACCCCGCATTGCCAGCCTTCGCGGGTGCCAACCCCGCGTGAGTGACTAGAAATTAAGCGGGTGCCCACCCCGCGTGTGTGCCGCGACGTGGTGCCTAATAAACCAACGGGAGCCCACCCCGTGGTTTTTATACTCATTAAACGGGAGCCTACCCCGTATTGCCCCAGCGCAAGAGAAAGTCGCCCAGGATCACCGCCGCGGCCGGGTGAGCGCTGTCGCGCGCTGGAAGGAAGCCCGTGTGGCCAGGAAAGGTGAGCGGCAAATTCGGAAGTGCCGCAGGAGCCTACCCCGCGCCTTCCTGCCTTGTGAAACCCAGGGCGGGAGCCCACCCCGCACTCTGGGATTGCCGGAAAAGTCACCGCCGCAACCCGGGGATCTGCGAAGGGCCGCCGCTCTGCCTGCGGCGACCCAGAAGAAGACGGACCTCGGCCGAGCCGGCCGGAAGTAGGTGGGGGCTCCCCGTGACCAGAGGAGAGCCCCGAGAGGAAGCGGGATCTGCCTTAAAGTCCCGCGTCCCACAGGAGGGGGCCCCAGGTGAAGAGGGAGCCTCGTGTCTGCCCAGGAGCCAGGCGGGAGCCCACCACGCGCTGGCCCCAACGTCGCCGGAGACTTCGCTCCGGAAAGGAAGGTGGAGGAGGGGGCTCTCCGTGAGCGGAGGAGAGCCCCGGGCGCCGCCTGAGTCGTGTGGAGCCTCGCCGGCTCCAGGACAAAGCCCGGGTCCCGGGAGGGACCCGGGTGAAGACGTGGAGTGCTGGCCTGGAAGCAGCGACGACAGCCTGCAGGGCTCCTGTGCAGGGAGAGAGCGCCGGCAGCTACTGAGGAGCGAGCCGCGGAGAACGCCTGCCAGAAGGAGTGCAGCTCGCGACCAGTCGGAGGAGGCGCAGAGGAGTCCTCCAGATGAGCCCGGTGAGTGGGGCTCAGCCTTGTCTTGGTGGGGGAGGTATCGGGGCACATTGCCGGTGCCCGCCCCCAGTACCGTGCTGATCCTTACAGCTGCCCCGGCTGACAGCGGGCAGCTGCAACGGTTTGGGCGCACTTGGCCATACTTGGGACTACCGAGCCCCCGAGGGGACTCCAACTCATTCAGGGCCAGCTCCATTTCCACAGCGGTCCGCCGGACAGTGGCAGCTGCAACGCTGAGCGTGATATTGTGTTAAGAACCCCAGTGGGGGGGGGGGGCAGCTCTGACTTCCGAGTCCCAGAGGAGGGGGCTCCACCGTCCCGGTGTTGTTGTGGGGGCTCCAAGGTAACGGTGCTGACCTGACTCTATCCTACTGCCCTGCCCACTGCTAATGAGGCTCATACCAGGCGCTACGCCCTAGGTGTTGTTTATGCTGGGGTTGCCCCTATGTTTATGTTGTACGCCTACTTCAGGCTGTGGGGGTTTTTCAGGCCTAAGGTGCATGCCGGATATGGGGGTACTGTTTGGTGCCTTCTCTAATGTATGCTGAGCTGATGCCTCATGTGCTTAAATGCATGTGGTGCCTGGCCTAATGTGTATATGCCTACTGGGCTCATGTTATTGGGATTTACTCCTATTGAGATGCCCCTGCGTTTATGCCTGACAGGCCTGTGTTTCATGCTAATGTTGCATGCCAATGAGGTTTACGCCTACTGTTGTGCCTAACCTGCTTTTATGCCTAACAGGCCTGTGATTTATGATCCTGTTTCATGATGAGGTTTCTATGCCAATGGTTCATGCCAGAAGGGTGTTAATGTCCTGCATAATGTTTTTAATGCCCTATAATGTTACATGCATTCTACGCCCTGTGTTTTTCTTTGCTAATGATGCCTAATGCAGATGTCTAGGCCTGATGTTTGCTGCTTATGGCAGTGAGGCTTTATTCATGGTCTTTTACCCCACAGGTACGGACTGATCACAACTATTATTACTAGTGACTTGCATTCATTCTGTGCTTATAATGATTCTGGCAGCGGCCCGATTGGCGCTGCCCTGTAAATAGTCCCCACTGTTTATATCTACCGGGTGCAGGTTGGCGCCGTGTTACCACTGTGGTTACATTCTGCTATGCTGATTGCATAATACATATGCTGTTTTTCTTACTCCAGCTGGTGTGGTCTACTTTTTGTAGTGTGCCTGGTGGGCCCCCTGTGTGTGCTGCGCGGATGCTTTACACAATGCTCCTGGTTTAGCCTTCCCGCTCCGCACCACGCTACCCCGTTTCTAACACTGGGCTTAGTCCCTGCAACAGGAATGGATCAAACCAAGGTCAATGGGAGCCCTTGCGTGTGGACTCCCATTGACCTCGATTTGGTCCATTGCTGTGGCAGACACTAGGCCCAGCCACAAAAAAGGAGCAGCATTTTTATAAGCACATGATGTAAAATGCTGGGTGGTGGGAATTTTCTTGTGGACATGGGAGGTTTCCATCACAGAAATGTAGGGAAAATGTGTGTTTTCAGACAAAGTTTGAGATGTGCAGGGCATTGTGCATAAGAAAACCTCATGGGATTCATGGAAGGCACACCACCCTGGAATTCCCTGGTTGTCTTCTATTAAAAAATGTCTGCCTATGGTTGGTAGATTTCCATGGGTGGCGGCTGAGCACGGCTCTAAATCCCGCAGCTACCCCTATTGCTTGTCTCTTCACATAGCACTTTAGGGCCTTTTGTAAAATAGCATAAGACAAAAAGGCGGCTGACCAAGGTGCAGCATCTCAAACCCAATATTTAAAAGAAATATAATAGTTCTGTGCAGACACTTCTGGAGCCTGCCGCAACTGGGCTCCTCTGAGTTCCAGAAATACCAACATTTTACAAAACGAAGGTGCACCAGCATAGAAGTCCACAAGGATCCAAACGAGTCCAAATTTGTCTTCTTTATTAAATATCAAAATTATTTAAAATGGCAATCAGCCAACGCGTTTCGTTCCAGAATGGAACTTCATCAGGGCTGAAACATTAACAAATAACATAACATAAATATATGCAAAGACAAACCAAGAAACACATTCACATCAAAATGTAAATCAAAACATTCAAAAGACACATCAATATTTACATTAAACACAAGACATAACATAATAAGCCAAACAACGAAAACACATCAATATATATCTGATATCACAAAGCTGACAGTCCGTCTTATAGAGAAAACGCAAAGGTGCAAAACATTTAAAAACATAAACATTATGCGAGTGACATATAAACATCACATATGTAACATAAGATATAGGCTTCAAACATGTATACATAAGAAGAAAGAGACTTGTATTTCTTAAAATTCATCTTCAACCATTTAAGAACAGTACACCAAAGCTACATGGACCATAATTTAAAACGCTAATTATAAACGAAAAATAACAAGTATAGAATGAAACCACCAAAGTTGCTCAGTGCGGGCCAACGCCATAGATATAAGAAGAAAATAAAAATAGAAAATAAATAAAAACACCATGTAAAGAAATAATAAAAAATGATACATAATAATATCCCACTGGTGAATGTCAGAATTCAAAAGACACCTTATCCCGACCAAAAATACGAACAGAGTGCAGTCACAAGGCTCACCTTGAACGGATACAAGATCGTTGTTATCAAATGTGTAACAAAAATCAGAATAATATTTCCATTATCACATGGGGCACACAGCCAGTCTTCCTATAAACAGAAACTTAATGTTAGGCCATAACTGAATTCAGTATAGACATAAAATCCGAAATAACTGGGCAGTAATTCAAAATAAAAGCCCGTCCAGTAGTAAGTGGTTTCTAAAATACCACACCAGAACACATTAGTAAACCGATTCTAATATTCAATAAGAAAATACCAGGCTACAGATGGTTCTACTAATGCTAATATATATAAAAAAGCCCGGTTAAATGTAATATAATCAAGTCTCACCTCAAAGAATGTGACCAATATGTAATCACAATTGATATTTTCAAGGAATTATCCGGAGCCCACAGTCAGGGCATATTGCTGCAGATTAACGCGTCCTAATGGCAGAAAAGATATATATATCCATATGAGTAAACCCATATAACAGAAAAGGCAATATGAGGCAGAGCAGTAACCTAGTCAAAGTCAATATAAATGTAACCACCCGATGGCTGTGAAAAAACTCACCCCACTAGGTACTTAGGTACTTAACTAAAAAGCCAAGAACAAACACTTACACCACATCACCGCGCTCAACTCACAAATAGTAGCATGGGCTAAACATCCCCGTAACACGGACTATGCATCCCCCGTACTAAAAACGGGGTATCACACTTCCTACCTTGATACGACGTGTTGCGCTTTCCAATGGTGGCTCAAGTCAAAACCAGCGCCATAATGCTTCCCGGTTAAGAAGCAAAAGCGTGATGACGCGTCCCCGCGTCATGACGACTACGAGGGGGCAATACCCTTCAACTTGGACTCTAACAAACCGTTAGTCGCCATCTTGGAGCTATAGTCCAACGTCAAATTTAATAAGAAAATATGCGTATCTCCAACTATCCATTTCTCAAATACAACATTCTATTGAATGTTGTCAATTCAAATCATCACCCACTTCACCATACCGAGTTAACACTTATATGGATATAGTCACCCTAATTCAAAAAAATAGATGCAAAACAAAAAGAAAATAAAAATAAAAAATGAAAAATGAACAAACAGCACATATCAAATATACACAATATACAAGATGTTTAATTAATATATAAATCCATATGGGCGAAGTTCGCTGAAATAGAACACCGGGGTCATCACTCTAAACCCCTAGCCACAGCATGGCGGCCATATTGAGGCTGTTCAAGCATAGTTAATGAGGCAACCGAATATTGTCGGTCATGATAAGACAAATAAAAGTTCCATAAATAGTGGAGCAGTAAGTATAACCTTCCTAAGTTCGTGGCATATGCGTTGAAAGAAACACAAAATTTGACACCTTTCATCAGACTTATGACACATTAGTCTTGAATGTTGTCAATACAAATAAACACCCACTCCACCATACCGAGTTCACACTAATATGAATAGCGTCACCCTTATTCGAAAAATTTAGACGTAAAACGAAAATAAATAAAAATCAAGATTACAAAATAAACAAACAGCACGTTTTATATATAAATTCAAGCGAGCAAAATGCTAGAATCGAGCACCAGGGTCGTTACTCTAAGACCCTAACCACAACATGGCGACCATTTTGAATCTGTTCAAGCATAATTAATAAAGTGAATGAGTATTGTCAATCATAGTAAGACAATTGAAAGTTCCATAAATAGTGGAACAAAAAGTATAACCTTCCTAAGTTCGAGGCGAATGCGTTGAAAGGAACACAGAATTCAACAACTGTCATCAATATTGTGACACATTAGTCGGGATTATCTCAAGGAAAATTCCCAGCATAATCTGAACACGAGGACATAACATACCTAATAAACATTCAGAAAAGCAGTGTATCAGCCCAACACCTATCATGCTCATAATACAAAGAGAGAATAGAACAAGAATTAAAATAAGAATAACAAAGAAGTTAGAAAGTTGGTCAAGTTTCCAAATTCACATAGAGACCTTTAGAGTAAATTTGAAGCCCTATCAAATTCATGTAACATATACAAAGCATTACAGGGTAATCAAAAAGAACCAATTGCTTTTTAACAAACAGTCGTAAGAGCAATGTATTTCCAATATTACAAATACGAAGCATTGCAGGGTAACAAGAAACAATAAAACCCATTGCACTTAAACAAACAGTCATGGGGGCCGTATAATTTCAAAATCACACCTTGCAGAGATTATTACTTATGTAAATCATAAAAAGTAATGTAGTTCATTGTCAGTATTATGTCCTAGCAAGGTAGCCCTGAGACGGCATATCCATTTCGCCTCAGTACGCCTAAGCAATAGCTCCCTATTGCCTCCCCTTTTTGACATAGGAATATGTTCGATCCCATGGAACCAAACTGTTGCATCATCAGGATGTTCTCTAAGATAATGTTCTGTTATGGGATATCTTTCATCCCTAATCTTAACAGCCCTACAATGTTCTTGTATACGTTGTTTAAGGCACCGAATGGTGCTCCCCACATAAATCATTCCACATTTACATCCCAGTACATACACCACATATGTAGTATTACAATTCAAAAACTGCTCAATGGTGTATTGTCTGGGAGAATTGTAAGAAAAACTCCTGATCTTATTCTTACCCCAGGGGCATACAGTACATGTGCCACACGTAAAGAAACCCTTGGGTTTTGGTGGTAACCAGGATGTCCCCCCCACCGAGGTGGTAATATAACTGGGACACAATGAATTACGGAGTGAGATGCCCCTCCTGTACGTTATGGCCGGTCTATTATTAATATGACTTTTAAGCCCCGGGATCTCGGTAAGGAGGTGCCAATGTTTTCTAAAGATGTTAAAGATTTTACTGCTATGCATGGTGTATTGGGTGGCAAAACGGAGTTGTGTATTACCAATGGATTTTCTTCTTATTCTTGGTTTTTCCCTCAATGTATCATCTCTCTGTAACTGATGTATTCTGGATTCTGCTTTGTCTAGGATCATATGATCATAACCTCTCTTGAGGAATCTCATTTTAGTTTCACTGAGATTGGAGCAGAAGATGGTCTCTTCACTGCAATTGCGTCTAATACGTATCATCTCCCCGAACGGGATGTTGTTGATAACGGATCTAGCATGCGCACTAGACGCATGCAGGACCCCATTGCAAGAAGTTTCCTTTCTGTACAACTTACTCTGTATAGTCCCATGTTCAATATAAAATTGAACATCCAAGAAGTTGATCCTCTCTCTATGCCAAGACATGGTAAGTTTGACATTAAAGCAGTTATTATTCAGAAAGGAAAAATACTGTTCCAATTGATCCACAGAACCCGACCAGAGACAAATGATATCGTCTATGTACCTCCCCCAGAACACAATGTATTCCGTCCAGGGGGAGACACTTTTGCTCCAGGCATGCTCCCTCTCATACCACCCCATAAAGATGCAGGCATAAGAGGGAGCAAACCTGGAACCCATCGCGGTCCCATGTACTTGCTGGAACCAGCAGTTATCATGAAGGAAGAAATTATAGGTCAGAATAATATCAATCATTTCCATCACCATTTCATTGTATTCAAAAAGTTTTGCATCCTCTTTGTCAAGGAAAGTTTGGACAGCCATCTTTCCAAACTTTTTATCGATACACGTATACAAACTCTCCACATCAAGTGTGACAAAAATAAGCTCTTCTGACCACTGAAAGTCCCTGAACTTAACCAACATGTCTTTAGTATCCCTTATATAAGATGGTAAGTTACAAACATGTTTTTGTAATCTCATGTCAACGAATTCTGACAACTTTTCGGTGGGCGAACCCACCCCTGAAATGATAAGCCTACCAGGGGGGAAATGTCCACCTTTATGAATTTTGGGAAGCATATATATGCAGGGGAAAGTAGGACTTTCATTTAATCTTACATTGATCATATTGGAGAGATGGGGAATGGGATTGTTAGCTAATTCCCTATAATACAGGTCATTACTAAGTTGCTGATCAATTTCCTGCATATAGTCTTGGCGATTCATAATAACAACATTACCGCCTTTATCGGCTTCCCTAATCACAATGTTGGGGTCATCTTTGAGTCTCTCAAGGGCTTGCCTTTCAGGGTATGTAATATTTTGATGGACTTTCAAAGTGGGAACATTAGAAGTCTCAAGATTATAGAGTTCCTCTGTCATTATCTTATGAAAATGGTCAATATTTTGATGGTAGGAAGCAGTAGGTACAAATTTGGACTTCAACCGAAGTCCACTATCCAGATTAGGAAAGTCATATTAATAATAGACCGGCCATAACGTACAGGAGGGGCATCTCACTCCGTAATTCATTGTGTCCCAGTTATATTACCACCTCGGTGGGGGGGACATCCTGGTTACCACCAAAACCCAAGGGTTTCTTTACGTGTGGCACATGTACTGTATGCCCCTGGGGTAAGAATAAGATCAGGAGTTTTTCTTACAATTCTCCCAGACAATACACCATTGAGCAGTTTTTGAATTGTAATACTACATATGTGGTGTATGTACTGGGATGTAAATGTGGAATGATTTATGTGGGAGCACCATTCGGTGCCTTAAATACGTATACAAGAACATTGTAGGGCTGTTAAGAATAGGGATGAAAGATATCCCATAACAGAACATTATCTTAGAGAACATCCTGATGATGCAACAGTTTGGTTCCATGGGATCGAACATATTCCTATGTCAAAGGGGAGGCAATAGGGAGCTATTGCTTACGCGTACTGAGGCTGAAATGGATATGCCGTCTCAGGGCTACCTTGCTAGGACATAATACTGACAATGAACTACATTACTTTTTATGATTTACATAAGTAATAATATCTGCAAGGTGTGATTTTGAAATTATACGGCCCCCATGACTGTTTGTTTAAGTGTATTGGGTTTTGTTGTTTCTTGTTACCCTGCAATGCTTCGTATTTGTAATATTGGAAATACATTGCTCGTCCGACTGTTTGTTAAAAAGCAATTGGTTCTTTTTGATTACATTGTAATGCTTTGTATATGTTACATGAATTTGATAGGGCTTCAAATTTACTCTAAAGGTCTCTATGTGAATTTGGAAACTTGACCAACTTTCTAACTTCTTTGTTATTCTTATTTTAATTCTTGTTCTATTCTCTATTTGTATTATGAGCATGATAGGTGTTGGGCTGATACACTGCTATTCTGAATGTTTATTAGGTATGTTATGTCCTCGTGTTCAGATTATGCTGGGAATTTTCCTTGAGATAATCCCGACTAATGTGTCACAATATTGATGACAGGTGTTGAATTCTGTGTTCCTTTCAACGCATTCGCCTCGAACTTAGGAAGGTTATACTTTTTGTTCCACTATTTATGGAACTTTCAATTGTCTTACTATGATTGACAATACTCATTCATTTTATTAATTATGCTTGAACAGATTCAAAATGGTCGCCATGTTGTGGTTAGGGTCTTCGAGTAACGACCCTGGTGCTCGATTCTAGCATTTTGCTCGCTTGAATTTATATATAAAACGTGCTGTTTGTTTATTTTGTAATCTTGATTTTTATTTATTTTCGTTTTACGTCTAAATTTTTCGAATAAGGGTGACGCTATTCATATTAGTGTGAACTCGGTATGGTGGAGTGGGTGTTTATTTGTATTGACAACATTCTTGACTAATGTGTCATAAGTCTGATGAAAGGTGTCAAATTTTGTGCTTCTCTCAACGCATATGCCCCGAACTTGGGAAGGTTATACTTACTGCTCCACTATTTATGGAACTTTTATTTGTCTTATCATGACCAACAATATTCGGTTGCCCCATTAACTATGCGTGAATAGCCTCAATATGGCCGCCATGTTGTGGCTAGGGGTTTAGAGTGATGACCGCGGTGTTCTATTCCAGCGAACTTCGCCCATATGGATTTATATATTAATTAAACATCTTGTATATTGTGTATATTTGATATGTGCTGTCTGTTTATTTTTCATTTTTTATTTTTATTTTATTTTTGTTTTGCGTCTATTTTTTTGAATTAGGGTGACTATATCCATATAAGTGTTAACTCGGTATGGTGAAGTGGGTGATGATTTGAGTTGACAACATTCAACAGAATGTTGTATTTGAGAAATGGATAGTTGGAGATACGCATAATTTCTTATTAAATTTGACGTTGGAATATAGCTTCAAGATGGCGACTAACGGTTTGTTAGAGTCCAAGTTGAAGGGTATTGCCCCCTCGTAGTCGTCATGACGCGGGGACGCGTCATCACGCTTTTGCTTCTTAACCGGGAAGCATTATGGCGCTGGTTTTGACTTGAGCCACCATTGGAAAGCGCAACACGTCGTATCAAGGTAGGAAGTGTGATACCCGGTTTTAGTACGGGGGATGCATAGTCCGTGTTACGGGGATGTTTAGCCCATGCTATTACTTGTGAGTTGAGCGCGGTGATGTGGTGTAAGTGTTTGTTCTTGGCTTTTTAGTTAAGTACCTAAGTACCTAGTGGGGTGAGTTTTTTCACAGCCATCGGGTGGTTACATATATATTGACTTTGACTAGGTTACTGCTCTGCCTCATATTGCCTTTTCTGTTTTAAGGGTTTACTCATAAGGATATATATATCTTTTCTGCCATTAGGACGCGTTAATCTGCAACAATATGCCCTGACTGTGGGCCCCGGATAATTCCTTGAAAATATCAATTGTGATTACATATTGGTCACATTCTTTGAGGTGAGACTTGTTTAAATTACATTTAACCAGGCTTTTTTATATATATTAGCATTAGTAGAACCATCTGTAGCCTGGTATTTTCTTATTGAATATTAGAATCGGTTTACTAATGTGTTGTGGTGTGGTATTTTAGAAACCACTTACTACTGGATGGGCTTTTATTTTGAATTATTGCCCAGTTATTTCGGATTTTATGTCTATACTGAATTCAGTTATGGCCTAACATTAAGTTTCTGTTTATAGGAAGACTGGCTGTGTGCCCCATTTGTTAATGGAAATATTATTCAGATTTTTGTTACACATTTGATAACAACGATCTTGTATCCGTTTAAGGTGAGCCTCGTGACTGCACTCTGTTCGTATTTTTGGTCAGGATAAGGTGTCTTTTGAATTTTGACATTCACCAGTGGGATATTATTATGTATCATTTTTTATTATTTCTTCACATGGTGTTTTTAATTAGTTTTTATTTTTATTTTCTTCTTATATCTATGGTGTTGGCCCGCACTGAGCAACTTTGATGGTTTCATTCTATACTTGTTCTTTTTCGTTTATTATTAGCGTTTTAAATTATGGTCCATGTAGCTTTGGTGTACTGTCCTTAAATGGTCGATGATGAATTTTAAGAAATACAAGTCTCTTTCTTCTTATGTATACATGTTTGAAGCTTATATCTTATGTTACATATGTGATGTTTATATGTCACTTGTATAATGTTTATGTTTTTAAATGTTTTGCACATTTGCGTTTTCTCAATAAGACGAACTGTCAGCTTTGTGATATCAGATATATATTGATGTGTTTTCGTTGTTTGGTTTATTATGTTATGTCTTGTGTTTAATGTAAATATTGATGTTTTTTTTAATGTTTTGATTTACATTTTGATGTGAATGTCTTTCTTGGTTTGTCTTTGCATATATTTATGTTATGTTATTTGTTGATGTTTCAGCCCTGATGAAGTTCCATTCTGGAACGAAACGCGTTGGCTGATTGCCATTTTAAATAATTTTTATATTTAATAAAGAAGACAAATTTGGACTCGTTTGGATCCTTGTGGACTTCTATGCTGGTGCACCTTCGTTTTGTAAAAAATTTAGGGCCTTTTGTGTCAAAGTCTCTTGGCCCACCCACATAAGTGAGGTACCAATTTTTTGGGAGACTTGGGGGAGTGCTGTGTGGTAGGAAATGTGTGGCTCCCCACGAAGTCCAGAAGTTTTCCCCACAGAAATGTGAGGAAAATGTGCTTTTAATCAGAGTTTTAGGTTTGCAGGGCATTGTGGGTAAGAAAACGGTGTGTAAATCATGCAAAGCACAACTTCCTGGACTCCCCCGGATGTCTAGTTTTCAGAACTGTCTGTGTCTGAAAGGTTTTTCCCAGTGGCAGCCTCCCCAAGCCCAAAAAGTGCAGTGGTTCACCATTGCAAGTGGGACAATATTGAAAGTAAGCTACACTCTTCCGACCCATATGTTAAAACAACACCCAAAAGATTCAAATGTCCTTTTGCTTGCCATTGGGATGGGATGCTGAGGTCCGCAGGGGAGCAAAAAGACTGTTGAGGTTTTAGGGGTGATGGTGGGGCCTGATGTTAGGATGGGCAAGACCCACCCTATTATTTTATTTAAAAAAATATATATTTCTGCAATGAGAATATATACTTACCCCCATTTCTCTTTGGGGGTCAGAAAGACTGTTGTTGAAATGTATTTGGGGTGGGAGCATAGCCATGCCCAAGGTGGGCAGCCCTCACCCCTATGTTTAAAAAAAATCCATGGTGTACACTGAATTTTCTTCCCCCAGGGGACAAATCGAGGGTAATTACCCCCATTTACCCCACAGGGGGGTTGAAAGACTGTTGTCCTATTTTCCTTGAGTGGGGGCATGGTCATGACCATGCTGGGCAGCCACAACCCCTATATTTTTATAAAAATAAATCCCTGTTGTCTAGAGAGCTTTCTCCTCACCGGGGGGAGGCAGATCGGTGGTAACTACCCCATCTGCCCCCCAGGGGGGGCAGAATTACTATTGCCCCATTTACTTTGGGAGGGAGCATGGCCATGCCCATTCTGGGCAGCTTCCACCCTTATATTTAAAAAAAGAATTCTGTGGTGTCTAGTGAGCTTTCTGCTCCCTGGGGGACAGATTGGGGGTAATTACCCCAATCTGTCCCCATGGCAGAAAGACTTGCCCCATTTAGTTGGTGTGGGGGCATACCCGTGCCCATGGGGGCAGCCCCCACCCCAATATGTTTAAAAAAAAAACTTTCCCTGGAGTCTAGTGGGCTTTCAACCATGTGGGGGGCAGATTGGGGTAATTACCTCAATCTGCCCCGGGGTGTGAAAGACTGCTGCCCCGTTTAGTTGAAGTTGGGGCATAGCCATGCCCATGGTGGGCATACCCCAGCCCTATATTTGTATTTTAAAAAATCTGCCCAATTTACTTGGGGTGGAAGAATGGCCATGTCCATGCTGGGCAGCTCCTACCCCTATGTTAAAAAAAAATTCCTTGGTGTCTGGTGGGCTTTTGCCCCCTGAAGAAGCATATCTGGTGTAAATACCCCATTCTGCCCCCCAAGGAGGGCAGATAAACTGTTGCTCAATTTAGTTGCAGTGGGGGCATTGCCATACCCATAATGGGAAGCCCCCACCCCTATATATTTTTATTAAAAACCTGTCCCTGGGGTCTAGTGGCCTTTCTCCCCCGGGGGCCAGATAATGGGTAATTACCCCACCAGCCCCTGGGGGGGGGCAGAAAGACTGTTACACCATTTACTTGGTATGGGCCATGGCCATTCCCATGGTGGGCAGCCCCCACCCCTATATTTTTATTTTAAAAAAAATACCTGGTGTCGAGTGGGCTTTCTGCCCACCCCGAAGGGGGCAAATTGGGGTAATTATCTCACCTATCCCCAGTGGAGGCAGAAAGACTGTTGTCTCATTTACTTGAGATGGGGGTATGGCCATGTACATACAGGGCAGAACCCACACCATATTTAAAAAAAATCCTTGGTGTCTAGTGGGCTTTTTGCCCCCTGGGGGGCAGATTGGGGTAAATACCCCAATTTGCCCCCAGGTTAGCAGTAAGACTGCTGCCCCATTTAGTTGGAGTGGGGGCACATAGTGCGCAGCCCCCACTCATATATTTCTTTTAAACTTTCCCTAGAGTCTAGTGGGCTTTCTCACCCCTGGGGAGCAGATAAGGGGTAATTATCCCACCTGCACACTAGGGGGTAGAAAGACTGTTATCCCACTTACTTGGTGTGGGACCATGGCCATGGTGGGCTGTTCCCATCCCTATAATAATAATTATTATTTTTTTTAATCCCTGGTTTCCAGTGGGCTTTCTGCCCCTGGGAGGGGCAAATCAGTGAAATTACCCCATCAACCCCCAGTGGGGCCAGAAGACTATTGCACTCCTGTGGAGATCTACAAGCAGGGATCCACTGGGCAGAGGTACCATTGGGAAGGGGAGATTTTCCCCTCTCCACTGATACTTCTCCCAGGAGAATCAGTTCTTGGCAGGCTGAGATTTGCCCCCGAGCACAGATTCAGTGAAAGTAAAACAAAACTAAAACAAGCCCAGAGGAGCCTTTATAACCCTCCCCAGTGTCAGCCATTGGCCGATGGGCACACTTAAGATGTTAATGCAGATCTGCTGCACTTCAGATATGTAGCATTATAAATAATAAAACAATTTAACAAAATATGCTGTGCTTCATTATAGCAATGACCAGAGGCATCACTCAGTGTATTCGTCTTCCTTTGTCATTAATGCCCATATATGCAGGTGTGTATTTATATACTAATTAAAGGCTAGACCTATTGGCTTTGTTCATGCTTCTTCTGCAGTGTGCTCATGTGATGTGGAAAAGGATCCTAGCATTTGGTTAGATTTCCAGTTGTTGCTGGAGGTTTATGCACCTTTAAATGAGAAGAGGTCAAGCAATTCAATGGCTTTGCACCAAGAATGGAAAAGGATCTACTTTTAAACCTGACTTTCTTAAACTTAAGAGTATTCAGGAGACAGCAGAGATTCTGAGTGTGGAAATAAACATCTAGAGATATATCATAAAATTTAGGAACGGTGAATCATCTGAGTAGTGAACCCTGTGAATCATACAGAAAGTCTTATGCAGGATTCATTTGCTGCAATAGCGCAGCGCAAATCTACCAGTAAGTAGGATGTTCTGTCTTCTGCCAGCATCTGTAATCAGCAGGCTGATATGCTCTAGGCTGTTTATTCCTCACATATCACAATCTCTATGAAACCCAGATTAGGCATGTTTTGATAGGGGAGGTGGGCATACAGTTGTCCATCCAAATGGTGTAAAACAGATAGGAAAGTAAAGCAGTTTCATTGAAATCTGTAGTTAAAAAGCCACAGCCAAACTATTTTTTGACTTACGGTCAAAGCACATTGAATTGTTGAACAGGACAATGGTAGCAGACATAAGGTGCAAATGGAACCACATTCAGTCGGACATCGCTCTCTATAACAACCTGCCTTGGAAATTGTGTTTTAAATTACTTTTCCTGCATTCAGTAACTAACTCCCTGAAGACTGCATGGCAGAGCAGCTAATCATGGGCCCTGGGTTGAGCCTAGATGCACCACCATTTTGACGTATTTGCAACAGCAGAGATTAATATTAAGATTGTGGCAAGGAGAGGTAATATCACTGCAGGAGCAAAACAACTAAATCGCTGATAGCTTGCACAGACATACAAGGAGGATGGTCCTGGAGAGAAATAGGAACCCTCTTAATCCATATATAAGCATGGAGGTAATCCTTTCAGATGTAAAGAGTGGTTGGCCATAATCTAAATATGGATAAAATTAGCAAGTGTAGGAACCATCAGTATCACTTTGTACAATGTTGTTAGTTGTTAGTTGTGGACATTTTACTCAGGCATGCCATACTTATTTACCCTATTTACTAATGCATTTTGATACTTTGTCACTAGATACTATCAACTGTTCCCTCTTAAATCCTACGTATATTGAGGTCCAGAAAACAACTTAAAGCCATTTTGTTACTTATTTTGAGAAATTACAAGTATTCAGAGAATTTGTCCTTAAATCAGCTGTTTTTTTCATTTTATGGACATGATTAACTTGGTTTTTATCGCTAATGCTATGCTTAAGCTGTTATAAACAAAAACAAAAAATAATTTACAGCTAGTCAAGGTGGAAGGTTCCTGCCCATTGTGCTTGAGAGTTGCTTCAGAAGAGCAGTCCCAGATTTTTTATGGAAATATTTCACACTAATTCTGATTTTATTTGTTTGTTTAATTTGCCAGACACATCCCCATGTTTCTTCTACTCTTCTACCAATATGTTTGCCACAAAAGACAGTATTGGTTTATGGTCCGTGTCTACATAAAAGTAGTTGTAGGAGACATCTGAGAGTTGTTATATTAAAATACTAAAAAAATTAACTTAGGACTCATTAAGATCTTTGCACTTCATCAGAGCTCAACATTTCTAGATTTGGATACAATCCATCAATCATACGAATGGAAGGCCATGAGTTGTGAATAGTCCACAAGTACAATTATTCTCAAGGAATGGCCAGTGCATTTCAACACAGATTTTGCTCATGCTAAGAAAAGTACGTCACATTACTAAAGTTTACAATACCTTGATTTATATGGTGCTCTGCTACAACTCTGCAAATAAAATATATCCTATTCTTTTAACTTTAGAACTATTGCAGAGGCAGTACTAAGAAGATATTGGTTAACCTCCCCTACTCACTGAAACATCATTATCCTAGACCATTTCCCAGCATCACACTCAAAAGAGAGTGAATCATTGACATATCTGTGACACTTACAATAGTTCTGACACTTGAAAAGGAACGTCTGCCCTTTTCTCCGTTGTTATGCATTCATTCACATTCAGTCTGGAGTTTAAAAGAAGAATAGGATGGGGCTTCTGATTTATATTGATTTGATGATGTGACGTGAGTAAGGTATGGCCAGGTGTGATATGACTTCAAGGAATTCCTTAATTTCAGACAGTCAGGAGCCTTCCAATCTTCTCCCGTGAATTTGCATCCAAAATATTGTTTATGAGAATGCAATCCCCTTTCCCTTTCTCTATTATTTCAACATTTTTCTCACTTTGTTAAATAAATAATCTGTATGAGGGAGTATAAAGGCCATTGTGGCCTGCAAACGTTGAGTCAATCCTAATTATGGGACAGTGTTGCAAAGCAATACAAAAGATAGCTTTTTTTATGTTTCTGGATTTGCCGGGTTATACTGTGGCTTCATCTGGTGATATTTTTCTAGGTTTACCAGTATCTTCTGTTGGTTGGTTCTGTACTCTTCATGACATCCCTTACAGGGGGCCCGATTCACAGAACTAACTTACGTCAAAAACGTAAAGTTAGTACTTTTGGTATTCACAGAATACACTTACTCATTTTGGCATTCACAGAATGCACTTATTCATTTTGGTATTCACAGAATGCACTTACTCATTTGGTATTCACAGAATGCACTTACTCATACTAACTTTATGTTCGCACTCGGGCGGAGATTCCGGCCCGTGGTGAGATTCCGCCCGAGGTGGAGATTCGGCTCGAGGTGGAGATTCCGGCCCGATGGTGGAGATTCGGCCGGCTGTGGAGATTCCGGCCGGTGGCGGAATGTCCGCCACCGGCTGGAATCTCCACAACCGGCCGGAATCTCCACCATCGGGCCGGAATCTCCACCTCGGGCCGGAATCTCCACCACCGGGCCGGAATCTCCGGCCCGAGTGCAGACATAAAGTTAGTATGAGTAAGGGCATTCTGTGAATACCAAAATGAGTAAGTGCATTCTGTGAATACCAAAATGAGTAAGTGCATTCTGTGAATACCAAAATGAGTAAATGTATTCTGTGAATACCAAAAAGTACTAACTTTACGTTTTTGACGTAAGTTAGTTCTGTGAATCAGGCCCAGGGTTTGTTAGACTTTTTCCATTATTCCTCTTCATGGTTCTCGTTTTTCTGCAGAAGAGTTCTTAATGCTTGCACCATGGCACAAGGGCACCTGAATTGGTGGTAGGCAGCACATAGTGCACCAGTGCAGTGAGAGAGCAGGCATGTGCCATATTTTAATAAATATGTTGCATTCCTGGCCTCTCCATATGATGCAGCACAGAGCAGCAGGTTGTCTTGCTGGTTATGCTGCATCAAATATTGATAAACCTGGCCTATGGTCTTTAGTACTTTTAAAGGATTAATGCTTTAGCACTTTTTCTCATGTTTCAATGTATTTCTGAGACTATTGCTATTTGTTTCTTGTAAAACACACTGGCATTGCTGAGGTTAGAGGAGCACTCCATCAAGTATCCTAGTGCTGAGTAGTTCCAAATAAATAGTCTGTATGAGGAAGTATCAAGGCCATTGTGGCCTGTAATCTTTGAGGCAATCCTAATTATGGGACAGTGCTGCAAAGCAATACAAAAAGGTTTAATGTTCCTTTGGTAATTTAATTTACCTGTGTTACATGGGAGACGTTGCAGTCCATAATCACTCCCAAGTACTTTCCTTGGTCTAAAGGAATAGGGCATGAACTCAGTTTTAGTGGCCTTATGGAGGAGTGATATGTTGTACATTTTTCCACACCAGAGTTTCTCAGTTTGTAATGAGTTAAGCTTGAGGTGATTGATTCATATCCAATGATTGACAGTTTGGAGGCATTGCCAAAGTCACAGGAGTTAAAATATGTTAGTTTTCCAATCTTTTAGGTTTCTACACTGTCTGTAGCATAGTTGTAACAGGTGAGAGCTAAAGAATGTATTAAAGCAGAGAAATGAGCAGAAAGATGCCAACGCGAAGAGCATAAGGTTTACGAACTCTGCCAGGCAGATAGGAGGCACTCCAGTTCGGAACAGAACCTCTCTCTAGTCATTTATAGTGATGCAGAAGTGTAGTGACTCCTTTTGTGTCAACTGTGGTTTTAATGTTGTTGTGAATTTGGGAACTTGAGAACTTGACCAGGTAGATCTCCTACACCCCATGTGGAAGAATACATAGAGTACCCTCTTTGGAGAAAAAGGAGAACTGGCAGGTGTCTCTCACTACTCTCTTCAACAAGCTAAATTCATTCAGATTAGGCGTGTTAGGAGTCTAACAACTCTGTCAGAGTAACTTTTATCTGCAGGGAGATTATCGTCTATAGAAATGGATTCCCACTCTGGCCGCTAGACTCAGTAGACACAACCAGTTGTTGGTATTTTACAAAATTCAGTTATTTATTATACCACAAATCTTGATATCAGAATGAATGTTAATATTAGGGTAATGTCAACAGTAAACATTAGGAAAACTCAAAGCATATTTCATCACGTCTCTATATTCCATAATTGATTAGTCTACTTTATCCCTAATATCTACATATGTATCCATAGTGTCCTGATTGTTATATTTATTAAATGGTTATTTGAACCCCTTACTTATTTCTTTGCCAAGCCGTATAAGCATCCCCAGATACCTTATAAAGCCATTGGATCTGCAGTTGGATAACAGCACTTTGCTGTTTCCCCTTAGAAATCAGTCCTATTTTCTGTCACTCCCAAATCCTCACATCTCTTTATACTTTTTCTCCATTTGTTCTGTATGGAGTGGGAAGGAGAAGAAATTCCTGTGCAGTTTCTTGTATCATCACTCTGAAACACTAGTAATATCTCTGTTGCAGAAGTACAAGCAAGGCAAGAAAATGTGGCCATTTCTATTTCTTTCAAAATCTCATTTGTCAAAGAAAGATGTCCTTGTAGCTCTAACCTTTGCACAAAGCTCTGCAGCTTTCTGAGAGCATAACATGTTTGCTGCTCCATTTTGTATAACTAAAGTCAACTTACAGCTCTGAAAATAATATCTGAAAATAATATGCCGATCTCGCACACACTGTTAGCATTACCATTCATAAAATTAGTTTTCTGACCCCTAAGTCTGATACACTCAAAAACACTCTAAAATGGTATTGCTTTCATGTTTGCAGGGCATCAGGGCTGACTTGCATAAAGCACGTATGCCTTATGGAAAACCCTGCCACATATAACAATGTTATTCAAAGTGGCAATTGAGGCAGCTTTGGTGCCGAAACCAGGACAGAATCCAGTTTGATCGTATGAAAGAAGACAGTTTCCTTGAATGAATGTCAAGATTTGGGGTAACACAAATGTTTCTTTATTGTTTGAAAAACTTAGGGACACTGGATGAAAGCTATGAGTGTCCTTTGGTTTACAGCCTTATTTCTTTAGAATAACTTTAGTTTGAGAAGACGTAAAGAAATTCAGAAAGGCAACCAATACCAAGTAGTAGCTGTTGCCTGTTCTGGACAGAATGTCAGCTGAGCTACTAAGAAAAAAGTTCTTGATTATGTGTATCAGGCATGGGCCATCTTCAAGATCTGTCATTCCACAAGCCTGAATGAGGCAGGTGAAATCATTAACAGAGAGGAGGTTGAAGGAGAGTTGTCTTGGTTGCCGTTTGGTAAGAGAAGTTATAGCCTATGTTGGATGTTTTTTGTCCACTTTGTTTTTTGGCTTGAGGTAGCGCTCTAGTTCTTTAGTTTTGAAGATGAAGTGGTGTGCCAGAAAGTCACAGAGTTACAGAAAGTTGGTGAGGCCAGAGGCAGTGTGTTCAGGCTTCTGTAGTTGACAAATTAATTTGTAGATTTAGTTTCTTGGACAAACAGCTTTTGATCTGCAACAGGAGTGATGGATTCTTTTAGTCTTCTTGACAGCTGCTTAGTAGTATCTGCAGTGTTACTGGAATAAAGGAGTACAATTATGGCTGTTTGTTTTCTTCTTTTGTTAACTTTAAGTTAAGAGTATGCCAACCAGCTTGCCTATGCTGCTAACAATATAATAGACTTATTGTGGCCAGGACAGAAACTAGAGGGCTGTTATAGCAGCGTTGGCTGTCAAACAAATAGTACTTTGAGTTTGAAGAGTATGTAGTCTGAGTTTCTTCTAAGGCCTAATGAACATTTTGTTCTTAGGAAAATATAATTTTTTGGGCCAAGAGAAAGGTGAGGTTGAAGTAAACAGCAATATGGTAGGTCCAAAAGGGGTGAGATTTCGGGTGGAAGAGGTGCGGTTAAGTGAGGTGGGTATTGTGACAAATGTATGCTGAGCTGTATGCTTGGATCAAGGGATAGCATAAGAGCTCTGAGATTAATGAAGGAGTCGGTCTGGTGCTGCTATGGTTTATAGAACTGGGTGTTAAAATAATCCAGAAAGTAGAGGTTGGGGTGATTGACGTGATCTCAGAGATTAAATCAAGGAAGGCATCACCCAATATAGCTGCAAGAACAATGCATGCACCCATCAGATACTGACAACGTTGTGCAGATTATTGACATTGAGGCATGGACCGTGTGTGTAGCACCTTTCGAGTAGGCATTTTAAGGACCCATTGAAGTGACAATTTGTTCCCTGTTTTCTATATTCACTTGTATATCTCAATGTATTTAATGCAAACAAAATGTGCACTGATATCCGAGTAACTGATTAAAAAATTAAGTAAACCGGACCATTTGTAGACCAGATGACTTGCTACCAAAAGAACTTGTTGTCGTATTGTGTTACTTTTTTATTCATGCTGGGATGAATTTGAAGATTTTGATATATTTTGCTTTTCAGAAGAGCAGCTGTGGTATTTCGTCTTTACAGGGATCATCTGTGTCAGATTCATCTGAGTAAGAATCAGCGTTTCATAGGTTAAAATTTGATGAAAAGCCTTGGCAACAAAATGCTGCCGCGTGAGCCAAGGCCTGACGAATGGATTTAACGTCTTTTCGCTCAGTTGTTGCATTTACCATGTCAGCCAAGAAATTAAGAAATTGTGCTTTCTGTGAAACAGGTCTTAGATCCAGCACTGCAGAGCACCTTCGCGCTTCTGTAACTGGGATACAAGCAGCTCACGAGACCCAGCACTGCAGAGCACCTTCGCGTTTCTGTAACTGGGATACAAGCAGCTCACGAAATTATACTGAAAATAGCGTCGAAAATAACTTTACTTGGAAATCACTTGGGGGCAGATTTACAAGAAGGTGCCGCAGCGTGGCACCGCAAGCCTTTTGGCTGCGCCACGCTGCGGCACCTTCAGAGCACAGGAATGCGGCATATTTACAATGATATGTCACATTCCTGTGCTCTCCCCTGCCCTGGCGCACAAACAGCAGCCATGCGCCGGCGCAGGCACCCTTGCACCATGGTGCAAGGATGCCTGCGTCATGGGGAGATTGTTTTTGTGCACCTTCCTGCACAAAAACAATCACTTCAGGCATTTTCCTCTTTCAATGCGTGCTGTACAATGCAACACACTTTGAAAGAGGAAAAAACGAGGAGAAATTAAAACATTTCTCCTCGTTGCGCCTCACTACGCCACCCCTAGGGTGGCGTAGCATACTGATGCATTTCCAGGCTTACGAATCCTCGTAAATCTGGAAATGTGTCTTGTTCCATGGGTGTTGCGTGGGAACACCCACAGCAACACCCATGGAACGCCCCTTTTACGCAAAGTGCTGCTTGTAAAGGGGCCGTATTTACAAGGACAGGAAAAGCCACGCAGGGTGGCTTTTCCTGTCCTTGTAAATATGGGGCAGTGAAATGCGCTGCCAGTGCGTCACAAAAAGTGACATACTGGCAGCGCAAGGGGCTTGTAAATCTGCCCCTAGGTTGTGACGGTCTTAAACAAGGAAAACGTCCTGATTTTGCACGTAAGGTGGGAAAAAGGCGTACATAAGCAACACAGTTACATGATAACGGAAGGCCGACGAAAATGAAAGAAAAAATCACTGATGATAGTACAAAGAGAGTGAAAAAATTATGACACATTCCTAACCACGCAATGAGGAAAATTAAAAGAAGTGTACAGTGTGGCGGGTGCATGGCTAGTTTGACAAAGATGACTGATCTGAGCGCAAACAACCAAAGATAATAGGATAATCTTTACAAACAATGCACAACACACTTATTTACAAGCCCCTTGCGCCCCTGGTATGTCACTTTTTCCCATATTAAAAGTGACTCTCTGGCGCCGCAAGGGGCTTGTAAATAAGCCCCACAGAAGCAGTTAGTGGCGCAACAAGATCCCCCATGCAAGCAAAGGAAATGGGTCCTCCTAGTCATGGTTTGATGCCAAAATACATCCATAGCTGGTGCTGGGGAAGAGCACACTCTTGTGCCCTAGTGCCACTGCATCTGCTGCACTATTTATAGTGAAACCCCCGAAAGCGATACATATTATTACACATGCATGTGACAAACAAAACACTTGAATGGACACTGAACATAATACAAGAGAGGAGTGAATGTGCTGCAAATGGAAGAAATAAAAGGACTGGACTCCCGATAAAAAAGAAACAATATATTTAACAAATATTGGATAAAGGTACAGCAATAGAAAAATGGAGCCATGGACATTTTCTGCAACCAAAAATACACGTCCCTCCCCACAAGATTAAAATCAATCACAGTGAACATACACACTGCGGAAAAAGCAAAAATTTGAACGTGCTGTCAGCAATGGTCAAATACTGATCAAAAGAAAAGCTCATCTCCCATAGGTACCTGCTTTGAAAGCGTATCTTGAGTTCTTGTTCACGTGACTACAATAAGGAAGGAACAAGATAAATAGGTCGTTCATTTACGATTATGAACATCCATACTGTTGGAAAATGGGTCATTGGTAAGGGTAAGTATGCACCTACCACTTGTAATAAAGCCACTAACACAGTATAGGGTCCAGTAAGGGTCTCAGTAAATTAGCCCCTTGCTTAACCCTTGGTAGCTGACAACGAGCAGTCAGGTCTAACTTAGGAGACAGAAGTGTAAAGCATTTAAAAACAATAATACATCAAATAAGTAAGACACAACACAGAATAAAAATCCAACATTAATTTATAAAAATAGGAAATATTTTTATAAGCAAATAGACACCAAAACAACAAAAATCCAGTGTAGGGAACCGGAGATATGAATTTTTAAAGATTAACCACTTTATAGTGCTTAAAAATATATAGCACCTCTCTTGGACATCTGGTCGCGCTTGACTGGGGCAAAGTCAAAGTTTGAGGCTGACCGCGATGGAACCCTGGTCGGATACACTAAGCGGGAGGCCTCAGTCAAAATTTTACCTTCACACTTAGAAACATTTCTGGAGCTTTTTCTTACGACGACGCTCAACCTTCCTCAGCAGGCCGGATTCAGTGAGGGTTCGCCGGCTTGACTTTCTGTGAGGCTCCAGCCAAATCCTGGAAGTTTGGAGCGCCAGAGCTTTCAGTGGGACGAACCTAAAATCCTGGCCGGGTTGCGGTTGAGGATAGTCGGCTTGACTCTCGAGGTCGGGTCGGTCAGCTCATAGAGCTTTTTCACAAAAGTTCTCTAAAGTTTTCCAACCTTCAGAAGGGGCTTCCAGAAGGTCTCCTTGCAGGTTTTAACTGTCCAAAACACCAATCCAAAGGTCTGAAATCTCCTAGATGGTCCCTGGAATGTCTGGACTACAATCCCCACAGTGCACCTGGCCAAATCCTTAAAAGTCCACTGGACGCACTCCAGGATGAGGACTTTTGGTGGAGCTAATGCAGGTGGGCTATGTTAATCTGTAGCTTGCAGGGAGTCCACTCCTTAATCCTTCTTGAAGCAAGGCACAGTCCCTAGGGCTGTAGTACCAGATTGTGCATCAGGCGTAGTCATTCAAAGTACAAGCCTTTGGGTGCAGATCTAGATTCCAGCAGGGCAGTCCGTTTTTTTCTTGTAGTTTCAGGCAGCAGATCTGAGAGACTATGCAGCTCTCACATATTTATTCAGTGTTCTTGGACAAAAAATATGGGGCACCTCTGTCCAATGAGATGCTGGGTGCCACTCAAAAGCATGACAACTTCCGCCAAAGTGTGGCATCTTCTTGTCCCATAAAGCACTGCACTTTCAAAATTCAACATGGATGATTTCTCTCCAGATGATTAAGAGCTGGCTAAAACAACCCACAGTGTGGCTCATTTCCATTAGCTCTCCTACCTCTGACCTCTGCAAATTCCTCTCCTAAGCCTGACATCTGGTTAGGGCACAGGATGTGGGGGTATGTACACTTGGCATTCCTTACTGATATGCTGCTCTCTTAGAGCTACATTTTATTTAGACAGCCCCCTCTCTAGGACCTAACCTCCACAGCTGCAGAGCTCTCTCCATTAGATAACCTCTGCTCTGGCCAGGCCACTTATCACCTAACCAAAGCAGCCTGGTTAAACCGGTTAAGGCCGGCTAATCAGCAGAGACCACTAGAAGGCTGGATTGGCTTACAGAATAGAAAGGTCTATAACTTATCTTCTGTACTAGTTATGATAAATTTTACAGTGGCAAGTTGTTGGACTTATCAAAGCCAATATTTCAAGTCTTTGAATGATATTTCAATCTTTTCCTAGCAATAGTTACATCTAAATAAAATATTGCAATGTGGGCCTATAGAGCTAAGTATCTACAATTGGGAAAAATTAGATGGGCAGTTTTTCCCTCACCAGGGCATATAAAACCTCTTTTATAAGGTCCCTGCTTACAGTTACACACCCACCCACCCTGGGATACCTAGGGGAGACCTGGGGAGTTCTTAATATGTAAAAATAAGGTAGGTTATCATTTTTAAAGGGCCCATACCACCAAATTTGAGATTGCACAAAATGTACTATTAAAGTCAGTCTGCAAAGCCAGGCTGCCTTTAAAATGACAGCAGGCACTCAGCAGTGCATGCATGCAAGTGCAGGAAATCTGCTGGGCCTCTACATTTCCATGCCCTATTACATACTAGCTACGTGTAGGTAGTTTGAACCTCCCTAGCCCTATTATATAGTAGGGACTTATAGGGTCTGTCAATACCAATTGTGAGAATGTACTTTAAAAGACAGGACTGTCTTTAAACGGACAGCAGGCACACAGCAGAGCACACATGCAAATGTCAGAAATCTGCAGGGCCTCTAAACCTCCATGCCCTATTATATACTAGGGACTTATAGATAGATTGCACTTCCTGCCCAATTATCTACTAGGGACTTATAGGGTCTGTCATTGCCAATTGTAAGTGTACCCTATTACATGCACATTTTTAAAGATAGTACTGGCCCTAGGCCTGGTTAGCAGAGCCCAGGGTACAGTCTAAGCCTGGGCGTAGTTCGCGAAGTAGCGCTACGCGAAGCTACGCAAAGTGCAGTTCGCACTACGCGAGCTACGCGTAGCACTACGTGAACTGCGTAGTGCACTGTTCGCAATGATTGCACAGTGCCGGATGCACTGTGCAATCATTGAAAACGGAATCTTGCACAGTGCGAGCTGTCTTTTACTGCCGCTCGAGTAGATTTTACTCGAGCGGCAGCTTTCTCAACGCGGACTGGTAGTTTCTCATCGCGAGCGGTCGCGAGCATACGCGACCACTCGCAATGAGAAACCTGACCTCCCGCGTTGAGAATCTCGCCGGAGGTTTATTTTCCACGCTCGCGATCGGCAACTTGATGTTGCTGATCGCGAACGAGAAAAAGTCTCGCCGGATGTCATTTTGCTTGCTCGCGGTCGCCAACTTGACGTTGAGGACAGCGAGCAAGCAAAATGACCGCTGCACTACGCTACGCTACGCGTGTTTGCACTGTGCTACGTGCAATTCGCGTTGTGCGAAGTAGCGCAAACTTCGCAAACTACGCGAGCGTAGCGTAGTGCTTTGCCCAGGGTTAGTACAGTCATAGTCATATACCACCAGCATCATTCAGCAAATAAATAGGGTTGAACAGGGCAAAAGGATGACTTTCTAACACATATGCTCTGCCAATATACCAGTGGTAAATACTCCAAGGAAACACAGGAAATGCAGAGCATCAAACACCTTGGTGAAACCAAAGGCCAGTATATCGCTAGAGATTGATAACTGAATGCCAGCGCTATTTGGAGATTTTATCATATACATAACTTTTCCCATTCATATGCATTTCCCATACAGCTACTCATACAGCTACTCCTCGGCGACTAACTGATGTAAGAAAGTTACTAACATTCACCCACCAGGGAAAGGAAGAAAACAAAAGTGAAAAGGAATTGCAAGAACAGGACAATAGAGGATTAGGGGCAGAGCTGCCAACTTTGAAACTGCGGAACGAAGTTCAAAACCTCGTGTTGGTTCAATGTTTTGTGGATCTGGGCAAATCACTTAGGGCCTGATAATGACTGTGTCATTGTTTTCCAGCCACTCAGTTAACCCCTGTTTGCACACAGGTCGAAAATAGGAATTTGTTTGTATTTAACGCATCCAATAATTATCGGATTAAATACCTCAACGGTTGTTAAATTTCGACAAGTCAAACCTGTGTATGGTATTTACTAAAGCATGCCATTTTGGCTTGTTAAACACCACAATTCACGTTATTCCTCAAATACTTGCAATAGGCCCTATTTATCGCACCCAATAAATAACATACTCTGGGGTATCATTATTTATGAGGTGCTTTAAATAGCACCTTCACTCGTAATCAGGACCTTAATCCTCCTGTGTCTAAAGAATTAAGTTGGCCTTGTGTAATGCAATTTGTACTCATGTAAAGCACTCTAGTACCTCCTGCTCGAGTTCATGCTATATAAAATCATAAAAAATTTACACCATGAACAATGCCTTCATACAGGGTTGTCGCACAAAAGTCCTCTTTGGCCAGTGACATATCAAATTTCCATTATAAACTATGACAATGTAAAGGAGTCTTGTGTATACATTTACCCCACGTGGTTTATTTAAAATTCTTTCATAGCTTTTGCTCTCATGGACCAGCACTGGCCACATCTTTCTGCCCTTGAAAAATCTTTGTCCAGCAATTTTACAATTTTAAATTGGTGTGAAGCTAGGAAAGATGACCTGGTATAAGACATTCTTAATAATGTATATTATCGCCTGAAATAATCTTGAGACCTTCAAGACCCAGGAAAAACCCTTACAAAGTCCCAGGCATCTTACTGTCTTAAACCAAAAAAAATCCTTAACAAATCTGCTTCTATGGTTCTTACGGGCACATGCATCTATGTAGGCTTTAGCGATTCCTTAATTGTGATTATTAAGGAATCGCAATTAAGGAATTGCAAAAGCCTACGCATTTAGGAATCGCTATAAAATTAGCTATCCCCAAACATTCCTTAATTGCGATTCGCAAATTGCGAGTCGCAATTAGGGAATGCCTTCCCATTCGTTCCTATGGGCCTACATGCCCATAGGAATGAATGGGAGATTGCATGCGCAATTTACGAGTACCAATAGGTACTCGCAAATTGCGCATGCAATTTCAAGGGTGCAAGGGTGTCAAAAGGACACCCTGTTGCACCCCTGAAATTGAACTGTGCACACATGTTGCTCACAAACATGCCCCAAGGGCATGTGTGTGTGTAACCTGCAACTTTGAAAAATGCACTTTAGTGCATTTTTCAAAGTTTTTGCAAATTACCATTAAGTTCAAATTGATGGTAATTTGCGCACCCTATTAGCAAAATCGCTATTTGCGATTTCATCATGCATTGCAATTAAGGAATCGCAATTTGCGATTCCTTAAATGCAATCGCAATTTAAGAAATCGCAATAAATTGCGATTTCTTAAATTGCGAGAGCCTTACAGTTTCTTGCATCGCAGAGGCCCTTTTTGTGGGCGCAAACGACCGATTTTTGCGAATCGCACCGTTTGCGCTCGCAAAAAAGGTTGATGCATGTGCCTGTTAGTTCATAATCGGAAAGTGCTTGATTTTGGAGGACATATATGCTATTAAAACTCCAACCCAACTAACATTAAGGAAAGTGTTCTAAATTGGGGAACTTAGTTTAACTATTCACACTCCACCCCAAATATTGAGGAAAGAGTTTAAATCTGGGGAAGTTACATTTACTATTCTCACTGCAACCCTATCTATTATTCAACATAAGTAATACATGATGTAAATCTAAAACAATTAAATAGGTTACAGAAATATTTATATTGATAGATTTAGAAATTAAATAATATAACAAAAGTCGTATGAATTTTTAAAATATAAAAATTGCATATAACATTTTGACAATTTATAATGTAAAAGTAAAATTATTTACAAAAGTATATAATTAGTGTATTATTATTCCAACAGCACTAATAATAAAATGGATTTTTAATTTCTATTTAATTAATCAATGTATTATTAAAATACACCAATAGCCTTTAACATCAAATAATATTAAATACAACATAATACAAACAGTTACCTGGTACTGAATATATTTATAATATATTTATAAGAAGTCAGTGAAAATAATGAGACTTTTACATTTCGCTAATAAATTAATAAATACAGATAATTAAAAAATGCAAAAATATAAACAGAATGTACTAATAAATATCATATAAAATAATATTAAAGCAAACAATTGTTTATGCATTGTTATTTTTAACAAATAAAAAAAATATATATTTTTCTTTCAATATCATGTCCCAGAATGTCCTGGATCCCATGATGTTATTGCAACAGTATCACGCGCAGTGATATTATTGAGTCAGTATTAAGATTAAACAGCCTTTGTACACAAATACTTTCATGGAACATTTTGAAGGGGAAATTTTAAATTTGACATGTGGATGATAGGATTGCAAACTTTTCTCCTGTTCATTGTTGATTTTCTTTTTCTATGGCAGGGCACCAAAAAGAACTTGGTGGATGGACGTCTTGACCCACTTGGTAGACAACGTAGCCACATTAAGCTCCACACTCGAAATAAATGAAAATTTAATTCTCAGGCCAATAAATCCCAACAACGACGGTGTCTTGGATGTCCCACTAGACTTTGATAATGGTAATTTGGAAACAACTCTTTACAAGAAACCAACTGACCATAACAATAGGATTCATGCAAAAAGTTTTCATCCTACGAGTCTCATCAATCCTCTCCCATAATCAAAAAATATGGGGAACACAAAACTAAAATGTTGAATAAATTAAAATCTTAAGGATTTTGGTGTAAAATGCTTGATGAGGCTTAGAGACAAATAGGATCACAAACTAGACAGTCCTTGGTTCCAAAGAGTAACACCAAGATGCAACAAACACAACCGATTTTTGTTACTAATTATAGTGCACAGAGCTACATAATTCAAATGGCTATTCATAAACCTGATTATTTATTGAGAAGGATGAAGATTGTAGTTCAGTGTTGATTCAACCACTGATGATGCTTTTCAAGAGACAAAAATATAAAAAAAAATTGATCATAGGAAAATACCGACCAATGTCTGATTACCAAAACATTTTTCAGAAAACAAATAAAGGAACGTTCACTTGCTTGAGTTGCTATTCATAATTATTATGAACTGCCATTCTTATGTAAAAAAAACATATTTTGTTCAGGATATACGTCGGCAGTCTCAACCACACTGCGGTATTGCTTTTTCTTATGTGAGGTCTTTTTTCTTTTTCCCTGTTTCCTGTGGTGCTATAATTTCCATGGCATGTGATGTCTTTGATTCTCACTATTCTTTCCATGCCCCTGGACACTTGATACCATCAACTTGGGTCTTAATATCCGCACTACAGTCATTCTTTTGCTTTGTATTCGAATATCTAAGTTTGTCATAAACTAAGAGAAAAATAAAGAATAACACTTTGATTACACACAAGCAACCACGTTTTTATTAACTGTCTAAGTATTTTGAACTATATATTAGATATTAATTATCTTCCTTGATAAATACGCAATACTCTTACTGTTTACGGAGTGCTTCTCCTATATTATGCATATGCCATCATCTAAATTATGCACAATAAAAGCAAATTATGCAGTACATTTTTGATGCATTATTTTGATGCATTTGAACTAGAAACAACAGCTTTTTGGAAATTTGCAAATTATACCTCAAATTATGTAGCAAGTGTGGCAAATCAATAGTTATGCTGTAAATATCACAGTCACAGTATTCACAATTCAACCTGCCTTGACAATTGTCCATTGTGTTTCAACAATGTATTCATGAAAGGTAACCCAAACTTGAACATTGGGGGCTTCATTTATGGCATTTTGGCGAAGGGCAGCGCAGCAAGGCACCTTGCTGTGCTGCCCTACACCAAAGTGAAAGGGCAGGAATGCACAGTATTTAAGTAATACTGTACATTCCTGTCCTTTCTGACTGTGCTGGTGCCATTTTGGCAGCCTAGCGCCAACGTAGGCCCCCTTGCACCATGGTGCAAGGGTGCCTCAGTTGCAGGCACGACTGTTTTTGTGCAGGAAGGGGCACCCTCCTGCACAAAAACAATCCTACAAGGCATTTTCCTCTTTCCCTGTGTGCTGCAGAGTGGGGAGAAAACTAGGAGAAATAACCACATTTCTCATCATTACTCCTCTCCTCGGGAGGCATACAGATTTGATGCTTCCCCAGATCTACATCACTTTGTAAGTCTGGGGCAGCAACAAATTCCATGGTTGTTGCTTGGGAAAACCCACTGCAATGCCCATGGAACGCCTTCCGGGCACAGAGTAAGGTGACGAAACGATTTGCACTGAGTCGCCTTACTCATGATTTATGATGCCATTCAAAATCACACAGTCTCATAAATGTTTATGAGAGCCCTGCATCACGCATGTACCACTCTATGTGGTGCAAAAGTGATGCAGAGCTCTCATAAATAAGCCCCTCAGTGCCTCATTTACAAGCCCATTGCACTGCTGATGCGACAATTTTTTTGACGCACCGGCGGCACAATGGGCTTGCCCATATTTACAAGGCCACGCCCTGCGTGACTTTTCATGGCCTTGTAAATTTGGGCCCTTTTCACACATTACTCTGCTTGAAAGGGGCGTTCCATGGGTGTTGCTGTGGGTGTTTCCACACAACATCCTTAGAAACTGACACATTCCCAGATTTACAACGTTTTGTAAAGCTGGGAATGCGTCAGATTCCTACGCCTCCACAGGGGAGGTTTAGGAGTGGTGCAACAAGAAGAAATACTTTTATTTCTCCTCGTTTTTTCCTCTTTGTATGTGTGCTGCATTTTGCAGCACACACAGAAAGGGGAAAATGGCATCAACGATTGTTGTTCTGCAGGAAGGTGTCCCTTCCTGCACAAAAACAATCATCCCCGCAACACAGGCACCTTTGCAACATGACTTGGCAGCCAATTGTGCACCACCGCAGGGGAAGCACATGGATATGTCATATTGCTGTTAATACGACGCATCCCTGTGCTTTTAAAATGATGCAGCTCGGCGCAGCAAAATAACTTGCAGCGCCGCACTGAGTCATTTTGTAGTAAATGAGGCCCTCAGTGGTCATTGTTAGCAGCACGTTGAAGAGAAGAGCTGCAGCATCTTCCTTCTACAGAATTTCTAATGATCATTTACACATTATTCCATAATTTCCTACTAATACATGTATATCACACCCTTGAGCACTTTCTTTGCATTGAGAATTATAGGCTGCTTGAACGTTAATCAATAAGCCAAGTCTCTTCTCAAATTAGATTCAGTGCACTGTATGTTCTTATGCAGTAGAAAGAGACTAGAATGAAAGAAGGATTTCTTTACACTTACAAAAAGCTTAAACATTTGCAGATAATGGAAGCTGTCAGGGCGTTTCGAAATCACAATAAAATTTACCATAGACCACACCCTTGCATTAAAGTGTAATCTAGTCATGCGAAGCTATGAATCAAGACCCTTCAGTCTCTAACCAGGCTGTCACTCAAAATATGGTCACCTGCATTCTTCAGTTATTATTTTTTTAGAAAGGCAACCTGTGACCTCTGCTATCAGCATTGGGCTTCCAAAAGTTAGGAGGAAAGATGTTAGGTGCCTAATTATATTGAACCGTGTCAATGGAATAATGATAAGTGTAAGCCATTTTTAAACTAAAATCACTACTCATTGAACAGGATTTGGAGACTTCAATGGCTATTATAGTCAAATGTGTATCTGCTTAACTAATAAATACATTATTTGAACATTCGAACCAACATTTGCAGTAATCACAATCAATGACATGATGTAGAACAATGATTTGTCAAATTGAGTTTTAATTTCCAATACCTCGATGTAACAGTAAAATATTTTCTACTCACTGGGGGATATTCACAAGAACGTGCAATAAACATCGGCAAAATAGGTTAACGCAAGTTTCCACATCGCCGTCTATCGCGGGAAAATAACTCTGTGTTAACGTGGCATTCTCAACACGGTGGTAACATGCGATAGTTTCCCGATAACGCTGCAAATGTCCGCGATAACAGTACCGGGACGGCGATAAAAATCCAAACCCGAACACGAAAAAAGCTGCGATGGCCCCAACCGCGATAAGACAATCAGCGAGAAGCAGCGCCAGGCCTGCAATTCACACACGTCAGGCGGGGAAAATCACCACAAAAGCAGAAAAAACAAACACAAACAAAAACAAAACAACAGCGAAGCACAATGGAGGCAGCCGGAGCAAGTACAGTGGACAACCAGAACCCCACAAGCCCCCCGGAGGACCAGCCTGGGACCTCGAGGCAGGGAACGGCAAGGACAAGAAGAAGAGGAGGACGCGGTTCAGTTCGCAGGAAAACCGGATCCTGAAAACGGAGGTGATAGAACACCATCAACAACAGTTCGTCACCTCCACTGTGTCATTGGCAACAAAAAATGCAATATGGCAGTCCATCGTGGACAAGGTGAATGCAGTCGGAGTGCTGAGGAGGACAATGGGAGAGCTCAAGAGGCGCTGGAATGATGTGAAGCGCAAGACCAAGCTGAAACTCGCCAACAACCAGAAGGCAGCAATGCAGACTGGAGGTGGGAGTCCAGTGCCACAGGAGGAGCTGGGCGAGAAGGAGGAAATGGTGTCGACAGTCATCAGTGGGGAGACGGTGGCAGGAGTTGGGGGACCGGATACTGCTCAACATGACCCAACACAACAGCAACAGGGTGAGTAACCACCAGGGACTGGGGGGACGGGGGGAGATGGGCACAATGGCACACATGCACAATTAAGTACAGCACATCTGCGGGCAAACCATGGCCAAGAGTCACAACTCCAACCAAGACCACAATGTACCCAAGTCTGCAATATCACAGCACTGTATAAGCACAGAAGTGAAAGCCACACCGCCTGAAAGGGATAAGGGCCAGCCAAATCAGAGCTGAAGGGGCAACTCACCTACAATGCAGCACACACACATGAGCATCAGAGCACCTCAACAGTTACAACAATGTTGAACAAACAGCAACACCAGCACAACAGAACAGAGGACACAACTGCTGCCGCTTGTGTTTGGTAAATGGCCATTCGCATGTGGCAAAGCAGGAAACTGTGAGATGATAATGTACTAGTACAACCCCACATCCATGATGGTGTAGAAATGCATGTATGGCCGTGACCCAGATAGTGAGACACACATTGTCAAACAAATCAACACTCAACACAGTTGAATACAAGTGAAGGTGCGTAGACTTCATTAGCATATGCAGGTCAATACGGGCAAGATAAGTGCCACAACATGCAGACCAATGCAGCAGTATGTCAGAACGTGGAACGTTGCCAAGCGCCGCTGCCCACTCCGGGGGAGTGCCGCACCATTCACAGGTGTGTGTTCACCCATGTTGTTGTCCGCTCATGTATTCGGAGTCCAGGCGAATGCAGCCATGTTCACTGTCGTCATGGGAGATGTGACCAGAACCCCAACATGCAACAAGGTGTCGGGATATGTGCAATGGGTTCCAAACTGTTGTGGCTGCAGGTACGTAGTTACACGTCCATGAAAGCGAGTGCAGCTCCGTAGGCAAGCATTTCCAACATGAGGTCTTTGTCGACTTCATCAAACATGACGGCGAGGTGATCCATTACCAGGTCTGGACAGATGTGCTGCGTCCACCCCCTCTCACCAATTAGCACTACAGCCCAATAGGGGAGCGGTTCAATGTGGTCATTGCACACAAGGAGTTCTGCAATCTCCCAGGTCCAGCTGCCAGCATGTATGCCAAGTATCCAGGCATCCCATAGACGGGTGTCACGGTGACACTCCTGGTCGTGGGCCAACAGGGGGCGCACACACATGTCAAAATCCAGTTCGGCTACCGTCCTGTTGGATAGGCAGACATCCATGGACCACTCAAATATGCACGAGCGACAATGCAACACAGGCTGAACGCAGGTGACTTTGGCAAGGCGGAAGTTCAGCCAGTAACTGATCCGCAGCACTACCAAGGGCAGTGCCCCCAGTAAATGCAGCATACGTGCACGGTACAGTTCCACGTGACAGGGGTTGTGCATGTGTCCGGGATGTTCTGCCATTGCGTTAGTGGCTCTGGTTGAAGAGGCACTGTTGTGACCTGCGCCAGTGCTGTGGATGAAATGCCACAGCTCGGATCAATGAGCAGTGTTTGTGTGCAACGGTTGTAGGCCTGGGATGGTGTGGGAGTAAGTGTGAAGGCCATTCCATGCACGATAACTTCGAGCAAGGACTTCTGTGTGTGGGATGTGTACACGTTGGTCTCACGTCGGGCTGTGCGTAGTGTGGGAGTCGTAATCAAATGCTATCGTATCTGTCAGGGGGTGCCGGGCACATGCAATTCCCAGGTCGGAGCTGCAGATGTGCGTCCGCCTGATAGTCCAGACAAAGGAGCTTTCATCCCTACACTCAGTTTGTCATCTGCTTGCATTCATGAAATATGTAGAGGCTTGTTGGGGGTGGGATGTCTGCGACTTTGGGAATCATGTATGACATGCCTAGCATGTGGCAAATGAGCGGCCTCACTGTGTGTTACGTTGCCTCACAGCTGCTCCTCCCTACCACTGTGCCTTTTTACTTGTGTGTGCTGCGCGGTTGCATCACTTGCACTCCTACAGAACACCATTGTCATGCCTGTCAGTGCATGTCCACAAGCCTGACAATGACACTGTGATGTTGGCCGTTGAGGGTGGGCGGCCACGTGAGTGTAGGCCTATGGTAAGGACAGGGCGGACACAGGTTTACAGTTCATGGCTGGCTGTACTCGCCCTGCGATTGAGGCCAGGCATTTGGTTCATGCTGCGGCAATACAGATACACACAACACTTGGCATGTATGGGCCAAGACCCTGAGCGGTTTTGCGCTCCTTCATTGCCCCGTACGTGCGAGCCCGCCCTCCGGGTGCATGATACATTACAACATTGACAATTGTGGGCCGGGTGACGCCCACACTGCAACAGAGACACACGCATTACGTATTACCTTGTTCTGGCCAGGACAGAACCACGCCCAGTGCCCCGGGCAAAATCTGCGAACCCCTACGCTGGACTGGCGTATGCCGGCCCAGCCCACTCTGCTTGCGCATACAGGGGCTGATGACGAATCTACATGTCCAAGGTCTTACCCACTGCCTGAGGTGACATGGTTGCATCCGCTGTACACAGCACAATGTAATGTGGTAGGGACCGGGCCCATCATGCATACATAATGACCACACGGACACACTTAGATGTATGGTGGAACTGGCTACGGGCATGTGCGCCCGGCCCCTTTTTATTACCAGGGTCACATGTCCAGTGATGCCTGTGCTGGATGGGTGTGGGGTGAGTGTAAGCCAGCCCTCAGGGAGTGGTTGGTGCTGGCAACAACTAGAACAGTGATCATCGGATCACACACACAGATTCAATCATAAAAGGTCCATGACTTGCAGTGCACTGAGATAGTGGCATCTGAAGCGCTCGACTGGTGCGTGGCCTGCGATGATGCGTCGTCCGGGCGGGCCGCCCTGGAAGCAATGTCTGTCGCCTACTGGACTCCGCCATCAATGAAGACTCAATATGACTTGGGGGACCTGCTGACCGCAGTGTTGGCCGGAGGCAGCGGTCAGCAAGGGCCCACGGCCACGTGGCGTCAGCTTATGGTGCACAGGGTCAGGGGCACCTGGTGTCCTTGCAAGTCATCGGCTTGTGTAGCACAGGGTCAGGGGCACCTGGTGTCCTTGCATGTCGTCGGCTTGTGTAGCACAGGGTCAGGGGCACCTGCTGTCCTTGCAGGTCATCGGCTTGTGCAGCACAGGGTCAGGGGCACCTGGTGTCCTTGCAGGTCATCGGCTTGTGTAGCACAGGGTCAGGGGCACCTGGTGTCCTTGCAGGTCGTTGGGTTGTGTAGCACAGGGTCAGGGGCACCTGGTGTCCTTGCAGGTCGTCGGCTTGTGTAGCACAGGGTCAGGGGCACCTGCTGTCCCTGCAGGTCATCGGCCTGTATTTTTGGCTACTGAATTCTGCCTCAAAACTGCCACGTGGTGTCGGCTTGTGTAGCACAGGGTCAGTGGCACCTTGAGCGCTCAGCAGGTGCACATGCGTAGTCCGTGTGGGCCGCACTGGGTGCAATGTCTGTTGCCTCATACACTCTGCCATAAATGAATCAATACTGAGATTCACTTGGGGGACCTCATGACCGCAGTGTAGGCCGGAGGCAGCGGTCAGCAAGGGCCCACGGCCACATGGCGTCGACTTGTGTTGCACAGGGTCAGTGGCACCTGGAGCGCTCAGCAGGTGCACAGCCAACGATGATGCGTCGTCTGGGCGGCCCGCACTGGGGGCAATGTCTGTTGACTAGTGGTTTCCTCCATTAACAGAAATGTGGCCCGATTTGAATTGTGGGACCTGCTGACCGCAGTGTAGGACGAATGCAGTATCCGGCACACACATGTCTCCATGTTGCTGTGCCACTGGCTGCACTGGGGGCCTGTGTCGCGGACTCTGGAGGTCACGGCGGTGGACTCGTGGCAGGGTGAGGTGCGCTGCCCTGGCAGACGCATTGCCCATCCCGGGAGAGAACCACGCCCAGAGCCCCGGCCTTTTTATCCACACTCCTACGCTGGACTGGCATACGCCGGCCCAGCCCACTCCGCTTGCGCTTACAGGGGGGACATCACAGCTACATGACCGAGGTCTTCCCCACTGCCTGAGGTGACATGGTTGCGTCCACTGTCCACAACACTACAAACGGCAGCAGTATATGTCCACATGGCCATGTCTGGGCTCTGCATTCTGTGGTCTGTCTAGCACATCACCGCCACACTTGGCATTGTGTGCATTCTTCTTCATGGGTGAGTTGCCTCCTTCACACTTACTTGGTTCCCACCTCTCCCCACATTCTGCCCTTGTGTGGCTGAGGGGCCATGCCGTTTTCGGAAGGTCCGCTGTCTTGTTCTGCGCTGCCTCTGTGGTAGTCCGGGGGGGTTAGTGCGGGGGGGTCCTGGGGGTGGTGGGTGTTGTGGGCCTCTAGGGTCTCCGAGCTGCATGATCATTGGCTCCATAGCATCTGTTGGTCTTCAGATGTGGCTCTGGGCTGGGCTCCCTTTCATGCTGCAGGTAGTCATCCTGCTTAACACCAGCAAAAGGCAGGTGTTAAATCCCTGCTGCTAACGCGCCTTATCGCCTGTTTTTCAGTTCGCATCGCCGATCTGGCTGGTCGTTGAGAATCTCGTGAAGGGGTGTTTTCGTGTGTTTTTGCACGGGAACGCCTACTCTGCATATCATTAGCGTTAGTTGTCGCACTCATCCGTGGCGATGTGTTTTGCGGTTGCTATCGCAGTTAAACTGGCGATGTCGGCAGTTTGCACCAGCTTGTGAATGGAGCGATAAATCTATCGCCACTTTTGCGGCGCTAAAGTGCTGATAAATCGGCGATGAGTCCTTGAGAATATGCCCCACTGTTGTCAGAACATGCGATACGTCCATTAACAGTATTACATTTAAAAACAACCTAAATTAGCATTATGGGGACAATAGGACGTCTGTATTAGTCAATAGTTGGAAAAAACCCAGCTTTATTAAGGGCAAATAATAGACTCTTAATGCCCCAAACAGTTCATGTTATGAAAAAAAAAAACTACATTCCACTTAGTGGCTGATTTGCAAGCAGGACTTGCAGACATGAGACTGTTTGTTCTAAGTCTGAAAGTTTCAAAGTTACACTCCTTCCAAATCTGAAAATGTGTAAAATGCACAGGTATGCAGAGTTTAATCCAGGTTATAATTATTACATGCACAAAATATCCAGATTATGGTGGAAAATCGAAAAACATCACTCATGACTTGTAGCTCAAGACATATTGCAGTCAAAATGCAAATGAAAATTGACCAGGCAGCATTGAACTCATTTAACGCAAATCCCTATATGAAGAAAGCCACTTTTAGAACAGTGCACATATCAAATCAAATCAAACAGAATTTATGGAGCGTTGCAATTCATCCACAAGTGTATCCAGCCACTGAGAGCAGTTCTGCTCAGGTGGAATCAGTGGGACAACCAAGTCTTGAGTCCCTTTCTGAATTCCTGAAGAGAGGGTGAGGTCCGGAGGTGGAGAGGAGGCTTTTCAGTATTTCGAGGTAGGAGAAGGAGCGTTTTCCACTGTTGCTTCATTGGATGTGGGGGGTGTGAGCGAGGGAGAAGGAGGTGGAGTGTAGGTATCTGGAGGGTTGGTGGAAGCTCAGTCGGTGGTTGATGTGTGATGGTCCTTGATTGTGCAGGGCTTTGTAGGCGTGGGTTAGCATCTTGTCAAGTCTGTATACTATTAGACAGACATATTTCAGCACAACCATCAGAGGAAGTTGCATAATTTAATTTAAATCCCAAAATTTCCTAATAAACAAATTAAGTTCAAACATGCATATAACACACTAATATGTCTCTGCCATTGGCAATGAGTGTGCATGCATACATCTAATGTGCCTGCATACATACAATAGGCATGCAAGCTATAAATATGCCACACATGTGTATTGTTAGAAATTGGGATACTGGTTGACTCGGGTGTGGGCCCTGGTCAAGCAACAACCATAATCCTAGTCAGGGTAAGGTTTCAAACAGTAAAACAGTGAAAACACCACACAAAAAGGATCCCAAGCAGAATAGAAAAATAGAGCTTAATTTAATAAATCAATCAAGAGTTAAAGGACAAAACTCCAATTAGTAGAACTGGAGAAATTGAATTGTAAATGTTTTAGAGAAAATAGCACCAAAAAAGCATAAAGTGCTAACTGTGGATATCTGGTCAGGCCAGACCGGGAAAAAATCACAAGTTCAGGCTGACTGCAAAGGAGCACAGGCTGGCTACAGTGTCCCAGTTTGGCCCACTGAACAGAGTCAGAAAAACACATAAACTCCACACTGTGTGGAGAAGGGAACAAGAGGCGCAGAGTTTTAGGAGCTAGCAGCCTTTAACAATAAATGTTAACCACAAAAAGCTGCTCCTAACTCTGTGACCACTGTGAGGTTTGGGTTATATTGTGAGTGAAGACATCTTACAAAATGTAACGGACTGGTCTCACACACCACCTGGTGTCATGCTTCATCATTGACCAGTCCTCGCCCTCTTAAACCTTGGTTTGATAGAGGGCGGGCATACACCTGACGACAGGGATGCACTTCTAAACTAAGTGGGGGCCCATAAATAAGTGAGTGTGGTTAAAAATCATTATAGTTATCCTTGTAGTGTTTTTTAATGTGAAAGGTAACTATATGATATTAAAATCAGATGACGGTATATGGGGGAATTAATGTCCCCTAACCGTTATGTGAAAGGTCAACATGTTTCTGCCGTGTTGGCCCAGTTGGGTCCAGGGCATTCATCAGGACCTAATTAGAACATGAAGGGCTCCGTTCTTACCAGCTAGTGGCAAGAGTATACCACTGAGTGGGCGTGATCAATGTCACTCTCCACAGTTTGATGGCTTCTAAATTCAAGCCCTAAATACCAAATCTACTTGCCCCATGGAAGGAGGGGAGGTAAAACCCCTGTTGTCAAACCTGCTTCAAGGGAAATTTCCGATGTGGTTCCTAGGCGTCTGCTCCCATTCCTCCCCGATGTAGCACCAAAAAAGCATAAAGTGCCAACTGTGGATGTCTGGTCATGCCAGACTGGGAAAAAATCACAAGTTCAGGCCGGACGCTATGGAGTGCAGGCCGGCTACAGGGTCCCAGTTAGGCCTACTGAACAGAGTACCTTAAATCCTGGCTTGCGGAGCGTTGCATGGATCCGCGTTGAAGATGCGTTGTGCAGCTGAGGCGATGAGTCGGTTCTGAGATGTGGCAAGGCTGTGGTGTAAAGTCCTGTTGCTTCGAAGTCAAAGATCCCAAAGATGGGGCTTGCGATATGAAGTCCTGCATCAGGGAGGCTGCACGCAGTCAGGTTGATGCATCAGTTCCGAAGAGCTGCAAGGCTGTGATGTGGAGTCCAATGTCGTCATTGAGGCTGCCACAGACAAGCGATGCGAGAGTCCTGTGCCGGTGATGCGTTGTGCAATGGCAGTTCCGAAAGCAATGCAGGCTGCAGCGTCGATGTAGTCAGGGTTAACTTAGAGGCAATGTGCAAAATATGTGTGCAACACCTCAAACTGTGAAAACAGCCCAAAAAAAGGATCCCACACCAGGATAGAAAAATAGAGCTTAATTTAATAAATAAATCAAGACCAAAACGACAAACCTCTAATTAGTAGAGCCGGAGATATTGTATTTGAAGGTTTTAAGAGAAAATAGCACCAAAAAAGCATAAAGTGCCAACTGTGGATGTCTGGTCATGCCAGACTGGGAAAAAATCACAAGTTCAGGCCGGACGCTATGGAGTGCAGGCCGGCTACAGGGTCCCAGTTAGGCCTACTGAACAGAGTACCTTAAATCCTGGCTCGCGGAACGTTGCGTGGCTCAGTGTTGAAGATGCATCGGGCAGCTGAGGTGATGCGTTGGTTCCAAGATGTGGTGGGCTGTGGTGTGAGGTCCGGTTGCTTCAAAGTCAAGATTCCATCAACGGGGCTTGTGATATGAAGTCCAGTGTCGGGGGTGCAACATGCAGTAGGGATGATACATCAGTTCCGAAGAACTGCGAGGCTGTGATGCAGAGTCCAACGACGTCATCTAGGCTGCCGTCAACAAGGGTGTAGAGACTTAGGGGCCGATTCCGATCTCGGCCGGTAGGGCACCGAATCGGATTCGGCTTAACCGGATCCGATTCGGCGGCCTAGTTTCCGACCAATTCGTACGGTCGTCCGCGCGAGCAAGTACGATGCGAGCGTACGCGAAATCGCCGACCGACTCGTACGGACACGACTCGCACCACGCAATGGAGACGTTACCCGACCGAGCAAGTACGATGCGCGCTTCGAACAGCCCGACCGACTCGTAGGGCCTGATTCACAGAACTAACTTACGTCAAAAACGTAAACGCAAACGTAAACGTAAACGTAAAGTTAGTACTTTTTAGGTATTTACAGAATACACTTACTCATTTTGGTATTCACAGAATGAACTTACTCATTTCGGTATTCACAGAAGTTAGTAGTTACTACTCCTAAACTGAGAAAAATCCTAACTTTAAGACTTTCGGTATTCACAGAAGGAATTTAGGAGTCCTAAAGTTAGGACTACTAACTTCTGTGAATACCAAAATGAGTAAGTGTATTCTGTGAATACCTAAAAAGTACTAACTTTACGTTTACGTTTACGCTTACGTTTTTGACGTAAGTTAGTTCTGTGAATCAGGCCCGTAGCGTCCGGCTCCAAAGAGCTGCCGGAGCCGGACTTCGGAGGTCCGTGTCGGACCCCCCTGCACGCGTAGCTGCACGAGTCGCACACAGGGGGGACCCAAGGGTCCCCCCTAAATATGCATGTACGGTGCGAGTCGCACCGACGCTGTACTCCACTGTAGGGGCCCCCTGTTCGCGACGTACCCATTCAGTCAATGGGAGCCCGTGTACGCCGCTTGTACGAACGGCTCCCATTGACTTCAATGGCAGTCCGACCGAATCGAGTCGGGCAGCATACGGCCGCATCGTACTCGCTCGGTCGGACTGCGGGAGTCCGGCTCGGTCGGAAATCTCTCCGGATCCGGCTCGGTCGGAGAGATTTCCGGCCCGAATCGGAATCGGCCCCTAAATATTGAAGTTTTAATATCAAAAGGACAAAATATCGAGTACAAAATATCGAGAGGACAGAATATAGAAAAGACATATTATAGTTGGAAAAAATATCGACATATAGGTAAGTAATATCAAATGTCATTATATCGAATTTTATTATATCGATTTTTTTTATTGTTTTATATGTTACTATATGTGTTAAAAATATATAATATTTTTTTAATGTATGTTACAATTTTTTTAAGGTAATGCATTTTATGTGAATTAATTTTTGCGTATATTATTTCCGTAGCGGGTTGTGGGTTTATAGGGGAATAGGGTGGGAAGTAATTTAATTTACATTATCAAAATTAATAATTTATTAATTAATAATTTAGGGGTCATTACGATGGCGGGCGGAAGCACAACCGCCGTGCTGGCGGATGCAAAAACCACCAGTTACCGCCGGCACGCAGCAGTCCACACGCCCGCCCAATTACGATGCGAAAGTAGGCCAAACACCGCCGGCAAGCCAGCAACACCGTCCGCCATCAAAGTGCGCCCGTACACGTAGCGGCGCAGCCCAACTGACACACACCGTCCGACGAAAACACGTCCCGCCCGGCGCATAAATTACGATGCCGCAAACAAACGGCTCCCACGGCCAAGAGATACCGTACGACAAACCGAAGCGGTAACACGGACGCCGAGCACGGACAACGAAGAAGCGGCTCCCCGAGCATGAATCCAGCACTGCAGGCCCTCCCCATGCTCTTGCTGATGCACCACCAAGGACGCAATGTACCGCGGAGACGCAGGTAGGCACACACACAACAAGTGCACGCAAACAGCGCACACAGTGCAAGGGCGGAAAAGCGGACAACCCCCCAGCGCGTGTACACTACACATCCACCATTGCATCCACATATGACACACAGGCCAAATCGTAACATCGCGTAACACATGTGTACACACCACCTGGGACTAGGACCCAACGACCCCGTCACGGCCCCAAAGCGGCGATGACGCCGCCACACATGCGCACAACGCAGAGGCCAACCGCAGCGCCATGCATGCGTCGCACACAGACACAGGGACACAACCAAGCAGCACACACATCAGCCCCACCCCGAACGCACATGACACGTGACAGGCCTGCCACAGACATGTCCCCAACGCCCAATTCACGGACAACACCCAACGCCACACAACCGACGCACACATGTCAGTGAAGTCACGCAACAGCAGGACACACCCCAGTGTAACAAACATGGCGAAGCACACAGCGGCGGCAACACCAACTAGGAGAAGCAGGGCTCCTTCGGGAAGAGGAACGCCAGTACCACACTGAAACACCCATACCACCCTGCACATATGAACAAGACATAGAAAACGGAACACCAAAGAGCCCGGGGACCGACAACAGGTGGCCCAAGAATAACATTCACACACAAGGCCCAACGCAGAGCGGAAAGGCAGCCTGCCGCCCACACAAGGGAGAGCAGACAGCACCGAATGACCTTCCATTCCAACTCCGAAACCACAGCCCTACGAAAGAAGCCGGTGAATACAGCCATTGTCCAAGAAAAGACCAACACAGGCATGCCGAGGAGACCGACCACAGGGCAGATAGCGCATATCACAGAAGCACACAACGGACGGGGAAGAAAGAAGAAAACACTCCCCCATGTCGGCCACATGCAAGTTAATTGGAAGGAGTCACACATCACTGACCTTGAACTGTCTGAGAAGCATGTGGGATGAGGGCCCGTGTCCTCCAAACAAGCCAACAGAACACAAGTCCTGTCCCCTATGACTACACAGAGCTCACAGCAACCTCGGAGCGTGCACATTGCAGACTGCACACACAGCCGGAGCACGCCACCACAACGCACCGCTGCGAAATGGCAACCGCAACACACCTACCCAACTACGCCGGACAGCTCAAGCTGTACAAAACCAACCTGATACATATATTGGGATGCGATCTCCTGTCCCTGCTGAACGTAAGTTACCGACTGACTTACCGCATCACATTGTTCAGCTGCGTCATGCCCGTCTTCTACTGTCGGAGGTGTCCCTACCAGCATCCCGTGGAGATATGCCTCTCCAACCCGGCATGTCTAAAGGCGGACCTGCTACCACTACTCCTCCCTCTGGACGCACACGACAGGGCCTGCTCTGCCTATGGGGGCATGGCGTATGTGGCCAACATCGCACCCGCAATGAAATGGGACCACTGTGCCTCCACACGACGGATCATCGAGAACAGCTACATCGAATGTCACCCAGCATGCCCCATCATGGTCCTCCAAGGGACAACTTACGAACAACACCTTGACAGCCACCATCCGCTACATTGGCTGGCAAACATGTACACCACCAATGACATGGAAGCCCTGCTGGACGGCATCGCATACCTGACAACCTGTAAATTCGTCGGACCACAACGCAGGTTCCCCGATTGACCTATGATGTCCAACCCCGCACCCATGCTTAGCTTCCGCACGGACTGGCCAGTCACCACCACAACAGCCATACCAAACGACCGGCAACTGTTACCACACCATCAACGACATCGCCATGACATCGGATATGACCGGGACATGCACACTGTTCCCCATCACATCCAGGAACACCGCATGCATCGTGGGAGGCAGTGGCATGGGGTCTGTGCATCGCACCCACATGGACGGAACTGCACGAACAACCAGGACACGACATGGATCCAGCGCCCATGGACACACACACCGCTCAGTGGACATGAATAGGTCGCCTGGAGTCTGTGGGTGCTGCACCCCTCCCACCCCCGCCCCGGGAATCCCATACCAGGACCTTTGCATGGACGACAAGTGCATACAACAACAACACGACCCCAGTGACTGTGACATGTCCAGTAACCACCACATTGCAACAACAAGTGGCACGCCGCTGCATGCACGCAAGCACATGCCCTGATGTCATCTCACATGCACGCGTGCATGAGGAACAACCGCAGCAAACCTGTCACATGGAACTGAGATGGACTGTGCCCATGATGCCAAGCGGTCTGGTAGGCTACATGTATACCGTCTGTGTCAAAGTCCGCAGCTCCGCAGCTATACGTAAATGAACATTAGCACAGCCTTGGCCAAGCAGATGTAACTCTGAAGCCCACATCCCACATGCAACAGCCAATCACATGTAACCCCACACCCTATCCCATTTGCAATCATGCTCAGTATATCCTCAACATGTATTCCGCTGCCAGTAGTGTCCACTATACTGCATCACAGAGGACAGAAGACTCAATATAATGTTTGAAACCAAAACTGTCTCCGCTGACTCATTTCACAAGTACGAATGAGAGAGGATGAGAGTATGTGAAGTACACGGCAGTCGTGACATGACCATGTAGTCCACTGGTATTGGATGCCAACGCAAATGAGTAGCACAACTGTGGAAGACACACATGTGTCGTGTGAAGTCGTATGGACGCAGTGCTCTGGTGGGTGGGTGTGACGGGTAGATGCGCACATGCCAAGTTGGAGCACGCCGTGTCGGGAGGGGTCATGAACAGTACACCACCGCTTCCCTGGGCATTGTGAGAGGACACCTGTCGGGGGGAGTGAACACGTGTGTGCACAGCAGCCGGGCACACGTACAAAGCGGTACCATGCGCACCTCAGCCCACCCTCTGTGGACAAGCTGGATCCTGTTGTGCGCCCGCCATGCCCCTTGACAAGGCACACACAGCCCCAGTCGACCAGGTGTAACCCCAACATAGTCAATCCGCACAGGCGATACAGGGCACGGGATGGCAGTGGAGCATGGTGTGTGAGAGGTCTCCTCGCGCTCCTCCTGGTCATATCACGCAGGCAATAGAACCTCAACGTCTAGCATGGCACAAGTCAAATGGAAGTGTAGGGGGACGCACCACAGCACGAGCAGCACTGACGTCACGGGAGGTGGCTCGCACCATCCCATCCATTGCCCATTATACCAACCACGCCACATGCCATTGCGACTAAGTGCAAGCGCGTGCGCCACCACCCCAGAGCCCTCCCCAGAGAGGCCAAAGAGTGAATGTGTGGGCCATCAGTCACAGACGGACGCGGCATGGCCGCAAGGGCAGCCACAGCCACTGGGTGTCGCAGGTGGCGGATCCGGAAGGCGAAGACTGTGATGCATAGTCCATGCAGGCCGGGTCTCCATTTGGGGCACCACGCAGGTGGACGGCGTCCCGCAACACATCATACCCTGAGACAGCCCACTCGTGCAACTGGACCCACACATACACTCCTTGCCCTCTCTGGTGCGAGCTTGGGGCTTCCTGTGCAAGCGCTAGCCTCGCAGGTGCACATGCATATTGGGGGAGCGAGGGGAGGACATGAGGGCTGGGGCGAAGATGACTGTATCACTGTCAGTGAGTACAAGGGATGACCCAGATGTGGAAAGGATGAGACGTGTCCCGTGTGTACTGCAACTAGTCGCCAATCCAACTACCCCCCATGTCCGGAATGTAAGCCCGCACCTAGGCCCGCCCATCCGCCACATCGAATATACCACCAGCACGACAACCTTCCCATTCGAAACACTGACTGGGGGTGGCGACCAGTGAACAATCATGTGTAGCCTACCCACGCGTACATGTGGGCCCTCCATGATCCATGTCACCTGCGGCAAAGTCATGACATGCGCAATGAGGGAAGTGAGGAGAGCTGTCCGCCCCACGCACAGAAGGTGCATCAGCTCCACAGACCCAGCAGCGAGTCCAGCAGGGGTCACATGTGCAGGGGCAGCTGTGCCTGGTGTGAAGGCACATGCATATAGACAGCACATCGACCAATGTGTAGTCTGCCCACATCTACAGTCCATCATCATGCGGACATAGGAATTGAACACAGGGCAACACATCTGAGTGGGTGCACCCACCGTGACCAACAATGCGCAATCATCGACGTACCCGCCCTGTGCATGGCCCCCACCCAACGGAGGCACATCCAGTGCCACCATCCCACACACACAAGCCTTCCACGGAACATGCTGTGTCCAATGGTCAGTACAGAGTCAGCGCCCATCTGGTGGATTCTGAACAGGAGACACATGCACACACATGCCAGCTCCCACTATGTACGTCTGCCACCTGGCACGTGCAATGTAACCTCTCACCTGTGACGTGTGACTGCAAGCACACAGCCGTCTTGGCATGGGGCTGTCAATGTGGACACCTGTCAATGTTTCGGGAGGTGTGATCCGTACAGTGCTGTACATAGGGTGCAGTGCTGACACCTACTACTGTCTCATATCCCCTAGTGCCACAGGTCCCACTTGTTTTGGCCGCTCAGCCTGTGCCCACATCGTCGTCGTCGTGTGCCATACTCATCCAGCCTCGGAAGCAGTTCCATGCTCAGCAGACATTCATGTTGCCGTGGCGTTGCCGCTTGACGAATATGCAGTCAGTCCCCATCAGCACGCCCGCAAGTCATTGGGGCCTAGATCCCCATGTGCATGCACATGGCAGTGGTTTGTATCACTAGCCATTGCTGGGAGACCTGTGTAAGTGTATTGTGGCCGTGCTGTCCCAGCTTGACAGCTGGGCTGTGGCTCATGTGCTTGCTCAGTCATGTCAGTGATGTGTATGCGAAATTGCTATGTGTTGTGTTGCTTTGACATGTGTCCACTGCCATTTTCCCTAGGCGGAGACCGAACATTGACCGCCCATACCAATTGCTGGCGGACATGGACGATACAGAGGTCATTAGGAAGTTTCGGCTGGACAGGCCAACCCTGCATCGACTGTGTGCCATGTTGGAACCCCATCTCCGTCCCCGCAGGGTGTATCCGACAGCTGTCACCCCCACGGCTAAGGTGATGGCCGCCATGCATTTCTTCGCCACTGGGTCATTCCAGCACACAGTGGGCAGTGGAGGAGGGATGTCCCAGCCCATGTTCAGCAAGGTGCTGAGGGATGTACTGGCAGCCATGATGCTGTACCGAAACAGGTACATCCGCTTCCCCAGGGCTCGTGAATTGGCGGCAGTGAAGGGTGCATTCTATGCCCTTGTCAGAATCCCACACGTCGTTGGAGCCATTGACTGCACACATGTTGGCCTTGTTCCACCACAGGCCACTGAGCACCTGTACCGCAACAGGAAGCACACGCACTCCCTGAATGTGCAAGTGGTGTGCCTTGCGGACATGGTGATCACCCACGTGTGTGCAAAGTTCCCAGGCTCGGCCCATGACGCACACATAATGCGCAACAGCATCTTGCCACGACTGATGTCCAATCTGCAACAGGATCGTGGCTGTATTGTCGGTGAGTATGTGGAGTGGTGTAGCGTGCTGGTTGTGCGATGCTGTCCCCTGTCCAGTTGGAATAGCAACGGTTCTCTGTGTCCCTCACACCCAGGTGACTCTGCGTACCCGAATGGGGCATGGCTGCTCAGTCCATTGAGGAATCCTCGCACCCCAGCAGACGATCGCTACAATGAGGCACATGGGAGGACCAGACGTGTGGTCGAGCGTACCTTTGGCCTCCTCAAGTCCAGGTTCAGGTGCCTGGACCGCACCGGGGTGCGCTGGCGTACTCCCCACAGAAGGTGTGCCAGATAGTGGTGGCGTGCTGCATGCTGCACAATCTGGCCATTCGGAAGCAGATCCCCCTCATCGTGGATGACGGAGATCAACCAGGGCCCCAGCCCGCAGACCAGGACAGCTCGAGTGAGGAGGACAGCGGAGAGGAGGAAGCTGGTAATGTGCGGCAGCAGCTCATCGCCCACTACTTCACTTGACGGTGAGTGTCCATGTACGACGGCTGATGTGGCTGTGTCTGTGCAGGTGTGTGTGTGCTGTGTCAGGGTGGCCGTTTGTTCACTGCGTGCTGTGTGTCAACGCTCCATGGCCAGGGTAGTATGCCACTGTTGGTGGCTGTGGCATTGTGCCCTATTGCTCTGTGCGATGTGTGTACATTGCTTGTAGTTGTTGACATGTACTGTGTGATGGGTGTGTGACACACTCATTGAATGTGCTCCTGTTCTGTCTCCCACCCCTAGGTCCCTACAGGCCCTCCGGTTCCATTGCGATGCCACGCATCAGGTGCCTTTCCGCCCAAGGTGGCCGTTGTATTCCGTACAAATAAAACACAGGGCACAAACAGCAGTTTGTGTAAGAGGTGCATTTATTTCAAACTGTGACATGTGATTGTGTGTAAGGTGATGACAAAAGTGGTGCGTGCAGTGACAATGAGCTGTCGGTCATGGCTGCGTGATGCTCAGGGTGTACCCACTGGTTCTATGTCCATAGTCCAACACACACATGCCATCCAGATGGCTGTGTGGAGTGGGATCGTAGTCCAAGTCAATGCAGTGGGTGGTCAAGGAAGGCTGGCTGGCTGCCTCACTTGCGTCTGGAGCGTGCGAAGTCCTCCCGGGAGATCTGTTTCCACTCGGACGGCCCCTTCCACGTTTGCGAGGGGGTGCCTGCTTGCGACATGCTGGTGGTTGAGGTGTGCTCACTGGCTGTGGACGCAGGGGAACTGGACACTGCTGCTCGACCCTGCGCCCCGGCAGGTGGTGGCGGAGGGGGAGCTGCTGTCCCTGGCTGTGACCTCACCGCCACCACCAGCTGGCCCATGAGGTCCACGAGTTGGCCCATACGGGCGTCCATGGACCTCAGCACCCCCAGCACCTCCCGCGTGTCTGAAGCAAACCTGACCCATTGTTCTTGGGCCTCTTCATAGGCCCCAAGGACTCTGGCCATTTGAGGCAGGGCATGGCTCCCAGGGAGACTTGCGTTTCCCTGACCCTGCTCCTCCTACCAGTCCTGCTGCCACCGGCCTGCCCACTAGCCACATTGCTCACCACGGTCCTCGCTGTGGCTCCCAGGGTGGATCCAGTCGGCCGGGCCACCACCTGTGCTGGGGCTGGTGCCAGCGAAGACGTGGTGGTGGTGGCGGCGGTGGTGGTCGGTGCGGCGATGGTGGCGGTTGCGGCAATGGTAGTGGCCGCAATGACCGTGGGTGTGGCCGCAATGACCGTGGGTGTGGCCGCAACGACAGTGGCAGCAGGGGGCTGGGAATGTTCAGCAGCCCTGGATGATGGGTTGGTGGGTAGGAGGGGTCCTGGGGAGCGGCTGGGCCCTGCCACACCAGATGGGCCTGCTTGGTGGTCCGTGTCCGAAGAGGAGGACAGATCCTCCACATCCGTGTGTCCTCGTTGGGGGCTTGTAGGCTGGCTGTGCTGGCTGCTGTCTCCATCCCCAGCATCCAGCAGTTCGTCACCTGTGGAGAGAATGAGATTTGTTATTGTGTTGCACCTGGCGAAGTATGTATTTGTCGTCTGACATTAACAGTTCGTGCAATCTCGTACATGGGTTTCCCGGAGGCGTGTGTGTGGCTGTAGCATTTGTAGTTGTGTGTGCTTGACAATGGGACTGTGTGCTGTGCACATGTGGCATGGGACGGATTGGCCATGCCGATGGGTGTGTTGCTGTGCCCCTACTTATTGTGACTCTGGTGTATGCGGGCTCCTGGCCCATCCTGGGTCTGGTTTGTACTTTGCTTTTGGTGTTCAGATGGGACGCTTAGGAACGCATATGGCAACATGGGGGCCATGCCCCAGATTCGCATTTGGGATGGAATATGCTTTTGGGGTACATGCTGTGAGCCATGGGTGCCGAACGTGACATGTGTTGTGGCAGCATGACAGTGCATGGTTTGAGGTGTGTGCATGCTTGACATGGCCTGCATATTTGCTGTCTGTTGTGATTACTGGACATGGCATTGGACGCATCGTTATGAGTGAGTGATGGTTGTGTGCCAGCCAACATATTGCAGTTGTCCCATCTCCTTGGTGTGCGTGCTGCCCTGTGCCATGTGCATCACTGCAGTGCTCGGGGGTTGTGGCCCATGTTGTGTGTTGTTGCTCACAGTGTGTCGTGCGCTTCATTGACTTCTGGCACATGGTTGGTCATGGGCATGTATCTTAGCGTGACTGCTGTATGTGTGGCAGCTGTGCGGATGACATGCCTTTCATGAGACTGGGGCTGACGGATGGGATGGATGGTATGTTGTATGTGCATGGTGTGTCTGTGTGTTTGATGGGTTCAGTGGTGTTCGTGTGCATTTATGTTGTTCCGCTCTGTTGCGTCTAGTGTTGTTTGTCTTACATAGGCGTAGTTGTGGGGTGTGTGGTTGACAGGCAGTAGGGGCTACATGGACAGGACTTCAATGGTGTTTCGGTTGTGTGTGATGGGTTGTACAGTGGCTGCCGTGTGGTACTATATTCAGTGTGGCTTGTGCATGCAGACGTGGCTCCTTGGGTGTTGCTGTGTTTGTGATGGGTCATGTGGGGTGTGAGTCTGTGGTTCATGTCCGTGTGCACATTGTTCACTTGTTCGTGACGGTGGGCGGTGCTGCGTGTTCGTCTGCTACATGACATGTCCCATGTGTTGGTCGTGTTACGGTCCTCATGCCTCCAGTAATCCAGCCCTGTCCAGTTTCCCACCTGCAGGTTGTTCGTGCGTGCACTGTACTGGATGCCACATGGTTCTAAGCGGGGGTGCTCCATGTTGCAGGTCTGTGGGGGTGGGGGGTGTTGTGGGTCGTGGTGGTGGCTGGACACCCACTGACACCGATTGCTGTGGACCGTGATGTCTACCTTTCGGCTGTCGTTGTGCACTGCGGTGGCTGACACGTGGCTGTGGGGTGTGGGGGATGCTCCTCCTTGCTGTGCTGTGGGACTAGGGGCCTGGTGTGTTTTGTACTTGGGCTGTCCACCCTCCCACCCACTGCACTTTGTGTTCCTGCCACTTACCTGTTACTTGTCGGTTAGTGCAGCTATGGCGGACACATGGGTGTGGTGGGTGCTCGTTGTGGCGCTTCTGGCATATTTGGGGACCTGTTGGTGGTTACGTGGCTGGCTGAGTGTACACATGTCCCCACGCATCTTACAGTTGTTCGGTTTGGGCTGTGTGTGGTGGTGTCTGTTGCATGTGTGTGTGATGTGTTGTGTATTGTGTGCTGGACATGGGGGTGTTTGTCCCTGGGAGCTGTGGCATGGTGGTAGTGCATGTGAGTACATAGCGGTGTGCTGGTATACATTAGTTTGTACTTACCAGCCTCCACTCCCCCTGCTAATCCGGCGAGGATCTCGGGATGTATGATGACTCGCACCTTCTCCTCCCACGCTTTGAAGGTCTTGAAGAGCGCGGGATTCCCTCCGCCAGTGACGGCAGCCAGCTCTCTGTTCTTGCTCTCCTTCTTCTTGACCAGGCTCTTGACGTCATTCCACCGTTTGTTTATTTCGACTCTGTTCCTGGGCAAGGTCCCGACTGCATTGACCTGGTCTACGATCCGGTTCCACATTCTCTTTCTGGTGGCTAGTGGTGTGTGCTGGACCAGGTTCCCATAGATTTGTGGGTGCACCTTGATGATCTCGTCGACCATGACCGTCAGCTCCATGGGCGTGAACTTGGGCATTCTTTGTGGTGCCATGGTGTTTGTGGTGCTGGTGCGGTGTGTGTTGTGTAATGTGCAGGGGGTTTGTGGTGCCGGTGTTTGGTGGTGGTGGTGGTGGTGGTGGTTGTGATGTGTGCGTTTCTGTGGTGTGCTGCTGTCCTTGCTGTGTCACTGTGTCCTCTCCTCTCCTCTCTAGTTTGCAATGTTGCAAGGGGTTGTGGTCTGTGGGAGTGCTGCTTTTGTACTTACCTATGTGGGTGTGTCCTCATGGTCTGTTGTTTTCAGGTGTGTTGTGTCTGGGGTTCTGGCCTTTGTAGTTTTTGTTTGTCCAGGGGGTGTTTTCGGGATGTGTACTGTGCTTGTGTATTTGTGCGTGCCTTGCTGTGTGGACTTGTTGGCCATGTTGTGTGCGATTGTTTTTGTCAGCGGATGGTTTCTGTGCAGGGACGTGGGCGCCATGGCTTCTGCCGTGTCGATTCTCATCGGCGTTGTTTGCGCTGGCGGGCGGTATATTTGTAGTTTTCCCGCGCTCATGGCGGTGCGATCGTAATCTCACGTGCGGTGTGTCGGGCGTGAGGGCGGGCGGTTTTGTGTTGTCGTGCGTGTTTCCGTCCGTGGCGGGCGGTTTGACTCCGACTCGGACGATGGCGGGCGGTATCTTGTGTGATTTATCCGCCGATGGCGGTTTTCGGTTTGTGTCATCGTAATGGCGTGGTCGGTGTTCAGACGGTGTGTGCGGGCGGATTTTTGCCGCTTCCATGCCTGGCGGATTTTTTTACGCCGGGTATCGTAATGGGCCCCTTAATGTTTAATAATTACTATTGTTTAATAATTTTTGCGTATATTAGTTCCATAGCAGGTTGTGGGTTTATAGGGGAATAGGGTGGGAAGTAATTTAATTTACATTATAAAAATTAATAATTTATTAATTAATAATTTAGTGTTTTATAATAACTATTGTTTATTAATTTTTGCGTATATTAGTTCCATAGCTGGTTGTGGGTTTATAGGGGAATAGGGTGGGAAGTAATTTAATTTAAATTATAAAAATTAATAATGCATTAATTAATAATTTATTGTTTAATAATTACTATTGTTAATTAATTTAATTAATTTATTATTAAATATATAAAAAGTGAATAATAATCTTTTTTAATTAATTGATAATTATGTAAATTGTTTATTTTGTTTTATTAATTAGTAATTAATTACATATTAATTATTAAAAATTAATGTATTAATATGTTAATTATGTACATTTTTTTGTAGTGTGTTGAGTGTTGATAGGGGAGTAGGGTGGGAATTAAGTTAAATTTAATTCAAATTTTTATAATTTTTAAATATTATTTATTCACAGTTATTTTATAGTGTTAATTGTGTTAATTAATTTAGATATGATGGTTATTAATTTGATTGTTAATTGTAATTAGCTGATTAATTAAATGTTAGTTAATTATGTTGATTCATTAATATTTTACACTATTGGAGGTGACGTTTATAGGGGAAAATGTTGGAAGGTAAATATATTTTTATTAATTAATTATTTGTTAATTAATTTTAATTATATTGTAGGAGTGGGTCTACTCAATTATTCCCCTACGCTACCCAACACTTTCCCTACTGTTGCACTCACTGGAGTGGGACTAGTTATTTTTACACTCCCGCTATCCAACACTTTCCCTACTGTTCCACTCACTTGAGTGGGAATAGTAATTTTTAGAATCCCGCTATCCAACACTATCCCTACTGTTCCACTCACTGGAGTGTGAATAGTAATTTTTACCCTCCCGCTATCCAACACTTTCCCTACTGTTCCACTCACTGGAGTGGGAATAGTAATTTTTACCCTCCCGCTATCCAACACTTTTCCTACTGTTCCACTCACTGGAGTGGGAATAGTCATTTTTACCCTCCCGCTATCCAATACTTTCCCTACTGTTCCACTCACTGGAGTAGGAATAGTAATTTTTACCCACCCGCTATCCAACACTTTCCCTACTGTTCCACTCGCTGGAGTTGGAATAGTAATTTGTACCCACCCGCTATCCAACACTTTCCCTATTGTTCCACTCACTTGAGTGGGAATAGTAATTGTACCCACCCGCTATCCAACAGATTCCCTACTTTTGCAGTTGTTGGAGTGTGAATACTAATTTTTTTCCCTTAGCTATGCAACGTTTTTAATTTTGTTATATTTAATGTAGTGTACATTATTAATTAACATAAATAAAATTACTTTAATTATTTAAATTATTATATATTATTTATTTTTATATTTATATAATATGTTTATTTATATATATATGTAAATATATTTGTAATAATGTTTTAAATATTTTATAATTAAGATTAATAATTATTTTATAATATTATTAAGTAAATATATATATATATGTTTAAAAAAATTAATGTTTTTTTACATTACATTTATTATTTTTACATTTTAAGCTTTTTTACATTACTTTAACTATGTTTTATTTAATTGTGTTTATTATTTAATTACTTTTATATTATTTTTAATACATTTAAAAAATTCGATATTTTAGTTAACTATATTTTAAACATCGATATTTTGTACTCGATATTTTAGTACTTACCTGTTTGTAGATAGGGACTCGATATTCTGTCCCTCGATATTTTGGCATCGATATTCTGGACAGTCGATATTCTGTCCCTCGATATTTAGTCACTGATCCGTCAACAAGAGCTGCAAAGGCCTGCGCCAGGGATGCATTGTGTGGTGGCAGTTCTGAAAGCAATGCAGGCTGCAGCGGCAATGCAAGTCTTTGTGATGGTCCAATGCATGCAGCAGCAGAGATGCATTTGTTTCTGCTTGGGGTTGTACCGCACAACAGAGGAGATACATCGGTTCCGCTGGATCCGCAGAGGCTGGCACAGGACCTTAAGCCCACTTCCAAGGGTCCCGGACTGGGGGTGGCACTTCTTGGCAGGGTAGACTCACAGAGGGCAGAGTCTAGGAGCAGAAGCAAGGTTATTGGTAGCCTGTTATGTCCCGGAGGCTTCAGATCAGGAGGCCAGACAACTAGCCCTTGGAGTCACTCTGGGTTCAAGTGATGCAGGTCCAGTCTTTCTCACCCAGGCAAGAGGGCAGCACGTCAGCAGACTGGCAGTCCTTGTAGCAGCACAGAGTACTGCCTGGCAGAGTATCCATAGATCTGGAAGTTTACTGAAGTGGTGATGTCGGAGGTCCTTCTTTTATACACAGTTGTGCCTTAAAAGTGGGGAAAGGCTTCTAGAGGCATGCCTTTGAAGTGCACAGATGCCCTGCCTTCTTGGCCCTGGCTCCAGACTAGCTTCAGGGGGTATGCAGTCCTTTGTGTGGAGACAAGACATAGCCTATTTAGGTGTAAGTGAGACTGGAACCCGTTCCTACCTCATGTCCTGCCAGTGATGGTCCATCCAGTCACATCTAAGCTCCCAACAAAACAAAGCGCAACTGCCAACTACACCCAGTTATGGGACCAGAGACAGGCTGCAGACATCAAATGGCTAAGGTAAGAGAATGTCAACTTTCTAAAAGTGCCATTTTCACAATTGAAATTTAAACTCCGACTTCACCATAAGTTAGGATTTTAAATTACGATACCAGAGACACCAAGCATGAATCAAGCATCTCTTCCCATTTGGAACTTATACTTATAGAAGGTAATAAGGCAACTCTAATGTTATCCTATTGGATAGATAGGCCTTGCAGTAGTGAAAAATGAATTTAGGAGTTTTTCACTACTAGGACATGTAAAACTTAACAGACACTTTTACATACAGTGCACCCTGCCCTTGGGGCTGTCCTGGGCCTACCTTAGGGGTGACTTATATGTGTCAAAAAGGAAGGTTTGGGCCTGGCAACAGGTTTATTTTGCCAGGTGGAAATGGCAGTTTCAATTTCACACACAGGCTTTGCCAGGGCAGGCCTTAGACATGTTTAAAGGGCTTATTAAGTGGGTGGCACAATCAGTGCTGCAGACCCACTAGTAGCATTTAAGTTACAGGCCCTGGGCACCTGTAGTGTATTTCCTAGGGACGTATAAGTAAATTAAATATGCCAATTGGGTATAAGCCAATGTTACCATGCTTTCAGCAGAGCGCACAAGCACTTTAGCAGTGGTTAGCCATGTAAAGTGACAGAGTGCTAAGGCCAGCAAAAACGTAGTCAGGTAAAACAGGAGGTCTGAAGACAAAAAGTTAAGGGGGGTACCACACCTAGAATGCCAGGTGTAACATGCATGTGTGCAGAAACATCCATAAAAACGTTTTCAAACATCGTTGAAGATCTTTATGGGACAGCCATTAGCATTACAATGAAGATGGGTTTTATTCACTAGACCCACAAATATCAGGTCAATAGGAAATGGACCCTGAACTTAATCCCAAACACAAGATCGTTGAATGGACTATGCATTTTAGGAAGAGGTGAAAGTGTTTGTCCAGGAAGTTCTGTAATTTGTGTAATACTATGTGCCTTTATTTGCAGTCACAGAAATGCAGCTTGTACACCAGGCTTGTAAAGAGAATTTGTATCACACGGTATCCACAATTTCTTCCTACAGAAGAAAATGGAAGGAGGGGAAAAAGTGATGGGATAAACTCAAAAGAAGATCTCACCATTATGCCAAATATTTACTGGAAACATCCATAACATCTGGAACTGAGTGAAGACACCGTAACAAGAAGAAGAAACTGCATGGTAGGGTACTGCATGCAACCTACCCTGATGTTCATGGGACCCCACAAGAAAAACTCGTACCACCAGTTGCATATAAGCACAGTGCTGTTGTGTTGTTGTTGTAAGCATGCCAGGCTAGGTAACAACGACACAGAGAGTGTATACTTGCAAGCAGGAACATGTTGAAATACATCACATCCACACAAGTAATCAGGGCCATAATAACAGCTTGAAGATAAGGTACATGTGGATGTCAACATGTAATCTCACACCTGTAATCTCACGCCATTGAATACTATAGAGGCAAGTGAATGAAAGATTACATGGCACTATTGTAAACTGGTGTGCCATATGTCGGTGTACACTTCCAGGAACCGCTGGGTTGCCATGTGTGCACCAGACCACCATTTCAGTGATTGAAAATATAATTTGCTTAATCTATGCAATCACCAATTTTATTCTGTGTGAGCAAATGGTAGAATGTTCCCTGCAAACATAGCCACAAACCAATTCATCGATGTACGTGGGTCTGTAAATATATTTGAATAAAAGAATTGCGGTACGTGGTATACAAAATCATGTTCATTGAGCACCTTAATTTCCCTGAATGCAAAACACAAAGGTAGAGGAGCACAGTAACTATACTTAATATTTATATTTATCAAAAACCTTTATCCTACAAGGCAAAATGCATATTAAGGAAGACAAAGTAGAAATTTCTTTTATACAAAAGACAACACAACAACTTTCTTCTTTTGAAAAGTTTATATCCTTATTCTTTTCTTTTATTCATGATTCTTCATAACAGTGCACATAAATAACAAGGTACAGCCTACGCGTTTCGTCACAAACTCACGGACTTCTTCAGGGCTGTTAAAAAGATATACACATAAAACATAACTTTAGTAAAACGACCATAGACAGTACATTGATAATTCATGAACAACAAATAATCATTACATTTAAAAGTTCCACAACAAGATGTAATCAATAGTACATATCCAAAACCTAATTACCCATAAGCATGGGTGGAGCAGATGTAATTCCTAAACAGTTAGCTCAATGTAGTCGCGATTACAATAACACAGATTTTCTGTCAATCGTTTCCCATGTTCCTGTGTGTGTTATTATTTCCTAAGTACCAACTATCTTCTTTATATTAAATTCAAATTAACTAACAGGAACTATGGTGACTATATTCTGTTGTGTATATTTGTATAGCCTTATATCACAACTTTAAGGCAAGTTCTTAGTTCAGAAAATTCGAACCGTGACCATGGTAAGGACCTCTCCTGTCCTCAATTTCTCAAAAGACATAACCCCAAGGTTGCAATGTTATCTCCAATTTAATGGAAATTACGACAAGAAAAAATCTCCAAAGAAGATCACATAAGTACGAGCTCTAATAGAATGCCATGGATCATACTAATCTAGATACACCTCTCTCTGATAGCCTCTTTAATGTGACAAATGGAGAACTCACCAAGGTCTAAATATAAATTACTCCAATTTCTTCGAAAAGATGAGACATCGGTCACTCCAAGTCTGTTTAAATCTATACACTAAACATCAAGAGAAAGAGAAAACGCAAAGAGAAAGAATACTTTTTATCTTAGTATTGCCAAAACTTGTTGTTAACAGTGTAACACTGAAGTCCACAGCAATAGCTCTGGCACACCTCCTGCCAGGGCGTGAGGCACTCCATGAGGCAGGACTGACCAGTAAGCGTCAGATGGGTCAGGGATCTATGGTACCTTTGTCACCAAGATAGTGGTTGTTATTTACAACATTTCGACCCAGGAGTCCAGGCTATTTTACCCTAGTTTAGGTGAGTACATGTATAGGTCTCATCAGATATTGCAGGAAATTTGTAAATGTATGTTATCATTATTGCACCTTTGAGTGAGTTAACATAGTGGAAAAAATCAGAGCTAATTTATTTGATAGAGGAGTGTACACAACCCTCTGGAACTCTGAAGAAGGCTCTGTGATCTCCATACATACTAAGAGCACAGGACTATGGTCCTTAGCCATAAACATTATGCAGACCGATGCCTCAGAGCATGGCATAAAGACAGTTAAGGTGGTTGATACAAATGTTAGAGGGGAGAATTGAAAAATGTTGGGTTAGATCATTTCACTGTAGGGCATTGAATACTAGTCTTGTAAAGATCATGCATTGCAGATGGTTTGTGTAGATTTGTTCATTTACTTGATAGAAATTCTGAGGAGGGTGGCTAGTTTCCATCAGACCTCTGTCTGGTAGGGCTTAATTTTTTTTTTGCCATACCCCACTAATCCTAGCTGTTGACATTCAATATACTAAACCACCACAGGGCCTAGGGGCCTACTAGCCAGCCTTCAGTTAGATGTGCTCTTTTTTCTAGGTTAAAATAACTGTCACTTTGGTTAATCGACTATCTATATGGGGATTTCCTCTGCAGCTGTACAGAATGCAGATGTTGGTTGTAGGAGTGAAGGAAATACTTTTCCACCTAGGGAACGCGATGTAGCGTGCTTTTAGCAGTGCATGGTTTCTGAAGACATTTTGTAGAAATGTAACATTGTTTTATGGTGTGTTTCTTAATCTTTTGACTTCTGTGGGTGTCCACTGATTCACTATTGTAAGCCGGGCCTCCCTCATGAACAGTTTCTATGATCTGAACATCAGAACAGTCCCTAGAAATACATGAAACAATACTCAAATTAGGAAACATTTTAATTTCAATTAATTATAATCCAAAAACTATTTAAAAATCAAGATTTTAATTTTAATGATGGACCTTTTCAAAATGTAGTTTTATTTCTAAGAAGTGAAGCGACATGTTAGACTGCAACTTACCACTTTGTCTTTTTTTGCTCCTAATGAATGCTCTGTTTTTTTAGAAGCATATCAGTTCTTCAATTGATGCCACTAATCAACTAAACTAGAATTTGTGCTGCTTCAATGAATCAAGATAAGGACACCAACTTAATATGATATGTGTGTATACTTTATTAATCTGTTAATAATATTTCATTTTTACTTTGAATATATATATATATATATATATATATATATATATATATATATATATATATATCACCACCACACATCTGCCTCGCAGTATGGACAGACTCCAGCATGCTCGAGTTCGCTTTTCAAGTGCCGTTTATTGACACAACCAACGGTGACGCGTTTCAACAGCCGTAGCTGCCTTTGTCAAACCAGTTGAAGTTGCCATCTTTTTTAATCTTATATATACATGTTCCTGGGTCTTCCACAGGTAACTTAAAGTGACAGTGCATAGAAAATATAACTGTGTGCAAATATTTAAAGTGACATGTGCATGACGCCGTTTACTAAATTACCACCTTCTATACATTCCGGAATAAAAGTGCTTAGAACAATGTAACTGAGGGTTTTGTATATAACAATTGCCTCACATTCTAACTAGGGGGTGGAAATGCTTCTCTGTGCATCATATAGCTCTCTAGCTATATCTAATTTAGGGCAAGTGCCCAATACACCCTCTGGTTTCTGAACATGTGTTCCTTTATAATCATTCAAATGCCTAACACACGCCTAAGGCATGTGCCCCTTTAATTGCATTATAATATCCAATTTTTTACAAGATACTTATCCCTTAACAATGCTATAAATCAAAACCACTATCTCGGCAAAAGAATCATAAATTATATACAACTACCCAAATTCTTAATACAACCATGTGAAACATTCATGAACAGTGAATTAAAATTGAATTAACAAAGTTTGTCTGGAGCTGGGAAACAGTTCTACAACTATAGCCATAGTCATAATCTCATTTCAAATAAATCTCATTCTGTTATTTAAAAAGTTTAAGAGACTCTAAGCATTAATACTTAAAACTGAAAATTGGGAATTTCACAACAGAAGCACACCCATTCCTGATTTTACAAATGGACATGTAAATCCTCTTCAGTATTGAGGCCCTGTGGAATTTTCGTATTGAATCTTAAGATGTAACGTGATTCAAGCTGTCCTAAACATTTCTCTCTGTTGCCACCTCTAGATCTTGCTAACACTTGATCTATCACAAAATACTCCAAATTGCTGACATCACTGTTGTGAACCTGTTCAAAATGTCTAGCAACAGGATACGTCTGATCCTTATGCTTGATGGCACGGATGTGTTGTAGGATGCACTGATGTACTTTGAGGATAGTGCTTCCTATGTAAAATTTCTGACTACTCCTCAAAATATAAACAGCATAGTCACTCCTACATGTCAATGGTTTAAGTATCTGTCACTTTGGGGTCGATTCCGATTCGGGCCGGAAAAGCACCGACCGACTCGGATCCGGAAATTATACCGACCGACACGTACCTGTGGCGCCCGACACGCCAAGTACGATGCAAGGCGTGCAAAATCCGACCGACACGTACCGAACCCAAGTCGAACGACCGAGCCGCACGGAAAACAGCAATCCGGTCGGAAAAACACGCGAATCCAACCGACCGACACGCACCCAGAACAAATCCGACCGAAACGTACACGCGAACTCCAAACCGCAAAGTACGATGCAAGGCGCGAAAACCACGAGCGAGTCGGACGGAGGCCAAGCCGTACGACCGACACGCATACAAAACCGAGCCGAAGTAACACAAAACACCGCGACCGACGCGTACGCAACATAGGAAACTGCACAAACACAGCGTGAACGAAACGGAGAAGACCATACGAGACAAATGCAGGGTCCGACTCGGTCACAAGAACGTTTCCAACATGCACAGACAGTACAAAGGAAAAATCACACAAAAAAAGGCCAAACAAGCAATTACTAAGCCAATAAATACTGGGGGGTGGGGACAGAGAACAAAGACACACCCACAACTCCACCCATATAAAGGACACAAATCACAACCATGATCCTTTGCAAATGCCATTCCACTGCCAGCACCCAAGAGAAAGCAACCACACACCCACAGCTCATCCCTCACACAAGCCACACACCATCAGCACACCAACAAATACCTACCTCACATACACCCAGCAAAACACACACTCACACACCCTCACCTGCACACCAACACACACATCACTCACCATCACCACCCATCACCATGCCCCCCAAGAAGAATCCCAAGTTCCTAGATTGTGAATTGGAAGTCATGGTAGACGAGATCCTCAGGGTAGAGCCACAGCTGTTTGGCACACTGGTCCAACAGACCCCCATCTCCCAGAAAACCAAGATGTGGGAGAGGATCATCAACAGGGTGAACGCACAATCACCATGTCGGCGCACAAAGAGCGACATCCAGAACAGGTGGTATGACGTGCGCAGGAGGGTACGGGACCTGCTCAAGAAAGACTACATCAACAGCCAATACACCGGCAGTGGCCCTCCTGCCAAGCCAATATACCTCAGGCCCTGGGAGGAGAAGGTGCAGGCCATCCTTCCGCCAGTGAGCATATATGGATTAGAGGACATCCCAGAGCCTGGTGAGTACACAACAAATGTACACAATATACTGCCACAAAACACACACACATCACTGTCAAGGGGAGAGTCAAACCATGCACTCATAGCAATTACACAGCAACCAGAACAGAATCATCCCAAAATGAGTATGTCAGTCAGATAAACACAACACATGCCATCAAAAAAGTCACATCCAACTGTGCCATCACATGTACAAACACAACTACAACTACAGCTAGGCAGTGGCACAAATAGAACTAACAAACACATCCAGACATGTAGCCACCACAACAACACCAACACACAGTGAAGACCACTCAAAGGAAGGAATTCTGTGTATGCTGGCCAAGTCAGTGTAGCCAATAGCATCATGGGAGTCGCAGTCACACATATTGCCCCCCCACAACTGTCCCATCAACACCACCATGAACCATGCGCACATCACAGGGAGTGGAGAAGGACTCACAAAATGGCTGACACTGGCTACTGCTGTGGGGAGCACAAGGCCCTGCTGGCAACTGTGCACCAACAAACAGCAGGACACCACTGACTGACATCCTGAGAGACAACTTCCACTCCCTGCAATGCAAGCACGTTCCATGGTGGGATATCTGGCTGGCTGGGTGGGAAGGAGGACTTGCAGCACTGACCATAGTCACAAGCACCTCCCCTCACACACACCCCAACACAAACTCCACAGAACCCACCTGGTAGAATGCAATGCCCCCATCCTAACACAAGATCCCACAAAGAACCACCACCCTGGGTTATGTTGTGTGAAGCACAGGGACACTCTTGGGACTCTTAGCCAAACAACTGCCAGGACAACACTCCCAGCCATCCTGTCAGCACAGCCAGCCCACCCCACAGGGAAGCAGAGTCAAAAGGAAGGAAGCATGGGCATGCTGGGAAGGGGGTGGAGGCAATAGCATGATGGGAGTCGTAGTCACAGCTCTACATCCCCCACCACATGGCCCAGCAAGCTCACACTCACGCATGCACATCCCACAGAGAGTGGAAAGGCCCATCAAAGATGTCTGACACTGTTGCTGTGTCGTGGGGAGCACAAGGGCATGCTGGGAACTGCACACCAACCAACAGCAGGACACCACTGTCAGCCATCTTGCCATTGCTCTCACACCCACACACACTGAACTCCCCACAAAAGCAAGTAAGTATGGGAATGCTGGGAAGTGGGGTGGAGGCAATAGCATGATGGGAGTCATAGTCACAGACATAGCTCACCCCCACAACTGTCCCATCAACACCACCCTGAACCATGCTCACATCACAGGGAGTGGAGAAGGACTCACAAGATGGCTGACACTGGCTACTGCTGTGGGGAGCACAAGGCCCTGCTGGCAACTGTGCACCAACAAACAGCAGGACACCACTGACTGACATCCTGAGAGACAACTTCCACTCCCTGCAATGCAAGCACGTTCCATGGCGGGATAACTGGCTGGCTGGGTGGGTGGGAAGGAGGACTTGCAGCACTGACCATAGTCACAAGCACCTCCCCTCACACACCCCCCAACACAAACTCCACAGAACCCACCTGGGAGAATGCAATGCCCCCCATCCTAACACAAGATCCCACAAAGAACCACCACCCTGGGTTATGTTGTGTGAAGCACAGGGACACTCTTGGGACTTTTAGCCAAACAACTGCCAGGACAACACTCCCAGCCATCCTGTCAGCACAGCCAGCCCACCCTACAGGGAAGCAGAGTCAAAAGGAAGGAAGCATGGGCATGCTGGGAAGGGGGGTGGAGGCAATAGCATGATGGGAGTTGTAGTCACTGATATTGGTCACCCCCACAACTGTCCCATCAACACCACCCGAACCATGCTCACATCACAGGAAGTGGAGAAGGACTCACAAGATGGCTGACACTGGCTACTGCTGTGGGGAGCACAAGGCCCTGCTGGCAACTGTGCACCAACAAACAGCAGGACACCACTGACTGACATCCTGAGAGACAACTTCCACTCCCTGCAATGCAAGCACAGTCCATGGTGGGATAACTGACTGGCTGGGTGGGTGGGAAGGAGGGCCGGCTGTCAACCAAACACAACCAATGCAGACCATGTTCACACCCCAAAAAATACATAGAAATGCCCAAATAATGCAGGACAATGTGCCACACCAATATCAACCCCTGACTGTGACGACTTAGGACAATGCAATGTACAGGCCCGCACCCAGAGGCACAGTCACAACTGTCATGTGTGTCAACCATTGATGCCTGCAGAAACATAACATACATTGTGTGTGTCTCCCAAAAACAGGTGATGATGGGGACACAGCAGCAGACGCTGAGGAGTCCCAGTCCCAGGCTCAAGAGGATGCGGAGCTCACTGGCGTCGTACAGCCTCTGCCCTCCTCGGACGAAGAAGACCAACCTGGCACATCCGGTGCAAGTCTACATGCAGCACCAGCAGGACCACCAGCTGCAGCACCAGCTGCACCCCCTGCACCCACCCCTCCAACGACTGTCACCACAAATACCATCCCTGCCGACATGGACAGAACAAGGAGCAACACCAGCACAGGGACCCTGGACCAACCTGGGGCCATGGACACCACCACCACCACCAACCCCCAAGGTGGACCAGGGTCATCTATGCGTGCCACTGCACGCACTGCACATGTCAGCAGGGGTGGTGGGAGGGGTGGGAGACAGAGGTCGCTGCTTGCAGAGGTTGCTGGTGTGCATGATGACCCACAACTGGTACGCATAGCTGATGCGTACTCAGTCCAGCACCGGAGACCTCAGCCAGGTAGTGGGGCTCCTCAGAGACATGAAACAGCAGCAGGCTGCCCATCATGCCCGCTGGACTCTCACATGTCCCACGTGGAGTCACACATGTCCCGCGTGGACTCACACATGTCCCGCGTGGAGTCCAAGTGAGATGCACTGCATGAGATGACGGCGGTGCACAGGGACATTTTACAATGCCTCCGCCAGATGAACAGCAACCAGTCCACACCTCCCTGTGTGCCAACAACATCTGGTGCCGAACAAACTGCAACTGCCACAGGGAGGGAGGATGACTCTGGCGGAGAGTCCCCTGCACCGCAGCAGCCTGTACTTTGAGGGGCCCCCCCCAAGAAGAGGGGTCGTCTGAGGAGGGGCAAGTGAGAGGCCGATGGCCAAGCGCAACTCCCAGGAAGCCTGGACCTGTTCTGGATGTTCACCTTTGTGCACAGACTGTTCACCCTGTTGACGGCAACACTACTCCCACACATTGCATGGGGAGTACAAATTGGACCAATGTGTCAGACAACTGTGGGCCCGATACTGGGGATTCTGTCTACCAGGACTTTCAATTCACCTAGGAACTTCGGATCGCAAGATTTATGTACAGCACTACCCATCCTATGCACTATTCACACAAATGTATCACAATAAACACACTAATACACCATACTTGCCTCTGTTGTGATTCCAACGTGGGTGCTGTTATGGGGATGATGAACTGCAAAATTACACTGTGTATGCGAACTGCAACAGCAAGGACAACACAGGCATGTGAGTAAAGGCAACGTGACACATATGAGGGAGACACACCACCAGGGCTACACAACACATACACACCTAGGCCATCTGACTCATTGCCTACACTGATGTTGCCAGGGAAGACGGTGCAATGCACAGACACCACACCCATTCCCAGTTGTAGTCAAGTAGCCCACAGGTGCAGTAAGCAAATGGCAGTCAAATGTGTGACCACAGACAACGCACATCACAAAGTGAAGCACAGGTTTATTACACAGTTGCAACATGTCGTAACCACTACAGATGCAAGGTAATCCCACCTGGCAGCGGGCACACAGTCAACAACTGTAGACGGAAGGAAGTCCATGGGTGTGGCGCACATCACCTGTAGGGACACAACAGCTACCAGCCTGGAAGTGCAATCACGTCGTCGGTGGACACGGTTGACCAAACGAATCTGAAAGTACCCTGTGAAGGACAGAAATGACACACAGTCAAAAGCAATGGAGTACAGGACAGAACAGCAAAACTCATGCACAATACATGTTACAAGATACCCACCCAGAACCAAGTTAGCATGTCAACACTGTTGGGGAGTACAGCCCACCTGTAAGCACATATCGCAACACACATCCAGTCAAGTAGCCCATGGACACACTCCAACAGCACCAGAGCACCACCTACACATCATGCCAACTCACATCATTGACATGACACCTCAGGATACTCACATTCAGCTAAAGAAGTTGGTGATGAGCTGTGTGCGGACATCACCATCATCATCATCATCATCATCGTCACTGGCATCGTGGTCCAGGCCAGGATCCTCCACAGGTGGCGGATGTTGGTCATTGTCATCCTGGATGAGAGGCAACTCCTTCCGCACTGCCAGGTTGTGGAGCATGCAGCAGACGATGATAATCTTGCACACTTTCGCAGGGGCATATGGGAGGGACCCTCCTGTCTTGTCCAGGCAGCGGAAGCGGCTCTTCAGGAGACCAAATGTCCGCTCAATCACTCTCCTTGTCCGACCATGTGCCTCATTGTAGCGCATCTGGGCTGGTGTCACAGGGTTCCTGAGGGGTGTCAGCAACCACGGCATGTTGGGGTATCCCGAGTCACCTACGGACAGACAAGTGCACATTAGCTGACTTGGAAAAGTGGGCGGAATACTACAGATCAGATCACACACAATGGCACAAAGTCAGTACACACCGACAAGCCAGGCACGCTGGTTCTGCATCTGTGCCATCATCCTGGGGATGCGACTACTCCTCATCACAAAGGCATCGTGTGCTGAACCAGGGAAACGGGCACACACGTGTGTGATGGTCATGTCTGCAAGACACACCACCAGTGCATTGACCGAGTGGTAGTGCTTGCGGTTCCTGTAGGCCTGCTCCTGGGCCTGTGGTGGTACCAAAGCCACATGTGTCCCATCAATGGAGCCAATGACATGCGGCATCCTCCCCAGGGCATAAAAGTCACTCTTCACGTCAGTGAGTCGTCGCAGTCTAGGGAAATAGATGTACCGGTTCAGGAATAGCAACATTGCCGACAAAACATCGCGGAGCACATGGCTCAACATGGTCTGTGACATCCCACCAGCAGTCGCCACAGTATGTTGGAAGGTACCGGTGGCAAAGAAGTGTAGGGCTGCCATCACCTTCACCTTGGGGGTCAGCGCTGTAGAATACGGCCGGCCAGGCTGCAAATGTGGGGACAACTGCACTGCCAAATCCTCAATCAGCTGGCTGGTGAAGCGGTACTGTCGGATGCTGTCCCGTTCCACCATCGTTGCCAGGTCTGGGAATGGTCGATGGACAGCAGGAGCCCTGCAGTGCAGAGGAGAAGTAAGCAAGATTGTCAGTCACCCCACATATGCGGCATTGAACACACTCAATATCCCAACACACATCATTATGAGGCACAACTACATGAAGTGTGCAGTTCCGTAAGGACATGTATGGTACATACATGGCCAACATCTGTCAACACGGTCCAACAGGTGGCATCAATTAGTCCCAGGTTGGCCCATTGGATATCATGAGGCCGTGTCACAGTTCCCATCTCCTGCTGCCGTGTCACAATCACCCCCACAGTGACATGTGAGGACAGATGTGCCCCAGGCACCACAGCTCAACGACAGGTACATTCCCAGGGACCCTGTATTGCCACATGGACACTGGCATTACATGGAGTATCATGTATACACCACAGCAAAACAACCATGACCCCCACAGGTAGTGGTCCCACTTGCCACGGCAGGACAGACATGGACGTCTGTGACACACACACGCACAACATCAAAGTCCATGCACACACAACGTGGATGTGGAGATTGTCTCCCATTGTGCACATGAAATCAGAGACATTGTAAACACTACATGCACAAAGACTGTGGAGGACCATCACTATTGTGCCACTGGGACACCCTGGCTCAAACATACCGTCCCACATGGGACTCACGGTGTATGTGACATGACATACACATACACCACCGTGAAATGTGACCATGGCACATGCACAGATATGAACAGTTGCACATCACAGTGGTCATGTACACGTAACACCCAGGATCCTGTCCCCATGAACACGTGCACAGCCTGGGGGTGGCTGCCCACAGGTGACACCCACAGGACAACATGTACACCAACATACACACAATAGGAAATGCAGCCTTACATGCCTTATGATAAAGTTTGGACAGGCTGTCGTGATGTAGGTGTGCCCCTCACTCCCTGGGAGCTATCTGTGGCTGGCATATGTCCATCTGAGACAGGCATGCTGACATATGCCAGTCACATGTACAGTGATGCGTTGAACAGTAATGGACCGATCGGTGCCCCCGGCCGGCCCATTGCATTCAATGTGTGCGGGTACGCGTTGTACCCCTGTACGCTGCTTGAACTGCAATGGACCGATCGGTGCCCCGGCCGGCTCATTGCATTCAATGTGTGCGGGTACGCGTTGTACCCCTGTACGCGTTGTACTGCAGTGGACCGATCGGTGCCCCGGCCGGCCCATTGCATTCAATGTGTTCGGGCACGCGTTGTACCCATGTACGCGTTGTACTCCTGTACGCGTTGTACCGCAATGGACTGATCGGTGCCCCTGGCCGGCCCATTGCATTCAATGTGTGCGGGTACGCGTTGTACCCCTGTACGCGTAGAACCGCAATGGACCGATCGGTGCCCCCGGCCGGCCCATTGCATTCAATGTTTGCGGGTACGCGTTGTACCTCTGTACGCGTTGTATCCCTGTACACGTTGAACCGCAATGGACCGATCGGTGCCCCGGCCGGCCCATTGCATTCAATGTGCGTGGTACGCGTTGTACCCTGTACGCGTTGTACCCCTGTACGCGTTGAACCGCAATGGACCGATCGGTGCCCCGGCCGGCCCATTGCATTCAATGTGTGCGGGTACGCGTTGTACCCCTGTACGCGTTGTACCGCAATGGACCGATCGGTGCCCCGGCCGGCCCATTGCATTCAATGTGTGCGGGTACGCGTTGTACTCCTGTACGCGTTGTACCCTGTACGCGTTGTACCGCAATGGACCGATCGGTGCCCCGGCCGGCCCATTGCATTCAATGTGCGCGGGTACGCGTTGTACCTCTGTACGCGTTGTACCGCAATGGACCGATCGGTGCCCCGGCCGGCCCATTGCATTCAATGTGTGCGGGTACGCGTTGTACCCCTGTACGCGTTGTACCCCTGTACGCGTTGTACCGCAATGGACCGATCGGTGCCCCCGGCCGGCCCATTGCATTCAATGTGCGCGGTACGCGTTGTACCCCTGTACGCGTTGTACCGCAATGGACCGATCGGTGCGCACCCATTGACAATGGCCTTGCCTGGCAACGGACGCGTTTTCGAATTTCGAACGAGTCGGTTGCTGGAAAATCAGTTGGTCACCCACAACAATGTTGCAAAATCATGTATGTCATGAAGTTGAAGATTTGAAGGATGCTGTGGGCGTGTTTTGGTGCAGCTATTCCATGGATTGGCCAGATTCAGAAGAAGCAAACGACTTGGACCTATCACTTTGGACACAAGGGACAGTATCTGCCTCTCCAGCACATATATATTGCTGGCTGTTCCCCTGAGAGCTCACTTGCCTGCACTACATGCTCCAGGACGACATCTGCCACTGCACTGCTGCTGTCTCTGCCCCTCTGGACCCTGCAATGGCACGTACTGTGGAGAGAGCCCCAGCCTTCAGCCTTGAGGAGAACCAGGCCCTGCTGGACAGCCTACTTCCACAGTACAGCAAGCTGTATGGGACACCAGGGAGCAGGTGAGTGTTCTGTGCACTGCCTTTCTGAATGTGCATATTGTCTGACTAGCAAGGCTGAAAGTCTGCACGCCACTGGCTAGCAGGCTCACTGAGTAGTTGTCACCCCCCATAGTGTGTAGTGACATGCACTGGACAGGTATGGTGCAGTGACCGTGCATTTGAACAAGGTTTTACTTCCCATGCAATGATACCATGTAGTGACGTCTGGCAAACTGTCCATGGGCAGCTTTGCACTGCCTGTGTACATCATGTGCCCCTGTGATTGAGACATGTATATACAACTGTGTCATGCACGGATATGTTGCATGTGTAGTAATGGCCTTTTCACTTTGTCATCCTGACAGGTTAATGCCCATCGGAAGCAGGAGATCTGGAAGGACATCGTCCGGGCTGTCCGGTCCGTGGGGGTCTACAAGCGCCGGATCCGCAACTGCCAGAAGAGGTGGCAGGACCTTCGGGGCTGGACCCGGAGGATTGCACGGGTCCAGCTGAAGCTGTCGCCTCCTCGCAGGAGGGGCGGAACACGGACCCTGACCCCCCACATGCTCCAGATCCTGGCGGTGGTGTTTCCAGACCTGGATGGGCAGCTGAAGGCCAGACAGCAGCAAGGAGGGGGTGAGTCAAAGACTGCACTGTGAACTCTGTATTACATGCTGTGTGCCCTCCTCTGGCCTGGTTCAACTGCCACAGTGCAGCAGTCATGTTGTCCAGGAGCCATGTCCCTCTATTGTGCACTGCCCACTGCTCATCTGATACCCAGGTGTGGCCCTTACATTCAGGGAATTGTGTCACTTGGGACTGTGTCCTTGCAGTTTGCTTCACTAAAGGTGGGGGACAGCATCTGTTTCCCTAACTCTGTTGTGGGCATCATGGGTGGGTCCATTGTTCACACTACGCCTGTGTTCGGACATGTAATCTGCGTGTTGCTTTGATATGCGGTCCACTTGCTGTGCTGAGCCACCACATGTGCCTGGGGTATGTGGCACACGCCCATGCAGCGGGTGGGAACAATGTTTGGGCCCCAGGAGTGTGCAGATTATGTGTGTCACACATACATAGCCAGCTATCCACTGTCCAGGGCTCATCCCTCATTCATGTGGAGCAGGACAGTCATGCCTACTCCAGGCCATGCAATGCACTCTGTACACCCACTCCCGTGTATCAGCTGACACATTGTGCGCAGTGATTTGACCCCTCAGGTGTCTGCCTCTGTGTCAGTGTGCTGTGGATTAGTTGCCAGGACTGCTGGGGTGTTTCTTGGTAGGGGCTCAGCATGCCCCTGGAGATGTGACCATAGGAGACGATACTTGTGTGTCACATAGGTGTTTGATCAGCTGCCCGTGCAGACTGGGGTATGCGAATGTGAAGTTCAGGCAGCTGTTCCCCATTCACAGCAGATTGTGAGGGGCTCAGGTTCAGAGGGTAGTGTCACAGGTCTCCCATATGCCCAATAGGTATGACCTGGACAGATGAGGGTTAAGATGATGTGTTGTGTGGGGGATGTACATGTGCATTTGTGCAGCTCCAGGACTTGCATTCCCCATGACCTACCATTGTGACACAGTGCATAGTGTTGTTGTCTGGCTGCCAAGTCATACATCACTGAGACAGTGATGTATGACTTAGCAGTCATGCCTCTGCCATGGCATGTGTCTACTTATTGGTGGTCTTGCAGGGGAGTGACATGTGCTACATGCACACCATTGTGGCGATGGCTATCAGGACATGGGTGCATCATGGTGTCTGTCGCTGGTATGCATCACATGCATTTCCTATTTGACTCTGGGCATCCCTTTCATCCGGAAACCTGTACTGACTCAGTGGCAAGAGCTGTGATGTGTGCATGTCCACATGCCACACCGCGTCCTCTGCACTGTCCAACTACTGTGTACTTGGTGCATGTGTCCACACTGGGGTGTTGCAATCCAACAGACACCAGACAGATGGGTGCAAGGCCATGTGGGATGTGAGTGCCATGCTTGGCATCAGACTGACAATTGGCTTCTCCTGTTCAGTTAGGGCACTTTTAGCAATGTACAACTAATGATGCCAGGGCTTGCTCTGTAATGTGCTGTGCTCACAGTGGTGTGTGAGTTTGGTGCAGGTGACTGATGTCTGTCTGTTTCCCCATTGTTTGCAGATACATCCACGGCCACGGAAGGGGACAGCTCCACGGACCAGGAGGAGCCAGAGAGCCAGACTGGGTCAGCAGCCGAGGAGTGGTCGGAGGGACCCAGTGGCACGGAGGGCGAGGGGAGCCACACCGAGGAGTCCTCAGCACCATCCACCTCAGCTGAGGACCAGAGCAACTCGGAGGATGACTCCCTTATGGAGGCGGGTGTCAGCAGCCACCACACCCCAGCTAGTGTTGCTGTCCCCGCCACCACCAGCACCACCACCGCCCTCCCATCGGCTCCCATTCCCCAGGTCCGTGGAGGCTCCCATGTTCGGGAGCGTGTCTCCTTTGGGCCAGGCACCGCACCCCTGCCCCTGTGTCCCCTGCTGCCCTGAGTGAGGAGTCTGTGTACCTCCTTCGCCAGCTCCATGTAAGGCAGACAGCCATGCTGAGTGTCCTCCATGCGCACACCGCTCTGTTGACTCAGCTGGTGTCGTTCATGGAGGGCATCTCATCGGGCATGTCTGACCTACAGAGGGGCAATAGGTCCATGGACTCCTCCCTGACGGCAGCAGTGTCCCTCCTCAGACAGTCCCTCACCCCTCCTGCCTCTGCTCCATCCACACTCCCCAGCACCTTACCCGTCCCAAGCACACACACACCGGCACAGGCACACACCAGCACACACACGTCCAGCACACAGACACACACGCCACAAACAAAAGGCACACGCACGCACAGTCAGGGGACTGAAACCAGACTCACAGGGGTTGGGGCCCTGGTACACACACACGCATCCACGGGCACTGCGCAGTCCTCAGTTGCCTCTCCCTCCAAAACACCCTCCCTTGCCTCACCTGCAACCCCAAAGACCCAGCGCCTCTTCCTCAGTGACCTCGGCCTCTTCCCCTCCGATCCAGCTGCTCCAGCATCCAGGGGGAAGAGGAAGCCCCCCACACGGAGCAGAGTGCCCCTCGCCCCCGGACACCCTCCCCAGGCGCAGACAGACTGAGGCCCCCACCCGCAAGTCCCCCCGGAGTGGTAAGAGCAAGACCCCGCCGCCGCCCTGCAGCTCAAGCACCAGGTCTCCTTCCTCCATCCGTCAGGCCCCCACTCCACAGGTGCCCCCACCACACCCTGCCCCAGGTTCCCCCACCCACAGATATACCATCCCCAAGAGGATCCGGCCTTCTCCCCCTGCCACTTGCTCTCCCGGCACCACACCCCCGCTGCGCTTGTCTGTGCCACTGATGTGGTGAGGGTGTCCTCCCCTCTGTCCAGCCCACCTTGCCTGTTCCCCATTCTCCTCCCCTGGTGGTAGGCACTGCAGTGGAGTCCACTACCACCCTGTCTGACTTGGGCACTGCAGTGGCGGACCTGTCCACTCCATCTGCAGGGTCCACTGCAGTCGTGCCGGCACCCACAACATCTGAGTCATGCCCCCCAGTTGTGCTGGCACACACCATGTCAGACACCTCCACTGCAGTTGTCAGTGGCTCTCCAGCACCCACCACCCCTTCCCTGCTTCCTCCTGGTGAGCCCTGATCCTGTCCCTGCGGTGCCTGGCCTAACCCCCCGGTTGCCCCTCCTAGTGGATTGTCCCTGGTTTTGTGCAGGCATGTGTAGGGTGGCATCTGCCACTGTCACCCACTTGTGACTTTGTTGATGGACTGGCCATTGGCCTTTGTTTATTTTCTACCGGACTTCTACTTTTAATGCCACATATGCTGAATAAAGCAACTTTCTGTTCTCTAGTGCTTTTGCTTCTGATGTACATGATGTTGATGATGCTAACCATGCCCTTGCTGCAGTGATGGTGATATTTGGTCTCATGATAATGAAGTGTTACTAAGCAGGAACCCATGTGGTCCAGGGGGAATGTGTCCTATCCTGTGGTGTATCCATGTCATCCATAGCAGCATCTGAGGGTGTCATGTGTTCAGTATTTGGCAATGGGATTTCCTACTTAGATTGCCTATTTCACATCTGTGGCTTCCACCCCTCCACATCTGTTGTGCCTGCCATTGTTCAATTCGTCTACTTCCCTGACCGTGTGGCCATCTCCAGTGGACATGCAGGTTTGGGCATCAATGGGGAAGGACTCATCTGTGTTGTCAGTGCAACATTGGTATACAAGTGTGTTGGATCTGTGCTGATGATTCCGTTGGCACTTCCATGACCAGGCTGATGTTACGGGAGCCCTCATTTGGTGCTAATTGTTGATTGTGCTCAGCTGACATGATGGGGCCCTACTGAGGCAACATATGGCACAGCTTTCCTCACACAGGAGTGGAGTCCCCTCATGGCAGTGTGTACTCCTGTGACATTGCCTGCGCCCAAGGTGTGTGTTGTATGTGCATGTCTGTGTGTTCACTTCCGTTTAGCTGTGCATGCTGTGATCCCTAGTGTTGTACCTGTTTGTGATGCTAGCTGAGTTGAGCTATGTTCCCCCAAAGTCTTCTCCCTGGGTTCTCTGTGATGTGGGTGCATGGCACATTACTGGTCATCAGGGTGTCACCCATAGGTGTGTTTGCTGTCAGGGCTGAGTTTGTGTGCAGACGCAGATGGGTCACAGTCAGGTTTCCCTTGGCACTTGTTGTTTGCCCCTGTCATGTGATTTCCAGTTTGTGTTATCTTTCAGTGATTGTGACACGTTGTGTGTGTGACTGCTGGCACTCCTCAGGGTCCGGGCTGCAATGTTGGTTGTTGTCTATGTGTGTTCTTTGTGGGTGACCTTGGCTTCTTCATTGGTGTGTGACTGTGGCTGGGATCCCATTGGTTGGTGTGGTATTGCCGTCATGTCCATGTACAGCGTAGTGTGCAGTGTGTCAGACATTCAGGAGTCTTGTTGAGTGGCCATGTGTGATGTGTTTCTGCACCTTGGTTCCCACCCACCACCCTGGAATAGTCATGGGTGCATGTGCAATGTCACCAGTGCATGTGTACTTCACTGCTGCACATTGTTGGAGGTCGAGGGGTGTGGTGTTGAGTGTGTGCAGATGAGAGTTGTTGCCCGGCTCGGCCCCTGCCTCCATGTTGGCCTTGGCTTACTGGCCATGCTGTTTGATTTGTGCTTGTGTAGGTGTGATGGTAGTTAGTTGCTCAGGACACATGACTGTGGTTCACAGTGTGAACCACATTTAGCTTTGTCATCACAGTGGCATTGTAATGCAGCCCAGGGTCACCACATTGTGGGGGCCCTGGGGGTGGTGCTGTGGTGTGTCTGTGTCTTGCTGTGTCAGTTGCTGTCCCTACGTGCCTGTGTGACATGTGTGATTTGTGCTCCCTCTCATCTGACAATGCCTGCTTACCCACATAGGGGATTTGGATCCATGAGTTACCTTTGTGTGGCACTGTATGCACATCTGTATGATTGGTATTCAGGTCTCCTCATGTGTTGTGTGGTTGCCTGGGGACACTGGCACCCCCCCTCACCTGTTGTGTATGATGTGCAGTGTGGGTCTGCCTGTTTGTGTTTGTGCATCTGCACCACTGCATTGGCATATCTTGGGTGTGCCATTGGCTGTATGTAGTTTGGTGGGTTTCCCTGCTGTCCCTGGGACTCCTAGGTCATCGGTCAGCACAATGATCATGGTTTGTGTGTCCCATTGCTGCCATGGTATGGTATCTGTTCACCTCACATCTGCAGTCTCCACAGGGTATCTGCATTTGTGTGCCCATTGGTGCAAATATGTGGGTCTGCATTCTGATGGTCACTTCTGTCATTGTGTCATTGATGATTGTTGACGGTGTCAGCCCCCATGGGTGTTGTTTGTCTGCACATGGCCAAAGGTATGTCTTATTTGCACTGCAGTATTTGGCTCCCCCAATTTATGTTGCAATGGGACACATACACTACTTTGCCACTGATGTGTTTGTTGTTCTGTGACCAGGAATCATCCATGCAGTTTGGCAGTTGCAGCTTTTTCTTTGTCAACACTTACATTTTGGTCACTGTGATGATGGGGGTTTGGACCCCATTGCCACAATGTTCAAAATGTGCTTCAGCTATGGACCCCACACTTACCTTTTGGTCACTGTGATGATGGGGGTTTGGACCCCATTGCCACAATGTTCAAAATGTGCTTCAGCTATGGACCCCACACTTACATTTTGGTCACTGATGATGGGGGTTTGGACCCCATTGCCACAATGTTCAAAATGTGCTTCAGCTATGGACCCCACACTTACCTTTTGGTCACTGTGATGATGGGGGTTTGGACCCCATTGCCACAATGTTCAAAATGTGCTTCAGCTATGGACCCCACACTTACCTTTTGGTCACTGTGATGATGGGGGTTTGGACACCATTGCCACAATGTTCAAAATGTGCTTCAGATATGGACCCCACACTTACCTTTTGGTCACTGTGATGATGGGGGTTTGGACCCCATTGCCACAATGTTCAAAATGTGCTTCAGATATGGACCCCACACTTACATTTTGGTCACTGTGATGATGGGGGTTTGGACCCCATTGCCACAATGTTCAAAATGTGCTTCAGATATGGACCCCACACTTACCTTTTGGTCACTGTGATGATGGGGGTTTGGACCCCATTGCCACAATGTTCAAAATGTGCTTCAGCTATGGACCCCACACTTACCTTTTGGTCACTGTGATGATGGGGGTTTGGACCCCATTGCCACAATGTTCAAAATGTGCTTCAGCTATGGACCCCACACTTACATTTTGGTCACTGTGATGATGGGGTTTGGACCCCATTGCCACAATGTTCAAAATGTGCTTCAGCTATGGACCCCACACTTACCTTTTGGTCACTGTGATGATGGGGGTTTGGACCCCATTGCCACAATGGTCATGGCCTGCTTGCATTGTGGGGGCCACACACATATATGTGTGGCACATGTGATAGGGGGTCACATTGTATGTTCAAAGTCATGTTCAGTGTTGTAGGCATTTGACACAGTCTACACACGCTTGTCATGGTGTTGGGGGATGTCTTTTTCTTGCATTCCCTAAGTTGTGGTGTGCTGGTTGTGTCATGCATTGTCCATCCTATGAGTGGGGGTGGTGTTGGTGGTAGGCATCCAGCCCCCCATGGGTAGAGGTGGTAGTAGTGACAGGCATCCAGCCCCCCCTGGGTAAGGGTGGTAGTAGTGGTAGGCATCCAGCCCCCCCTGGGTAAGGGTGGTAGTAGTGGTAGGCATCTGGCACCCCCTGGCTAAGGGTGGTAGTAGTGGTGGGCATCCAGCCCCCTGGGTAAGGGTGGTAGTAGTGGTAGGCATCCAGCCCCCCTGGCTAAGGGTGGTAGTAGTGGTAGGCATCTAGCCCCCCTGGCTCAGGGTGGTAGTAGTGGTAGGCATCCAGCCCCCCGGCTAAGGGTGGTAGTAGTGGTAGGCATCCAGCCCCCCTGGGTGAGGGTGGTAGTAGTGGTAGGCATCCAGCCCCCCTGGCTAAGGGTGGTGGTAGGCATCCAGCCCCCTGGCTGAGGGTGGTAGTAGTGGTAGGCATCCAGCCCCCCTGGCTAAGGGTGGTGGTAGGCATCCAGCCCACCCTGGGTAAGGGTGGTAGTAGTGGTAGGCATCCAGCCCACCCTGGCTCAGGGTGGTAGTAGTGGTAGGCATCCAGCCCCCCCTGGCTCAGGGTGGTAGTAGTGGTAGGTATCCAGCCCCCCCTGGCTAAGAGTGGTAGTAGTGGTAGGCATCCAGCCCCCTGGCTAAGGGTGGTGGTAGGCATCCAGCCCCCCTGGCTAAGGGTGGTGGTAGGCATCCAGCCCCCTGGCTAAGGGTGGTAGTAGTGGTAGGCATCCAGCCCCCCTGGCTAAGGGTGGTAGTAGTGGTAGGCATCCAGCCCCCCTGGCTAAGGGTGGTAGTAGTGGTAGGCATCCAGCCCCCCTGGCTCAGGGTGGTAGTAGTGGTAGGCATCCAGCCCCCCTGGCTAAGGGTGGTAGTAGTGGTAGGCATCCAGCCCCCTGGGTGAGGGTGGGAGTAGTGGTAGGCATCCAGCCCCCTGGCTAAGGGTGGTGGTAGGCATCCAGCCCCCCCTGGCTGAGGGTGGTAGTAGTGGTAGGCATCCAGCCCCCCCTGGCTAAGGGTGGTAGTAGTGGTAGGCATCCAGCCCACCATGGCTCAGGGTGGTAGTAGTGGTAGGCATCCAGCCCCCCCTGGCTCAGGGTGGTAGTAGTCGTAGGCATCCAGCCCCCCCTGGCTAAGGGTGGTAGTAGTGGTAGGCATCCAGCACCCCCTGGCTAAGGGTGGTAGTAGTGGTAGGCATCCAGCCCCCTGGCTAAGGGTGGTAGTAGTGGTAGGCATCCAGCCCCCCCTGGCTAAGGGTGGTAGTAGTGGTAGGCATCCAGCCCCCCCTGGCTCAGGGTGGTAGTAGTTGTAGGCATCCAGCACCCCCTGGCTAAGGGTGGTAGTAGTGGTAGGCATCCTGCCCCCCCTGGGTAGGGGTGGTGGTGCGCATTCAGGCCCCTGTGTGCATATGTGGCATTGGTGATGGGCATCCCGCCCCTATGGTGCTGCTGTTGCTGGTGTAAGTATATTCTGCATCCCTCTGTGTGTGTGTGATGTGTCGTGTACGTGTTGTATGTGTTTTGTGGTTGGTGTCTGACTTACCTTCTGCGCCGTACGCGTCCGTGCATGTTCCGGTAGTAAATGTAGAATATTGGTATGATCGGGACGAAGGGATTCATGGTTGGTTCGTGTCGTTTGTCCTTCTCGTTGCTTCGTGTCGCCCTCGCCGCTTCGCCTCGTCCTCGCCGCTGGCGTGTTCTGCCTCGTAGTCGTGGATCGTGCTGTGGCGCGAATCGGAGCTTATGTGCGCCTCTCCCGGATGCTTTGACGTGCCGTGCGTAGCGACGGGTTCGGGCGCGTACGGAAAGCGCATCGTACTCGCTCGGCCGGACGGAGCTGCATTTTTCCTTCCGTGCGACTCGATTCGGCGTTTCCGGATTCGCCTCAGTCGGGGAACAGGACCTGGTTTGGGTGAGTACGGCTTGGCCGGATTATGTGCTGTTGTGCGCATCGTACTTACTCGTTCGGTGTGCTGTACGGATCGGTCGGGAAACAGGCTTTCGCATGGCTTTTTTCCCGACCGAATGGTATTGGGTGTGCCTCCGACCGAGATCGGAATCGGCCCCATAGTGTCTGTAAACGGCAGAGGCACCTCAGTCGTGTTCACACCAAAGTTGCAGGCTTTGCACTTGTGACAGCGCCGGAATCCCTTACTGCTACTTAACCAACTCCGTTGTTGCTTTAATCCGGGGGTGTTGTTTACCAGATCATACCTCATAGACCTGGCCTTCCGGAATGTCAGTAGAGGTCTTTTTTGGATTCTGGGGCCTAATGTCTGATCACTGCAGATTAGATGCCAATGCTTTTGGAAAATGGCACGGATTTCCAGATGCTGATTGCTAAAGCCCGTGATGAACCTTATGGGTTGACCTAATTCATCCTGTTTGTGCTTTTGGGTGTCCTCTGTAAATATGTTTCTCTCTTGGGTTGCTGTTGGCTCTGACCCTTGCTGAATGTAACGTGGCCTTGCTGTATCCTCTTCTCAAAAACCTATCAGTTAACTCTGTTTGCGCTACTGCAAGCTGTTCATCCTCACTGCAGTTTCTCCGCACACGGAGATTCTCTGCATATGGTATGCTGTTCTTAAGCTTCTTAGGATGGAAACTCCGGGCATGTAGCACCATGTTTCCAGCCGTGCTTTTCCTAAAGGTCTTAGTTTGCAGAGTTTCATCCTTTACATAAATGGTCAGGTCGAGGAACTCTACCTCACTTTCACTAATGTGTGAGGTAAATTGTAAGTTAAGCTCGTTATCATTCAGTCTTTCCACAAATCTCGTAGCCGATACTTTGTCGCCACGCCATATGACAAATAAATCGTCTATATAACGTGACCACAAAATAACATTGTCAGACAGCTCAATAGAGAATTCCTTCGCAAGCACCTGCTCCTCCCACCAGCCCATATGCAGATTCGCATAGCTGGGGGCTAAGCAGGTGCCCATGGCTGTGCCCCTCATCTGTTGGTACAAGTCTGGTCCAAACATAAAAATGTTGTTACATAAACACCATTTAAGCATTCCCATCAACATCTCTGTGTGCTGATATAGTGTAATAGGCCGAGAGCTCAGGAAGTGTTGTACTGCCCTCAATCCATCTTGATGTGAGATACTCGTGTAGAGAGATGTCACATCAAGCGTGATCATAATGTAATCCCTTTTCCATCCCACATTGTAAATCTTTCTCAAAAAGTCTCCAGTATCTCTGGTATACGATGGCAATTCTTTGACTGGGACCTGCAAGAAATAGTCTAAATATTTTGACATATTCTCGAAGAGACTGCCTATGGCCGAGGTGATAGGTCGGCCTGGTGGCACATTGATGTCTTTATGTACCTTCGGTATCAGGTAGAGAACAGGTGTTACTGGATTTCCTACCTTAATAAACTTAAATTCTGCCTGAGAGATAAGTCCCACTGCTCTCCAATGGTTCAAATCCGCATAGAATCTAGTGGTTATCTCCTGTAGGGTATTTCTGTCTACTTTAGCATAACACAAATGGTCACCAAGCTGGCTTAAGGCCTCTTCCTGGTACATAGATAGTGGCCACAGCATGACGTTTCCCTCCTTATGCACCTGCCGTACCACTATATCCGGACGGGAGTGTAGCTTTTTTACCAAACTGAGGTAGTTTATTCTTGATGGATCAGATGCCTCCCCCACCTCAAAATTTGTATAGAGTTTCTTCAGATCCTGAACTATCAGGTCAGAAAATGTGTCAAAGGAGTCCCTTGGGACCATCGGTAGGAAGACTGACCTGGGTTTGAATGGAGTGGCTGGTCTTCCATGTACAAATATGTCCTGTTCTCTAGCCAACACATCATCTGTTAGATCAGTTGCGTCACCCCTAGTTAAACTGTCTAGGTCACGCAATAAATTCACATCAGAAACTTCTAAACCTCCCACTTATGTCTCTTGCTACACCACTTGTGTTTTCTTACTGGCTGCAAAAAACTTTGCTAACCTGAGTTTACGTACAAATCTAAAACAATCAATTCTTGTTTGCACATAATCAAGATTATCCGAAACACAATAAGAAAGTACCTGTGATAGCATATTAATCTCTCCTGTGTTTAATGTAAGGTCTGTTAAATTGATTACATTACAATCTGAAGCGTCCAAATTCATTTGGTTTTCTTCTGTGATCCCTTGCTGGCTGTTAGTCCTTCCTGACCTCCTGTTCTTCCTCTTCCTCTTCCGCCTCCTCGATATGTTCTTTCCTGACTCGCCAGCGGTCTGAGATTTCTGTCCACCTTAAAAAACGAAGCTCGTCTTCCACTGTGGGTATTTTCCTCATCTGTTGTCTCCCATCTTCATTATCTGTGTCCACTTCAGAACTGAGCTCCGAGCCTGTTTCTTCATTGTTGGGCAGTGGCTTGGTTTGCACACTCTGTGATAGCTTCTGATGCCTGATCCCTTCAAATCTTTTAGAGAATGTGAAGATTTGCCTGCGCTGATAATCCAGTTTGTCTCGCCTGAATTTGGTTGCTTTGCGCTCTTTGATGACTTCCTCATACTTCTTCACTCTTTCTCTCATTTCTGAATGCATTTTCTTAACAGTGTCCTGATCAGGTAGTTGATTCAGTTCCTCATTAAGGAGCTCAATTTCTTTCAAAAGCGCCTGACGATCTATATCAGCATATTTCACCAATATGCTTAGCATCCTCTTTGAAGAATCGGCGTAGTTCTCTGCCCATTCTTTCAGCATTTCTGGATGCGGGTTCTCATAGGTGGGGGCTATCAGTATTCTTAGGCCTCTAGGTACACTCCCAACCTCCAGATACCGAGTTAGAGACCTGCCTTCCCACCATTTAGACATCTTGCGCTTTGTAGGTTTTTCCAGCACTTTGAAAATGTCTTTGTGCCCCTTAGGTTTCACTGTGCTGCCTCCTGCACCAAGTCCGCTCGGTTCCTCATTGATTTCAACATCGCTGAAAAGCCTTTTAGCGTCTGTTTCTCTTTCCCTGATCCAGTCCATACTTTGCATGCAACAATGTTGCCAACAAACGCCTCTTGTCGCGTCTCGTTCTGCGGTTAAATGCCACTTTCCTCTCTCCCCTTATCTCCCACTGAATGGAATAGGAATGAGGCTTACCGCGCTCCTGTAGGGAATTCCTTCCGCGGTGCTTGCTAATTCCTTTCCGACTTCTCCAGTTCTCCAGTGGAGGGGGGCCCCCCGCGCTGTGCATGCTGTGCAATATTTCTTTGCCACGCAGTATGGACAGACTCCAGCACGCTCAAGTTCGCTTTTCAAATGCCGTTTATTGACACAATCAACAGTGACGCGTTTCAACAGCCGTAGCTGCCTTTGTCAAACCAGTTGAAGTTGCCATCTTTTTAACTTTATATATACATGTTCCTGGGTCTTCCACAGGTAACTTAAAGTGACAGTGCATAGAAAATATAACTGTGTGCAAATATTTAAAGTGACATGTGCATAATGCCGTTTACTAAATTACCACCTTCCATACATTCCGGAATAAAAGTGCTTAGAACAATGTAACTGATGGTTTTGTATATAACAATTGACTCACATTCTAACCAGGGGGTGGAAATGCTTCTCTGTGCATCATATAGCTCTCTTGCTATATCTATAATGTAATCATTCAATTTTCTAAACAGACACAATCCCACTAAATATGCAATATAGATGTGCAGCCTGCTGATTGATCACATTATTTTGACAATGTTTGATAGGAAACTTTTAGCCACACCAATTTTGCAGTTTAGTAGAGGTGATTTTGAGAAAAGAACTGGTAAGGTTAGATTTCTGTTACCTCAAAAGCTTTTACTAGTTTAGGAATATGAAATAATGTTTCCTCATGCTCTTTTGAGTGAGAACCAAAAGGCATTCATATTCATGTCACTTCACACTGAGGGGCATATTTAGCATACTTTCATGCAGCACAATGCAGCAAGTCACCTTGCTGTGCTCCATTGTGTGAAAGGGCAGGAATGTGCTGTATTTAACATAATATGGCACATTCCTGTCCTTTCCTTGCATTGATGCACTTTTGGCTGCCTAGCACCAATACAGGCAACTTTGCACTATGGTGCAATGGTGCCTTCATAGTAAGCAGGATTGTTTTTGTGCAAAAACAATCCTGAGAGGCATTTTCCTCTTTCTAAGTGTTCTGCAGAGTGCAGCACACATGGAAAGAGGAAATACAAGGAGAAATATAGATATTTCCCCTAATTACGCCTCCCCTGGGGAAGGCGTAACATTCTCATGCATTCTCAAGTTTACCACTAATGGTAAATCTGGAAATATGCCAAATATCCGTGGGTTGGTGCGTGGGAACACCCATGCTCCACCCTTAGAGTGCCTGCCTGGTGCAGAGTAACAGAAGGCATCAATTTGCGCTGACTTGTTTTACCCCAGATTTATCAAGACATGCGGGCCATGTAAGGTGGCCTTATGTGGCTGATAAATTTGACTTTAGTGTTGCTTCACCATTGCACCCCCTTGTTTGGTGCAAGGGTGACTCAACACTATGATAAATTTGGGAAGATGTTGTCTTCTTGGGAGAAAATCAATGCACTAGTTTTCATGGACATTTCTCCTGCTGCCCACTTTCAATTTCCCTCATGTGGCTGACTGGGGACAGATGACGTTGTGACCACTGCAAAGAAAGACAGAAGCCACTTTCTTGTTGACCTGTAATCTAGTTTTGGAGATGCCCAGGAACTGGAAACTATGGACTGAAATTTGAAGACATTTGATTGAGGTACCAGTACCTCAGACACATATTGTGAAGTTGGATTTTAGAATATTTTTATTTGTGAAAAGGCTCATAGCACTAAAACTACCTTAAGCATATGCATCCACAGAAGATTCAGTCCATACCAGCTGTGCCCACCAAAGATCACCAACCTTAAGAAAAATGTTAAAACTGAAAGGTAAAACATTTGATTAGTATACACTAGGTACTATGGGGCATGTTTACAAAAAAATCATGTAGTGCAGCATGTAACCTTGCTGCGCTGCACTGGATTCAAGCTAGCCTGGCTGATGACGGCTGAATAGCCAGAAACCGGTCCCAGGATGCTTGTTTCCGGTCCAGGGAAGACATGGCTTGGCAGTTCGGGCTGGACTGTTCCCATGAGGCACAGGGTCAGACTGATTTGCATATGGCCATGTCTGAACTGGGGTGGTGGAGTGAGCTAAAGAATGATGATGGATTAAACCCAGATCAGTTGACTGGGGGTGAGTGTTTGATTAGCTCAAACGCTCCGTCCATCATCCCCTTTGGTATCGCTTTGTTCGCCCTAAGTTGGCAGGGTATGCCCAGACGTGGGTCCCTTGCTCACTTTGCCACTGGATTCAAGCTAGCCTGGCTGATGACGGCTGAATAGCCAGAAACCGGTCCCAGGATGCTTGTTTCCGGTCCAGGGAAGACATGGCTTGGCAGTTCGGGCTGGACTGTTCCCATGAGGCACAGGGTCAGACTGATTTGCATATGGCCATGTCTGAACTGGGGTGGTGGAGTGAGCTAAAGAATGATGATGGATTAAACCCAGATCAGTTGACTGGGGGTGAGTGTTTGATTAGCTCAAACGCTCCGTCCATCATCCCCTTTGGTATCGCTTGTTCGCCCTAAGTTGGCAGGGTATGCCCAGACGTGGGTCCCTTGCTCACTTTGCCACTGGATTCAAGCTAGCCTGGCTGATGACGGCTTAATAGCCAGAAACCGGTCCCAGGATGCTTGTTTCCGGTCCAGGGAAGACATGGCTTGGCAGTTCGGGCTGGACTGTTCCCATGAGGCACAGGGTCAGACTGATTTGCATATGGCCATGTCTGAACTGGGGTGGTGGAGTGAGCTAAAGAATGATGATGGATTAAACCCAGATCAGCTGACTGGGGGTGAGTGTTTGATTAGCTCAAACGCTCCGTCCATCATCCCCTTTGGTATCGCTTTGTTCGCCCTAAGTTGGCAGGGTATGCCCAGACGTGGATCCCTTGCTCACTTTGCCACTGGATTCAAGCTAGCCTGGCTGATGACGGCTGAATAGCAAGAAACCGGTACCAGGATGCTTGTTTCCGGTCCAGGGAAGACATGGCTTGGCAGTTCGGGCTGGACTGTTCCCATGAGGCACAGGGTCAGACTGATTTGCATATGGCCATGTCTGAACTGGGGTGGTGGAGTGAGCTAAAGAATGATGATGGATTAAACCCAGATCAGTTGACTGGGGGTGAGTGTTTGATTAGCTCAAACGCTCCGTCCATCATCCCCTTTGGTATCGCTTTGTTCGCCCTAAGTTGGCAGGGTATGCCCAGACGTGGGTCCCTTGCTCACTTTGCCACTGGATTCAAGCTAGCCTGGCTGATGACGGCTGAATAGCCAGAAACCGGTCCCAGGATGCTTGTTTCCGGTCCAGGGAAGACATGGCTTGGCAGTTCGGGCTGGACTGTTCCCATGAGGCACAGGCTCAGACTGATTTGCATATGGCCATGTCTGAACTGGGGTGGTGGAGTGAGCTAAAGAATGATGATGGATTAAACCCAGATCAGTTGACTGGGGTGAGTGTTTGATTAGCTCAAACGCTCCGTCCATCATCCCCTTTGGTATCGCTTTGTTCGCCCTAAGGTGGCAGGGTATGCCCAGACGTGGGTCCCTTGCTCACTTTGCCACTGGATTCAAGCTAGCCTGGCTTATGACGGCTGAAAAGCCAGAAACCGGTCCCAGGATGCTTGTTTCCGGTCCAGGGAAGACATGGCTTGGCAGTTCGGGCTGGACTGTTCCCATGAGGCACAGGGTCAGACTGATTTGCATATGGCCATGTCTGAACTGGGGTGGTGGAGTGAGCTAAAGAATGATGATGGATTAAACCCAGATCAGTTGACTGGGGGTGAGTGTTTGATTAGCTCAAACGCTCCGTCCATCATCCCCTTTGGTATCGCTTTGTTTGCCCTAAGTTGGCAGGGTATGCCCAGACGTGGGTCCCTTGCTCACTTTGCCACTGGATTCAAGCTAGCCTGGCTGATGACGGCTGAATAGCCAGAAACCGGTCCCAGGATGCTTGTTTCCGATCCAGGGAAGACATGGCTTAGCAGTTCGGGCTGGACTGTTCCCATGAGGCACAGGGTCAGACTGATTTGCATATGGCCATGTCTGAACTGGGGTGGTGGAGTGAGCTAAAGAATGATGATGGATTAAACCCAGATCAGTTGACTGGGGGTGAGTGTTTGATTAGCTCAAACGCTCCGTCCATCATCCCCTTTGGTATCGCACTGTATGATAAGGCAGCAATGCACAGTATCTAACATTATAAGGTACATTCCTGACTCTTCCCTGCGCTGGCACACAATGTGCTGCCTAGTGACAATGCAGGCACCCTTGCACCATGGTGTAAGGGTGCCTGCGTTGTAAGCAGGATTGTTTTTGTTCAGGAAGGGACCCTTTTTTTTCAAATACTTTTATAGATTTTTTTATTTGCAGGTGTAACAGAACCACATCGGGCATACAGTAACAACACCCCATGTCGGAGGAAGGTAGTCAGAAACATTCCAATCGGATTTGTTCATAATACTTTCTAATACAGTGTACTGGGTTTATTCCCCCACCGAGACCCTGTATCACTAGAGGACCAAGGTACCTGACCAGGATGACATGCAGCACTTGTCAACCACAAACAGATAGAGCTTCACTGCACGAGAAAATAGGCAGTTGCTGCAAGGACATTTACATTTCAATATGAACAATACAATATGGATCAAAACAAAATCAAAATCAAACCCCCCCTTCAAACTACGTGTGTGTGTGTACTTGTGACTGATCTGAACCTACCCCTACAACCTGTATCTTCCGCATTCCCTACGTGTCACCAAGCCGTTGATGGGCTTTCTCATAGTCAGTGACCTCACAAATATATCCACAGGTATAGTCAGTGAATGCGACCACACAATCCCTTGATCTGCATAAATGGTCAGTATCATTTTGACCTGTCTGTGGACCCCCCAGGAAGGGACACCTTTCTACACAAAAACAATCCCCTGAGGCATTTTAAAGATATTTCTCTTCGTTATGCCTCCCCAGGAGAGGCGTAGTATTTTGACACATTCCCAGGTCTACCAGTGTTGGTAAATCTGGGAATGCGCCGAAAGCCATGGGTGAAAGCGTGGGAACACCCATGGCGCTTTTGAATTTCTGCTACTTTATTCCATTTATGGATTCTCTATCTTGTTTTATTACAAAAGGAGAATCCCCTGCACAACCTTATTTTACGCCAGCAATGCATGAAAGCCGAAACAAATGATGTCGCAGATACCACATGATGTGTTCAGGCAGCGTAAATCCACAATTTCCACTTATCACTGCATGCCAGCACCAACATTTTTCCACTGGCGGCGGGGCATCATGGCAGAACCATTGCCATCCATATAGAATGTGGTGATGATTTAAGGAATGGGATCTAAACCTTAACATCTAAGACAGCGTTTTATAATGTATTTGAAAACCCTACAGACTGTGAGCTAGTCTGTACTCCTTGGCTATCACTCTTCTGACAAGCTCAGCTGTATCCAGAGGGCTCCATTTCCTGCCTCCCTCAATGTGGTGTTTACACCTACCAGAGACACTTTGCTTCTACCAGTGTGACCTAAATGTTATTATTTAAAATAAAAAGCTCAGGACAATGTATTAATGAACTGAGTATTCTGCAATGTAATCATTTGTTTTTAATATATATCTCATTCCAGAATTCTACAAACCACATAACACAATAGAATGGCGACACGGTAAAATATCTACGTTCAGCTTATAATTCAGTTTTGTATTTATTTTCGAAATGTATTTTTCTCATTTAGACCTTGACTTTGAAACCCAGCAGATGACGGAGTACATTGATTCTCCCTTGGTGCAATTGGTGGCCTATGTATTGAATGTGACAGATTGAGTCTTGTGACTGCCTTAAAATCCACGTCAAGGTCAAACGCCTGTCCTTCCATTACTGGCTCCTTTCACAGTCTGCCCCCGGGACCTGTTGTTGCATGACTCACACCTCAGCTCGCCAGGTACCGAACCTCATTTTTCCAGTAGATTACAAAGATTAGTTCAGCACCAGGTTTTCTTCTTTTCCTATTTTTAGAGATTAATATCGCTGGTTGGTGGTGCACCTTTGAGATACTTTAAATCTGGATGGCTTGTTTATGGCAGGCTGCAATGATTCTAACGCCGTATTTTATTTTTAAGAACCCTTGCTCCGGCGTCAGTATGTTTCCTTTTTAATGTGCTGTCTTGCACTCTATCCGAGTTTATTGATATGCCGAGGAGCCCTTAGATGTCATGGCCATCTGTTCCCAGTAATAAACATGGCCTTTACGCTCAAGATTTAAGAATAATGTTATTCACCGGCATATGAAAGAATAATTAAACAGCGGAACACGCATTTATCACATATTTGGAGACATTAAAAAGGCGCTGTCCCGTTACAAAACAAGTGGACATCATATTAACACTGTTTTTAAGCTGACACAAGTTTAAATTATACAACAAAGACGATTCACGAGGCAAACCGATTCTGCATTATCTTGCTCAGTTTAATTAAAGCAGAATATAAATGGGAATGAAGGTTACTGACCAATATTTTTATTTACTATTAACATCTAGGACGACTGGATGATTAAAAGCAAGTACACATTTGCAGTGGGAATGAAAATAGGCATAGAGGCCTCTAAAATTTCCATTGGAAACTTTTTTTTTACAATAAAACAAAGAAAAAAACAGACACGCAGTCAATTGTCAACATTGACTCAAAACGTCCATGCCAAGCATACCTTGCCTGTGAAAGAGCACTTAATATACACATTTTTCAGCTGGGCGCAAACGCTTTCTTGGCTCAGCTGGAAATAAAAGAAGATGGTCATTTAAGGTGCTGTACAATGAGGAACACAAGCAAGATAATAGAAACATCCATTCTGGTCATCAGGCATAGTGACCCCAGGACAGGACAGGAGACATTCTAGCCGAGAAAAAATGCGGAAATCAGCCCCAGAATGCACTGTTCAAATGAGTGTAATAAGTGAACTCGACTGTCTCCAGATGGATTTTAAAGAACATTCTAGAACAAATGGGCAGTCGCGGCTCCTGGAGGGAGTGCTGCGGGGCGGTGTGGCGGGGCGGGGGAGGGGCAGGGTGGGGGGTAGTAAACTCCGGTATACAGCAGCACGGAGGTAAGTACATAAATAAATAAATAAAACGAATTACATTGTGAGCGCCGCATCGCCATTTGGCGTTGCAGCGCGCGCAATGTAATTCGTTTTATTTATTTATTTATGTACTTACCTCCGTTCGGCCGTATGCCGGAGTTTACTACCCCCACCCTGCCCCTCCCCCGCCCCACCGCCCCGCAGCACTCCCTCCAGGAGCCGCAACTGCAAATGGGCCCAGACGGTACCAGTGACCGCGCTATGTTTCAGGTATATTCACTACTCATTTTCAGGGCTACATCAAGCTCGAAAAGAAGACTCCTGTCTTGTAGCCCTCCTCGAAATGGACAAATGCCCTGCTTGGTCCCTGTGATCCCCTTCATAACCCAAAAAAGGGATGATCTGATTATTTCAGAAAGGGAAAACCCGAGGGAGCATTACAAAAGCTGCAACTCCTATGCAGCTGTTTTTGTGATGTTTGCAGCACTGGGGACACAATTAGGTGTACATCATTTGAATGGGGACATGCACCACATACATGAATTGAATTCCTCCTCCCCATGCTCTACTTATTACAAATTGCACACAGGTACGCTAAGTGCACACTGTCAAGTATAGAGTAACTGTACATTCGAGTCATCTCTCAGAAGGGCATTTAGCAGGACACATGGACTGCTCAGGCTACTGGAAAAGTTATTACCTTTTGCAGGAGGATGAAGGGACCCATGGGCACCTATCGAAGAAACGAATGGAGGTATGCTTTGTCTCTCTCAGAGAAACTCTAGGTCTCCAAAACCTGCCCGGCTTATGCCTTCTGTAACTGTGTGAGCTTGTGAAGCTCATCTCAATACAGCTCTCTGAAATAAACCATTAAACCTCCTTGAGCACTGAGCAATCTCTAAAAGAGGATCCTCTGCGAGAAGGAACCATGAGTACCCAATGACCTTACATTGTGCCTCGGCTGTGGAAAGGCAACTTCTCCTTCATAGAGTTTTTAGGACTATGTTGTTTTAATGAATACAATTCTACAGAGACAGCAACAAATGTACAACATAAACATCCCTAGATCTGTCATCTAAGTAATTGCACAGCACAACATATCACACAAATGTATCATCCCTGGCACCCAAACAGGTTCTCAATGCACTGGGACCAGAAAAACCTTCTAAACGATTCGTGGGCATGAAACAGGAGAGAAACAACCATTTTCATATTTAGAAAGCCATTTGTTAAACAAACAGGTCTCAAATGCAGCATCTATGAGAATATTAGAACTCAGTTTGGACAGCTCTCCTGGCCTACCTGCGGAAAAAAACTATCAGATCTGAGGCCAGGGCCCCAAACACTTGTCTTATAATAAAACTATGTTTGATTATCCTGTGCAGAATAATATAAGTCCTTCTTATTTTTAGCCTGCAAGAGATACTGGGCATCCTCAAGATTTGAGAATGTAAAGACCTTGTCTGACTTTCAGCCAATCAGGGAACCACAGTGTTTTTTCTAGTTTCCTGGGCAGAAGTTGTTTTCAATCCCCTGTGCAACAAGCCAGCACCCAAGATTTGGTAAACTCATGCCATAGTAGATGTGGATATGGGAGCATCCAACCGTCAACTCCTCCTGCTTGGAAGCAGTGTATTTCATTAATTCATGCAGTTTTTAGTCCCCTACCTCAACCAAAACCATCCTCACTTTTCTCGTGGAGTTCCTAGAAGGATAATGAAAGGCACACACTACCTGGTAAACCCAAAGATATTGTGGTATCTTTGGGCCAAAGGGGACGATCAATAAATACGGTGATGGGCTCGGCAGCTGATCCTCATGTTCCGGACATGGAATACGAATTGGCCCAGTGGAGCTCGGTCGCGAGAGCCTTGAATAATAGTCGCCCTCCAGTGGAAAGGAGTGATCCTTTGAGGTAGCTTGGGGGGTTTACTACTGTCATGGAACATGTCTGGTTTGGGTCACAACAAGACAAAACTGAATTTATTGAAAACTCTGAACCCTTTAATTATGTGTTTACAAGAAACCTGGTCTTGTAAAGAGTTTGACTGTTATGGTTACTTTGTGTTTTCTTGGTATGCTAAGCGCTCTGAAAGGGGAAACGCTAGTGAGGGGTGGCTATTCTGCGTAAGAATTCGATTAATTGGAACCAGATTGTATTTCATCATCCCTCAAATCTTTACATATGCTTGAAGTTGGCATGTTTGGGAGAAAATGGTTGTTCTTCTTTCTTCCTCTTGGCAAATTTGTATATTCCACCTGGTAGACACTTTGACCACTTGGTGAGTGTATTTTTTTCATTTGTTCATGATATAGCTATCAGGGAAGAATGTCCCCTAGTAGTAATCATGGGAGATTTAAACGCCAAAGTCTCTAACTTTGCCTCTAAGATTTAAGCCAACCCTGATAAAGATGAAATCTGGCATATACCTGAGATCTTATCACCGGAAAATATAAAAATGGATAAACGAGGGTTCTCCTTTCTAGAGACCCTCAGAAGTATGGATTTGATTATTTTAATTAAATGGGAGAGTGCTTGCAGGTAAAGCAGCTCTTTTTACGTTTCATTCCCCCTTCACCAAGAGTCTTTTAGACTATGTGGTTGTCTCTTATCAAATGTTTATGGTTTGTGAAAATTTCTTCATTCTCCCATCAGTACTGAGTGATCATAGCATAGTGGGTATGGCAGTGGATTTTGTACTTTTTCCTGTTCATTCCTCACCTTTGCGTGTTGTGTTGGATTTTATGTGCGTGTTCCCTTCATTTCATGTCCCCTGTTAATTCACACCCTCTCTACTACCTCAAGGAAGTTCTTCCACTATAGGAAAGTCTGTACTCCAAGCCTATAGAAGTGCCTTCCCAGTGTGTTATGAGTGATTGCCACTTACTGCAATATTATACCTCTATTTGTATTTTGTACCCCATGTATCATGTATTTTGTACCCCATGTACCCCCTGTTGAATTCACGCCCCCTCTACTACCTCAAGGAAGTTCTTCCACTATAGGAAATTCTGTACTCCAAGCCTATAGAAGTGCCCTCCCAGTGTGTTATGACTGCCACTTCTGCAGTATTATACCTCTATTTGTATTTTGTACCCCATGTATCATGCACACCTGTCACTTTTTCCTCTTGGAACGTATACCTCCTTTTGTATCTGGTTTGTGTGTTATTTGCATGTTTGTCACTTTTCCTCATGCAATGTAACGCTTACTTTTGTATTATGCTCACTGGTATCCTTCTCCTCATGTAATGTTACTGTTCCTATTGTGAAGCGCTCTGACACCCTCGGGTAAAGTCCGCGCTATATAAAAACGCATAAATAAATAAATAAATTGGAACCGGGGAAGTCTGGCCTGGGTATGGCTGCTGTTAATAAAGCAAATGGCCGTTCGTTTTGGACATCAAAAAATATGGCTGAGGTCAGTTAAAAAATTAAGAGGGCTCATGCAGAGCAGTTGGGTGTGTTCCTGACAATACCATTCAGTGCTTCGAGGCCCAAATGGAAGAAATTCATAATTTAAGCTCTAGCTCTGTTGGCCATCGTATGTCTAAACAGGGCACATTCTCTTTGAAAATATTAAATCAAGAAATAAATTGATTAGTCCGAAAACAGCATTTACAGTTTTTTATGGGTCGCCAGTAGGAAATTAATTGCCTTAAATGAGTAAGAAGTCGCCGTAAACTCAGTGAAAGGAGAAGGGATTACAATTTTAATTGGACTGGCTTGAGAGAAGCTGCAAAGGGCCAAAGACTCTAGAAAGTACTGGTGCCTAATAGCGGAATACTGCGACTCGAAGCAGAAAGCACTGCCTATCACAATCCCAGAGAAGGACTGGGTGTAATATATCCCCCCTATTATAAACGAACAACAGACCAGTCATTCCTGTGACGATTGAAGTGGATGAGTCCTCTTTTTTGGAATTTGGTCTTCCTTCAGGGAAGGATTTAGTGGGGTTTATAAAGAACGCCAGAACATCTGGCGCGCAAGGTCCTGATGGAATTTCAGATCATGTTAATTCAAAAGGAGGCTGTTGCCTGGGGTGCCCTATTTGCCCCGCTGTTTAATTATTGCTTTCAAACTGGGAAAATTCCCCTTTCTTGGAAGGGGAGTGTTGTAGTCCCTTTGATCAAGAAGGGTCTCAAAACTTCTCCATCCAGCTTCAGACAGATTACTTTGTTGGATGCCTCGGGTAAATTTTTTGCTAAAAGCATCCTCTGTCATGTGCAACAATGGGCTCATGACCAGAATGTTATACCTCCAGAACAAGCCAGTTTCAGAAAGAAACATAGTACTCTGGATAACATTGCCATCCTACAGACTAATGTGGAGAAATATGTCTTCTTACGGGGCATGCCAGTCTATACTGCATTTATTGATTTCTCCACAGCGTTTGATAAAGTGGACCACCAAATGCTGTGGAGAAAGCTCCTTCGACTGGGTGTCCTACATCATCTTCTGGGTCTCATTATGGAATTACACTCAGATACCTGGTGTCACGTTTTGATTGGAGGATCCCAGGGACTATCCCGTAGGATTAGAACACATAATGGGCAAAGCAGGGTTTCCTGCTGGCCCCTCTTTTGTTTTCTTTATATATCTGATCTTCTGGGTGCCCTAAATTTGGTGAGGGGGATGCCCTCAGAATTGGTACAATGTCTGTTGGTTCCCTATTATATGCGGATGATGTGGCCATCCCTGATTTAACGCCTATTGGCTTGCAACATCGTTTGTATGCCTTGACCAAATATGCAGAAGCCCACTTCTTGAAAATCAACATAACCAAAAGCAAGATCTTAGTCTTCAGTAAGAAGCGCTTGGAATAAAGAGGTGTTACCAGTGGATGTTGGGGTCTGAAAAACTGGAACTGGTTGATTCCTACTTATATCTTGGAAAGGTCTTTTCAAAAACCGGTTGGGATATAGAGCATATTAAACTCTGTGTGAGCAGGGCTTTTTCCCAGGCTAGTGCAGTGAACAGATTCTACAGAATCTGCAGGAGACGCCACTTTGGCCATGTTTTGTCAATGTTCAGGGTCAAAATTCCTCCTTCTCTGTCCTAGGCTGCTGAGGTGATGGATATGAACCATTGACTTTCCTTCGATAAGGCCGAAGGTCGAATCCTGCGCCAGCTCTGTAACCTAAACTCTCTGGCTGCCCCCTATGCTTTACGTCTTGAATTCGGCTTACTCTTCTCATATATCTTATCCCTGGCAGCTGTTTTGAGTTGGGATAATTCCCTCCTTTGGGGGGAAGAAGGTACACTTAGGGCTGCCCTGAGACTGGAAATTTTTGTTAAGCTGAAAGAACAGTCAACATTTTTTAGGTCCTTTGAACGACCAAATGATTCATTTGAGATTAGCTGGAATACTGACTCCCCCATGCCGAAGTCTGTATTGAAGCTGTTTATAAAGAAGTCTGTGTCCTCCATTAGCTTGGCCAGAGATATTGCTTTAAGCCAGCCCAAATTGCGCAATGAGGTGATTTGTGGGAGCGCATTGGGGAACAAACCACAGCCCTATCTAACTTGGAACATACCTCATGGGATCAGAAGGCTTATGCTCTTGTTGAGACTCTATTTGTTGCCCTTAAGAGAAATTACCGGTATTTGGGACAAAATACAGAAAAAGAAGAGAATTTGCGAAATGTGTTGTTTACAAGTTCAAGGTTTTAACCAGATCTGTGACTGGGGGTGAGTGTCTGAAAAGTTCAGTGCTCCGTCCATCAATTCCTTTTGTTTGCATTGTTCGCCCTAAGTTGGCAGGGTATGCCCAGAGGTGGGTCCCTTGCTCACTTTGCCACTGGATTCAAGCTAGCCTGGCTGATGAGGGGTGTTACCCCAGAACCGTTCCCAGGATGCTTGTTTCCATTCCAGGGAAGACCTGGCTTGGCAGTTCAGGCTGGACTGTTCCCATGAGGCACAGGGTCAAGACTGATTTGCATATGGCTGGGTCTGAACTGGAGTGCCGAAGTGAGCTAAAGAACGATGATGTATTCAACCCAGATCTGTGACTGGGTGAGTGTTTGAAAAGTTTCAGCGCTCCATTCATCATATCCTTGTGTTCAATTTGCATTGCTACATCCAGGAAAGCTGAGAATCTGATGGGAAGAAAAAAACGAATCTTTGGTACACAAAAAGAAGCCAGGAAATGTTTCAAATATAACAGTGAAAAGAATACAGCAAAAGCACAGTATGGAAAAACATGTAATCAAGCTGGATTGTATTATTGCTGTTGAGCATTGGATAGATTATATTTAGTTCATGGTGTATCTGGAGTTGCTTGTAGTGATTTTAAGTATGTTGCTGTTGCGTCCATGTCTTCTCAGTTGCCTCAGCACCTGAGAATTGCAGTACTTAGCAGGGTACTGTTGTCCCTGGGGCTCAGAAGGTTACATACGAAACTCACAGCTGCAGCCTGGAATAGTATTTCACTTGAGTCTCTTGCCTCTCATGCTACCAGGATCCTGGCTGTTGCCCCTTTCCTCTTCAACTCCAAAATAGCAATCACCTGCCTGAGGGTTTGTAGCTGCAGTTTAAGGCAACTCTGCAGCTAGTCCACTTCAGGTTTTTGTTCTCTTTTCTTATCCCTTTTCATCATGGCTGTTTCTCCCTTCATTTCTTCCTGACTTTCCAATCTACTATGTCTCCCATTATGTAGTGTTTGATGTCATTTACTTTTCCTATTCTTTTAGTATTTAAAAGCCTCAGTATGGTTGGAGGGTGCATTGACACAAAGTTGTGTATCTTTTTGTTCCTCTTTGCTCTTGGAACTTCCTTTCCTGGATTCCTGACTCCTGGTTTTCTCCGATCCTGTGATGACCTTTTTGACAAGGAGTTTTTTTATGCATTGGCTTTTTCCACCTGAGTAGGTCGCAGCTTCTCCAGGCCACCTTCCTACCACATATTCCAGTGGTGATGACATAGTGGCTTCCGGCTACAGTCGCACTTACCTTACCTTGGACAGTGGAAGACCCATATCTGGATTACAGGTAAGCAGCCAGCCCTGAACATGGCTGATTTGGACTTATTTTTTACCATTGCTCAAGATATTATGAAGGAACTCAAACTTACTTGTGTAGCTGGGCCATATACTATTCCTAACTTACAAATTAATTTGAAAGTTGACTGGTAGACTAATCAGCTGTGCACCCTATTTAGGAAACCAGTAGGTAATGGGAAAGTCTATGACACATGGTTGCGGTGGGGGGTGATAATAAAGCCTGGCCTCACACTATCTTTATTCTGGCTTTTTATAGCAGATCTTCCTAAGATATTAGAATTCCTATTCACCCTTTCTCCTAAAACAAACAACTAAACCGCAGGATTGTTTTCCCTATACAGATGATTTTGTTCTTTTAAATGTTAAGCCTATTGGGCTTCACAATAAGATGGAGGCACTACAGAAATATTGTGTAGATAGCAAGCTGTTGATTAACTTTGATAAAATCAGGATATTGGTATTTAGTCCGAAGAAAGCTCATTTCTCGTATTGGTTGAATGATAGGCATTGTTAATTTACTATTGGTACCTGGTAATGTTATTCTCCAGAACATTATATTGGAGAGCATATTTGTAAGAAATTAAGAATATGACTCCCAGTGGGGGTTCAGGACTTAAGAAGTTGAATGTCATGCATGGTGGAAGTTCTTTGATATCCCTTGATCCAGCCAGTGCTTAATTTGTGCCTGTGCTTTCCGGTGCTAAGCACCGGCACTTATTTCTCAGGGCCGGGTCTACATGGGGCAACTGCTGTTAAGAGACTGGCCTAAGTACAGTAAACAAAAGAAAAACCCAGGAGGTGTTAAAGGCTGTACGTAACCTGAAACTCGTGTTTAAGCACTGTGAAAGTGAATGCACAATGCAGCTGCCCATGTGTGAACCCGGCGAGATTTACTCTCACCGGGTCAAGGCAGTGACGTTTGCATCATATTATGGTGGGCGCGGCATTTTACAATGCCAGTGTATTTGTTTCCTAAGGTCTCCCCGCACACAGCACAAGAGAGGCTGGGTTGATTTGGAGTAAACATGTGAATCCCTCCCCCACCCCATGCTGGCCTGGAACGCTTTTGCTTCAAAGAGCAGGGGCTGTAGGAGGGGCCCACAGAGTATTTGGCAGTTGGCGCACGTGAGAGAAGTAACAGGTGAAGATAGTTTTGTTTGCAACTCGGCATGGTGTGTGCAGCATTGCTCTGTCAACACTGTTGCCTCGAGCAGCAGGTTTGCACTCCTATCAGTGCTGCCAAATGCTCACTCCTTTGGAGCTGCAGACAGTGTGTCTTTGTGGATTGGAGCCAGGCTGCAGCCCCAGCCCGCACATCGTGATTGACCGGATTGACTGTCTAATGGGAGAGCGGGACATCTGCATTAGGTATGTGAAAATAGCAGCTAACTCATTACAGCATTAATGCTGTAAAGTGTAGACAGCGTGTTGCCATTTTAAAGTTTGGTATGGAGATGCCATCCGAAGATGGTCTAACAATGCTCCTGGCCTCCCTGCACATTTAAAGTAAAGTTTGCATGAAGGGTGGCAACGGAGGCCACGAAGGCAGCGTGCAGTTTCCACCTGAAGGGAATGCCTATCATGCCCTGGTGAGCGAGGAAAGGAGGGAGGGAAATGAGGAACATTTATTGAATGATGTATTGTTAATTCATTTACTGTGATAACGCCTCGCCATAAAGATAGCAAAGATTAGAAGGCAGAGGGCTTCTGCAAGATCAAAGGAATGAATGTCTGCTTACACAACCGCACTGTATAAGGAGAACACACAGCAATCAGAAACACAAACCAATTAATCGAAGGAGGTTTTGCAGACCTTACATGGACATTCTGCAAACCCCTCCCCGCCCATCACTTGTGACCTCTGTAAAAGGACCAGAGCTGGAAATCTTAAGGAAGATGTCTGCAACAAACAGCGTTCATCTCTTGCACCGGCAGATTCAGCGTGGGTCACGGCAAAACGCGGTCGAACCAAACTTGGTCTTCGATAACCCTGGGTAGGATTAACTTCAAGGGATATGGGTGGGTTTGCAAGCTGACATATGCAGACCTCGCACGTGTCACAAGCCCAGGTGTGACTAACTCATCCAGTCAATGCTGTTTATTTTCCCACTGCATTCTGGTACTCGTAGTCCTGATTTTATAATGCCACCAAAGGGCTTCTGAACCTGGATTAGATATGTTGTACTACTACTCCAGGTTCAGATGGATTAAATCAACTGGGCTGACACACCCTAAAACGAGCATTTCATAAAGCCCAATACTGGTGAGTTACAATCCAGCGACCTAGAGGTACGTATATCGTAACCATATACAAGAACTGATAACGTACATTGAGTCCTGTTATGGGGGCTAACGAGCAAGTAAGGTGTTTGGGTTCTGAGCCGTTCTCTCAAATTTCCCAGATCCATGTTTGACTAGCAACTTCAGTCACAGTGTACATTTGTAAACCTAGAGACAAAAGTAGGGTGTATTTGTGCATTTATGTTTTGTACCCAGTCCTCATTTCTCCTTTACTTAAAGGGCGGGCAGGTAATGAAGTGGAGTGATCACATGAAAAGAATATTAATTTTTGAATCCAATTGACCAGAGGGCTGTAAAAGTGTTCGTTCCTAATTGACACCTAGCCGCATGTTGTGAGGGTGCCAGCTAGTCAGTCCTTATTTGTCAGCCAACAGCACTAAGCATGCTGGGAGTTGTAGTTCATATATTCCTTTTATTGGCATAGGCCTGCAAATCTCTGCATGCTCAGTGTAGTTGGCTGGAAAAGCAACACTGGATGAAAGCCAGTCTCATTAAATGGATATCTGTAGTTATGTGCAGCCAGGAAGGGGACTTTTGGTCCAGATGAGAAGAGGCGCCTACGTCTTAGCACTGTAGAGTCAGTGTGTAGGGCCAGGAAGAGGTTCTCCCAGACTCATCTCACAGATAAGCGGTCAGAGTAAACATGAGCTTCGGTTATGTGACCGCCATAGTGGCGGCCGTAAACATTTTACATAGGGGCAGGCAGCACAGAAGTTGGGATTGCACATCGTCTCTTGCACATGCACTCAATATCTTTTTGAAGAAGTTGGCACCTGTATGCCTGACAGAGCATAGTCACTTAGTCTGTGCCTGGACCGCTCCAAACAGTAATGTCATATTAGGTAACAGCAACTTTCCAATATGGGGAACGAGGCGCGCCGACATTTAATTGCACTAGCTTCGGGCATCTGAGCCGAGTTTTGAGCACCGGCACCTTTTCTTTTACAAATTAAGCACTGGATCCAGCTTTCAGATGAAAAATCAAATTGATAGCCCTGTCTGGCTGTGAAATATTGATGCTAGATGAAAGAACGAGTTTTGATCATTTAGAAGGGAAAGTTTCAAATCTTTTTTTTTACTTCTTATGTCGGTTCTGGGTCAGGCAATTTGTCTTCATATCTTTGCCCTTGGAACTCTGTGTCCTATGGTAGAGCGTCATATAAGTGCTTAGCATATTGGAAGAATAGCTTGCTGGTTGGAGCTGTTAAATCCGTCCTTTACTGGCACTTACTGCAAGCAGCGTGGCTGCTGTTAAAAGTCTATTTAAAATAATTTTGAGATGTGAAAGTTTGAGTAAGATCTTATGTATGTCAGTCACATCTAAACCCTCATTATACACCAATACATTTACTGTTTGATTATCCTTTATCTTTAAATCTTCGCCGCAAATATTTGCACTTAGTTGTATTAAAATAAGATATTTTGAATCGATTGAAACTATGTCATTAATAATCCAATTGCAATACTTTGATATTGTGTAAGCTCTTGGGAAATCCTGCCAGCTTTGAGAAATTATTTAATTTATAGTGTTCATTAAATTGTGCAATTTACTTTATTGTTTTTATATGTTTTTAATGCTTTTTTCTAATAAACATTTGATTAAGTATAAAACATATCTGTGATTTCAAGTACAAGTGCAGCACATCTACTCTTCATTCATTGAATAACAATATTGCCACAACCCGTAAACATGCAAAGCATCTCCAACTTATTTATTGATACATCCACTTCATTAAACATTGTTGGTTGCATACATCCTGCTTAGATATCAAGAAGGCATCCATAATTATTCCCATTAACAATCATTCTATCTTCAGACATAAATCAAACTGCTTCACGTAGCACCACTCTTTGGGGAAAAAGCGCGAACTTGCAGAGGTATACAGGTATGGTGTGCCCTGAATACAGGTGAAATGGTGAAGAGCTTCCACTGCAGTGTGCAAATCAGTAGCTGGATTTAAATTATCCAAATGCCTCTGCAGAACAAGTTGCTAATTGACTTCTTGACAATGGCCTGGACATAAAGATCGATCCTAAGTTCATAACTTGACATAACGATCTTGTATGTAGAGCTGAGTCCTGGGTTATACACCTAAGATCATGTTTCTTAACCCCTTCGCTGCTAGGCCTTTTCCCCCCTTGTGCTAAGCCTTTTTTTGGCTATTTGGGGTAGTGCGAGCTTACGCCCCTGTAACTTTTTGACCACATAAGGTATCCATGCCAAATTTGCGTCCTTTTTTTCCAACATCATAGGGATTCTGAAGGTACCCAGGGTTTGTGGATTCCCCTGGCGGGGACCCAGAAATTAGCCAAAATACAGCAAAAGTTTTTTTTGGGGGGGAAAAATGCAAAAAAAGGGCTACAGATGAAAGCATCTGGTTTTTTCCCTGCAAATGGCATCAAAAAGGGGTTGTGGTGCTGAAATCACCATCTTCCCAGCTTTCAGGGACAAGCAGACTTTTGTCAGAAAACCAAAAAATTTTACACAGTTTTGGCATTTTTCTGGGACATAGCCTATTTTTGCTATTTTTTGTGCTTTCAACCTCCTTCCAGTTAATGGTAGAAATGGGTGTGAAAGCAATAATGGATCCTGGAAAGCTATACATTTTAGAAAAGTAGACAAAATTCTAAATTCAGCAAGGGGTCATTTGTGTAGATCCATCAAGGTTTCTTTATAGAAACTAACAGTTAAATATAGGAAAAATTGAAAATTAGTTGTAAAAAACAGCCTTTTGCGTCAACTTTTTCACCTGTAACTTCTTTTAATTATGACAGCTCTTTGAAAGCAATATACCGTTACATTCGCAGGACCTTACTGGTTGTGGGGATATATAGGACTTGTAGGTTTACCAAGAACCCGACGAACCCAGAGTCAAAAACTGAGCAGCAATTTGCAATGGCTTTTTATAATGTACCGGGTATATAGCAATTATTGTGGGAAAATGTATACATGGAAAAATCGGTATGAAAGACACCTATGTATTTCTGAAATGGGAACAAATTATAGAGTTTAGAAACAGTAGATATTTGCACATTCTCAAAATTGGGAATACTCATACTAGCATGAGAATTATCGGTCATTTTTCAAAATGACTTCTTTTTTACACAATGTCTTTCATTTGGAAGGCAGAAATGCATCAAAAGTCAATAGGTAATAACAGTTGCTTTACAAATCTGAATTACCCTAAGTCTCCCGATAAAAATGGTACCTCACTTGTGTGGGTAGGCATAGTGCCCACGACAGGAAATGGCTCAAAACCCAACGTGAACACACCACATTTTCAGAATGAAAAATTAGCCTTTTTTTGCAAAGTGTCTAGCTGTAGTTTTTGAACCCTAGCTCTGCCGGCACCTAGGTGAACCTAGCAAACCTATACATTTTTGAACACTAGACACCCAGCGGAATCCAGGATGGGGTGACTTGACTGCCTCCCACCAGGTTCTGTTACCCAGAATCCCTTGCAAACCTAAATAATTGTCCCAAAAAACCATTTTCCCCACATTTCTGTGGTGAAAAGTTCTGGAATCTGCGTGGATCCACAAATTTCCACCCACCCCGTGTTCCCCAAAGTCTTCCGAGAAAAATGGTACCTCACTTGTGTGGGTCAGCCTAGTGCCCGCGACAGGAAACGGCGCAAAACGCAACGTGGTCACACCTCAATTTCGCAGTGAAAAATGACTCTTTTTTGGCAAAGTGCTTAACTGTAGTTTTTGAACCCTGGCTCTGCCGGCACCTAGGGAAACCTAGCAACCTATACATTTTTGAAATCTAGACACCCAGGGGAATCCAGGATGGGGTGACTTGACTGCCTCCCACCAGGTTCTGTTACCCAGAATCCCTTGCAAACCTAAAAAATTGTCAAAAAAACCACATTTTCCCCATATTTCTGCGGTGGAAAGTTCTGGAATCTGCGTGGATCCACAAATTTCCACCCACCCCACGTTTCCCAAAGTCTTCCGAGAAAAATGGTACCTCACTTGTGTGGGTCAGCCTAGTGCCCGCGACAGGAAACGGCGCAAAACGCAACGTGGTCACACCTCAATTTCGCAGTGAAAAATGACTCTTTTTTGGCAAAGTGCTTAGCTGAAGTTTTTGAACCCTGGCTCTGCCGGCACCTAGGGAAACCTAGCAACCTATACATTTTTGAAAACTATACACCCAGGGGAATCCAGGATGGGGTGACTTGACTGCCTCCCACCAGGTTCTGTTACCCAGAATCCCTTGCAAACCTAAAAAATTATCAAAAAAACCACATTTTCCCCATATTTCTGTGGTGGAAAGTTCTGGAATCTGCGTGGATCCACAAATTTCCACCCACCCCACGTTCCCCAAAGTCTTACGAGAAAAATGGTACCTTACTTGTGTGGGTCGGCCTAGTGCCCGCGACATGAAACGGCGCAAAACGCAACGTGGTCACACCTCAATTTCGCAGTGTAAAATGACCCTTTTTTGGCAAAGTGCCTAGCTGTAGTTTTTGAACCCTACCTCTGCCGGCACCTAGGGAAACCTAGCAAACCTATACATTTTTAAAAACTAGACACCCTGGGGAATCCAGGATGGGGTGACTTGACTGCCTCCCACCAGGTTCTGTTACCCAGAATCCCTTGCAAACCTAAAAAATTGTCAAAAAACCCACATTTTCCCCACATTTCTGTGGTGGAAAGTTCTGAAATCTGCGTGGATCCACAAATTTCCACCCACCCCGCGTTCCCCAAAGTCTTACGAGAAAAATGGTACCTCACTTGTGTGGGTCGGCCTAGTGCCCGCGACAGGAAACGGCGCAAAACGCAACGTGGTCACACCTCAATTTCGCAGTGAAAAATGACCCTTTTTTGGCAAAGTGCCTAGCTGTAGTTTTTGAACCCTAGCTCTACCGGCACCTAGGGAAACCTAGCAAACCTATACATTTTTGAAAACTAGACACCCTGGGGAATCCAGGATGGGGTGATTTGACTGGCTCCCACCAGGTTCTGTTACCCAGAATACCTTGCAAACCTAAAAAATTGTCAAAAAAAACACATTTTCCCCATATTTCTGCGGTGGAAAGTTCTGGAATCTGCGTGGATCCACAAATTTCCACCCACCCCGCGTTCCCCAAAGTCTTCCGAGAAAAATGGTACCTCACTTGTGTGGGTCAGCCTAGTGCCCGCGACAGGAAACGGCGCAAAACGCAACGTGGTCACACCTCAATTTCGCAGTGAAAAATGACTCTTTTTTGGCAAAGTGCTTAACTGTAGTTTTTGAACCCTGGCTCTGCCGGCACCTAGGGAAACCTAGCAACCTATACATTTTTGAAATCTAGACACCCAGGGGAATCCAGGATGGGGTGACTTGACTGCCTCCCACCAGGTTCTGTTACCCAGAATCCCTTGCAAACCTAAAAATTGTCAAAAAAACACATTTTCCCCATATTTCTGCGGTGGAAAGTTCTGGAATCTGCGTGGATCCACAAATTTCCACCCACCCCGCGTTTCCCAAAGTCTTCCGAGAAAAATGGTACCTCACTTGTGTGGGTCAGCCTAGTGCCCGCGACAGGAAACGGCGCAAAACGCAACGTGGTCACACCTCAATTTCGCAGTGAAAAATGACTCTTTTTTGGCAAAGTGCTTAGCTGTAGTTTTTGAACCCTGGCTCTGCCGGCACCTAGGGAAACCTAGCAACCTATACATTTTTGAAAACTAGACACCCAGGGGAATCCAGGATGGGGTGACTTGACTGCCTCCCACCAGGTTCTGTTACCCAGAATCCCTTGCAAACCTAAAAAATTATCAAAAAAACCACATTTTCCCCATATTTCTGTGGTGGAAAGTTCTGGAATCTGCGTGGATCCACAAATTTCCACCCACCCCACGTTTCCCAAAGTCTTACGAGAAAAATGGTACCTTACTTGTGTGGGTCGGCCTAGTGCCCGCGACAGGAAACGGCGCAAAACGCAACGTGGTCACACCTCAATTTCGCAGTGTAAAATGACCCTTTTTTGGCAAAGTGCCTAGCTGTAGTTTTTGAACCCTACCTCTGCCGGCACCTAGGGAAACCTAGCAAACCTATACATTTTTGAAAACTAGACACCCTGGGGAATCCAGGATGGGGTGACTTGACTGCCTCCCACCAGGTTCTGTTACCCAGAATCCCTTGCAAAGCTAAAAAATTGTCAAAAAAAACCACATTTTCCCCACATTTCTGTGGTGGAAAGTTCTGCAATCTGCGTGGATCCACAAATTTCCACCCACCCCGCGTTCCCCAAAGTCTTACGAGAAAAATGGTACCTCACTTGTGTGGGTCGGCCTAGTGCCCGCGACAGGAAACGGCGCAAAACGCAACGTGGTCACACCTCAATTTCGCAGTGAAAAATGACCCTTTTTTGGCAAAGTGCCTAGCTGTAGTTTTTGAACCATAGCTCTGCCGGCACCTAGGGAAACCTAGCAAACCTATACATTTTTGAAAACTAGACACCCTGGGGAATCCAGGATGGGGTGACTTGACTGCCTCCCACCAGGTTCTGTTACCCAGAATCCCTTGCAAACCTAAAGAATTGTCAAGAAACCACATTTTCCCCACATTTCTGTGGTGGAAAGTTCTGGAATCTGCGTGGATCCACAAATTTCCACCCACCACGCGTTCCCCAAAGTCTTACGAGAAAAATGGTACCTCACTTGTGTGGGTCGGCCTAGTGCCCGCGACAGGAAATGGCGCAAAACGCAACATGGTCACACCTCAATTTCGCAGTGAAAAATGACCCTTTTTTGGCAAAGTGCCTAGCTGTAGTTTTTGAACCCTAGCTCTGCCGGCACCGAGGGAAACCTAGCAAACCTATACATTTTTGAAAAGTAGACACCCTGGGGAATCCAGGATGGGGTGACTTGACTGCCTCCCACCAGGTTCTGTTACCCAAAATCCCTTGCAAACCTAAAAAATGTCAAAAAAACCACATTTTCCCCATATTTCTGTGGTGGAAAGTTCTGGAATCTGCGTGGATCCACAAATTTCCACCCACCCCGCGTTCCCCAAAGTCTTACGAGAAAAATGGTACCTCACTTGTGTGGGTCGGCCTAGTGCCCGCGACAGGAAATGGCGCAAAACGCAACGTGGTCACACCTCAATTTCGCAGTGAAAAATGACCCTTTTTTGGCAAAGTGCCTAGCTGTAGTTTGTGAACCCTAGCTCTGCCGGCACCTAGGGAAACCTAGCAAACCTATACATTTTTGAAAACTAGACACCCAGGGGAATCCAGGCTGGGGTGACTTGACTGCCTCCCACCAGGTTCTGTTACCCAGAATCCCTCGCAAACCTAAAAAATTGTCAAAAAACCCACATTTTCCCCACATTTCTGTGGTGGAAAGTTCTGGAATCTGCGCGGATCCACAAATTTCCACCCACCCCGTGTTCCCCAAAGTCTTACGAGAAAAATGGTACCTCACTTGTGTGGGTCGGCCTAGTGCCCGCGACAGGAAACGGCGCAAAACGCAACGTGGTCACACCTCAATTTCGCAGTGAAAAATGACCCTTTTTTGGCAAAGTGCCTAGCTGTAGTTTTTGAACCCTAGCTCTGCCGGCACCTAGGGAAACCTAGCAAACCTATACATTTTTGAAAACTAGATACCCTGGGGAATCCAGGATGGGGTGACTTGACTGCCTCCCACCAGGTTCTGTTACCCAAAATCCCTTGCAAACCTAAAAAATTGTCAAACAAACCACATTTTCCCCACATTTCTGTGGTGGAAAGTTCTGGAATCTGCGTGGATCCACAAATTTCCACCCACCCGCGTTCCCCAAAGTCTTACGAGAAAAATGGTACCTCACTTGTGTGGGTCGGCCTAGTGCCCGCGACAGGAAACGGCGCAAAACGCAACGTGGTCACACCTCAATTTTACAGTGAAAAATGACCCTTTTTTGGCAAAGTGCCTAGCTGTAGTTTTTGAACCCTAGCTCTGCCGGCACCTAGGGAAACCTAGCAAACCTATACATTTTTGAAAACTAGACACCCAGGGGAAAACAGGATGGGGTGACTTGACTGCCTCCCACCAGGTTCTGTTACCCAGAATCCCTCGCAAACCTAAAAAATTGTCAAAAAAAACACATTTTCCCCACATTTCTGTGGTGGAAAGTTCTGGAATCTGCGTGGATCCACAAATTTCCACCCACCCCGCGTTCCCCAAAGTCTTATGAGAAAAATGGTACCTCACTTGTGTGGGTCGGCCTAGTGCCTGCGACAGGAAACGTCACAAAACGCAATGTGGTCACACCTCAATTTCGCAGTGAAAAATGACACTTTTTTTGGCAAAGTGCCTAGCTGTAGTTTTTGAACCCTAGCTCTGCCGGCACCTAGGGAAACCTAGAAAACCTATACATTTTTGAAAACTAGACACCCAGGGGAATCCAGGATGGGGTGACTTGACTGCCTCCCACCAGGTTCTGTTACCCAGAATCCCTTGCAAACCTAAAAAGTGTCAAAAAAACACATTTTCCCCATATTTCTGTGGTGGAAAGTTCTGGAATCTGCGTGGATCCACAAATTTCCACCCACCCCGCGTTCCCCAAAGTCTTACGAGAAAAATGGTACCTCACTTGTGTGGGTCGGCCTAGTGCCCGCGACAGGAAACGGCGCAAAACGCAACGTGGTCACACCTCAATTTCGCAGTGAAAAATGACCCTTTTTTGGCAAAGTGCCTAGCTGTAGTTTTTTAACCCTAGCTCTGCCGGCACCTAGGGAAACCTAGCAAACCTATACATTTTTGAAAACTAGACACCCAGGGGAATCCAGGATGGGGTGACTTGACTGCCTCCCACCAGGTTCTGTTACCCAGAATCCCTTGCAAACCTAAAGAATTGTCCAAAAAAACAAATTTCCCCCACATTTCTGTGGTGGAATGTTCTGGAATCTGCGTGGATCCACAAATTTCCTCCCACCCAGCATTCCCCCAGGTGTCCCGATAAAAATGGTACCTCACTTGCGTGGGTGGGTGAAGGACCCGCGACAGGCAAGGGCCCAAAACCTATTGAGGTGACATCAAATTTACCTACCACAAACCAACCTGGTTTTGCATGGGGGGTCCCATGAGTTTTTGGTCTGGGCTCGGCAGCCATCTAGGGAAACCTACCAAACCCACACACATTTCTGGAAAGTAGACACCCGGGGATTCCAGCGAGGTATGGCTTGCATGGGTCCCCCATCATTCTCCTACCCAGAATCCCCTGCAAACCTCAAACTTTTGCCGTAAAAATTCACTTTTTCTCAAATTTCTGTGTGGGAAAGTTCTGGAATGTGCGTGGATCCACAAATTTCCTTCCACCCAGCGTTCCCCCAGGTCTCTCGATAAAAATGGTACCTCACTTGTGTGGGTAGGCATAGAGGCTGCAACAGGAAATGGCCCAAATCGTACTGTGGAGACTTCAAAATTACCTACAGCAAAACTACCTGGTTTTGGGGGGGGGGCACCTGAGATTTTGCCCCCGGGCTCGGCGGCCATCTTGGGAAAGTACCAAACCCAAACATTTCTGAAAACTAGACACCCTGGGGAGTCCAATGAGGTATGGCTTGCGTGGATCCCCCAACGTTTTCCTACCCAGAATGCCATGCAAACCTCAAATTTAGCTGAAAAAACACATTTTCCACATATTTTTGTGTGGAATCACCGTGCCGGCACAAATGTCCTACCACCCAGCGTTCCCCTTGTTCTCCCGAGTAAAATGATACCTCACTTGTGTAGGTGGGCTAAAGGCCTGTGGCTAGGAAGAGCCCAAAACATAGGGATTTAGAGTATAGCACCGAGAATTCTAAGCGCTACATTTTTTTAAAAATACGTTTTTAGCCAATTCTGCTTTGGACACCCACACAAGTGAGGTATCATTTTACTCGGGAGAACAAGGGGAACGCTGGGTGGTAGGACATTTGTGCCAGCCAAGCGCCAGTCCAGGCACACCGCCAGCCAAGCGCCAGTCCACGCACACCGCCAGCCAACCGCCAGTCCACGCACACCGCCAGCCAAGCGCCAGTCCAGGCACACCGCCAGCCAAGTGCAAGTCCAGGCACACCGCCAGCCAAGCGCCAGTCCACGCACACCGCCAGCCAAGCGCCAGTCCACACACACCGCCAGCCAAGCGCCAGTCCACGCACACCGCCAGCCAAGCGCCAGTCCACGCACACCGCCAGCCAAGCGCCACTTCACGCACACCGCCAGCCAAGCGCCAGCCTACACACACCGCCATCACATTTAGGATTTTTTTATACAAAAAAAAAACCACAAACAAATTGCAAATAGATACAAATCTACTAACACAAAATCTGAAACTAAATACATTGCACTAATGCCAACCTTGAAACAGAATACATTTTTTTACACAATACAGACCAGGCAGTTCACTTTACCACTCATGGATGCTCCCTAAAATTATTTTGCGTGTGGTACGCTCTAAAACAAGCAGGCACACACAGCCCAGGGTTAGAAGGACACTCGGGGCAGAAAAGACGAGTCTCCTTCCGCAAACCTCTTCGCCAACAGACTCTACATCTCCTAGTGGGAAAGTCTTTTGAAGATGTGAGAGGAATGTAATCAGGAAAGTGGCGATCTTTCAATCGAGCCACATCCTCCACCACTCCTACTCTAGGAACACTTGCCTGTTCCACTAAAACAAGGCTGCCTATTACAGACTCTTGAAACTGAGCAAAAGTCATCTTTGACTCAGGACAAGAATCCTTGAACACAACAAAAGCATTAAAGGTTGCCAAGTGGAAAAGATGGATAGCCAACTTCTTATACCAAATGTAAGCCTTACGAAGAGCAGTATAAGGTTCCAACCTCTGATCTACTCTGTCAACACCGCCTATGTGCCTATTATAGTCTAAAATGCACACAGGTTTGCGCACTTCAGCAACCTGACCCCAAACAGTCACAGGTGCAGTGCTTTCATCATGGATGGTAGTCAGCATGTAGACATCTCTCCTGTCTGAAAACTTCACGGCTAGAAGCTCCTCGCAACGCACTGCACTGTCCCCGCACAAGCTTTTGACAAACAAGTTCTTTTGGGAAACCTTTACGGTTACAGTGGATTGTGCCACAAGCAACAGTGCCCACTTTGGCCAATTCCCTGAACAACCGCACACCAGTGTAGAAGTTATCTACATATAAATGGTGGCCTTTGTTAAATAATCCTCTACCAAGCTCCCACACAATTTTCTCAGTCACTCCAAAAGTGGACGGACAACCAGGGGGTTAATGTTGGATTCCTTACCGGTGTACACCCTGAAATTAGAGACATATCCAGTCCCACTGTCACACAGCATATACAGCTTAATTCCATAGCGTGCCCTCTTACTAGGAATGTATTGCCTAAAATCAAGCGCCCTTGAACAACACCAAAGACTCATCCACTGCTATTTCTTTTCCTGGAGCATAGATCTCAGAAAATCGATCAACAAAGTGATCAAGGACAGGCCGAACCTTAAAAAGACGGTCACAATCAGGGTGATCTCGTGGCAACGCTAAACCATTATCGACAAAATGCAGCATCCGAAGCAGAAGCAAATACCTATCACGACTCATGACTGCCGGAAATATAGCCGTTGCCATCAAGGGACTAGTAGACCAATATGAAGACATTGATGGCTTCCTTAGCAAGCCCATCAAAAAAGTTAATCCCAAGAACTTCTTCATCTCTGCAAGATTTGTGGGAGTCCACCGGTAGCTCTAGAATAGGGCTTAAGGCTGGCACTGTTGTCCCTCAAAAACTGTTCAGCATACAAATTAGTCTGCTCAACAATCTCTGCCAAAAACACATCGTCCATAAACAACTGAAAAAATGTATCGGCAAAAAGTTCTCAGTATTCACTCTACACCCTGGAACACCAGTAAAGTCTGGCAATGCCGGCTGCACCATGCCAGGGGCAACCCAGAGGTCAGCACTTTCAACGGGAAGCCTTGCAGCCCCAGCCTGCAGCCCAGATGCCTCTTGCCGCACTACACCAACGGGAAGCCTTGCAGCCCCAGATGCCTCTTGCCGCACTACACCAATGGGAAGCCTTGCAGCCCCAGATGCCTCTTGCCGCACTACACCAACGGGAAGCCTTGCAGCCCCAGATGCCTCTTGCCGCACTACACCAACGGGAAGCCTTGCAGCCCCAGATGCCTCTTGCCGCACTACAGCAACGTGAAGCCTTGCAGCTGCACGCTGCAGCCCAGATGCCTCTTGCCGCACTATCGGCACATCAATGTCCACTTCTAACACAGGCACTTCATCCGCACTCAGAGAAGCTTCATCATCCGATGATTCCATGTGGAGAGACAACTCACTGCCTGAATCATCCCCTCCATCCTCTGCCTCAGAATCAGAGTCAGTCTCTGAACCACGGTCAGAGGAACACTCAAAAAGCATACCAACAACCTGCTGAGCAGTAATCCTACGGCTAGCCATTATCCTTACTAAGAAAGGAGACTTCACAAACAAGTCAACAACAGCCAACACTGTGCAAAATAAGTAGTAAACAAAGTGTGGCTTTAGCACAAAGATCTATATACTCAAAAACAATATAACTCTTACCAAAGATAGCTACACTCACCAGCACCTACTCTGCAGAGACACAGCAAAAATCAACGATATCCCACTAGAAAGAAAAACAAAACCAATTACTCATAAGACAACAAAGTACACATCAAGCACTAATGCAAAAAGATTTTGACACTCAAAACACAGAAGCCAAACATACTGCTATTACTACACCATTTGCAAAAACACATTCATGTAGGGAAATTAATCTAATTTACAGTAAATAGTACGAAATAAATTTGCTTACCAAGCACATGCAACAACACAAGCTGCAAAACCAGCAGTAACAAAACCGCAACCTGGAACAGTGTAAACAGCAAAAGCCTTGAACTAGAATAAAATAGAGAAATAAAAAAATTACTATTACATTTCACAAACAATATGACAATTAAAATTATAACACACAATGTCGCTACCCAAATGATTATTCGGCCACATGGGCCTTCAAATAGGGCTGAGAAAAATGGGGATTAGGTGAGGTTTTCCACCAAGCCACTCTATCTCCCAGGTGGGGCAGAAAACAGACAGATATTTGTCGCCCCCTGGAAAAAAAATAGATCCCTGGTGCCTACTGGGGATTTCTGCCCCCCTCCCACCCGGGGCAGTAAGGACAAAAAGACCGACTGCCACCAAGGGGGCGGGCAGAAAAACATCAACAAAAAATGCTCCCCTTTGGTCGCTTCCATGTACATTTAAATGCCCCCAAATGGAAACCCTGGTGGCTAGTGGCATTTTCTGCCCTCTGGGGGCAAAACGGCCAAAAAACGAGCCGATTTGCCCCCAGGGGGGCAGAAAAACATTACAAAACACATGCCCCCTTTAGGAAGCGACCCTTGCCCAAGGGGTCACTTCCATCAACAATAATGGCCCCCAGATTAATCCCTGGTGCCTAGTGGTGTTTTCTGCCCTCCTGGGGGCAAAACAGCCAAAAACGGGCCGATTTGCCCCCAGGGGGCAGAAAAACATTCCTAATTACATGCCTCCTCTAGGAAGCGACCCTTGCCCAAGGGGTCGCTCCATAAAAAATAATGGCCACCAAAGTAATCCCTGGTGCCTAGTGGCGTTTGCTGCCCCCTGGGGGCAAAACGGACGAAAAACGGGCCGATTTGCCCCCAGGGGGGCAGAAAAACATTCCTAAATAAATGCCTCCCAAGGAAGCGACCCTTGCCCAAGGGGTCGCTTCCATAAAAATAATGACCCCCAAAGTAATCCCTGGTGCCTAGTGGCAGCTTGTCTGCCCCCGGGGGCAAAACGGACGAAAAACGGGCCGATTTGCCCCCAGGGGGGCAGAAAAACATTCCTAAATAAATGCCTCCCAAGGAAGCGACCCTTGCCCAAGGGGTCGCTTCCATAAAAAATAATGACCCCCAAAGTAATCCCTGGTGCCTAGTGGCGTTTTTCTGCCCCCCCCCCTGGGGGCAAAACAGACGAAAAAACGGGCCGATTTGCCCTCAGGGGGCAGAAAGACATTCCTAAATAAATGTCTCTCAAGGAAGCGACCCTTGCCCAAGGGGTCGCTTCCATACACAAAAAAATGGCCCCCAAAGTAATCCCTGGTGCCTAGTGGCGTTGTCTGCCCCCTAGGGGCAAAACGGCCGAAAAAACAGGCCGATTTGCCCCCAGGGGGGGCAGAAAGAGATTCCAAAATAAATTCCCCCCAAGGAAGCGACCCTTGCCCAAGGGGTCGCTTCCATACACAAAAAAATGGCCCCCAAAGTAATCTCTGGTGCCTAGTGGCGTTTTCTGCCTTCTCCCTCTGGGGGCAAAACGGCCGAAAAATGGGTCGATTTGCCCTCAGGGGGCAGAAGACATTCCAAAATAAATTACCCTCAAGGAAGCGACCCTTGCCCAAGGGGTCGCTTCCATTACTAAAGAAAACAAATCCCTGGTGCTAGTGGAGGCATTTCCGCTGCACGATCGCGACGCTGTGCGCGATTGTGAAGCAGAAATGCCTTGCAAAGAGACATCAGGGGAGAGGAAAATCTCTTTCCTCTCCCCCGATGCCTCGATGCATTCCCTAAACCCCCCCCAGGAATGAGGAAACCTACCTTCTTCCTCGACGCTCAGGAAGCAAATGGCTTCCCGAGCGTCTGGGACTTCCCGATGACGTCAGCGTGCGCTGTGCGCGCTGACGTCATGGGATTCCCATGGGGGGGTCGGGGGTGGCAGCAGAAACTCTTCCGCTGCCATCCCCCTTTGTGTGGGCGAAATTGGACACCCGTGGGGGGAGCGCCAGCGCTCCCCCCGTGGGTGGGTCCCATGACGAGCTGGACTCGTCATGAGCACACGTCCACTGTGTGCCATGACGAGTCCAGCTCGTCATAAGCATGGAAAGGGTTAAGACAGAGTGAACAATTCATTCAGTAAATGTTATGCTCCAAAGGAGTGTGTCAGGTGTTGATCCTGAGAGATGGCAAACAATTATACATTAGAATTTCAATACCTTAACAATACTTGTAATCCATGAGAGCCCCACAGTATGTCCATATACAAGTTGAAGAAAAGGAACAGATCAAAGAGGGACCACAAAGGGAAGTAAATAATGGCTGGACTCAGGCCTTCTTGACCATTTGAGACCTTCCAGAAAGTTACTAAAGGAACTAAGCCAGGACCTTGATCACTACTACCTATAAGGTAATGCTGAAAATTCAATAGATAAGCCATTTGAGGTAATGGACCATCAATATTTATTTGCATGTGGTCTATCACGATTTGTACACTTCACATACCAAGATCCTAATTTACCACAATGCACAGACTGTCATTTGTGTTTTCACTTCCCATTATTTTTAATAAAATATTGTTTTTTTGGTATATCTTTCGATCCCTACAGCCACTTTTCTACATGTGTGTCCCAATTTTGATAATTATATTGTTTTCATTTTGTCTATCATGTTAAGGATATTTTAAGTGGTTTGTCACGTACCAAATGCAAAGTTTAATACACATTTTAGTTTTCCCTATTCTTCAAAATACGGGGATCGCCCCACTGATGAGGAGTTTCCCATTTGCTAGAGTATCAGGGAAAGTAAAAAGTTAATTTAACTCCAAAACAAATTGTAAACATATTTTTATGTTAAATAAAATTTTAATTAATTTCTATATAATATTTTAAATATACTACATCACTATTTTTTTGTCCTCTTTATGCCTCAAAAACACAATTCCACCTGCACCTTGTGTGGAGTGTCCTGCCCTTTTGCTGGGAAATGTAAGAGAGAGGGTTCACACAGTACCACCCTCGGATTGTGAAGACCCCTTCTACAAAGCACAGATTCTGCGAGCAACCCTGCTCCTTAGAAAAAGTGCCAGCCAAGGCGGAGTAGGCTTAATCATTGGACCCCTATTCCGACCTGCCATCATGTAGCTCAATCCACCTTAATAAGGGTAGCCAGAACTTATACCTTCTATGACCCTCCTCTGACATATCCAGCCTAGCGATGCTCTTTACCGAAAGAAGCCAATCCTCGTATCGAGGAGGGGTCTGGGCCACCCATTGCTTGCAAATTTCTCTGCGTGCCAGTAATATTGAATAGAATATCAACTTCTCATAATTTTTGCCAATTTTTAGTTTTGAGTCCAGACATCCAAAAATAATAAGCAAAACGCTTACCTTCATTTGGATCTTCAGAGAATCAGACAAGACTCTACTCACGCCATCCCAAAATGTCTGGATCTTTGAACAATGCACAAACAGATGCACGTCATCTTCTTTTATGCTACCGCATTTCGGGCACGCCACCTCACCTCCTTTTCCAAATTTCGAGAGCCTTTGTGGGGTCCAGTACGCCCTATGGATGGTGAAAAGATGGTTTCTTCTTAAATAGGCAGGTTTTACTATTTTGTACAACATAGACATAGATACTTGCCATTAGTACTCCAGCGAAGTCTCCGGCAAGCATCCTCCCCACAGCTCCACTGGCAAGGTGAATTCTCTGTCTTCCAACTCGATCATCAACCAGTACCAAACAGCCGTTTCTTTCTTCCTCACAGTTTCCGACATCAATCCCTCTTCAAATTCATTCCGTTCACCTATAGTTTTTTTTTTTTTTTTAAATTCTTTTTATTGAAAGTTTCAGCATCGTACAGTGTACATATTTAGCACATCTTTATATTAACAAAACCGTTAAGTAATTAACAAAAAACAAATTAAGCATTAGTAGGTACATGTCAGTAATCGTGTGTTACAGCAAGTGCGGTATAACTATCCCGCCTTCATAGAGTAATACAATCATGCCAGTTGGCGAAGTAGCCCAACAGTGTAGGTGAACCGCAGAGTCATTCAGCGTCCCCGTGGGACTGTAGCAATAAATACTCTCGCAACGGGGTCCATATATCTGAGGGCCTGGATGTGACCGGCAGTTCCTCCGCATAGAGGTCCAGCTGCTCACGGCAGTATACCAAGTCTTTAATCCAGTCAGCAATTTTGGGAGCAAATTTACTTTCCCAAGTAAACATAACCCGCCTTTTTGCCAAGAGGAGAGCCACTCTTACAAACCTACCCGTGGAGGACTTCAGGTGGGGAGTGTATCCGAGGAGGCATACCAGAGGGATGCATTGTACTACCCTTCCCGTCATAGCATGTATGCGTGTAACTACAGCCTCCCAATATTTAAGCACCGAGGCACACTGCCATGCTAGGTGCATGAAATCTGCTCCAGTATGACCACAGCGCTTACAACAGTCAGAGTCTCTGAGGCCCATTTTATAAAGTTTAACAGGGGTATGGTACAGCTGGTGCATGAATTTAAAATGAATAATCCTCAGATTGCCATTCGATGTGAGGCGGCCAGTCAGTATGCAAATTTGTTCCCACTCCCGCTCCGTGATTGGGGGGTCTACTATCTTATTCCACCGCGCTAGGCTAGAGTCCTGCTCTCGCACTGCCTCATCCTGCACTGCCCTGTATAACTTGGTGATCAATTTCTTCTTGGTAGGGGCTATTAACAGTAGCTGGAGTGAATGCAGGGTGGCCGGCTCGGCCGGGAAGTCGGGGTAGTGATCCCTGAGTGCTCGCCGCAAGCGATAACATGAGTATTGAAAAAGCGGAGTGGGGTTTTGTATGTATGCCATATCCTCATTGTCCATGAATCTGCCCCCGGAGTAGAAGTCGCTCAAATGTTGGAAACCAGCTGCTCTAAATGCCCTCACTGGCTCCCGTTCCTGAGTCACAGACAGTGCCGCGTGGCCCGCAAGTGGCAGAGCAGGAGCGTAGACAGGAAGCTTGTGCGCCCGCTTGCCAATCGCTTGCCAGGCCGCGATCATCGTATCAATTGTATTAATCTCAGCCCTGGGCGTCTGTCTACGGGTATGCGTGAGGACCCCCTCCAGCGGCACGGGATAGGTGTCACCCTCCTCCACCGCAACGTGTGGGATATATTCGTGTTTCCTAAACCAATAAAAAGCGTACTGGGCCTGTGCACAGAGATAATAAACATAAAAATCCAGAGCCGCAAATCCCCCTTTGTCATATGTGAGCGCTAGAGTGCGCCAGCTGATCCTTGGCTGTTTACCCCCCCATACGAGCCTCAATAGCTGTGTTTGCACTGTTTTAAAAAACTGTTTAGTAAGTTTGATCGGAATGTTACAAAACAGGTAGAGAAATCGTGGCAGTATTGTCATTTTAACCACTGCGATGCGGTCTGCAAGGGACAGCGGGAGCCGGGACCAGTTGTCCACCTGCTGCACCAGGGTACGATATGCTGGGCCATAATTCTCTTTTATCACAATGTCCGGATCTCGATGTACCCACACCCCGAGGTATTTAACTGGGTCAGCAGACCATATCAATGGGTATTCTATCTGCGGGGGCAACGCGCTCAACGTTAAGGGAATAATTACTGATTTCTCCCAGTTGATCTGGAGCCCGGAAAAAAGGCCAAATCGTATATATTCTCGGATGAGTGGAGACAAATTAAGTTGGGGATCCCGGACAAAGAGGACCATGTCGTCCGCGTACATGGAGATCCCGACCGGTCGGTGATTAAAATTGAGAGCAGCCGCCCTGTGACATTGGCGGATTTTGCAAGCGAGCGGTTCCAGAACCAGGGCAAACAGCAGCGGGGAGAGGGGACAACCCTGCCGAGTACCACGTTCTATGCTGAAGGGTTCTGAGGTCAGCCCACCCACCCGCACCCTCGCAGAGGCATCAGTGTACAACACCTGTATCCACTTTGTCAGGATAGGAGGAAATCCCATCCTGTGCAGTATGCGCATCATGTAATTCCATTCCACAGAGTCAAACGCTTTGGCCGCGTCCAACATGACCGCCGCAGCGGATAACTCTGGACTGAGAACGTGAAACAAGGCGAAAATGGTGCGAAGATTATGAGAAGTGGACCTCTCTGGAATGAATCCGGACTGGTCAGGGAGAACAAGCAAAGGCATCAAGGGTTGAATTTTAGTGGCCAGTATCTTCGCTAGTATTTTTGCATCAACGTTGATCAGCGACAACGGACGATATGACTCGCAGCACGTGGGCGATTTGTCTTTCTTGAGAAGGGTGATTATTAATGCTTGTCGAAGGGAAGGTGGGAGAAACCCGGACTCGTGGGCCTCCGCGTACATCGCCAAAAGTCGAGGCACCACGAGATCCACGTAGGCTTTGTAAAACTCGGCCGGCAGACCGTCCGGCCCCGGAGCCTTACCATTGGGAAGAGAGAGAATGGCCTCCCTGACATCAGTGTCTTCAATGGGCTGGCTCAGATATTGCCTGTGGGCATCCGATAACCACGCGCAGGCCGTGTCAGCCAGGTAGTCATCTAATGCATCATCACCCATCCCGCCCCTCGTGGTGTACATAGTGGAGTAGAACTGATAAAACTGATCCACAATAGCATGTGGGGTGACCGTTCACCTATAGTTACACCACAAGATTGGTACCAGCTCTGTATCTGAAGGAACTTGAATCTGGAGACCTTATGATCCGTCTTTTGTTTGCACATCTCCCAAGTTATCAGGTGGCCCTCATGGAGTAAATGTTCCCATCTTGCTATACCAGCCTCCCGCAATGGAATCGCCAACATATCCTTTGTCCATTCTGGAGAGCCCGGAGAATTCCAAATGGGGGCTAGCTGACTGTAGTAAGGAAGTTTTAGAATTTTTTTAATCTTGTACCAAGTCTCAGCCATACCCCTTAAAATTTTCAGCCTGACCTTCTTGAAGTATTTAGGGTGGGCATATTTATACATAAAGCCACAATCCCCTCCTTCTTCCTCCTTTAGCATCACGGCCAGTATCCTCCCGATCTCTGAACTTGTGGGTCTGTCTAGCAAAATGTTCCCGTTCTTTAACAAAAATACCCAAGAATAAAATAGCAGGTCTGGAAGTGCTAGCCCCCCTTTTTCCACCCTCCTTCTCAACTTCTTCCATCAAATCCGCGGCCCTTTGGATGACCAAATAAAGCTACTAATCTGGCTTTGCAGCTTTGCAAACCACTCCTTCTTAAAAGGTAAAGGAATTGAGTCAAATAGGAAAGTAAACTTAGGAAGGACCATCATCTTAACCAAGTTAACTCGGCCGAATAAAGTGAGCGGGAGATGTAACCAGTTTCTCAACGATGCACTAACTTCCTTCCTAGTTTTTTCAAAGTTTTCCTTAGACAGCTTGGTGATATCGTGAGTGATCTTAATCCCTAAGTATCTAATTTTGCTCTTAACCTTCTCGTCCCCTACCTCTGTGTTCCAAGCCATTATCCCTGTCTTCCCCTCATTGATGTGCTAGCCAGAGATCTTCCCAAAGTCAGCAGTTAATGCCAACACTCGACCCATAGTTCTTTGCAGATGAGTAGTGTAGATTAGAAGGTCATCCACGTATAACCCTAGTTTCTGCCCCCAGCCTCCAAATTGGAATGGTGCAATTTCCGGGTCGTTTCTAATTTTCCTTGCTAGTGGTTCGATATATAGGTCGAACAATAGTGGCGACAGGGGGCATCCTTGCCTCGTGTCCCTGGTGATCCGAACGGAATCTGTCAGGAGACCATTCACCAATACCCTGGCTTCTGGTTCGTCATAAATTCCCACCAGAGCCTTGCAGAAATTTGACCCCAAATTGAGAGACTTTACCACAGCTTGTAAGAAGACCCAGTACACTCTGTCGAATGCCTTAGAAGCATCTATAGCCACAACCGCAAGTGGGAGCTCATATGCTGTGGCTGAATCTATAGAGCCTATAAGGGTATAAGTTAGCTCCCTCAGAGATCTTCCCCATATAAACCCCTTTTGGTCTTCATGCACGAGCTCGGACATAATCCCATTGAGTCTTCCAGCCATAATTTTTGTGAAAATCTTGTAATCGCAGTTTAAAAGCGATATCGGCCTATAGGAGTCACAGTTCTTAGGGCATTTCCCTGGCTTTAAGATTAGTGTGATAACAGCCTCTTTCCAGGATTGAGGCATTTTAGCTCCTGTCATAAACAGCTCATTGAAGATTTCAACTAGAATGGGAGTTAAGGTGCTAGCCATAGCTTTATAGACTTCATGAGGTAGGCTGTCTGGTCCGGGCGCCTTTCCTTTCTTGCCCTCTCCAATAGCCTGTTCTACTTCCCTCAAATTTAACCTTTCCTTCAGCTGCTTACTTTTATCATCCGTTAGGGCTTCAACACAATCTCGCTTCAGCCAGGCCATCGCCTCTTCTTCTGATATTTCCAGCTCTTCCTTGTATTTTTTGGGAAATACTTAAAAAGACTTGCTCAATCCCCTTATTATCTCCTAGAGGAGTCCCGGTTTGCTCACACCAAACCTGTTTTACCCTATTTCTCACCTGATCATTTTTGGCTATCAATGCGAGTAACTTACTGCATCCTTCGCCATATTCAAAGTGGGCCAACCGACTGACCTTCCATCTCTTCCTAACCCTATTTTGTAGAACAGTGGTTAACTTTAATTTTGCTTCGGTTACTTCTGCTAGTAACACTTCCCGGTACCCCTGGCTTATTCTTGAATTGAGCAGTTCCTTCTCTAATGTCCGCACCCGCTCTTCTAATATTCCAACTTCTTTGTGGTATTGCCTCTTTTTCGCCGCCGCTAGAGCACCTAGTCTACCTCTCAGATAGGCCTTGTTTGCATCCCAGACTATTCCTATCGAGAAGGAGCCCAGATTACTTTCAAAGAACTCTTTTGTCTCCCTATTTAAACCCTCTATGACTTCTTCCTCTAATAGAATCGTACGGTCCAAGGTCCATCTAGATTGCCCAATCCCCCTCACCTAAATTTTAGTGAAGCATCACCGCTGAGTGGTCTGACAGGTGTACCCCCACATGGTTAATTCCTTGTACCAGATCCTTGAGGCCATTATCAATTAGGAAATAGTCTATCCTTGACTGGTGGCTGTATTTCTTATTATAAAATGAGTATCCTCTCTGAGATCCAGCCCTCTGACGCCAGATATCGCAAAGGCCCATCTGCTCCATTTTAAGTCTAATCGTCTCTGACATTTTGGGATTAACTGCAGCCCTACTGTTTGTAGTTCTATCCAAAGTTTTATCCAGAACGGCATTGAAATCCCCGGCCATAATAATTGGATCCGGGAAGTTCAACAGTTCAGAGAAGAGGTCCTCTAAGGGGGCCGTGTCATCCTGATTTGGGCCATAATACCCCACAAGCGTGAAATTGTGCCTAAAAATCCTCAATTTTACAATAAGCCACCTTCCCATTTTGTCAGAGACACTACCCTCAATAGAAATTCTTGCATCATGTTTCACCAAAACAGCCTCTCCCTTTGTCACAGCTGAGTGCCCTGTGCATGATGCATGTTGAATCCATCTCTTAGCTTTAAAAATCTCCCAGCCCTCTTCCCCCGCCAGGTGGGTTTCCTGTACAATGATGATCTGAGCGGGGCAGTCTTTTAGGTACTGCAGTAGCCTCTCGCGTCTGCCCCGCACCCGTAGCACATTCACATTCCAAGATAACATTTTTATAGCATTTTCTCGTCTCTCACCCATCCCCCTTAATGTCTGAGTGCAAGTCCCGTGTAAAAGAGGCTTCTGAGGATTTTTTTTCCTTTCTTCCCACATGCTCCCCCACTTAGTGCCCCCTGTGCCCCCCCGCCCCCAGGAAAACCCATCCCTGTCTCTTCATGGCTTACACCCTATGGGTGCCCCCCGAAGTGTGCGTTCGTATTCTAGAAGTGATTAAAAGTATGAAGCAGCCCAAAGGAAATAGAGAAAAAAAAGAGAAAAGTACAATTATACCGAGGTGTTCGGATTCCTACGCCATGGTTGTTAACCACCAGGCTGCAGACTTTCAATAAACTCATCTACCTCCTTGACTGAACGAAATGTGTACATCTTATTATTCAACATTACTTTCAAGAAAGCAGGGAACTTCAACTGCACGGAGGCACCCAACCTCCTTAGTGGTTCGATCCTCTTCCCTAGTTCCCATTGCCTATTAGAGGTAACGCTTGACACGTCAGATCTGAATTCATATTTGACCCCGTCCACTTCAATTGAAGGCTTGCTCAAGGCTTTTGACAATATCTTCTCTTTTAGTGTGTACGTGAGGAAGTTCACTAATATTCTCCTAGGCTTAGTACTATTTGTATTTAATCTGAAGGGGTCTCTATGAATCCTCTGAATGTCCTTAGCAATCTCCTGCTCTGACTCCTCCAATTGTAGTTCTCTTTTGATCACTTGAACTATGTAGGTCTTAATATCATCTCCTTCTTTGCCTTCCGGGACTCTTAAGATTTTTAAATTATTCCGTCTTTCGATGTTTTTCAATCTTTCCACCCTTTCTTGTTGCTCTCTCTCTCTCTCAGTTTTAATCCCTCTATCTCAACTCTGTTAATCTGTACTGCCTCTCTGATCTCCTTTACTTCCCCTTCCAAGGTAGCAGTTCTATTGCTAAGATCGTCAATCTTCTTTTCCAGGGTTTTACAAGCAGACCTAATCTCTCTCTGATTGGTCGCTGAAACTTCAAATCTAGTTTGTAACTCAGAAGTAAGAGCAGTTAGAGGAGCACCAATTGAGGGATCCTCCGTGGCTATATTTTTAGAACCATTGGCGACTTCCTCGCCATCCTCCCACCCTCTCTGAGGCCCTTCAGAACTAGTCTGATTTGTGCTAACACTAGGGGATTTTGATAATTCAGATTCTGGCTCCTCTAAATTAAGACACCCCTCTCCTGAGGCAGCAGGGAAATCTGAGGCTTGGACCCGGAACCGATTCATACTCATATCCTTAGTCCAGTCCACTAAAGAGCTTGCATCCGAGGGTTCTTCTCGTGCCTCTTGCCCCATATTCACCAGCTCCTTCCGCCCTTTATTGTTCGCCATGCTATTTTCACTCAGAATCAGTATTTTTGGTAAAACCTAAAAAAAAGTCCTGAGCGAAGGAGTAACCTTGATCCTCTGCTCTGAGATGTGTTTTGTTTTTAGCACTTTTTTATTTTTAATTGCACCAACACAAGGCAATGTTCTCTCTTTGGCTGGGGATTTTCCAAACTCAGGTTCTTTCCCTTTTCCCTCCTCCCCCGCCACTTTCAATGCTGACCCTCCTAAGCCCGGGGTTACAAGTCCTCTCCCTCCACTCCTTAGAGTGTATCCTGAGATCCCTCAATCCCCATCCAGAAACACACTCCTACCTCCTGTTTTTTTTTTGCCCTTACCGGACCTGCTGCTTAGAGGAACCGTGGCTTCACACACCTCTTTAAGCTGAACCAGCCGTGAAAGAGGAGGTTTGTGAGTTGTTCCTTCCCCCTTATCCGACTCAAGCTTCTCCCCGCACCAGACAGCGTCCCCGCTGCTGCCGCGTCCTCTGCCCCAGAAGGGGATCCTCGTTGCAGCGCGCCACTCTCTACGGAGCTCCAGCGCCGCCCTCACCCACGGCTGATCGGCTGCCGTGATTGCTCGCCAGCCTTTCCTGACACAATGCGCCCGTGCACTACTGTCTCGCAGTCCGCCTAGATGGAAGTTGCCCTCTGCACTCAGCACTCCGGTGCTCCGATATTCACCCCCGGTAAGCTGAGAAATAGCTATTCAGTCCTTTAACGCTTCATAACCTCCATTGCACACTCCGGACTCTCCAGCGACCCACCTTAGCCGGCCGCCATGTTTTCCGATGACACAAGTCAGCCCTTGTTGACTACATCACTATTAATCTAATTTTCAAATAAACTTTCAATTAATTGAAACATACTAAAATAAAATTATTTATCTGAAGTTTAAATTAAAAAATAAATTCCCACCTTAAGGGAAAAAATATGTTTTATTATGCATAATAATGACTAAAACTGGTGTAAAGGTCTCAAATTGCAACTCACTCTATTTGGAGACCATCACAGGAATAGTGGCCTGCTAGGGTCAGCAGGCCACTATGTCTGTAATCGCTTTTAAAAAAGTAAACTTTTATTAATTAAATGAAGCTTATTTTTGTTAAAGGACACAGGGCTGCATTGAAAAGAAAAGTTTACTTTAAAAAGAAAGTTTATTTGAGAATTGGCAGTGGTCCTGTGGAGAACTCCCTAGCCTGCAGCAATTTGTTTTTAAGATTCATAAAGGGAAAGGGGTCCCATGATGACCAATTACCTTTTGAGAATGAGTTACAACCGCCTTTGAGGTATTGGTAACTTTTCAATAGTTTGCAACGTGAACTAGGGAAACAAACCATCAATACAGCATGTAGGGAATCTGCCTTTCTTATGTCTGTGCCACAGATTCTTCACCTTTTTCTGGTCCCTGATTTTAGCTAGACTTAGAGCTCTGGGCATGCTTTTGCTAGATTTGTAGCTCTGTTAAACAGAGTAAAGTGCCTGTGCTTCTTGTTTAAACATGATTTGTTCTCGTGTCATTTGCGTACTGCATTCACCAAAGATGTGAAGGCTTTTCAGAGCACAGTACTCATATCTGCTTCCTTCACCGAGTTGATTTAGATGAAGGAAAGGCTGGTATTGGTCACAGGATGTTGACTTCCTATTAAAACGCTTCACATCTTTGGAGAATGCAGTACACAAAGGACACGAAAACGAAAGTATGTTTCCCAAGACTCCATGTAATCTCATGTTTTTTGCACATGGTAACTGGTATCTTTAATCCTTGGATCTATGTTTCCTCGTGTTTCTTTGCATCTTTGCTAAGAAATTGTGCCAAAATGCTGCTGCAGCCAAGAACTTTCTTATTGGATTTATGCATTCATTGGAGGACAGTGTGGAATACAGGAAAGCATTTTGAAAATCAAGGACTGTATGAGAAAGTAAACATTGAACTATCTGAACGTTGACTCCAGTATTGTGAAAGACTTGAGATTCAGTAATGCAAGCTCGCTGAAGAAGACAATGGAAGCTGCTCACTGAAGTGCAATGTACTGAATATATTTTAAAAGAAATTAACATACATTCAGATGGCTTAAGCATCTAGCATTGCACCCGCTATTCAACTGGGCTCATTGGAAGCTGTTTATTAAAGCACAATGTAAAGAATGCATTTAAAAAAAGGGCTTATTTTCGAATGAGTCAGGCATTCAGCATTGCACCCGTTTTTCAACCTGATTTTGTAATAAATACCCTTCCTGAAGTTATTTCACCTACTGGAATTTCAATTTCCATATGACTGCACAATTCCTTTATATTTTACGTCCTGGTGATGACCCTGCTTTAAATAACTTATGCCCAGGGGTCGAAACGTTGCTGAAACAACATATGTGGACTGTGTTTTTAAGAATTCTATGGTGGATAGCAATACTCGTTTTATGAGTATTCAATTCAAACATGCAATTATCCCTATCAGCAGCATGTATATATTTTTGTACATAGCACATATGCACTTTTTTCGCCAATGATCAGTCTCACTGCGCCATCACTTTATAGGAGTACCTTATCTTTTTTAAGATATAAGTAATGCATAATAATCACTAAACATTGATGTATATATTCATGACTGAGAAGATACATAACAATTAGTGCACTAAACACATAATTGAAAACCTACTCTTGTGAGAGGTTATCTCTATCTCTGTTTTGATACTATTGCCGTGGAAGTCAAGGGCTACACTTCCCCCGTGGAGACCACCTTTTACATTTTTACTGTCCAGCCCAGGTCCCTGGGTTACTGGGTTGCCCCTTTTGTTCCAGAGAACTAGATTATAAAGTGGACAGAGGCAAACTTAACTGTGCTTTTACTTTTTTGATACACTCGCTCAAAAGTACCTAAACACGCTACGGGGACGGGTCCTCACAAGGCAACAGTCCTCACAAAGATAGTGTTTGTCTGGTTCTGACAATGTTAACAAACACTATGAGGACTGAGCCGGTCCCCACAGCGTGGGTTATACATGCCCACACACACATGCATACACATACCAGGGCAGTGAAAATAGATGTGCCTCAGTTACAGGCTATTTGGAGCACTGTACTAAGTAATGCACATTCACATATGTATTACTACAGTGCAAAGGTCAAATTCAAGTTACTACCAGTGTCAAAAATATATTGACAGGTGAAAGCAGTTTTTACTGCCTCACATAGTTCATGTAACATTATTTTACACATGGAAACAACTCTCCTACTATTCATGAGGCCTCTTCAAAGTGAGTTTACCATGATGCATAGATTTAACCCCTTTCATCTTGGTTCTGTTTAAATATGTTTGATACAAGTACACAAGAAAACATACCATGGCATAAACCATGTAGGCATATTGCAAAGTATAAAATGCTATTACTTATAATTGTTAATGGAGGGGAGTGCATCATGACGCACTCACGTTTTAGCCTCTTGTGAGTCATGGCCCCTCCCCACACTTAACAATAGTACTAAAGAGTATATTACACTTTGCACATCTGTACATATTAGATAGATAGATAGATAGATAGATAGATAGATAGATAGATAGATAGATAGATAGATAGATAGAGTCAGCTCTCTTCATCCATTGGACACATTTTGCTTCTGCCCACCATAACATAAGGTATCTCGCAAACGATCAGCCCATTTCAGCCATTAGCCCTCTTTTATTGTGACTGATGGCATTTTTTCCATTCACATGTACACATCCACCTAAAGAGGGTTGAACCTCAGTGCCAGAGTTTGGGGAAGAATAGTTTACATTCCCAAAGCTTCTTTGTTTTCATTTATGTAATCTTTAGTATTTTACTCACCCTTATGCAGTTAAGGGAATTAAAACACAAGAGATTTGTATGCCTGTTCTAATCACTCATATCTGTTCAAAAGCAACTGTACTAAAGTACCAATTCACTTTTTTATTCCCAGCATGTGACTGCCATGCTTAAGCGGTGGCAGTGGCGTTTGCTTGGAATAAGATATTTAAAACTAGCCATTGCGTCATATTATTAAGGACAAACCTATTATCTTTAGCAATGTTCCTTTCATTAGTTACAAATACGCATCTATTTCAAGTGTTGCAACAACCACAGGCCATGTGTCCATTCTCAGACCTTTGGCTTTATTACTGATTTTAACCATTTAAATGGTTCTTTAAAAAGGTAGCCTCCAAATATATGCAAAACCTGCCTAACTGTATTTGCATTTTGTTTTGATGGAACCTTTAAGTTCATTATTTTCCTTTGTCTGTTGATGTTTTTTTATATATCATGATCAATTATGCTTAAAAACAGCTATTCTGTTGTGTATCTTGTTCAAAATATTACTCAGGCAGCCAGTTTAGTCTACATTCTTGACAAGTGCAAGAGGCCCAAGGATGATAGGCCCACCCCAAACCGAACCATGGAGGTTTCTTGTAGTAAAGCATGAGAAAATGCCACTTCTTGCATGACAGCTCCCATTTTTGCTGAATTGTATTGTTGGTTTTTAGACTTTGAACACTGGGATGCTGATGTCCGGTGCCTAGTGTATGTGCTCTGACCACCAAAACATGCAGGAAATGGCTAATCCCTGACTGACAAATGTAACTTTTCTGTAAGGCCTTAGTATATGCTGCTAAAATACACTCATGGCATGAAAAATTAAAAATTTTATGCACCAGAAGGAGTAGGGAGTAATAAAATATGTAGCGTAATGGCACCTGCAATATATATTAATACTGCCCTCACTCACACAAATGTGTGACATGCTTCATCATTGGGCTGCTACAAAAAACACCCCGGCGTAGCCACGCCTGGGGTGGAGCAATAGGGTGGGGGAAGACAATACAACACAAAGAAAGACACAAATAAATTCTATAGTGACTGGGAACGACGGTAGTGAAAGTGCAGTAAGGTGAATTAAAACTAGCTCGGAAGTGTCGCTGTGCCTAAAACTTTATTCCTGGATCTTCAGGCCAGAATAAAAAGTGTGAAGGATGATGGTGAATGGGAGGTTCTATGTGCTCCTAACACCCCTCCTTAACTGCAAAGTGGTCAACATGTTTCGGCCGTTAGTGTATGCCCCTCGTGTAGGGTCACGCCGGCCTTCCTCAGGACTCTACCTTTCCCAGTAAGCTCTCCCTACCTCCAATTGAGATGAGAGGAAAATTAAAAGCTCGTCTCGCCGCGGACGGAGACGAGCAGTGCTAACGGAGAACCACCCTTGACGTAAGTGTGACCATAGGGGGTCTCCCCTTGCCCGCCGCCAGTTCTAATTTGACTTTAGGGTAAACTCGTAATTACATGATCCATTGGAGAAAAATCCTCAACACGTAAGGAACGGACTTTTAATTTTCCTCTCATCTCAATTGGAGGTAGGGAGAGCTTACTGGGAAAGGTAGAGTCCTGAGGAAGGCCGGCGTGACCCTACACAAGGGGTGTTTTTTGTAGCAGCCCAATGATGAAGCATGTCACACATTTGTGTGAGTGAGGGCAGTATTAATATATATTGCAGGTGCCATTACGCTACATATTTTATTACTCCCTACTCCTTCTGGTGCATAAAGTGTTTACAGGGGGTTCGGGGTAGGTGAGTCCGTACCCTCACCCCTTCTTTTGTGTGTATAATGAAAAATTAAATATCACCTGTGGTCTGTAGCACTTATTGTGCCATCCACTGGTGTGACAAAGGAAAACAGGACTTCAGGACGACCACTGTAGCCTGACTGCTGCAGTGTAAAATCTTCAACGTGACCTGTTAAAATAATCATTTTTAACAGTTGAAAATCTCCCTTTAAAAAATGAGTTAGTCACCCCAAAGTAAGCCTGCCAGCCCACAGGTAGGGTCCATAATATTTAAAAGTGGGACATGTAGACAATTAATGTTACCATGTGCTAACAAGGACAAGGCCGTAAAAGCTATTTTCACTGTGGCAGGTCTAGCTGTCCTATGTAGAAAATAAGAATGTCATTTAAAATATTAATACTGTATATAGGAACTTGGACTAGACATAAAAATAATCAAACCAACATTTTAATAGTTATTAAAATCCAATTCAATGGTGAAGTTGAATTAAGGAAAATCGACTTTTAGAAAGTTATCTTTCCCTTGCCTGAGATTACTGAAGGCTAATTTAAATGAACTTTTCAGCTTCTCTCACTCTTTTCTCAGGAAAAAGTATGGAAGAGGTGTGAAATGTCTCCAAGGTGCAAATAATAGGGTAACCTAAATGGGCAGAGATGACTTCTCTAGAATTCATAGACTCTATGGGGTGGAGGCTGTGGGCATCTTTGGACAACACACTGTCAAATCGTGCTTTACAGGTTGGCTGAGCCGTAGGTAACACTTGGGGCACACTTGAAAGGGAGAGAAGAGGATGCCAAGACAATTCATTTGTATGCCCTGCCTGTTTGCTGAAGGACTCAGTTTTGTCCTGCCAGATTTATGTCTCTTGGCTTGTTGTTTACAGTACCTGCCTCATCTAGATTTTAGTGTTAGATGTAGGAGGACACTGGTGATTTCCTTATGGCACTTTCTCACACACCTGAAGCACTCAGAGCCCAGGTTTAGAGTGGCTGGAGATTTGTGCCATCTTGAAAATGCCCTGGCACATAGCATTTTGGGCCTGTTTGCAGTAAGGTAAACAGGAAACTCTAAAAAGTGGACAGGGCTGCCCCCAGGAACTATCACCCCATTGGTTAGGGAGTACCCAGGAGTCAAGTGCACCCACTAGCTTATCCCAAGTTAGAAGTGAGAAGGACCTGGGGGGGTTGGACTCTGTTCCATTTGAAATACAAGGATAGAAACATCACTAAGGATCATAATGTTAGTCCCCTGGGTGGCTCCAGATATATAATGCAGCTGAAGAGGACAATATTTTGAAGAATCCCATCTGACCAAGTGGACCTGGACTGGACTTTGCTGTTGCCCTTAGCTTGACACCCTAACGGTCCCTAAGTGTCTCCCTTGAGGTCCTGAGGGCCTTAGAAGTATACTCCACTCCTCTGGTTGTTCGGACACCAGAAGAAGTTTGGGAATCATTTCAAACCTGTTGCTCCAGGGCTTCAAGGCGGCTCACTGCAAAAGGTATCAGCCCACAGTTCCATGAAATCGGGCTGCATTTTAGGATTGTCCCTCAGTGAGAAGAATGTTTCTTCAGAAAAACAACAAAGTTTATTTTCAGATTGGAACTTTAAAACTTTCTAAAACTTCCCTGCTTTCAGGCCTAGTGGTGCCAATGTACTTGGAATTAAGCTGAAACATGGTCAGCTTCAAACTGCACCTAGATCCGGAATCCAGGACCATTGAACGCAATTAAAACTTTGTGCTTCCTTGTGTTGTTTTCACTCAAATCTTTGAGAAAATCATGTCTCCAGTTTCCCTTTTTTTCATTTCTTTATCATTGTGGTGTCATTTTAATATTTAAACTTACATTTACTTAATTTTTTTGTTTCAGTGATCACTACCTCCAGGCTGAATTCTGTGATACATCTTCCTCGTACACTATCGGACCACTCCCCAGTGCAGATAGTCCTGAGATTGCCATTTGGGGAGACAATGGTACTTACCGAGCGCAGCCCTTCATGATGAAGTGCTTAGTTCAGAACTCTGCACTGCTGTCACAGAGTATTTTGAGCTACACGTGTGCTCAGTTACCAGGCAGACTACCCTGGGGGACACCTTCCAAGCGTACATATGTGGGGTATGCATATCCAAACATGGAGGAGTGCTGTGTGACATTCAGAACAGTTTTGCTCTGGCTAAGACTGAATTGATGGATATTGATCGTGATGACGCTCAGCAACAGTGCAGCCCCAGCTGCACCGCCTTGCAACACTATTAGAAGAATATCGAGAGTTGGCCGAGCATGAACAGGCATATCTGGAGAAGCATGCGAGGGCACGCCGATATGGGGAGGGTGAACGCATGGGACGTACTTTGGCGTGATTGCTGAACCCACGCCAAGGAGGTGGTTATATATCCGAACTACATCAGCCTGACAGGAGTCGTATTACTAATAATCAGGTCATTCAAGATGGGCTCCTTTGGTGTCATGCCCAGCTATACACATCCCATGCAAAGTGCAGTGACACTGTGAAAGCAGAATATTTATCAGAAATTGCTATGGTTTGGAGGACAGATGTCCAGAGGCAATTTCTTAGCGTGCCTATATCCACTAAAGAGATCATACAGGCGATCGACTACCTAGATGGCTCAAAAGCCCCTTGCCTGGAAGGCATTACAGGAGTATTTTACAAAATGTATAAGCATCATCTTGAACCGCATCTGTTGGAAATGTATGCTGAAGCCCTTGAGTCCGGGGTTCGTCCCTCATCACTGCGCACGGCACTGACCACTTTATGATTGAAGCCGGGGAAGGTTCCGTACTATTGCACTTCGTATCGCCCCTTATCACTACTCAATTTCGACAATAAAATATTGGCCAAAATTCTAGCGACCAGACTGTTGCTCCTAATGGACCAAATTATCTCACACATGCAATCTGGTTTTGTGCCCCATCACTCCACCTCACTCAATCTGCGAACTTTGTTTTCTGTTTTAACAGAATATCACCAAGCATGCCTGCTGCTGTGGCCCTATTGGATGTGGAAAAGGCATTTGACTCCTTAAAATGTCCCTTTCTATACACATTACTGCACAAGCTAGGCTGCCGCATGGGTTCATCCCACTCCTCAGACTGTTATACTCTCACCCAGTAACCTACCTGTAAGCCAATGGCTCCCTCTCGGAGCCTTTCACCATACATAGGGGAACCAGGCAGGGGTTCTCCTGTCACCGCTTCTATTCATCATACCCATGGACCCATTGGGCCGTCATTTGCAAGAAAAACATATACACCATGGCCTGCACTTTCAGCATGGCCCCTTGCTTCTTTCTGTATATGCAGATGACATACTACTATTTGGCTGACACCCGTCTGATAATCTGGCACCTATTCTGCGAGCAATTGTTCTTGTTTGGCAAATTTTCAGGCTTTCATATAAACTGGACCAAATCTGATCTGTTCCCACTTTCGGACATCAGCACCCTGGTAAAGTGCAAATTCCCCCTGAAGTGGTGTGATGGGCCGACTAAGGGCCCGATTCTGATGCGGGTTGGAAAAGCTTCCCGACCGAGGGCCTGATTCTGATGCGGTTAGGAAGGCCTCCTAACGGCATTTGCTCCTTCCAAATCGGATCGGGAACGTGTCTTCCCGACCGAGGGCCCAATTCTGATGCGGTTAGGAACAAATGTTCCCATTGAAGTCAATGGGAGTTCAACCAAATCGTATCTGGAAGCATCCGGATGCATCCTACTCCGCCGGTCGGACTTTCCCGATCCGAGTGGGTCGGACACCATTTCCCAACCGATTCGGTTGGGAAGCTTTTCCAACCCGCATCAGAATCGGCCCCTTAATATTTAGGCATTCAGTTAGATTGCAAGAAAAAAAGAGGTGATACGGCTAAATTACTAGCCGGCTATAAACAAAATTGACTACGCAAGGAGAGAGATGGTTCGGCTCCCTCTTTCTATGGCGGGCAGTATTGCTATCTTCAAAATGGTAGTACTCCCCATTTTTGTACCTCTTCCTGAACTTCCCCATACCACTCATCAATAACTTTTTTACTACCCTGCGGAGCACCTTTCTGCGCCTCATCTGGGCTGGCCGTGTAACCCATATAGATGGGACACATCAGTACTTCCTTATGAAAGAGGTGGTTTTGGAGTGCCAAAATTACACCTCTATTATTTGGCTGTGCAGTGCTAATTCACATACCGTTGTTACCATGCAGATGCATGCCTCCCCTATGCCAAACCCGAAAGGGACCAGGTGGGGTCATTGCCTCTTCGCTCCATTCTCCCCAGAGGCATCTCAATGGATGCCTCAGACATCCAAATGCTCTCTACTACCTGCTGGGCATGGAGAGTGTTTTGTCTACTGCTCGGAAGGGGCACCCTCAATTCCCCTGCCCTGCCTTCAGCAGACAATCAATGGCTTCCTATCACTCACGAGAAATTGGTTTAACGCACACTGATACAGCACAACCTCCACACGTTTGGTAGCATATTCCCGAATTGTCATGTCCTCTCTCATGCCAACGATGTTCGATTCACGAATGCCTCCTACATGAAGCATTTTGTGTTAAGAAGGCTGCACAGTGCACTGTGAGTGCAGGTTCCTACCTATCCATTGGCTCAAGGAGTTCGCTCCTGTAATGTTGGTGTTAAAAGATGCCGAAATGGGGAGGTTAGTCTTTAAGCTTTACCATGCCCACGTGGTCCTGTTACCAGTGTGAGACAGGAAGATCAGAGAGCTACGGGGCGCGAGGTAGGACGTCCATTACTAATAAAATATGCTACTACTGCTGCGCACAAACACAACTGATGTCTCCCAATCCTAGACACAAACTCATCCACTGTAAGTATTTGCACAGGATGTACACAACTTCTAGTGCACTGGCTAAAATAGAACCCACAAGATGCTCATGATGTCCCAAATGAAATGCAGAAGGGGTGGACGTTGCACACTTAACATCGTCCTTTCCCCATATAGGGGGTTTCTGGCATGATGTGTTCACTCAGCTGTCGTCAATGACAGGGTCGGCGCTAGCACTGGACCCACTCCTGGCATTGCTGGGATATGTTAGGGATATACCTAAAGGAGTTAGATGGTTCACGGCTCTAGCACTATCGTTAGCTAAACAGGAAATTGCCTTCAATTGGGGTAGCAGACACTGTCCAACATCAGGTGCATGGTCAAAAACTCCGACATAATGTGATACTACCAGAAAACTCTATGCTATGTTACAACCTCCAGTGGTTTGACCTAAAGATATCTGGCAGCCCTTCTGGGATTATCTGCTGTCTCTTCAGACCAGTAATCCCAACTAATGTACTGCCTCCTGTACCTAACAAATGCTACGCCATTCATGCTGACCTCCCAATAAATCACTCATGCCACTGGTTATGTTCTGCACTGGTCCCACTGATTACTCCCTTTTCATTTTGTGTACAATGTGCATATTTGTATTTGGCTATTTGTAGAGCGCATCATTCATCCTGAGGGACATCACGGCGCTAGTGCTGAATACAATGCAGTGCAGTTTACTCTAAGATTGTCCTTTGGCAGGGTCAGTATCTAGGGAAAAGGGTGGTTTTCAGCTTCTTTCTGAACAGTAGATAGTCGTCTGTCAGGCGTGGATCAAGTGGGAGGTTGTTCCAAAGGACCGTGGCTGCTTTGGAGAAGGATCGATTGCCCATCCTAACCTTGGTCGTACGTTTGACTGAAGCAAAGGCCTGATGGCGCGATATCAGGTTGCGCGATGGAACATGGAATTCTATTTTATCTTGTAAGATGTGTGGGCCTTTGTTATGCAGGGTTCTATGTGCAAAGCAGAGGAGCTTAAAACTGGCTCTTTGGCGCACTGGCAGCCAGTGTAGCTCCTTCAAGCAGTGGGATGCTGAACTGTATTTAGTTTTATTGCAGATTAGTTTGGCAGCGGCGTTCTGGACCACCTGGAGACGGGAGAAGAGATAGTCGGCCATGCCAACATAAAGGGCATTGCCGTAGTCAAGCCTGCTCAGAAACAGGGCCTGTGTCACCATTTTTCTGCAATTCGGAGGGATCCAGGGAAAAGTCTTCTGAAGAGTTTCAGTGTGACAAAGCCTTTTCCGCAGAATGTGCGTACTTGATCCTGCATAGATAAGGTATCATCGAAAATGATGCCCAAGTTTTTTGCAGCCCGCTTTGGTACTGGGGCAGTGCCTAACACCTGGGGCCACCAGCTATTGTCCCAAATTGTATGAGCACGCCCGAAATGCAGGACCTCAGACTTTTCGGCGTTTAATTTTAGGCAGTGCCCAGACATCCAGCCTGCAAGTTCAGTGAGGCAGTTTATTAGGTTGTTCTTGGTATCAGCATTGGTCAGCCTATTTACAAGGGGGATCACCAATTGCGTGTCATCGGCATATGAGCAAATATCAAAGCCCCATTTCCTGCTGATGTCTGCTAGGGATGAGACGTATGCATTAAAAAGGGTGGGGCTTAAAGTGGCTCCCTGTGGAACTCCATATTTAATGCTTTTAGCGGTGGAGGAACATGATCCCATTTGGATTGTTTGGGTTCGATCTTTCAAAAAAGATGCGAACCATGACAGAGCTTTATAGCAGATCCCTTTTTCATGCAGTATTCGTAGTAGGTTAGTGTGGGAAATGGTGTCGAAAGCCGCAGTAAGGTCCAGAAGGATCAATGCTACGGCTCTATCTTGATCGACAAGTAATCTGATGTTGTCGTATACAGCTAATAAGGTGGCCTCGGTACTATTGTTGGCCCTAAAACCATTCTGCGAGGGATCGAGTAAATTATTGGATTCGAGGAAAGTGGTAAGTGGTTTATTGACTAAATGCTCCAGGACTTTAGATAAATATGGTAGTTGGGAGATTGGGCGATAGTTTGCTGGATCGTAGATTCCGAGGCCTGCTTTCTTTAGTAGGGGAAAGACCACTGTTTTCTTCCATAAGTCTGGGAAAGAGGCTAGCTCTAAGGATTGGTTGAAGACTTTAGTGACATGGGGGCATAGAACTGACACTAGTTGTGAGAAAATAAAATGTGGGCAGGGATCGAGTGGTGATCCTGCCTTGACCTCAGTCATAGCTTTGGCTACCTGTTCCTCTGTGAAAGGAGTTAAAGTGTCGAGATGGGCTTGTGCTGAGGGATGGGGTGCCAGATTTTCCCAGTCAATATTATCGTCTTCAGGGGGGATTGTCAAAGGACGCGTACATTTTTGTCACTTTATCAGTAAATAAATTATTGATTAGCTCGCAGTTCTCCATCGTGGGTGCCATTGTTTTCGCCAAACTGGTGGGTTTGCAAAGTTCGCGGATTACTTTGTAGAGTTCTTTGGAAGAGCTACCATTATCTTCAATCCTTTTTGTGTAATAATTTGTTTTTCAATTCGGCTAGATAGTTTTGTCTGTCTATGCTGTCTTTTGACAGTCTCCATTTATGCTCCAGGGTTCGGCACTTTCTTTTCTAATGTATACCACTTTTCCGATCGGGGTTTGTTGGCTGGTTTGCTATTAAGTTTGGGGGCGCATTGTTCGAGTGATTTCTCGATCTCTTGTTGTAGGTGTGCTGCTGATGTATTAGCAGATTTGCAGTGGAGTGGCGGGGTCGTAGTGGGTGAAATGGGTGGAGAATGATTCCTGGGTGATTAGGTTCCAGGCTCTTTTCCCTGACTGATATGTTGTTACAACCTTAGATTGCTTGTTTGGTAGGCTGAATGAAAAAGAGATTAGAGAGTAGTCTGTCCAAGGGAGTGGTTTAACCTCATGAATATTAATAGTTTTTATATTGGAGAACAGTAGGTCCAAGGTGTGTCCAGCTACATGGGTTGGTTCTGAGATCCTCTGGGTTAGTTGCATTATTGCCATATCATTTTCCAGGTGTCTAACCCCTGGATTAGTAGTGTATTCATAGTGAAGATTGAAGTCCCCTATAACTAGGAACTGGTTCTGTTTTAGGCAGAGGGGAAGAAGTTGTGAAAGTAGGTTAGTGCTTAGTCCGGGATGGAAGCCAGAGGGGTTGTAGATGACTGCCCCTCCCAACAGTATGTGGTCTCCTTTAGAAACTGAGAAAGCTAAGATCTCATGTGTGCCTAGTTGGGTAATTGTAATAGGAGTACAGGAGAGGTGCTCTTTAAATAGGATGGCTGTGCCCCCGCCTTTCTTACCCTTTCTGTCTTGTTTTAAAATTTTATAGCCGAGTGATAGGGCGGAGACAATGTTGGGGGTGTTATTGTCGTCGAGCCAAGTTTCAGTAACAAAAGCCAGGTCTGGGCTTAAATCATCTAGTGTTTCCCAGATCTCAGTGCTGTGTTTAGGGAGTGATCTAGAGTTAAAGTAGATGCAATTCAGGGCCAGGTTGCTGGAGTAGTGGTTTATATCTATCTCTATGGGTGTGATATGAACATCTTGACTTCCCCATTTGCAGTCAATGCAAGTGGATGGGCCTTCCAACTCAACAGGAGATGATTTCACATGGCACATGTTTTGTTTTTGCTTATCTGCCAGGTCAAGGAGCTTGTCTCTTGAGTATGAGAGGGGTAGCTTTCCTTTTGAAGTGAGAGGGCCAGGGGTTCTGGCCGCTGGGCCCGTTCAGGCGCGGACGGGCGCAGACGGGCTTTCCTTAGGCACGCCTTTGGCGCGCCAGCGGCGCGGCCGCGCAGTGGCCCCGTTTTTATACTGTGGCGTGGCTCCTCCCTCAGCGCTGCTACCGGTGACTTCCAGTTTCGCGCTGGAGCTATGTGTCTGTTTTCGTGTCCCCCGCCCTTCGGATATCAGTAGGTACACTTCTGCCCTGTACTTTGTTTCTGCCCTTAACTAGAATGCAATTTACTTTGCAGCCTTCAGTGCAGATTCAGATTCACAGTACAAGTTATTAGTGACAATACAATCAAATGTGTTATTCAGTGTGATTTAGGAACTGTTTAGAAACTCAAATTCTATAACGACGGTGCAGTTAAAACTGTTAAAACTCAAATTCAGTAACGAAGGTGCAGTTAAAACTGTTAAAACTCAAATTCAGTAACGACGGTGCAGTTAAAACTGTTAAAACTCAAATTCAGTAACGACGGTGCAGTTAAAACTGTTAAACTCTTCACTAATAGACTATGAGTCTTCAGCAGCTTAGCTTTGGCTAATCTTACGGGTATGGATGCAAGCAAGAATTCAGTCTAGTACATTACTAGACTTATTGGATTATGCAGGTGCTTCAGCAACTATCGTTCTATCTGCCTTGATGTATGCTTACCGATACCGTGTGTTTTTCACTGTATGTTATGTTGTGACTGAGCAAAATGATAAATAAAGTTTAAAAACATAAACGTACTCTTGGACTTGGCCCTTTTTGCAGGGTCATCCCTGAACTTTTTGCCTTTCTCCTAGCCTTTTTTCTGACGGTGGGCAGTCAAAATATCGAATTTTAAATATCGACATACACTAATATCGAGTTTTTAATATCGTAGGGACAGAATATCGAAGTCAAGAATATCGTTGACCAGAATATCGACTTTAAGGTAAGTAATATCGATTTTTTAATATCGAAGTAAGTAATATCGAAGTCATTAATATCGTTAGCAAAAATATAGTTGTAAATAATATCGATTTTTTTTAGTGTTATGTATTTTATATGTATGTTTAACATTTTATTTAAAGTTTTTTAATTATTTTTAAATATATGTATTAAATGTTTAGAAAATAGTAATTTTTTTAAAGGAAATTTTGCTTTTTAGTATCAGAGCGGGTTGTGGGTTAATAGGGGAATAGGGTGGAAAGTAATTTAATTATAATTAAATAATTAATATGATTTTATTTATTGTTATTCATTGCTAATTTATTGCTAATTAATTATTAATTGGTAATTAATTTATATTAATTGGTTAATTTATAATTCTGTTAATTATAATTAATTTATTATTAATTTTTATTTATTGTTATTGTTAATTAATTTATTGTAAATTAATTATTAATTGGTAATTAATTTTAATGTATTGAGTAATTGGTAATTAATTTAATTAGGTTATTTTTAATTTGTAGCGGGTTGTGGGTTTATAGGGGAATAGGGTGGGAAGTAATTTAAATATAATTAATTAGTTAATATGTGTATATTTATTGTTATTGATTATTAATTTATTGTTAATTAATTATTAATTGGTAATTAATTTTTATTAATTGGTTAATTAAAAATTATATTAATGATAATTAATATGTTAATATTTTTTATGTAATGTTATTGTTAATTAATTTATTGTTAATTAATTATTAATTGGTAATTAATTTTTATTAGTTGATTAATTGATAATTAAATTAATTGTGTTATTTTTTATGTGTAGCGCGTTGTGTGTTTATAGGGGAATAGGGTGGGAAGTAATTTAATGTTATTTAAGTAAATATTAATTTAATTTAATAGGTATTTATTAATAATTATTTTGTTAAATAATTAATGTTATTTATTTTAAAAAAATAATAATGTATAAGTATTTTAATTTAACCCCTACGCTATCCAACAGTTTCCCTACTGTTGCACTCACTGGAGTGGGAATAGTAATTTTTACCCCCCCGCTATCCAACACTTTCTCTACTGTTGCACTCACTGGAGTGGGAATAGTAATTTGATTTTCTCCGCTATCTAATATTTTGTATTTTTTTAGCTAATGTACTGTATAATTATTTTTAAAAAGATTTAAAATAATTCTTTTTTAAAAATTTGTTACATATATTTATTTAATTTTTATTTATAATATTCATTTATGTGTATAGATGTATTTATAATTTATAAAAAATAAAATAAATTAAACAATTTATGTTATTAAAATAAATATTAAAACATTAATAAGTAAGTATATATATATTATATGTATGTTTAATGTATTTTCAAATTATATATATTACTTATAATTTTTAAGCATTTTAAAATATTTTTAACTATGTTTCTTTTAATTATATGTATTATTTACTTTATTTTACAATATTTTTTTAACTTAAATTAAAAACGATATTTTTAACAACGATATTTTTGACATCGATATTTTTGTACTTACCTTAATGTAGATAGGATGTCGATATTCTTGTCTTCAATATTTTTGCTGCGATATTTTTGTAGGTCGATATTGTGACCTTCGATATTTAGTCGGACAAGCCTGGGACGACTCCTGGTGGCCAACATCACTGGGAACAGCCCCGCCACCCACCGACCACGTACGCAACCTAGGGGTCATCCTCGACCCCACCCTCTCCATGACTAAGCAGGTCAACGCCGTTTCCTCATCCTGCTTCAACATCCTCCGAATGCTCCGCAGGATCTTCAAGTGGATCCCCACCGAAACAAGAAAAACAGTCACCCAGGCCCTCGTCACCAGCAGGCTGGACTACGGAAACGCCCTCTACGCAGGAACGACGGCTAAGCTCCTGAGACGGCTGCAACGCATCCAGAACGCCTCTGCACGTCTTATCCTCGACATCCCCCGACGCAGCCACATCACACCCCACCTGAGAGACCTGCACTGGCTCCCTGTCAACAAGAGGATAACCTTCAAGCTCCTCACCCACGCACACAAAGCACTCCACAACTCCAGACCAGCCTACCTCAACAGACGACTCAGCTTCTACACCCCCACCCGCCAGCTCCGCTCGACCAGCCTCGCCCTCGCCACAGTCCCCCGCATCCGGAAAACGACCGCCGGCGGCAGATCCTTCTCCCACCTCGCCGCCAAGACCTGGAACACCCTCCCCACCAACCTCCGACAGACCCAAGACCTACTGGCCTTCAGAAGACTCCTCAAGACCTGGCTCTTCGATCAGTAGCAGCACCACCCCCCTCTTCCCCCAGCGCCTTGAGACCCTCGCGGGTATGTAGTGCGCTTTATAAGTGACATGATTGATTGATTGATTTTCTGACATGGTGTTGGTGGTTTTAGGACTCTGGGCACTTTAGCACTGTTGTTCAGTGTAAAGTGCGTGTGCTCTCTGTGGTAAACATGGTAAGATTGGTCTACACCTGTTTGGCATATTTAATTTACCTGTCAGTCCCTTGTAAAGTGGTATCTCAGATACCCAGGGCCAGTAAATTAAATGCTACTGGTGGGCTTGCAGCGCTGATTGCGCCACCCACCAAAGTAGCCCTTCAAACCTGTCTCAGGCCTCTGCCATTGAAGGGCCTGTGTGCGCAGTGCTTCTGCCGCTGTGACGTGGCACCTAAAATGTGTGCCATGTCTGTGACCCCCCTTTTACTGCATGTCAGTCACCCCTAAGGTAGACCCTAGCTAGCCCTATGGGCAGGGTGCATTGTAGGTAGAAGGTAGGACATGTACCTTAAGTGCGTGACATGTCCTGGTAGTGACAAACAGCCATTTTGGTTTCTCACTGCTGTGAGGCTGCCCTCTCATAGGATTCCATTGGGGATTCCCTGATAAGTGTTTCAGTGGTAATTCCTGTTATGAGAGGAGCAGCGTGGTCAAGTTTGGTATATTTGGAATAGTGATAATAAATGCTGCGCAAAGGTGTGCACAGATTTATTATAACTATTTTAGAAATGCCACTTTTAGAAGTTGGCATTTCTGTGTGCTATGTGTCTGCCTACCTGATGTGGATTGCATGTCTGGCTTTGGAGTGACAGGGGCTGGTGAGGTGTGTGTGGCTCCAGGTGGGGCAGGGTGAGTCAGCGCTAGGCTGAATAGGGCAACTGCATTTGGAGTAGTGGGAGGAGTAGTCCCCTGACCCTGAATAGGATTGTGCCTGCCTATGTGAATGCTGGCTCCGCCCCCCTGTGGTGTATCTGATGACGAGCCCCCACCTGACAAAGAGGAAGAGGAGCCTTGTCAACAAAGTGCTCCAGAACCAGTTTAGGCTGGTTCCCCCAAGCCCTGTGCCAGGGCAGACAAACAAAGGAACTTGTAATATAAATATAGGGGCTGTGACCCCATGAAAGTGTGCTTCCTTGTGCTGAGGGGACCTGCTGCTGCCGGGCTCCAGGAGGAACCGCCACAAGGGACTGCCTCCCTGCTGGAGGGCCCTGTGAGCTGGCCTGCCTGGGCCCAGCCTTGTGCCCCTAGAATTTTGCCCTGGACAAGTGGGGGCCTTAGCGCCTCGTGGGCGCTCTATTCACCTTTCCAGGAGCGTGGGTGGCCTGCAGCGCTGTGCTGCGTGATGATTTAGAGGGAATCCCGGCGTAGGGATTCCCCCGAGCTGCTGGGAGACGGCGGGAGCCCACCCCGCATTTGGTGGTTATCGGCGGGAGCCCACCCCGCATTGTGTGTTTATCGGCGGGAGCCTACTCCGCATTGATGCGTCCTTAATAGCGGGAGCCCACCCCACTTTTGGTTTTATTTACGGGCGGGTGCCCACCCCGCACTGAGAAGCCGCCGAGAACAGGTGCCGCCGGGCCGCTGCCAGCGCGACCCGGAAGTCAGGCAAAACTGCCTGTTTGTGGGCGGAGCTAAGCGGCCGGCCAATTGCAGCACAGCCAAAGAGGAAGCTGAGCTGAGGAAGGCGGGGCCCCCATGCACCTGAGGGAGCCCCGTGTGTTGCCCCAAGCATCGGAGCCTGGTGAGCTCCAACCAGCGTCTGCTGGAGGAGAGAGGCCGGCTCGCCGGTGACAGCCTGAAGATAGGAGAAGTCCCGTGAGCGGGGCCTGGCGAGGTACGCTGCCGGTGCCTAGAGTCCTGCCTTCACCCCAAGACCAGCGGAGTCCCGAGAGAGCCCCAGTGAGTGGGGTTGAAGCTCCAGTGGAGCACAGTTAGTGCCAGTTCAGGAGTTTCTGCAGCTGCACCGCGACAGCGCGGGCAACTGCCAAGAGAGGGGCATTTTGTTTAAGAGTCCCAGAGTGGGGGCTCCCAAGTCACGGTTAGTGCCAGGGCTCATTTTGCCACAGCTGCCCCACCGGACAGTGGGCATCTGCAACGTGGGGGTGATTTTGTTCAGAGTCCCAGAGGGGCCTAAGGGGCACAGTTGTGCCAGGCCTCATTTACCCAGCTGTACCGCAGGAGCGCGGGCAGCTGCAACGTTGGGGGCCATTTGTTTTGTAGAGTCCCAGTGGGGACCCCAGAGTCACAGTTAGTGCCAGTGCCATTTTTCCTTTGGGGGCATTTTGTTTCGTGAGATGAAGAAGTGAGATCCACTCCTCTGCCCCAGCGCCTTGCGCACTTTGCTTCGCTGCATTTGCAGCTACGCCCTGACTCTTGGGACATAGGGCATTTGAGCCCCATAGGAAGGCCAGTTGGCCTGGGGGTCATTTCAGTGTGTTATGCACCATGATTATTGCATAAGGTGTTTATGCTGGTGATACCTAATGTGATTTTGCATACTGTGTTTTATGCCAGTATTATGGTTGGGATGTTTATGCATAGTATGTTTAGGCCTTTAGAGATTGTATAATGGGTTTATGCTTATGTGGTTTATTCCTAATATGTCTTATGCCCAAGGTGATGCTTAATGCGTAGTATGTTTATGCTAATGAGGGTTGGGCCTAATGTGTTTATGCCTAATGTCATGCTATGATATTTTAGGATGGTGTCTAATGCTAATGTGATAATGCTGAGGTCATTATGGTACCAGTAGTTACTGGTTGTGTTTTATATTTACTACCTGCATTCTGATGGTTCTGACCGTGGCCCGATTGGCCTGGTCCTGTATATAATCCCCTGTGAACATTGCCTAGTGCCAGTTGGCACAGTGTATATTGTGTGATTATGTTTCTAATGTGTTTATGATAATACAAAGGCTATTTTTGATATAACCTTGTGTGGAGTTTCTTTTGTGGTGTGCCTAGTGTGTTGCTGCTGTGTGAGTGTGTTGTGCAAACGCTTTACACATTGCCTCTGGGATAAGCCTGACTGCTCGTGCCAAGCTACCAAGGGGGTGAGCAGGGGTTATCTTCAGTGTGTAACTTCCTTGCCCTGACTAGAGTGGTGGTTTCTGCCTGGCTTAGGCACTTGCCCTAGCCAACCAGAAATCCCATTTCTAACACGTACTCTATTTTCAAAAACTGGAGTGGAATTTTTATTTTGTTGTGGTTTCAATTTTTTGCTGTTTTGGTTAGGGTTGAGCGAAATATTCTGTTCCTCTGGTGGAATTTTGGTGACTCTGTGTTACTCTTGTAACCAAATTACTCCAATCGTCACGTGTCAGAATTTTTTTCTCACACACGTGCCAAAATGTTAAGTTGGTGAGCGAGATTTGGCATCCTCTAGCATGATTTTTGGTTACAAGAAGGATATCCAGCAATATTTTTCTAATGCAAGCAGTCGCAGGTGGTTGCGACAATTCGAGGTCAGAACGCTGCCACTCAACTAAAAATTCTACTGGAGCAGCAGCATTAATTAACATGAGTAACTGTCCCCTCTGGTACACCGCCTGGTTCTGTTCGCTCAGATTTTTCAGCACAGAACATGCTCCTGGCGCTAAATCACAGCACAAGCAGCGTGACATGCATATTTTCGCCTGCTGGCTGAACTTCGCGGAATCTATCGGAGTTGTTATTCTGCAGAATCAAAATCTGCAAGTTCCGCCCAACCTTAGTTTTGGTACTTTTAAATGCTTCACAAATTTCTCCTTAGTTAAGCCTATCTGTTCTGTGCCACAGCTATCAGAGGTTGAGCTCAAGTTTTATTATTGAAACCTTTGACTGGACGTACCAAGATAGTGACTTCATTACTTGTGGTGAACACCAGTCCACCCTAACTCATAAACCACTTTGTCACATGAAGTTTTCAATAACAGATCCACGTTTTCATCTTTTATGAGGGGTTTACTTTTACCTCATGGCAGTTACAAACACAGTCTGACCACATTTCGTTTGCAGGCAGATGGTGAATTTGAACGTGGTGAGGAGTTAATGCCTCCCCGAAATGGTATTCAGTGAGCAATCTAAGTTAGCATGTCTTTGTGTCTTTGGCAGGTTTTGTTTGAGGGAAGGGTTATTCTAAAATCATTTTGAAGAAACGCGACATTTTACAGCACTATTTTCACATGCACTTGCTCAACAATCAAATAGTTCTGAAGGAAATACTTCAATACTCTTATGTTTTGCAGGGGTGGTGTAGCATGTCCTCCTCAAGGACACTTTGTAAAAATGGTGCAAAAAAAGTTGAATACTCCGCACTATTTTCCTAAACGTTATCCGTGGAACTGAATGTAATACAGATAGTTAAAATACATCTTATATTTAGCACTTTTCTTCACTTCTTTTTTCTATTCTGCCTCCTCAGTATAAATTCTCAGTCATGTGTTTTGACTGAGGTTCAGCTTAAAAGAAGCAAAGTGAAAAAAAAAAAGAAATGCAAATCTTGCAATCACTGGTCTAAGAGATCTGAGCTAGGAAAATTCTATAGGCAACTCAGCAACGCTAAGGCTTGAACAGAGACCTTACTATTAAGCAGGTTACATCTCTGGAGTTAGACAACACTAGTAATAATATAGGACTTTTTAAAAGTATAGAAGATTAACATTTTCCACAGAAGTAATGAAATAACAGTCACATAAGTATCCGCTAGTATCAACCAAATACATTTATCAATAAGCCTCTCAACTAAATAAATTATCACCCTAGTAGTAACTTTAGAAACTGTAAATTTTGTAATAGACAATATATTGTTCAAAGTATTAATTTGCCATGTTCTGAAAATACATTATTTTCATCATGAAAGAAATGTTATGTTTTTTTTTTAATGAATATAAGGTAAATCCCCAAAGCAAATGCTTGGCATTTTCAAGAAAAAAACCGATAGTTTTGTCCATGAATACCACAGTCCGTATTACTGAACATGCCCAGGGGCGCAACAGGCAGGTGTGCCCGCTTTGCGCACCCCCAGGATAGGTTGGTATTACAGAAGGGGCCGCAAATGCTTGTGTAGCCCCATCTATAATACTGAAAGCGCTGGCACACATATAGTGCCAGCGCTTTCTCAAGAGGCATTCCCTCATTTGCATGGGGCATGGCCCCATGTAAATGAGGGAATCTCTTTGCCTCTGCACCCGCGCCATATTATAGAAGCTGTCAGAAGGCGCACTGACAGTGCCCCCCCCTGATAGCAGCCCTCTGGAGGGGGCAAAGTGGGTCCCATGGACCCTCAGACATCCCCTTGCTGGCAGGTGCAGTCACTCAATGCACCTGCCTGCAAAGAGAACTCAAATCCCTCTTTAAAGTGAAGGACGGTTGCCTCCTGCACAGAGAAACAAGGTGCGGCTGCTTCAAAGCTGCTGTGTTTTTCATCTGAAAGCGCTGCCCCCAGGGCAGCACGAGTTCATGGCTGTCCTGGGAGTAGCGCATTCTATGTAATAGGGCGCACTTTTCCTGTTTGCGCCAGGTGCACCTGTTTTGAGGTGCACTGGGTGCAAACAGTGAAACTGCGCCCTATACATAATAGAGCCCCAGATTGTCTTTTTTAGTAAATATTAATTTGGTCTCCAAACAGCAACTTGGTCTTTTAGTGAACCACTCACATCTACTCCTCTCATGCAGTGAAATATTCTGCCTATTTATCATCGTCAAATAGATGACATAGACATACTCATCATATAGACCAGGATTTTTAACCCCCATTATTTCAGAGATAATGCAAATTATGCTAGGAATTCTTCTAATAGGGCAAGAATGAACTACTGTTATGCTAAAGTTTCCAAGACTGTTGCCAGGAAGGCCCACAATATTGTGTCAAGAGTGGGAGACAATAATGCCAGACACAGTGATGATGATGCAGTAATATTTTGAGGAAATGACACTTTTATGTGTAGCACAGCCCAAATATTGTGAAGAATCCCAATGGAATGTCACGGATGGGCACCTACGATGCTAGGGATGTCCAAAATATTTAAGAATTCTAAAATATGTCATATATGGGCACGATTTTTGGATTGATAGCCAGACAAATCCAATAGGAAGGGGTATAAAGTTATGAAATCTATGACAGAAAAGATAAGGAAGGGGTTTTAAAGTGTGAGCCAACAGTAAGAAATTTTACATAATTTAATACTGAGAGACCTTACAAAGATCTGTGGTTCAGTAGAGGATACAGACATCTAGTTTTCATTGTTCATTACGTAAAAATGAAAACAGTTTATATCTTTTTTTCAAGTGAAAGCAGTGGCTGGACATTTATTTATTATCTCATTGTGTGCTGTGTTTTGTGGACATCAGAGTTCCTAACACTCACTACCTCCTTGAGTGAGCCATGGACGACTCTACATTGCTCTTCTGTGGGTCGATTCAGTGATGGCTTGCTGTTATGGATGTTGGGGCTCCGTCTCTTTGTAGCTGCATTGTCACTACACAGTTGCACAGTCCGACACTGTAAGTCAACAGGGAGGTGCAATTCATGTGCATTTGCAAGTCAGATTTTAAGGGACGGTGACGTTACATCCCTCAAAGCCTTGGCTTGCCATCCCCAATGTTGACATGTGGCAGGCTTGCAGTTAACGTCAGCCAACCCCTGGCTGTGTCAGGCTTCAGCCCTGAAATACCCAGAGCTGAAGGCCACTCATGGAAGCCTGCCCGACCCTTTCCCAGATCGTCACAGGGTGGAATGGGAGTGGTAAGCTTCAATGAGCCCAACCCACCTTGTGACAAGGTGGGCAAGGGTGGTGATAAAGAGACAGAAGGCTGCACAGACAGATTTCAGATCGGATCACTTCTAATCCTGTTCCTAGCCAGTGCATCTCAAAGGTAGCTCTCATTCCTGCTGTGACTGCCACAGCATCCTGTCACCAGTGCCTGGCACAAGACTCTGGAGAACATATTAAGTAAGTTCTTAATCATCACTAAGATTAAAGTGTGCCAATTGCATGCCTTTAGATGAAGCTGCACATTCGAAGAAGCCCATATCTGAGAATAGTGGCCGGCTGAGACTAGGGGGTGGGGGGGTAGCAGTCACTGAGGATAAGCATTCTGATGGGACAACAGCAGCATGGTGGTGCTCTAAATAGCTCAATACATGAACATACATCCCAACAACAGTTGGATATTCAGTGGCAGTAAATATGATGAACTACTTTTGTATATTTTTTAGCCTTAAAAATGGCCTATCTCATTTCATTTTGTAATTCATATGTGCTGGAGGTAGTCGCTGGTCAGCTGATTTTGTCTACATAAATATTGCTTGTGTCTGTTACTGTTATCTGTGCAAGTCTCAGTCTGGCATTGTTTAGGCCTATAGCCCACTGGCAGTGCCACTGTAAACCTCTTCAATACTCTTGATGCAGATTGGAGACTAAATCATTCTGTGATGGTTCTGGTGAACATTTAATAATCCTGTCTGTGTCCGTGGCAGTCTAATGCGAGTACACTAAGAAACTTTAAGAGCAGTCCTTGAAAGAATATGAGAGAACAGCAGAAGCAAATGACAGTAGCCCCAGAAAAAAATAACATATTTTTAACTGAAATTTACACTGCAAGGTATTTTCTTGATTTTTCGGAGACGAGAAAATGATTCTTTACATTCACCGCTCCCAACAAGCTCATCAAACTCTGGTAATGAGGAGCCATAATTGGTTTACCAAGTGCAGTGCTCCAGATGAGAGAAACCTTTTAGCCAGTACTGGAGAAATACTGGCCCTCTGCACCAAATAGCAATGTGGACCACACATAATGTTGTTTTTTAATGCAGTCCTTCACGAGGAGTCAGTGCATGCTTTCCTTAGGCAGACATGTGGTCATGCCAATGAAGGTGTTATGTTCTGGTTATGTTATGTGGGTTGGATCATTCCCCACGTCATCTGGAATATTGAGAGGAAATGTTGTAGGTGGTGGTGGCAGTTGGTGGAGGACCTGGAAGGTGTTGCTCTTCTGCTTTACTAATAAGCCATTAAAACACATGAAGAAGCTGAATCTGTTGCAGTCCTTTATAGCAAGAACAGAGCAGAAAAAACAGGTGACGGGCAAACTTGTGCAGAGGGGCGAGTTTCTATTGTAACACCAATCCCTGTGGTAGTGCCTGTGCCGCATAAGTGCCAGTGCTGCAGATATCCAGGGGATTAAGAAGGAAGTATTGCAAGATTTGCCATAAGGTATGTAGGAAGCTGGCTCTGTAAAATACTATACCAGTGGAACCCCAAAGGTAGGCAGAGGTAAAAGTAGATAGCTCCTTACTCTCTATTTGTGGAAGTGTGGGCGAGCATAAGGCTTTATCGGAGGGTAGTGTTAAGCATTTGTTGTACACTCTCAATCTACAAATCATGTCACACACTCAAAGACTGAACTCAAACCAATTTGATTTGTATAGAAATATTTTTTAGTTGTATTTATTTTCTAGAACCAAGAAAGACTGGCACAGGCAAGTGTATATGGTACTTTTTAAGGCAGGCTGAACAATACAAGCAAGCTATATGAAATTGTCTTTGTTACAGGTTTGTAAATCTTTTCAATACAGTAAAAATTACTCTTATATAACTTTTGATTACTTTACAGATTACTTTATGGATTAATTTTTCTACACAGTGTGAAATGCCTAGATATTACACTGGGACATTTCCTAGAGAAAAGGTAAGTAAAGCAGTTTTTAGTTATTTGCAGTTTTTCAAAGTTTTATACAAAACCAACTCCACACTTTTTTCAAGAAAAGCAGTCACTGCAATCCTATGGAAGGAAATTGAGTTAACAGTTTACAGGTAAGTAAAAGTTTGTGGGAGTTGGTATTCTGGGGTTAGAACGAGGGTTCCCCCAGGGTCAAGGATGCACTCTTGAAACACCCTCAGCGGCACTAGGGCAGCCGGGTGCAGAGTGCTGAGGCCCAATGTTATCCAATAGGGACTAGGGGGCCTCAGCGTTGGTGGCTGCTCACGAGCAGGCCACAGGGTTGTGGTAGCAAAGCTTCTGGTGTTAGGCTCAGGGCAAAGGGGAATCCGAGTTAGCACCCAAAGTACACCCGTGGCGCTGCAGGGGCAGCTGGGTGCAGGGTACTGCTTTGCCGTTGGGTGCCCTGTTGATTTCACTGGGGATTCTCTGGTTGCAACAAAGACTGCAGGCTTCGGGACGAAGATCTTCTGGAGGTGACCACTGGTTGGCGAGGTAAGTTGTGATGCCTGGTGTTGGACTTGGCCCTTTTTTCTGGGTTATCCCCAAACTTTTTGTTTCTTCCTCCCATTTTTTCCTGACCTGTGGTTGTTGGCTATAGGACTCTGGGTACTTTACCACTGCTAATCAGTGCTAAAGGGCATATGCTCTCTGTGTAAATTGTTGTTACAATTGGTTCTCCCTGATTGGCATATTTGATTTACTGGTAAGTCCCTAGTAAAGTGCACTTAAGTGTGCCAGGGCCTGTAAATCAAATGCCTGCAGCACTGATTGTGCCACCCACATGCGTATCTCTGAAAAGGTAACTCAGACCTACCACTGCAGTGTCTGTGCGCAGTTGGTAACTGCCATGTCGACTTGGCAAGTGCACCCACTTGCCAGGGCCTAACCGTCCCTTTTTCTACATGTAAGACACCCCTATGGTTGGCCCAAGGTACACCCTTGGGCAGGGTGCACTGTATGTGAAAGGTAGGACATGTACTGGTGTGTGTGACATGTCCTGATAGTGAAATACTGCCAAATTCGTTTTTACTATTGAAAGGCTATCTTGCCCCATTGGATAGAATGGGAGTTTATTTATAGGATCTTATAAAAATAACTTCCCATTGGGACAAGATAGAGAAATAAAGTTTAGGTTCTCTTGAGTCGGAATGTAATAACACATCTTTTAGTAAAGACGGTTTTTAAATTGTGTGTTTGAAAATGCCACTTTTAGAATGTAGGCATTTCTTGTTTAACCATTCTGTGTGCCTCTGCCTGTTTGTGTATTGACTGTCTGGTTTTGGAGTGACAGGTGCTGGGGAGGTGCATTCTCTCAGACAGCCACCGGGGGGCTTGTTGTGTGTTCTGCCTTTCCTGAATGAGTCAGGGCTGGGCTGAATAGGCCCGGTCTGCATTTAGAGTGGTGGGAGGAGATTTCCCTTGCACCTGAATAGGGCCTGTCTGCCTTACACAATGCTGTCTCCACCTCCTGCCGGGCAGCTGCACAAGAGAGGACAGAACTGGTTTGGACTGAGCTCAGAGACCTTTGCACAAAGAGAACAAAGACATTTTTGGAGTATAAGTATTAAACCTAAAACCCCTGAACTTTAGACTACTTCTGGAATCAAGAAGAACCTTTGCCAAGGAGAAGAGCTGGAGAAACTGAGGAGAAGTACTGCCCCTTTGCTGTGTGTCTGGGGTTGGCCTGCAGTAGCTGTTTCTGCCAAGGAAAGGAGAAGGACTTTGCTGTGTGCTGTGTCCCCTGCTTGAAGAAGATCTCCAAGGGCTTGAGTAGAGCTTGCCTCCTGTTCTGAAGCATCAGGGACACAAAGAATTCACCCCCAGCTCCCCTGAACTTCCTTGCTGGGAGTTCTGACCTGCCAGGAGGTACCTGTGACTGTATTGGGCCTCTGGAGGTTGTTTCTACTGTTGGGAGCTGGAAAAGCAACGCAACTACAAGAAAATCAATGCATCGCTCTTCTTGTGGCAGTTTTTCCCGACGCAGCACCGCGGTGCGAGAAGAATCTCCACGCATCGCCGCGCCGCTGCCGAAACCGACGCAGCACCTGTCGCCGCTGCAAGAACTGATGCATCGAGGGGTTGCAGCTGAAGAAATCGATGCAGCGCTGCTCGAAGCCACCGCATCGATCGCCGGCGCATCCCGGATTTCCACGCATTGTACCTGTGCAGCAAGATTTCCCGACGCATCACCTGCGGATCGGAGTTGCCTCAGAATCATCGCATCGCTTTCCCCTACAGACCGGACCCGACGCACCGCTCTCCTGCGTGAGCAGAACTCAAGGTATCGGGAAACAACGCATCTCTTTGTTTTTTGATGCCTCCCATCGCTGAGGCTGTTTGGCCTTGTGAATTTTGTCACAACAACAAGTACTTTGAGAGAAATCACACATCCATAGTTTTCTATGGACCCAGATGCTTAAAACCTTTTTAAAGTCATTATATTAATACTTGTATGTTGGATTGTTGTCCTTTTAGTCTTGTTGAGTTAAGATAAAGATACTTTATTTTTCTAAACTGGAGTGGTGCCCATTTGTGGTGTTATCACTGTATTACTGTGTGTTTTGAGTACAAATACTTTACACATTGCCTTTGGGATAAGTCTGTATGCTCGTGCCAAGCTACCCAGGGGGTGAGCAGGGGTTATCTAAAGTGTGTACCCCCCCTTACCCTGAACTGAAGCAAGGGTCCCTATTTGGACAAAGGTACCTACCTCTGCCAACAGGAGAACCCTATTTATAACACCTAGGGATGCTGGCACAGCGTCGGTTGGGCCACCCAAGGCCATGGGACGTCGGGTGCAGGGGTATCTTTAGATGTCGGGTTTTCCTTACCAGCTCCGGTCGTAGTCGGGGGGATCCTCCAGAAAGAGGCTTCAGGCTTCGCTTGGAAATTCAAGGCAAGTGAGAGATCACCAGATCTCAGGTCAGGATCGCCGGGGAGACCTCCTCATGGTGTTGGGCCACTCGAACTCGGGCCGTAGGCATAGGGTGCTGAATTGTGCAGACTCGTGGATTTGGCCAGAGCCAGAGTCTGTGGGTGAGCAAAACCGGCGCTCACGGCAGACAAAGTATTTACCTTGGAAGATAGAGCAGTCCTTTGGGTTCTTGAGGTTGCTGGCTGCAGGACACACCGGGATTTCACTGGACCAGGTTCGAGGTGGGGACAGGCCGGTAGGGCTGGGTCCAAGTCAGTGGACGTCCTCCTCTTCTTCGTTTCAGCGCGGTTCTTTGGTCCTTCTTCTTCTCTTCTTCTTGCTCGGTTCTTGTCTGAGGAGGCAAGGTTCAGGGGTGCCCCTAAATACTAGATTTAGGGGCATTACAGGTAAGTAAAGGTTGGGACCAATGGGTCCCTTCCTTGGGGTGGCTACACCCCCTATTATGCCACCCTCCAGTGGGAGGGGGCATATGCCTCACTCTGGTTGGTTGGGTCCCCCTATCTGCAAGATGGCGGGGACTGAGAGTTGTGCTTCACGTCGCCTCCCCCACATGACAGGTGGGGTTGGCAAAGGTGGGCACACCTCCCTTTCTCGCTTGGTTTTCCTGCCGATTCTCCTGCCCGAAGTGAGGGTCAGAACCGGTGGGGCCCAGTTGCTGGAAGCTGCAAAAGGCCTGGGGAAGCTCACAAGAGCGGCAAGTCTTTGAAGCTTCCCCTTCGTGGACCCTGCCCATCCTGGGGGAGAAGGCTTGGCACCTCGTCCCAGGATGTGCATTGTTTCAGCACCCTGAGAGCAGCAGGCTCTCGACCCAGGCGTCCAGAAACATGTCTGGTGGTGGCAGCTGGCGAGCAGCCACTCAGCCTGGACACTAGTGTTAGGTCGTTTTTCAGGGGGCATCTCTAAGATGCCCTCTGTGTGCATTTTTCAATAAATCCCACACTGGCATCAGTGTTGGGTTTAATGTGCTGAGATGTTTGATACCAAACTTCCCAGTTTTCAGTAAAGCCATTATGATGCTGTGGAGTTTGTAATGACAAACTCCCAGTATGGCATTACTGCACTTACAATGTCTAAGAATTGGCTTAGACAATGTAGGGTTACAGGGCTCATGCACCTGTACCCTCACCACTGGTATAGTGTACCCAGCTAGAGGGGTGGCTGGCCTATGCCAGGGCAGTGGGTTGTAGGCATGGCACACAGGGATGTGTGCCACGTCGACTCTTCACTTTGTTCTGCACCAAAACACGCAGCCTGCAAAGGCAGTATGTGTGTGTGTAAAGGTACAGGGCTTCTAAGGGTGGCACAATAAGTGCTGCAGCCCTTAGAGGCCTTTCCTGGCCACAGTGCCCTTAGTACCTGTGGTACCATTTACAAGGGACTGACCTGTGGCCAAAGAGTGCCAATTGGGTTTTGTTTTTAATGCAGTTTAGGGAAAGAACATAGGCCCTGGGTACCTGCTTGTCAGGAACCCAGGGCACACTCAGTCAAAGTACATCAGCAGTTTAGCAAAATGTGGGGGCAACCATGCAAAAAGAGGGCACTTTCTTACAAGGTACTTTATTTGTATTGAGTTTTCAAGTCTAATATGTGTCTCGCATTGTTTTTGGCGAGATCGTGAGTGTTTAGTTTCAAACCACTCTCACCGGGATAGGATTTGTTCGCCAATGAATGTCTCCCATCCTGTAGTGTGTAGGTGCAGAGTTCTGCACATGCGTGGAATAACGCTGTGACACATTTCAGGTGCCATCTTGGTTTGGGAGACCAACTCAATGTAACGTGTGCAATGTACTACATAATGTGCTATGTCTTTGGCTGCCATTTTGTTTTGGGAAAAATATAGTTTCATGTTGTGCACAGCTGTCTTTCTGTTGGGTTGGAGACATCAGATGGACTTGGACATTACCTTGTATTCCAATGCAAAGGAACAAGTCATGTTGGTGAACAATTTGAGTAATGATAATGATATATTGGAAAACTTTCCAAAAGTCTTTGAAGAAACGTTAGGATGCCTTAGGGGTATGAGCATTGTATAATCCTAAACAACAGAGCGAAACCTGTGGTGCTTAAGGTCCGCAAGGTGAGGCATCTCATGTTAATTATTCTTGAGGCAGAGTTGAAGAAGTTGTTGGATGCAGTCACAATTGAGGAAATTGAGTCCTAAGGGTGCTTAGCCTTGTGGTGTTGGTCCCAAAGGATAATGGAAAGAGTGTGAGGATGTGTGTTGATTTGAGGGATCTCAACAAAAACATTTGGGTAGACAGTTAACTTTTGCCCAATATTGAATACAAATTATCTATGCTGAAGGGAGCTAAAATATTTAGTTTTATGTATTTATCTGTTGCTTACCATCAAGTGTGGCTGAGTGAAAAATCCAAACACTTAACTTCGTTTGTAACACTTGTTGTTGGTGCATACAGGTTTCTTCGCATGCTTTTGAGACTTGTGTCAGTAGCTGCATATTTCCAATGGGTCATGTTAAAGTAGCTGTAACATGTGCAACAACACAACGTTTTCAAGGATGACATTTTAGTTTATGGTTCTGGCAGGGGGATCATGACACAGTTTTATTTGAAAACCTCAGGAGATTATGTGATTGTGGTTTATCTGTGAAGAGCGAGAAATGCAAGTTCAGGGTCACTTCTGTGACGTACTTGGGTCACACCATTTATTGGTGAAGGGATTAGTCCTAAACCAGATTTGGTCAAATATATTGTGGATGCACTGGAACCTTCTAGCATGCATGAGGTACTTTCAGTTTGGGATTAGCAGAGTACTATAATAAGTAGTGGTGGGGCAATTTGCAGAGGTTTACTCTGCGTAATTCCACAGAGTTACATAAAAACTCAGTGAGATTCCGTGAAGTTCCACGAGCGGAAGGAATTTGGCATGTCGCTCTGCTCGTGTGGATTTTTAGTGCTGAGAGCTTGTTCTGCACTGTAAAATTAGCACAAACAGCACCACTCAGTGTGCCAAAGGGTGCTGCCTCTTTCTACCACTCAGGCGATTTCTCGAGCAGCAACTTTCTCAAAGTGATCAGTTGTGACCTGCCGTGACCTGGCACAACTGGCCGCTTCAGTAAATGTCACGGGTGGGGCGTTCTGGCACGCAAAAATCGTGCAAGAGAATGCATATTCTCACTCATCAACTTAATGTTGGTGAGCCGCATGTGAGAAAAAACTCCGCCATGTGGTGTTTGGCAGAGTTTTGCTGGTACACCACATTCCAATTGAAACGCATAGTGGGCAAAACTCTACAAACTCCGGCGGCGGAGCGGAAATTTTCAATAACTCCTAATAATAAGTACATCCAAAATGTTGCCAGTGTGGAGCAGCCTATAAGGTTGTAACTGAAGAATGGAGAGAGATTTGAGTGGTCCAAGGAGAATAATGAGGTGTTTGAATATATCGAGCAATGTTTTTGGTAAGCTACCTACTCTTGGAGATATTGTTGTATTTAGGAAGATGATTCTGACCACTGATGCGAGCATGAAGGTTTTTGGAGCAGTGTTATCACTGATGGTTGATGGAGAGAAGAAAGTTGTGGCATTTGCCTCTAGAGCATTGAAGGAAGCAGAGGAAAATTACTTTGTCATTAAAAGGGAAGCCCTGGTATGCACATGGGGCATTGCACATTTCAATTTCTATTTGTGGGGTTTGCAGTTTGTAGTCAGGACTGATCACTGATCTTTGGTAGGGTTGTTTTCTTGCAAAGGTAGTGAAAAAGCCACTTCACACATTTGCAGATGGTTTGAGGAGGTGAGAGATTTTAATTTACAAGTGGATTATGTATCTGGATTTACAAATCAAACAACAGATTGTCCTTCTCGGTTACCGGTGGGTGGCATGAAGGTTGATCAGGTAGAGAATGGTGTACTTTGGGTGCAGGAGAGTGCATTGTCCAAGGCCGAATGGAATGAGGCTGTTGACAAAAATGAAACTTTATCAGTGGTATAAGAATATAAAGGATGGCCTGAGAGAAGAACGCTTCCTATGATGCTGGTGGGATTTTGGCCAGTAAAGGACGAACTATCTGTGGATGATAAGATTTTATGAAAAGGACTGAGGATGGTGCCACCAGAGAGTTTGCGTGACAAGATTGTGAATTTGGCTCATAAAGGGCATCTGCGTAGGAACAAGACTAAAGCACAAGTTAGGGAAACATACTGGTGACCAAGGATGGATCATATGGTGGAAAAAGTGGTAAAGGAATGCAGTTTGTGTGCGCATTGTGACAAAAGTAAAATGATAAGGAATCCTCCTTTGTCCCCAGTGGAAGTGCTTAGTAGGACTTGGTGCAAACTGGGTTTAGACACCACTGGTCCTTTCAATGTGTTAAAACCTTCTGAGAGATTAAATATTGTGTTGGTGGATTACACATCCAAATAGGTTTCTACGGAATGGGTTAGTATTGCCTCTCCTCAGACAGTAATAAACTTTTTTTAAAGGATGAATTTGCCAGAGAGGTTGTACCTGAGAGCATTGTTACGGATAATGGAGTACAATTTACTTCTGTCATTATTTGTGAATTTTTGAAAGATGTTGGTGTGAGTTACATGAGGACTGCACTTTATTCCCCACAATCAAATGGTTTAGTGGGAAGGATGAACCGCATGGTCAAAGCATGTGGCCAACATGCTGAGCACACTTGGAACCCTGTAAAGGAATTAGTTAGAGAGAAATTGTAGGCTCACAGGACAACACTTAGTGAAGCTACACATTTAGGGGGCAGAATGCAGCACACATAGAAAGAGGAAGAAACAAGAAGAAATAGAGATATTTCTCCTTGTTACGCATCCCTATTGAATGGTGTAAGATTTTGGTGCATTTCCAGGTTTACAAGTTCTTATAAATCTGAGAATGCACCAAAAACCACAGGAGTTGTGTGGAAACACCCATGGAATGCCTACCCAGGGCAGAGTAGCACAACGCAGTGATTTGCACTGCATTGCTGTTACAACTGTCATCCTTAGAGTGGTCTTCCCCATAACTTTTTGCCTGCTTACCTCCTCTTTTTGCTGTATCTTTTTGTTGACCTTCGGACTCTGAGCACTTTACCACTGCTGACCAGTGTAAGAGTGCATGTGCTTCTCCCCCAAACATGGTAACATTGGTGTATAAACGATTGGCATATTTAATGCACTTGTAAGTCCCTTTAAAGGGGTATACCATATACCCAAGGTCAGTAAGTTGAATGCTACTAGCGGGCCTGCTGCACTCATTGTGCCATCCACACAAGTAGCCTTTCAAACCTGTCTCAGGCCTCCCACTGCAGTGCCTGTGTGTACAGTTTACTGCCACTCTGACTTGGTATTTAAAACCCTCTGCCAAGCCTTAAACTCACCTTTTTTTACACGTCAGTCACCCCTAAGGTAGGCCCTAGGCAGCCCATATGGCAGGGTGCTATGTAAATAAAATATAGGACATGTACTTTTTAGTTTTACATGCCCTGGTAGTGACAAACACCCAAATTCGATTTTCACTACTGTGATGCCTACTCCTCTTATAGGTTAACATTGGGTATTCCTTAATACACTTTTAAGCTGTAATTCCTGACTAGAAAGGAGTAGCTGTGTCATTTTTAGATCATTGGAATGGTAATGAAAATCCTCTTGACTAGTAAGGTTGTATTTAACATTACTGTTTTAGAAATGCCACTTTTAGAAAGTGGGCATTTCTCTGCTCTTACTGCTCTGTGTGCCTTTTGCCTGTCTCCAATAATGAAAGCATCTATGAACATTAACTTATAATTCAGACCTATTGGCTTTGCCGATGCTTGTTCAGGGTGTTGCAGTCTACATGTGCTTAACTTGATGCAAAGTTCTTAGACAGCATCAACAGAGTAAAGGGATTTCACAATTTATTATGAAGAGAGAAGCTCACTAGGCATCCACACATCATTCGTCATCAAGACCTCACACTTTCATTCTCGCTTGCCTATTCCAACAAGTAGAATTGTGGATAAGAGTGGTGCATGCTTTCTCTGATGAAGAAGACCCCACTGCCACCCGCCGCAGAGGAGGTAAATATTTAAATGAAAAGGTAAAGTAATGGGCACTTATTTCAAATTGCCAAATTGAAAATTATTAATAGAAAATAAAATTTAATCTTAAGGACAAAAAATGAAGAGCCCTGTTGGAGAGAGAGAAAAAAAAACCCGACCCGAGAGCCTAGAAGCTACATACTTACCTTACAAAGAGCCTTTTTCAAAACCATTGTGGTCCTGGAAAGAAAAGGGTTAAACCATTCCTCCTGGATTCTCCCAAACAGGAAGAAGAGGAATCCAATCCGCAGGAGAACCAATCAGGGACCTTGCTGGGGGGAGTCAAGGACGGCGTGATGCCGGAAAAGGAGGAAGTTGGATGAAGGAAGGAGGAGTCGGTGGATGCCGTGACGAGGTGTGTTACAGCAAACAATTGATGGACGGAATGCTGACAATGCAAACATTCTCCCCCAGTCAAAAGATCTGGGTTAAATCCATCGTTCTTTTGCCCACTACGCCACCCCAGTTTGGACCCAGCCATATGCAAATCAGTCTTGACCCTGTGCCTGAGGAGGACGTCGTCCAAAGAAAACGAGATGACTGAAGACTGGTGTGAGGACTGGTGGACTCCCCCGGTGGACTTCCCCAGGAGAGGCCAGTTGCCTCAGCAACTCAGGAGAGTTGCGGCCTTGGCAGTGAGTGATTACGAACCGGGAGTTTGAAAGCAGGGATCGGGGTGGAGGGAAGGAAGGGAAAGCTGTTGTTCGTTTTCTTTTCCACACTGCAGTACACTCGTCATTAGCGTGAAGGTCGAGACTTTAAAGACTGCTCACACGTGGAAATATTTGGGTCCTGGGAACATTGGGGCACTATGTGCATGTTTGTTTTTTTTCTTTATTAAGACACTGACAAACAAACAGGGTCTAAAGACGGGCTAAAAGTTAAGGCGAGGCTGTGGAAAAGCCTCATGAACTGCCTCATGAACAGAGTAGATTTGGGCTATTCTTTCTTTTTTAAAATTTTCTTTTGTTCTCTTTTGAAGTATCCTGAAATAAGGAGCACTGGTGCTAAAAACCCGTGTATATACATATATACACGTATATTTGTAGTATTTTCTGTTAGTCAGCAGCTTGTGTTAGGCAAGTATTAACTTTGGAGGAATATCCTTTATTTTAAAAGATCCTGTCCTGAATGTGATACTTGATAAAGTGTAAATGAGAAAAGGGCACTAACCAACCTTGACCCTCCCCTAGCACTTTCAATCCTCCTCTCTCCAAGACACCAGAGAGCGTGGGAAATCCTTATCCTATCTTTCCTACCTGATCACATCGTGTGTGGTGAAGGATACTATCTAAGCTCCCCCCCCTTCAGAGATAACAGACCCACAAGATACTTAACGTCATTATCTCCTCTCTTCGAGGCTCCTGGGGACCACCATCTAGAGAAGAGTCACCGGAAGGAGACCACCAAAAGAAGAAACAAACAGGACAAACAGTGAAGCATAGGAAAACCAAAATCCAGAGAACAAAGTTACATCTTTCACGAATGACTCAATTGAAGCAATAAAGAATTCAAAATTGAGAAGCATATTAATCCTTCTAGTTTCTATTTCCGTCCATCCCTCCCACAAGCGCACATTTAAAATGAGTAAAACAAATGCATTAAACACGAGTTAGTATGTGAAATAAAACAGCCACAATAATTGCATAAGCATAGACCTGACGAAGTTGCTAAAGAGACAGCAACACAAACAGCTCATAAACAATTGACATAAAACAATCCCTGTAGGATCATGCTATAAAAATAAGAGCTAAATCAAATATTTACTGATGGGCTATTTTTCCTTCATAATGAACTTTGAATGTCTGAGGCAATAGGATGGACATTTGGATTCCAGTTATTGCATTCTAATGGCTTCTGTTGGAAAGGAATTAGTTTATTGCTTAAAACTAGACATTTTTTCACATTTCGTTGGCATTCTTCTATTGTTTAAATCCACTTTTCATTGTCTGGAATTTATTGAAATCATCTCAGATACGTGATTGCTACAAAAAATATTACTGCTTTACCGAAAATCTGAAGAGTGTCAGTAAAATTGCCTAAGATATTCTCAGCAGTAAGCTATGATCTGCCATGAATCTTCATTTAAATTGTGGTACGAAAATACATCTTTTGTGAACCACTACTTTATTAAGATAGTGACGGTGTGTAGGTGTCATTGATGTCGCAGATGCAGCGGTACCAAGGTGCTTGAGTATGCGGGGACCACTGCACTCCAATTAAGTTTGTCTTTTTCTACCCAGCCAGGGAAAACATTGTTTCCTTGCTTGCTGTAGGTCCATTTTATTCTTCATGTGCCACTGAGATAATAGAAAATATCCCTGCATAAAGAAGGAAGCAGCACAAATCTAGGGCTACAGAAAAACCAACAACAGCTCCCTATACCAATTCCAAAACCTACCCTCCAATCTCCATTCTTCAACATCATCATCTCAAATAAACATTCTATGTGGAATAATAGACTACAACATCATCTAAACTATATAAACTTACTTAATTCCTATGAAGACAACAGAGTTAGAGTACCAAAGGGTTGGAGCTTTTCCAAGAGCACCAGTTTGCACTCTATTTGACAGATCCCCTCTGTCCTAGGTCCCAGGCTATCCAGCATCCTAGTCAGTTGAGTCAGAGAGAGCCTACTTGAAATCTTGGGGTCCATGGTTACTCCCAGGAGTGCTTACATATCCAGCCCTACCTCACTCCAGGATCTCAGAGCTCGGTAGCCAGGTGGGCCCATTTTGCATAGTCAGAGCAGTGGGGTTCATCTGCCTAGTCGACCCATGACTTAGCACATTTGTTCTATATTATCCATCAGGGCCCCTTGCTGCTTCAGGGAGGCCAAAGCATGTTAGTTGCTCATGGGTACACATGGATCAGTGCAGGAATTCTACTACAGAACATTCTGGAGTTGATTTGATGCACAGAGGGACATTCAATTAGATCCCAGGAAGCCTTTGTCACAGGATGTTGAGCTATACAGGTAAGCAAGTCATATCCACCTGCTTGTGTATTCAGAAGCTCCATTGGGTGCCACACAGAATAATTAAAAATGGAGGATTGCCCCCAGTTTTTCCCCATGCCCTGTGGACCTGGGGATTGGAATTGTCCAGCGAGCACTAAACTAATGGAGTCAGCCACGTCTACAGGCACTATGTTATCCCAGCAACACAATTACACATGCAGATCTGCACCCCAATCGGGGACAATATCTACGAAACATTGCAAATTACGCCAATTTCCGTATTCAATGATTCGTTCACCTTTAAAGCTCTCTAATGCATTATTCACTACAGGTACAGATGACTTGTGCTTTAGTATACAGTAGTCTTCAGCAGTAACCGTGAGGCCATCTTATGATGTTCAAAGCCTAATTAGAAATGTTCTTCCTCCTCAGTTGGGAAAATTCACTACCCTTTCCTTGCTGTAAAAAGTTGGGTTGTTAGTTGAGAGAGGTAGAGGCCTCCCTTAAAATATAGACACAGTCCTTGTCGGGGTGAAACACAAAAGTTACTAAATAAACCTATGCTTGACCTTCTTGTAGTTTCCCACAAAAGCAGGCAAGCTTATCTTAGAGGCAATGCGTAAAGTATTTATGCAGCACTCAAACAGTAATAAAGTGAAAACACAACACAAGAAAAATCCCAAACCGATTTAAATATTTGGGGACAGTTTTAATAAATAAACTGACACCAACACAACAAAAAACCAATAAGTAGAGCAGAAGATCTTTTTTTTGTTTTGTTCTGGTAAAAATAGTGCTATAAGCACAAAGCGCCACTTGCGGTTTTCTGGTTGAGCTGGAATGGGGTAAAGTCAAAAGTTCAGGCTGACTACAAGGAACAGAGCCAAATACAGGGACTAGATTCATTCAGCTGAAAAGTTACTTTCTCAAGGTGGCACGGGAAGCTGCCGTTTGTGTTGGCGGGGGCCACAAGGTGGCCGCGAGGTGGTTGTTGTCAGCGCAAAAGCTGGTTGCTACTGGAACATCAAGTTGGCGGCAAAGCGGGCTGTCGCTGTTGACATGAAGAGGTCACCTTGGGGTCAAGAGGAGCCGAAAGTTCTGCATCTTCACCTTTACTTCAGGAGGAGTACACTGTGGTGCCAGCCAAGAGTCCTGACCTGGCGTGGCACTTCTTGGGCATCCAGACTCACTTCACCAGAGGTCAACAGCAGGGTTCAGGCAGGTCTATGAAAGTCCAGTTGGTTCTGGTCAGGGGGTGGGCACCGTTGAAGGGAGACCTCTAGAAGCTTGTTATGTTATGTTATGTCCCTGTAGCTCTAACAGGAGGTTACCCACCTGATCCTTGGTGTTACCTCTAGGGAAACTAGGTTCAAGGCAGGTAGGTCCAATCTTCCTTCTTCAGACAGCAGGGCTGTCCTTTTTTTTAATCTTCCACAGGTTGAGGAGAGGTTAGAAGCCGTGGATTGACTGCCCCTAGAACAAGTAACGCTGCAGATATTTGGGACCAATCGCCTAGTCAAAAGTGTAGGCATTCAAAGGGGGGAAAAATTCAGTGTATATTCTAACGAGGGGCCGACACTAAAATATGATCCCCCCGGGAGTGGGGAGGGTTCAGAAGCTGATCCCCCTGTTACTTTGACAACGGGTAGAAATGGTCCTACTGCAAGTTCCACTATACCAACTGTGTTTAATAGGCTAGAGACCTTAGACCTTTCTCAGCCCATGTCAACAAGTCTTAATGCGGGACTAGTAGAAAATGAATTGGGGGTAAATAGGATGCATGACTGCCAGTTCTTGTTTTGGAACGTCGCCGGCATTAAAAGTAAGGTTAACTATCAGGTATGGTGTGATTTCATTAAAAAATTTGAAATAGTGAGCATTCAGGAGACCTGGGCCAAGGACCCGATTTACATAAATGGCTTTAGGACGTACCATACGCCAGCTATTGCATCGTCCCACGGAAGAGCGAAGGGGGGCTTATGTATTTTTGTGTCCAACCTCCTGAATTTGACAAAAATTAGGATGATCAGCACTGATTCATACTCTCAGGTCCTGTTGTTAGACGTTGATAAATCACTAAGGGGCCGATTCTGATGCGGGTTGGAAAAGCTTCCCGATTGAATCGGTTGGGAAATGGTGTCCGACCCACTCGGATCGGGAAAGTCTGACCGGCGGAGTAGGATGCATCCGGATGCTTCCAGAAACGATTTGGTTGAACTCCCATTGACTTCAATGGGAACATTTGTTCCTAACCGCATCAGAATTGGGCCCTCGGTCGGGAAGACACGTTCCCGATCCGATTTGGAAGGAGCAAATGCCGTTAGGAGACCTTCCTAACCGCATCAGAATCAGGCCCTCGGTCGGGAAGCTTTTCCAACCCGCATCAGAATCGGGCCCTTAGTATTGTTTTAGTGAACTTCTACAATAACGTCCCTCATGTCATGCTAGGGGGTATATTGAAGGCAATAAGTACATCTTTACAAAATACTCAGGCCTCATTGTCTAAAGATTTGTGTACAATATGGGGTGGGGATTTTAATTGTACTGTATGTAAGTTTGTGGATAAGGGGCCTTGTTGGATTGCCAGTGACAAGAATTTGTCTTTTCAACACTTTGCTCATTGTCCCCATGGAGATATTTTAAATGAAATTATGTTCGAAGCAGACCTGGGCTTTGCTAATAGTTTATGTCCCATCCCAGTTCCATTTAATTTTACTTTCAATGGGCGGGGTATATTTTCGACTATAGATTTCATATTAGCTTCTGCTAGATATGCGTCGAGGCTGGTGGACTTTAGGACACACAAGATTTCATTGAGTGATCATTTCCCTCAGAGTCTGACAGTCATGATGAAATGTAATACGGTGAGCACAAGAGATTACCCAATTCGAACTATCGGGAATATAGATGTGAGCAGGCAAAATGGTTATGCCTTGAGATGGGACAAACTAGACCCAGAGAAATTTACAAGTAAGATCATTACAAACTGTAATGAGGCATTTACTTCCTGTTTAAATGACGAATCTTCACATAATGAGATCATGGCGGGTTTTTGCTAATAGCCGAGTCCATTAAAAATGATCTACAAATGAGGGATAATAAAAAGTTGGGCAAAGAAAGGGATGGTTCGATACTAGGTGTACTAAAGCGTATACCAAACTCAAAACTGCTCTTCATAAAACAATTAAAAACTGCGAAGAGATTAGAGCAGCCAGAAAGGATTATAACAGGACATTAAGTTTAAGGAAAAGAGCATTAAAAGATGAAGCTTGGCAGGCGCTATATTCAGCTTCCAAGGTAAAGGATTCTTCTGCCTTTTGGAAGGCGGTTAATAATCCCTTTCTGGCAAATGGAGATAGAGGGGCCGATTCCGATCTCGGTCGGAGGCGCACCCAATAGCATTCGGTCGGGAAAAAAGCCATGCGAAAGCCTGTTTCCCGACCGATCCGTACAGCACACCGAACGAGTAAGTACGATGCGCACAACAGCAAAGAATCCGGCCGAGCCGTACTCACCCAAACCAGGTCCTGTTCCCCGACCGAGGCGAATCCGGAAACGCTGAATCGAGTCGCACGGAAGCCAAAATGCAGCTCCGTCCGGCCGAACAAGTACGATGCGCTTTCCGTACGCGCCGAACCCGTCGCTATGCACGGCACGTCAAAGCATCCGGGAGAGGCGCACATAAGCTCCGATTCGCGCCACAACACGATCCACGGCTCCGAGACGAACACGCCAGCGACGAGGACGACGCGAAGCGACGAGGACGAGGCGAAGCGACGAGGACGACGCAAAGCAACGAGAAGGACGAACGACACGAACCAACCATGAATCCCTTCGTCCCGATCCTACCAATATTCTACATTTACTACCGGAACAGGCACGGACGCGTACGGCGCAGAAGGTAAGCCAGACACCAACCACAAAATACATACAACACGTACACGACACATCACACACACACAGAGGGATGCAGAATATACTTGCAACAGCAGCACCATAGGGGCGGGATGCCCACCACCAATGCCACATATGCACACAGGGGCCTGAATGCGCACCACCACCCCTACCCAGGGGGGGCAGGATGCCTACCACTACTACCACCCTCACCCAGGGGGGGCTGTATGCCTACCACCACCCTTAGCCAGGGTGGGCAGGATGCCTACCACTACTACCACCCTTACCCAGGGGGGGCTGGATGCCTACCACTACTACCACCCTCACCCAGGGGGGGCAGGATGCCTACCACCACCCTTACCCAGGGGGGGCTGGATGCCTACCACCACTCTTAGCCAGGGTGGGCAGGATGCCTACCACTACTACCATCCTTACCCAGGGTGGGCTGGATGCCTACCACTACTACCACCCTTAGCCAGGGGGGGCTGGATGCCTACCACTACTACCACCCTTAGCCAGGGGGGGCTGGATGCCTACCACTACTACCACCCTTACCCAGGGGGGGCAGGATACCTACCACCACCCTCAGCCAGGGTGGGCAGGATGCCTACCACTACTACCACCCTCACCCAGGTGTGGCAGGATGCCTACCACTACTACCACCCTCACCCAGGGGGGGCTGGATGTCTACCACTACTACCACCCTTAGCCAGGGGGGGCTGGATGCCTACCACTACTACCACCCTTACCCAGGGGGGGCAGGATGCCTACCACCACCCTTAGCCAGGGTGGGCAGGATGCCTACCACTACTACCACCCTCACCCAGGGGGGGCAGGATGCCTACCACTACTACCACCCTCACCCAGGGGGGCTGGATGCCTACCACTACTACCACCCTCACCCAGGGGGGGCTGGATGCCTACCACCACCCTTAGCCAGGGTGGGCAGGATGCCTACCACCACCCTTAGCCAGGGTGGGCAGGATGCCTACCACTACTACCACCCTCACCCAGGGGGGGCAGGATGCCTACCACTACTACCACCCTCACCCAGGGGGGGCAGGATGCCTACCACTACTACCACCCTTACCCAGGGGGGCTGGATGCCTACCACTACTACCACCCCCACTCATAGGATGGACAATGCATGACACAACCAGCACACCACAACTTAGGGAATGCAAGAAGAAGACATCCCCCAACACCATGACAAGCGTGTGTAGACTGTGTCAAATGCCTACAACACCGAACATGACTTTGAACATACAATGTGACCCCCTAGCACATGTGCCACACATATATGTGTGTGGCACCCACAATGCAAGCAGGCCATGACCATTGTGGCAATGGGGTCCAAATCCCCATCATCACAGTGACCAAAATGTAAGTGTGGGGTCCATAGCTGAAGCACACTTTGAACAATGTGGCAATGGGGTCCAAACCCCCATCATCACAGTGACCAAAAGGTAAGTGTGGGGTCCATAGCTGAAGCACACTTTGAACAATGTGGCAATGGGGTCCAAACCCCCATCATCACAGTGACCAAAAGGTAAGTGTGGGGTCCATAGCTGAAGCACATTTTGAACATTGTGGCAATGGGGTCCAAACCCCCATCATCACAGTGACCAAAATGTAAGTGTGGGGTCCATAGCTGAAGCACATTTTGAACATTGTGGCAATGAGGTCCAAACCCCCATCATCACAGTGACCAAAATGTAAGTGTGGGGTCCATAGCTGAAGCACACTTTGAACAATGTGGCAATGGGGTCCAAACCCCCATCATCACAGTGACCAAAAGGTAAGTGTGGGGTCCATAGCTAAAGCACACTTTGAACAATGTGGCAATGGGGTCCAAACCCCCATCATCCAGTGACCAAAAGGTAAGTGTGGGGTCCATAGCTGAAGCACATTTTGAACATTGTGGCAATGGGGTCCAAACCCCATCATCACAGTGACCAAAATGTAAGTGTGGGGTCCATAGCTGAAGCACATTTTGAACATTGTGGCAATGGGGTCCAAACCCCCATCATCACAGTGACCAAAATGTAAGTGTGGGGTCCATAGCTGAAGCACATTTCGAACATTGTGGCAATGGGGTCCAAACCCCCATCATCACAGTGACCAAAAGGTAAGTGTTGACAAAGAAAGAGGTGCAACTGCCAAACTGCATGGATGATTCCTGGTCACAGAACAACAAACACATCAGTGGCAAAGTAGTGTATGTGTCCCATTGCAACATAAATTGGGGGAGCCAAATCCTGCAGTGCAAATAAGACATACCTTTGGCCATGTGCAGACAAACAACACCCATGGGGGCTGACACCGTCAACAATCATCAATGACACAATGACAGAAGTGACCATCAGAATGCAGACCCACATATTTGCACCAATGGGCACACACATGCAGATACCCTGTGGAGACTGCAGATGTGAGGTGAACAGATACCATACCATGGCAGCAATGGGACACACAAACCATGATCATTGTGCTGACCGATGACCTAGGAGTCCCAGGGACAGCAGGGGAAACCCACCAAACTACATACAGCCAATGGCACACCCAAGATATGCCAATGCAGTGGTGCAGATGCACAAACACAAACAGGCAGACCCACACTGCACATCATACACAACAGGTGAGGGGGGTGCCAGTGTCCCCAGGCAACCACACAACACATGAGGAGACCTGAATACCAATCATACAGATGTGCATACAGTGCCACACAAAGGTAACTCATGGATCCAAATCCCCTATGTGGGCAAGCAGGCATTGTCAGATGAGAGGGAGCACAAATCACACATGTCACACAGGCACGTAGGGACAGCAACTGACACAGCAAGACACAGACACACCACAGCACCACCCCCAGGGCCCCCACAATGTGGTGACCCTGGGCTGCATTACAATCCCACTGTGATGACAAAGCTAAATGTGGTTCACACTGTGAACCACAGTCATGTGTACTGAGCAACTAACTACCATCACACCTACACAAGCACAAATCAAACAGCATGGCCAGTAAGCCAAGGCCAACATGGAGGCAGGGGCCTAGCCGGGCAACAACTCTCATCTGCACACACTCAACACCACACCCCTCGACCTCCAACAATGTGCAGCAGTGAAGCACACATGCACTGGTGACATTGCACATGCACCCATGACTATTCCAGGGTGGTGGGTGGGAACCAAGGTGCAGAAACACATCACACATGGACACTCAACAAGACTCCTGAATGTCTGACACACTGCACACTACGCTGTACATGGACATGACGGCAATACCACACCAACCAATGGGATCCCAGCCACAGTCACACACCAATGAAGAAGCCAAGGTCACCCACAAAGAACACACATAGACAACAACCAACATTGCAGCCCGGACCCTGAGGAGTGCCAGCAGTCACACACACAACGTGTCACAATCACTGAAAGATAACACAAACTGGAAATCACATGACAGGGGCAAACAACAAGTGCCAAGGGGAAACCTGACTGTGACCCATCTGCGTCTGCACACAAACTCAGCCCTGACAGCAAGCACACCTATGGGTGACACCCTGATGACCAGTAATGTGCCATGCACCCACATCACAGAGAACCCAGGGAGAAGACTTTGGGGGAACATAGCTCAACTCAGCTAGCATCACAAACAGGTACAACACTAGGGATCACAGCATGCACAGCTAAACGGAAGTGAACACACAGACATGCACATACAACACACACCTTGGGCGCAGGCAATGTCACAGGAGTACACACTGCCATGAGGGGACTCCACTCCTGTGTGAGGAAAGCTGTGCCATATGTTGCCTCAGTAGGGCCCCATCATGTCAGCTGAGCACTTGGTCACACAATCAACAATTAGCACCAAATGAGGGCTCCCGTCACATCAGCCTGGTCATGGAAGTGCCAACGGAATCATCAGCACAGATCCAACACACTTGTATAGCAATGTTGCACTGACAACACAGATGAGTCCTTCCCCATTGATGCCCAAACCTGCATGTCCACTGGAGATGGCCACACGGTCAGGGAAGTAGACGAATTGAACAATGGCAGGCACAACAGATGTGCAGGGGTGGAAGCCACAGATGTGAAATAGCCAATCTAAGTAGGAAATCCCATTGCCAAATACTGAACAAATGACACCCTCAGATGCTGCTATGGATGACATGGATACACCACAGGATAGGACACATTCCCCTGGACCACATGGGTTCCTGCACAGTAACACTTCATTATCATGAGACCAAATATCACCATCACTGCAGCAAGGGCATGGTTAGCATCATCAACATCATGTACATCAGAAGCAAAAGCACTAGAGAACAGAAAGTTGCTTTATTCAGCATATGTGGCATTAAAAGTAGAAGTCCGGTAGAACATAAACAAAGGCCAATGGCCAGTCCATCAACAAAGTCACAAGTGGGTGACAGTGGCAGATGCCACCCTACACATGCCTGCACAAAACCAGGGACAATCCACTAGGAGGGGCAACCGGGGGTAGGCCAGGCACCGCAGGGACAGGATCAGGGCTCACCAGGAGGAAGCAGGGAAGGGGTGGTGGGTGCTGGAGAGCCACTGACAACTGCAGTGGAGGTGTCTGACATGGTGTGTGCCGGCACAACTGGGGGGCATGGCTCAGATGTTGTGGGTGCCGGCACGACTGCAGTGGACCCTGCAGATGGAGTGGACAGGTCCGCCACTGCAGTGCCCAAGTCAGACAGGGTGGTAGTGGACTCCACTGCAGTGCCTACCACCAGGGGAGGAGAATGGGGAACAGGCAAGGTGGGCTGGACAGAGGGGAGGACACCCTCACCACATCAGTGGCACAGACAAGTGCAGCGGGGGTGTGGTGCCGGGAGAGCAAGTGGCAGGGGGAGAAGGCCGGAGCCTCTTGGGGATGGTATATCTGTGGGTGGGGGAACCTGGGGCAGGGTGTGGTGGGGGCACCTGTGGAGTGGGGGCCTGAGGGATGGAGGAAGGAGACCTGGTGCCTGAGCTGCAGGGCGGCGGCGGGGTCTTGCTCTTAGCACTCCGGGGGACTTGCGGGTGGGGGCCTCAGTCTGTCTGCGCCTGGGGAAGGGTGTCCGGGGGCGAGGGGCACTCTGCTCCGTGTGGGGGGCTTCCTCTTCACCCTGGATGCTGGAGCAGCTGGATCGGAGGGGAAGAGGCCGAGGTCACTGAGGAAGAGGCGCTGGGTCTTTGGGGTTGCAGGTGAGGCAAGGGAGGGTGCTTTGGAGGGAGAGGCAACTGAGGACTGCGCAGTGCCCGTGGATGCGTGTGTGTGTACCAGGGCCCCATCCCCTGTGAGTCTGGTTTCAGTCCCCTGACTGTGCGTGCGTGTGCGTTTTGTTTGTGGCGTGTGTGTCTGTGTGCTGGACGTGTGTGTGCTGGTGTGTGCCTGTGCCGGTGTGTGTGTGCTTGGGACGGGTAAGGTGCTGGGGAGTGTGGATGGAGCAGAGGCAGGAGGGGTGAGGGACTGTCTGAGGAGGGACACTGCTGCCGTCAGGGAGGAGTCCATGGACCTATTGCCCCTCTGTAGGTCAGACATGCCCGATGAGATGCCCTCCATGAACGACACCAGCTGAGTCAACAGTGCGGTGTGCGCATGGAGGACACTCAGCATTGGTGTCTGCCCTACATGGAGCTGGCGAAGGAGGTACACAGACTCCTCACTCAGGGCAGCAGGGGACACAGGGGCAGGGGGTGCGGTGCCTGGCCCAAAGGAGACACGCTCCCGAACATGGGAGCCTCCACGGACCTGGGGAATGGGAGCCGATGGGAGGGCGGTGGGGGCGGGGACAGCAACACTAGCTGGGGTGTGGTGGCTGCTGACACCCGCCTCCACAAGGGAGTCATCCTCCGAGTTGCTCTGGTCCTCAGCTGAGGTGGATGGTGCTGAGGACTCCTCGGTGTGGCTCCCCTCGCCCTCCATGCCACTGGGTCCCTCCGACCACTCCTCGGCTGCTGACCCAGTCTGGCTCTCTGGCTCCTCCTGGTCCGTGGAGCTGTCCCCTTCCGTGGCCGTGGATGTATCTGCAAACAATGGGGAAACAGACAGACATCAGTCACCTGCACCAAACGCACACACCACTGTGAGCACAGCACATTACAGAGCAAGCCCTGGCATCATTAGTTGTACATTGCTAAAAGTGCCCTAACTGAACAGGAGAAGCCAATTGTCAGTCTGATGCCAAGCATGGCACTCACATCCCACATGGCCTTGCACCCATCTGTCTGGTGTCTGTTGGATTGCAACACCCCAGTGTGGACACATGCACTAGGTACACAGTAGTTGGACAGTGCAGAGGACACGGTGTGGCATGTGGACATGCACACATCACAGCTCTTGCCACTGAGTCAGTACAGGTTTCCGGATGAAAGGGATGCCCAGAGTCAAATAGGAAATGCATGTGATGCATACCAGCGACAGACACCATGATGCACCCATGTCCTGATAGCCAGCGCCACTATGGTGTGCATGTAGCACATGTCACTCCCCTGCAGGACCACCAATAAGTTGACACATGCCATGGCAGAGGCATGACTGCTAAGTCATACATCACTGTCTCAGTGATGTATGACTTGGCAGCCAGACAACAACACTATGCACTGTGTCACAATAGTAGGTCATGGGGAATGCAAGTCCTGGAGCTGCACAAGTGCACATGTATATCCCCCACACAACACATCATCTTAACCCTCATCTGTCCAGGTCATACCTATTGGACATATGGGAGACCTGTGACACTACCCTCTGAACCTGAGCCCCTCACAATTTGCTGTGAATGGGGAACAGCTGCCTGAACTTCACATTCGCATACCCCAGTCTGCACGGGCAGCTGATCAAACACCTATGTGACACACAAGTATCGTCTCCTATGGTCACATCTCCAGGGGCATGCTGAGCCCCTACCAAGAAACACCCCAGCAGTCCTGGCAACTAATCCACAGCACACTGACACAGAGGCAGACACCTGAGGGCTCAAATCACTGCGAACAATGTGTCAGCTGATACACGGGAGTGGGAGTACAGAGTGCATTGCATGGCCTGGAGTAGGCATGACTGTCCTGCTCCACATGAATGAGGGATGTGCCCTGGACAGTGGATAGCTGGCTATGTATGTGTGACACACGTAATCTGCACACTCCTGGGGCCCAAACATTGTTCCCACCCGCTGCATGGGCGTGTGCCACATACCCCAGGCACATGTGGTGGCTCAGCTCAGCAAGTGGACCGCATATCAAAGCAACACGCAGATCACATGTCCAAACACAGGCGTAGTGTGAACAATGGACCCACCCATGATGCCCACAACAGAGTTAGGGAAACAGATGCTGTCCCCCACCTTTAGTGAAGAAGCAAACTGCAAGGACACAGTCCCAAGTGACACAATTCCCTGAATGTAAGGGCCACACCTGGGTATCAGATGAGCAGTGGGCAGTGCACAATAGAGGGACATGGCTCCTGGACAACATGACTGCTGCACTGTGGCAGTTGAACCAGGCCAGAGGAGGGCACAAAGCATGTAATACAGAGTTCACAGTGCAGTCTTTGACTCACCCCCTCCTTGCTGCTGTCTGGCCTTCAGCTGCCCATCCAGGTCTGGAAACACCACCGCCAGGATCTGGAGCATGTGGGGGTCAGGGTCCGTGTTCCGCCCCTCCTGCAAGGAGGCGACAGCTTCAGCTGGACCCGTGCAATACTCCGGGTCCAGCCCCGAAGGTCCTGCCACCTCTTCTGGCAGTTGCGGATCCGGCGCTTGTAGACCCCCACGGACCGGACGGCCCGGACGATGTCCTTCCAGATCTCCTGCTTCCGATGGGCATTAACCTGTCAGGATGACAAAGTGAAAAGGCCATTACCACACATGCAACATATCCGTGCATGACACAGTTGTATATACATGTCTCAATCACAGGGGCACATGATGTACACAGGCAGTGCAAAGCTGCCCATGGACAGTTTGCCAGACGTCACTACATGGTATCATTGCATGGGAAGTAAAACCTTGTTCAAATGCACTGTCACTGCACCATACCTGTCCAGTGCATGTCACTACACACTATGGGGGTGACAACTACTCAGTGAGCCTGCTAACCAGTGGCGTGCAGAATTCCAGCCTTGCTAGTCAGACAAAATGCACATTCAGAAAGGCAGTGCACAGAACACTCACCTGCTCCCCTGGTGTCCCATACAGCTTGCTGTATTGTGGAAGTAGGCTGTCCAGCAGAGCCTGGTTCTCTTCAAGGCTGAAGGCTGGGGCTCTCTCCACAGTACGTGCCATTGCAGGGTCCAGAGGGGCAGAGACAGCAGCAGTGCAGTGGCAGATGTCGTCCTGGAGCATGTAGTGCAGGCAAGTGAGCTCTAACGGGAACAGCCAGCAATATATATGTGCTGGAGAGGCAGATACTGTCCCTTGTGTCCAAAGTGATAGGTCCAAGTCGTTTGCATCTTCTGAATCTGGCCAATCCATGGAATAGCAGCACCAAAACACGCCCACAGCATCCTTCAAATCTTCAACTTCATGACATACATGATTTTGCAACATTGTTGTGGGTGACCAACTGATTTTCCAGCAACCGACTCGTTCGAAATTCGAAAACGCGTCCGTTGCCAGGCAAGCCCATTGTCAATGGGTGCGCACCGATCGGTCCATTGCGGTACAACGCGTACAGAGGTACAACGCGTACCCGCACACATTGAATGCAATGGGCCGGCCGGAGGCACCGATCGGTCCATTGCGGTACAACGCGTACAGGGGTACAACGCGTACCCGCACACATTGAATGCAATGGGCCGGCCGGAGGCACCGATCGGTCCATTGCAGTTCAACGCGTACAGGGGTACAACGCGTACCCGCACACATTGAATGCAATGGGCTGGCCGGAGGCACCGATCGGTCCATTGCGGTACAACGCGTACAGGGGTACAACGCGTACCCGCGACATTGAATGCAATGGGCCGGCCGGAGGCACCGATCGGTCCATTGCAGTTCAACGCATACAGGGGTACAACGCGTACAGGGGTACAACGCGTGCCCGCACACATTGAATGCAATGGGCCGGCCGGAGGCACCGATCGGTCCATTGCGGTACAACGCGTACAGGGGTACAACGCGTACCGCACACATTGAATGCAATGGGCCAGCCGGAGGCACCGATCGGTCCATTGCAGTTCAACGCGTACAGGGGTACAACGCGTACAGGGTACAACGCGTACCCGCACACATTGAATGCAATGGGCCGGCCGGAGGCACCGATCGGTCCATTGCAGTTCAACGCTGTATAGGGGTACAACGCGTACCCGCACACATTGAATGCAATGGGCCGGCCGGAGGCACCGATCGGTCCATTGCAGTTCAACGCGTACAGGGGTACAACGCGTACCCGCACACATTGAATGCAATGGGCCGGCCGGAGGCACCAATCGGTCCATTGCAGTTCAACGCGTACAGGGGTACAACGCGTACCCGCACACATTGAATGCAATGGGCCGGCCGGAGGCACCGATTGGTCCATTGCGGTACAACGCGTACAGGGGTACAACGCGTACCCGCACACATTGAATGCAAAGGGCCGGCCGGAGGCACCGATCGGTCCATTGCGGTACAACGCGTACAGGGGTACAACGCGTACCCGCACACATTGAATGCAATGGGCCGGCCGGAGGCACCGATCGGTCCATTGCAGTTCCAACGCGTACAGGGGTACAACGCGTGCCCGCACACATTGAATGCAATGGGCCGGCCGGAAGCACCGATCGGTCCATTGCAGTTCAACGCGTACAGGGGTACAACGCGTACCCGCACACATTGAATGCAATGGGCCGGCCGGAGGCACCGATCGGTCCATTGCAGTACAACGCGTACAGGGGTACAACGTGTACCCGCACACATTGAATGCAATGGGCCAGCCGGGGGCACCGATCAGTCCATTGCAGTACAACGCATCACTGTACATGTGACTGGCATATGTCAGCATGCCTGTCTCAGATGGACATATGCCAGCCACAGATAGCTCCCAGGGAGTGAGGGGCACACCTACATCATGACAGCCTTTCCAAACTTTATCATAAGGCATGTAAGGCTGCATTTCCTATTGTGTGTATGTTGGTGTACATGTTGTCCTGTGGGTGTCACCTGTGGGCAGCCACCCCCAGGCTGTGCACGTGTTCATGGGGACAGGATCCTGGGTGTTACGTGTACATGACCACTGTGATGTGCAACTGTTCATATCTGTGCATGTGCCATGGTCACATTTCACGGTGGTGTATGTGTATGTCATGTCACATACCCCGTGAGTCCCATGTGGGACGGTATGTTTGAGCCAGGGTGTCCCAGTGGCACAATAGTGATGGTCCTCCACAGTCTTTGTGCATGTAGTGTTTACAATGTCTCTGATTTCATGTGCACAATGGGAGACAGTCTCCACATCCAGGTTGTGTGTGCATGGACTTTGATGTTGTGCGTGTGTGTGTCACAGACGTCCATGTCTGTCCTGCCGTGGCAAGTGGGGCCACTACCTGTGGGGGTCATGGTTGTTTTGCTGTGGTGTATACATGATACTCCATGTAATGCCAGTGTCCATGTGGCAATACAGGGTCCCTGGGAATGTACCTGTCGTTGAGCTGTGGTGCCTGGGGCACATCTGTCCTCACATGTCACTGTGGGGGTTATTGTGACACGCAGCAGGAGATGGGAACTGTGACACGGCCTCATGATATCCAATGGGCCAACCTGGGACTAATTGATGCCACCTGTTGGACCGTGTTGACAGATGTTGGCCATGTATGTACCATACATGTCCTTCCGGAACTGCACACTTCATGTAGTTGTGCCTCATAATGATGTATGTTGGGATCTTGAGTGTGTTCAATGCCGCATATGTGGGGTGACTGACAATCTTGCTTACTTCTCCTCTGCACTGCAGGGCTCCTGCTGTCCATCGACCATTCCCAGACCTGGCAACGATGGTGGAACAGGACAGCATCCGACGGTACCGCTTCACCAGGCAGCTGATTGAGGATTTGGCAGTGCAGTTGGCCCCACATTTGCAGCCTGGCCGGCCGTATCCTACAGCGCTGACCCCCAAGGTGAAGGTGATGGCAGCCCTACACTTCTTTGCCACCGGTACCTTCCAACATACTGTGGCGACTGCTGGTGGGATGTCACAGACCATGTTGAGCCGTGTGCTCCGCGATGTTTTGGCGGCAATGTTGCTATTCCTGAACTGGTACATCTATTTCCCTAGACTGCGACGACTCACTGACGTGAAGAGTGACTTTTATGCCCTGGGGAGGATGCCGCATGTCATTGGCTCCATTGATGGGACACATGTGGCTTTGGTACCACCACAGGCCCAGGAGCAGGCCTACAGGAACCGCAAGCACTACCACTCGGTCAATGCACTGGAGGTGTGTCTTGCAGACATGACCATCACACACGTGTGTGCCTGTTTCCCTGGTTCAGCACACGATGCCTTTGTGATGAGGAGTAGTCGCATCCCCAGGATGATGGCACAGATGCAGAACCAGCGTGCCTGGCTTGTCGGTGTGTACTGACTTTGTGCCATTGTGTGTGATCTGATCTGTAGTATTCCGCCCACTTTTCCAAGTCAGCTAATGTGCACTTGTCTGTCCGTAGGTGACTCGGGATACCCCAACATGCCGTGGTTGCTGACACCCCTCAGGAACCCTGTGACACCAGCCCAGATGCGCTACAATGAGGCACATGGTCGGACCAGGAGAGTGATTGAGCGGACCTTTGGTCTCCTGAAGAGCCGCTTCCGCTGCCTGGACAAGACCGGAGGGTCCCTCCCATATGCCCCTGCGAAAGTGTGCAAGATTATCATCGTCTGCTGCATGCTCCACAACCTGGCAGTGCGGAAGGAGTTGCCTCTCATCCAGGATGACAATGACCAACATCCGCCACCTGTGGAGGATCCTGGCCTGGACCACGATGCCAGTGACGATGATGATGATGATGATGATGGTGATGTCCGCACACAGCTCATCACCAACTTCTTTAGCTGAATGTGAGTATCCTGAGGTGTCATGTCAATGATGTGAGTTGGCATGATGTGTGGGTGGTGCTCTGGTGCTGTTGGAGTGTGTCCATGGGCTACTTGACTGGATGTGTGTTGCGATGTGTGCTAACAGGTGGGCTGTACTCCCCAACAGTGTTGACATGCTAACTTGGTTCTGGGTGGGTATCTTGTAACATGTATTGTGCATGAGTTTTGCTGTTCTGTCCTGTACTCCATTGCTTTTGACTGTGTGTCATTTCTGTCCTTCACAAGGTACTTTCAGATTCGTTTGGTCAACTGTGTCCACCGACGACGTGATTGCACATCCAGGGTGGTAGCTGTTGTGTCCCTACAGGTGATGTGCGCCACACCCATGGACTTCCTTCCGTCTACAGTTGTTGACTGTGTGCCCGCTGCCAGGTGGGATTACCTTGCATCTGTAGTGGTTACGACATGTTGCAACTGTGTAATAAACCTGTGCTTCACTTTGTGATGTGCGTTGTCTGTGGTCACACATTTGACTGCCATTTGCTTACTGCACCTGTGGGCTACTTGACTACAACTGGGAATGGGTGTGGTGTCTGTGCATTGCACCGTCTTCCCTGGCAACATCAGTGTAGGCAATGAGTCAGATGGCCTAGGTGTGTATGTGTTGTGTAGCCCTGGTGGTGTGTCTCCCTCATATGTGTCACGTTGCCTTTACTCACATGCCTGTGTTGTCCTTGCTGTTGCAGTTCGCATACACAGTGTAATTTTGCAGTTCATCATCCCCATAACAGCACCCATGTTGGAATCACGACAGAGGCAAGTATGGTGTATTAGTGTTTTTATTGTGATACATTTGTGTTAATAGTGCATAGGATGGGTAGTGCTGTACATAAATCTTGCAATCCGAAGTTCCTAGGTGAATTGAAAGTCCTGGTAGACAGGATCCCCAGTATCGGGGCCACAGTTGTCTGACACATTGGTCCAACTTGTACTCCCCATGCAATGTGTGGGAGTAGTGTTGCCGTCAACAGGGTGAACAGTCTGTGCACAAAGGTGAACATCCAGAACAGGTTCAGGCTTCCTGGGAGTTGCGCTTGGCCATCGGCCTCTCACTTTTCCCTCCTCGGACGACCCCTCTTCTTGGGGGGGCCCCTCAAGTACAGGCTGCTGCGGTGCAGGGGACTCTCCGCCAGAGTCCTCCTCCCTCCCTGTGGCAGTCGCAGTTTGTTCGGCACCAGATGTTGTTGGCACACAGGGAGGTGTGGACTGGTTGCTGTTCATCTGGCGGAGGCATTGTAAAATGTCCCTGTGCACCGCCGTCATCTCATGCAGTGCATCCCACTTGGACTCCACACGGGACATGTGTGAGTCCACGCGGGACATGTGTGACTCCACGTGGGACATGTGGGAGTCCAAGCGGGCATGATGGGCAGCCTGCTGCTGTTTCATGTCTCTGAGGAGCCCCACTACCTGGCTGAGGTCTCCGGTGCTGGACTGGTACGCATCAGCTATGCGTACCAGTTGTGGGTCATCATGCACACCAGCAACGTCTGCAAGCAGCGACCTCTGTCTCCCACCCCTCCCACCACCCCTGCTGACATGTGCAGTGTGTGCAGTGGCACGCACAGATAACCCTGGTCCACCTTGGGGGTTGGTGGTGGTGGTGGTGTCCATGGCCCCAGGTTGGTCCAGGGTCCCTGTGCTGGTGTTGCTCCTTGTTCTGTCCATGTCGGCAGGGATGGTATTTGTGGTGACAGTCGTTGGAGGGGTGGGTGCAAGGGGTGCAGCTGGTGGTCCTGCTGGTGCTGCAGCTGGTGGTCCTGCTGGTGCTGCATGTTGACTTGCACCGGATGTGCCAGGTTGGTCTTCATCGTCCGAGGAGGACAGAGGCTGTACGACGCCAGTGAGCTCCGCATCCTCTTGAGCCTGGGACTGGGACTCCTCAGCGTCTGCTGCTGTGTCCCCATCATCACCTGTTTTTGGGAGACACAAACAATGTATGTTATGTTTCTGCAGGCATCAATGGTTGACACACATGACAGTTGTGACTGTGCCTCTGGGTGCGGGCCTGTACATTGCATTGTCCTAAGTCGTCACAGTAAGGGGTTGATATTGGTGTGGCACATTGTCCTGCATTATTTGGGCATTTCTATGTATTTTTTGGGGTGTGAACATGGTCTGCATTGGTTGTGTTTGGTTGACAGCCGGCCCTCCTTCCCACCCACCCAGCCAGTCAGTTATCCCACCATGGAACTTGCTTGCGTTGCAGGGAGTGGAAGTTGTCTCTCAGGATGTCAGTCAGTGGTGTCCTGCTGTTTGTTGGTGCACAGTTGGCAGCAGGGCCTTGTGCTCCCACAGCAGTAGCCAGTGTCAGCCATCTTGTGAGTCCTTCTCCACTCCCTGTGATGTGAGCATGGTTCAGGGTGGTGTTGATGGGACAGTTGTGGGGGTGAGCTATGTCTGTGACTACGACTCCCATCATGCTATTGCCTACACCCCCTTCCCAGCATGCCCATGCTTCCTTCCTTTTGACTCTGCTTCCCTGTGGGGTGGGCTGGCTGTGCTGACAGGATGGCTGGGAGTGTTGTCCTGGCAGTTGTTTGGCTAGAAGTCCCAAGAGTGGCCCTGTGCTTCTCACAACATAACCCAGGGTGGTGGTTCTTTGTGGGATCTTGTGTTAGGATGGGGGCATTGCATTCTACCAGGTGGGTTCTGTGGAGTTTGTGTTGGGGTGTGTGTGAGGGAGGTGCTTGTGACTATGGTCAGTGCTGCAAGTCCTCCTTCCCACCCAGCTAGCCAGATATCCCACCATGGAACGTGCTTGCATTGCAGGGAGTGGAAGTTGTCTCTCAGGATGTCAGTCAGTGGTGTCCTGCTGTTTGTTGGTGCACAGTTGGCAGCAGGGCCTTGTGCTCCCCACAGCAGTAGCCAGTGTCAGCCATCTTGTGAGTCCTTCTCCACTCCCTGTGATGTGAGCATGGTTCAGGGTGGTGTTGATGGGACAGTTGTGGGGGTGAGCTATGTCTGTGACTACGACTCCCATCATGCTATTGCCTCCACCCCACTTGCCAGCATTCCCATACTTACTTGCTTTTGTGGGGAGTTCAGTGTGTGTGGGTGTGAGAGCAATGGCATGATGGCTGACAGTGGTGTCCTGCTGTTGGTTGGTGTGCAGTACCCAGCATGCCCTTGTGCTCCCCACGACACAGCAACAGTGTCAGACATCTTTGATGGGCCTTTCCACTCTCTGTGGGATGTGCATGCGTGAGTGTGAGCTTGTTGGGCCATGTGGTGAGGGTTGTAGAGCTGTGACTACGACTCCCATCATGCTATTGCCTCCTCCCCCCTTCCCAGCATGCCCATGCTTCCTTCCTTTTGACTCTGCTTCCCTGTGGGGTGGGCTGGCTGTGCTGACAGGATGGCTGGGAGTGTTGTCCTGGCAGTTGTTTGGCTAAAAGTCCCAAGTGTGTCCCTGTGCTTCACACAACATAACCCAGGGTGGTGGTTCTTTGTGGGATCTTGTGTTAGGATGGGGGGCATTGCATTCTACCAGGTGGGTTCTGTGGAGTTTGTGTTGGGGTGTGTGTGAGGGGAGGTGCTTGTGACTATGGTCAGTGCTGCAAGTCCTCCTTCCCACCCAGCTAGCCAGATATCCCACCATGGAACGTGCTTGCATTGCAGGGAGTGTAAGTTGTCTCTCAGGATGTCAGTCAGTGGTGTCCTGCTGTTTGTTGGTGCACAGTTGCCAGCAGGGCCTTGTGCTCCCCACAGCAGTAGCCAGTGTCAGCCATCTTGTGAGTCCTTCTCCACTTCCTGTGATGTGAGCATGGTTCAGGGTGGTGTTGATGGGACAGTTGTGGGGGTGACCAATATCAGTGACTACGACTCCCATCATGCTATTGCCTCCACCCCCTTCCCAGCATGCCCATGCTTCCTTCCTTTTGACTCTGCTTCCCTGTGGGGTGGGCTGGCTGTGCTGACAGGATGGCTGGGAGTGTTGTCCTGGCAGTTGTTTGGCTAAAAGTCCCAAGAGTGTCCCTGTGCTTCACACAACATAATCCAGGGTGGTGGTTCTTTGTGGGATCTTGTGTTAGGATGGGGGCATTGCATTCTACCAGGTGGGTTCTGTGGAGTTTGTGTTGGGGTGTGTGTGAGGGGAGGTGCTTGTGACTATGGTCAGTGCTGCAAGTCCTCCTTCCCACCCAGCTAGCCAGATATCCCACCATGGAACGTGCTTGCATTGCAGGGAGTGTAAGTTGTCTCTCAGGATGTCAGTCAGTGGTGTCCTGCTGTTTGTTGGTGCACAGTTCCCAGCAGGGCCTTGTGCTCCCCACAGCAGTAGCCAGTGTCAGCCATCTTGTGAGTCCTTCTCCACTTCCTGTGATGTGAGCATGGTTCAGGGTGGTGTTGATGGGACAGTTGTGGGGGTGACCAATATCAGTGACTACGACTCCCATCATGCTATTGCCTCCACCCCCCTTCCCAGCATGCCCATGCTTCCTTCCTTTTGAATCTGCTTCCCTGTGGGGTGGGCTGGCTGTGCTGACAGGATGGCTGGGAGTGTTGTCCTCGCAGTTGTTTGGCTAAAAGTCCCAAGAGTGTCCCTGTGCTTCACACAACATAACCCAGGGTGGTGGTTCTTTGTGGGATCTTGTGTTAGGATGGGGGCATTGCATTCTACCAGGTGGGTTCTGTGGAGTTTGTGTTGGGGTGTGTGTGAGGGGAGGTGCTTGTGACTATGGTCAGTGCTGCAAGTCCTCCTTCCCACCCAGCTAGCCAGATATCCCACCATGGAACGTGCTTGCATTGCAGGCAGTGGGAGTTGTCTCTCAGGATGTCAGTCAGTGGTGGCCTGCTGTTTGTTGGTGCACAGTTGCCAGCAGGGCCTTGTGCTCCCCACAGCAGTAGCCAGTGTCAGCCATCTTGTGAGTCCTTCTCCACTCCCTGTGATGTGCGCATGGTTCATGGTGGTGTTGATGGGGCAGTTGTGGGGGGCAATATGTGTGACTGCGACTCCCATGATGCTATTGGCTACACTGACTTGGCCAGCATACACAGAATTCCTTCCTTTGAGTGTTCTTCACTGTGTGTTGGTGTTGTTGTGGTGGCTACATGTCTGGATGTGTTTGTTAGTTCTATTTGTGCCACTGCCTAGCTGTAGTTGTAGTTGTTTGTACATGTGATGGCACAGTTGGATGTGACTTTTTTGATGGCATGTGTTGTGTTTATCTGACTGACATACACATTTTGGGATGATTCTGTTCTGGTTGCTGTGTAATTGCTATGAGTGCATGGTTTGACTCTCCCCTTGACAGTGATGTGTGTGTGTTTTGTGGCAGTATATTGTGTACATTTGTTGTGTACTCACCAGGCTCTGGGATGTCCTCTAGTCCATATACGCTCACTGGCGGAAGGATGGCCCGCACCTTCTCCTCCCAGGGCCTGAGGTATATTGGCTTGGCAGGAGGGCCACTGCCGGTGAGTTGGCTGTTGATGTAGTCTTTTTTGAGCAGGTCCCGTACCCTCCTGCGCACGTCATTCCACCTGTTCTGGATGTCGCTCTTTGTGCGCCGACATGGTCATTGTGCGTTCACCCTGTTGATGATCCTCTCCCACATCTTGGTTTTCTGGGAGATGGGGGTCTGTTGGACCAGTGTGCCAAACAGCTGTGGCTCTACCCTGAGGATCTCGTCTACCATGACTTCCAATTCACTATCTATGAACTTGGGATTCTTCTTGGGGGGCATGGTGATGGGTGGTGATGGTGAGTGATATGTGTGTTGGTGTGCAGGTGAGGGTGTGTGAGTGTGTGGTTTGCTGGGTGTATGTGAGGTAGGTATTTGTTGGTGTGCTGATGGTGTGTGGCTTGTGTGAGGGATGAGCTGTGGGTGTGTGGTTGCTTTCTCTTGGGTGCTGGCAGTGGAATGGCATTTGCAAAGGCTCATGGTTGTGATTTGTGTCCTTTATATATGTGGAGTTGTGGGTGTGTCTTTGTTCTCTGTCCCCACCCCCCAGTATTTATTGGCTTGGTAATTGCTTGTTTGGCCTTTTTTTGGGTGATTTTTCCTTTGTACTGTCTGTGTATGTTGGAAACGTTCTTGTGACCGAGTCGGACCCTGCATTTGTCTCGTACGGTCTTCTCCGTTTCGTTCACGCTGTGTTTGTGCAGTTTTCTATGCTGCGTACGCGTCGGTCGCGGTGTTTTGTGTTGCTTCGGCTCGGTTTTGTATGCGTGTCGGTCGTGCGGCTTGGCCTCCGTCCGACTCGCTCGTGGTTTTCGCGCCTTGCATCGTACTTTGCGGTTTGGAGTTCGCGTGTACGTTTCGGTCGGATTTGTTCCGGGTGCGTGTCGGTCGGTTCGATTCGCGGGTTTTTCCGGCCGGATTGCTGTTTTCCGTGCGGCTTGGTCGGTCGACTTGGTTTCGGTACGTGTCGGTCGGATTTTTCACGCCTTGCATCGTACTTGTCGTGTCGGGCGTCACAGGTACGTGTCGGTCGGTATTATTTCCGGATCTGAGTCGGTCGGTGCTTTTTCCGGCCCGAATCGGAATCGACCCCAGAGTGTCAATCGTGACAGGTATTAGTGAGGTGGAGTGGGTGGAGCATTATACAAAGTTATATAGCAAACCTTCCTCGGCGCCTATTGAAGAAGGCGAAATGGAAGAATTGCTTGGAAACTCACAGTTAACTGAGCAATCCAACTTAATATTCGATTTGAGTGAGGTAAACTTGGCAATAATGTCAAGTAAAGGGGGGAAGGCCCCAGGGCCTGATGCCATCCCGGTTGACCTTTTCAAATATAACATAGCTTTATGGGGGCCTTTGTTGACTCAAGTTTTAAATGCCAGTAGTAGGACCGAATTCCTGCCAACTTGGTTCGAATCTATACTGGTCCCGATTTTTAAAAAGGGGGACCGCTCTAATCCAGCATGCTACAGGCCTATATCCTTGCTCGATTCCACAGTGAAAATCATAGGTAGAGTGCTGCTAACCAGATTACAAGATTGGGCAGAGGACCATTCAATCATCAGTGACTTGCAGTTCGGTTTTCGCAAGGGTATAGGCACTGTGGAGCAAGGTTTGAATTTAAATATGCTGATTGGGAAATACACGAAGGCTAAAGGGGGCAGGCTCTTTTTAACTTTTGGCGATTTAACTGCGGCGTTTGACTGCGTAATACACGAAAAATGATGGCGAATTTTAGAAAATATGGGGGTGGATGCGTCTTTATTACTGTTTTTAAGGCAGTTATATGCCGGGGCAATAGCAAGGGTACGATTTGGTGAGGGGGAATGTACAAAACACTTTAGGGTGATGAAAGGAGTGAGGCAGGGCTGCGTCCTGGCACCTTTTCTCTTTACGTTATATATAAACGATCTAGGTAGAGCGTTGGAGAATGAGTGCCAGGACCTCCCAATAGTAGGAAAACGCCCAATACCAGCATTGATGTACGCCGATGACGCGGTTTTAATGGCCCGCACTCCTAGGGGCATCCAGAAATTAGTGAGTAGTTTTGCAAATTTTAGGTTAAATTTGGGTTTAGACATTAACATATCAAAGACTTTTATGATGAAATGTGGGAACGGCAGTAGGAAGTGTAGACCTTTATTTTTAGGTACTAAACAAATTGAATGCACTGACACTTTTTCCTATCTCGGGATTTTATTTGATAAAAGAGGGACATGGACGCAGGCGATCAGGGCAAGGAAGCTGCTGTTTTTAAAAGCGGTGGCTGCTTTATCTAATTTTAGCAGGAAGATAGGCAAACGGGCACCTGAGGAACTCCTGCAAATGTATAAGGCGAAGTGTATTACCATAGCCACCTATGGAGCAGGCATCTGGGGATATGAGCATGTGAAATCCCTGCAAATCATTGAGAATAGGTTCTTTAGGTTCTTATTGATGGTTCCTGAGAGTACTTCTACTTTTATTTGTCATTCTGAATTAGGTATGCCCTATATTACAGACATCTGTAAAATCCAACCAGTTCTCCTGTGGCACAGGATTTGGAATTCCGATTATACCCTGTTAAATAGACAGATTTTAGAAGATAGCTGCAGGTTGGATGGGGCGGTGCATATTAGATGGCTCGAGTACGTCAGAAACTTTACGTTTAGTTTAGGCCATCCTGAGTATTTTTCCGACCCCACAAGTTTATGTTCAGTACAAAGGAAAGACCTAAAAGACAATTGTTTACATCATTTGGACGAAAGAAGAGAGAACAACGAGATGAATAAAGTCACCGTTCAAGCACACCACCTTATCTTGACTACCTACAAAATTCAACCCTATATAGGACTCATTATAGGTGATTACAACAGATTTCTCTTGACACATTTTAGATTGGGAATTGTGCATAGATTAACTTCCTTTCCGTTTCAGAATGATTGGTCAAGAGTGTTGTGCAATTGTTCATGTGATAATGTTTCTGGCCAATCAACCATTCATATTTTATTTTTCTGTAAATTTTATTCCTTACAAAGGAAGATGTGGATCCTTCCCTTTTTAAGAAAAACTGGATTATCACAATGTCGCCCCGCATTATTGATTTTACAATCATTAGAAGAAAATTATATAGTCGAATTAGTTTTAGTGTTTTTAAAGAGTGTTTTAACATGTAGAAAATCCATATTGATGTAATTATGAACAAAGGCACTTGTAGATTTAGCTGTGTATTTTATTGATAATAATTGTATAATGAAATTTGTCGCTGTTTTATTTGTGCTTTTATGATTATTCTGAAAATAATCGAATAAAGCTTGATGAAATGAAAATGAGGAGTGTTTCATTAAAAGTTATGAAAGTACCGCATTTATATCTGATGCCAGCATTTGTGTTGGGGAATTCTCAGGCCTACCCCCAAAACAGATTGTGGTCAGTTCTTTTCGTTCGCAGCAAGCAATATGGCTCCAAACTGTAACTGTCTAGGGTGAAGAAGACAAGGGCAGAATTTTGTGTGCAGGGTCCTTTAGAGTGTAATCAGAGCAGGGCGCAAGTTCTCCTCAGCCATCCTGTCAGGAACACCATCTTCCTCCACACCTAGGCCTCTTTTGTTCCTATGTCTGGAAGCAATACACCACAGGACAGCCACCCACCGTCACCGGACCCAGGACACTGACAAAAAAGCACATTTGGTTTAGTCAGAAAAATGCCAACTTTCTTAAAGTGGCATTTCGAAATAGTAATTTACAATCTGACTTTACCATTAAAGAAGATTTTAAACTACGATTCTTTGAGTGGAAACTGCATTTCTCTAACTGTTCTGAAACTGAAGTTAGCACTTACTAATTGTAATAAGGAAACCCTGCCCTAGGAGCCTTTAGGGCGTGCCTTAGAGGTGACTATGAGGTGACAACTAGGTAATAAAAAGGAAGGTGTAAGCCTAGTAAAAACATTATTTTGTCATGTTGAAATGGCAGTTTAAAGCTGTATACAGGTTGCAGTGGCAGGCCTGAGACATGTTTTGCAGTGCTACTTTAGTGGGTGGCACAATTTGTGCTGAAGCCCACTAATAGCATTTAATTTACAGGCTCTAGGTATATGTAGTACCAATTACTAGGGACTTATAGGTAAATTAAAGGGACCAATTAGCTGTTGGCCGCTTTATCATGTTTTGTGGAGAGACCACAAGCGTTTTACCACTGGTTAGCAGGGAAAAAGCGCACATAGTCCTAAATACCTACACAAGTGGGTCAGCAAGGTAGGCACATTCTGGCGTAACCCTGCTGAAAGAGCCAGGTCCTACATGCACCACATTACATTGAACATAAACAGAAGAGACCCAAGCATCCAGCCACAATGTGCATGCCCCACAGACTTCTCTATCATTACCCAACCATTAAAATATCCAAATTGCAAGAAAGAACAGATCCGGAAATTCTAATAGAGGATGTTTATCCATGTTGATGACAAAATGTAAATTACTATGACATCGGTTTTTCTAATAGAGAATGTTTATCTATGTTGATGACAAAATGTAAATTACTATGACATCAGTTTTTCACAGTGGAAGAATGACAGGATGCATTCCAGACAAAACTTGCCATAAACAGAATATTGGTAATACAAGGACTTAACAGGTTCAATGCTGCCAGTCCCTCACTGCCCATATAAAACACATAAAACCTATAGTCAATGTTTAGAGCAACAGAACTATCATAGACTAGTATAATTATAAGAACCTGCTGCCCAAAGACAATAATTTTCCAGAGCCTCAAAAAGACAAAGCAGAATGCTGTTGAAGGTCCAAAACCTCACCTCTTCAACTCAGTGCCACAACATAAACATAGAAAGACACTCATAATAATCTATTCCTCTCAATCTTTTTCCAAACCATTGCTGAGATTTAAAAACAAAATTATTCTCTCACCTTTCGCTGACCTCTATATTTTTATATCGCTTACTTAGCCAGTGGTGAATCCACTCACATTGGGATGACTTCCTTTCAACAAGGAACAAGCATTCCCACTTCCCACAAGGTCATCTACACCATAGGACTTAAAGCTCAGTGTGTCCGCTGATGAACGTCAGTGCTACAAATAAGTTAAACCCACCAGAAATACTGAGCCCATAACGTACTCCAATAAAAACCTGCCTAGCGTATAAGCACACACCAGCTACCCACAGCTTCCTTTCTGAATCCAGCTGCAACATAGTTGACCTCCCTAAGACACTGATTGAAGAAAATTGGATCAATCCTATTTATTACCTCCACCTTTTGGCTCAGAGAGTCATTTTGATAAGATGATAAGAGAGAAAAGGATCACTCTAGAATATGACACCAAATTGTCCTGGACAGAAATTCTCTTTGATCTTGGTAATGTTTTAATGGTGCATGACAAGAATATTGATTAAAAAATATTGAGTTGTAAGAATATTGTGTCAAAAATGTACTAAATACAAAAATATTGAGGAACAAAATATAGAACGTAAGAATATTGTTTCTAAAAATAATGCTACATATAGCATTGTTTACTTTAATATAGTTATATTAAATAATGTTTTTACATTAATTTAATATATGTTTGTTATCATATTAATGTAGGTATTAGTGTTGTTAATATAATTGTTTCACTTTTTTGTAATTTTTGATGTGTGATTAACCTTTTTTATATTTAATTTCTAACATAATTTTGCAGAGGTTTGTTGGGTTTGTAGGGTATTAAGGTGGGAACGTATTTAAATTATGACTTTGTTTATTTTAAATTACTCTTAATGTTAATTAAATATTTAATTGGTAATTCATTTCTTAGAATATTTAATTCCTTAATTGTTATCTTAATTATTCAAGCTTATTTTGTGATATTTAATGTGTAATTTTATTTTTCTGTACTTTAATTATTTCTATATAATTTAGTAACAGGTTGTTAGGTTTGTAGAGGAATGGATGGGAAGTTATTAAAATTATAATTCTTTTTGATAAATACATTTTCAATGTTAATTACCTTTTCAATTGGTAGTCAACATTATTATCTGTAATGTAAATTATTTGTTGCATTTTAATTAATTGTTAATTTATTGACATGTGTACTTAATAATAAGCTTGGTAGAATGCATTTTATAATTAGTATTGTTTTTTTATGTTTAAGAAGCTTTATTAAAATATGTTTCATCATACAACATAGGGCAAAATATAGCAATATGTAATAATAGACATATGTGATCAAAAACATGCCAAAAACATATCAGAAAGCTGTTTTCAATTTTAGGAATTACAAGGTAAAGGAAAGGGGGGAGGAAGGGAAAGGAGAAAGATAAAATATGCTTTACAATTAAAGATAAAACTAGCAAAAAATACTCATTAGAATAAAGAAAAATACAATTAACTTATTTTCCATAAACAATTTACAATATAAATGGTAATAAACAGAAGAAAGAAGGCAAACAAATAAAGAAAGAAACTCATGGAGGTTGAAAGTTTTCTGACTGGTTATGAGAAATCTGAGAGATAGAGATATTATTTAAATAAACAGTCAGGGGTAACCAAAATAGATCTCTATTTATCTGAGGGTTACAACAGGAGGCAAAAGCAATGTCCAATCTATGATAATGGCATACAGTATTCCACCAAGATTTGACTGTGAGCTTATTTGGGCATTTCCAATTAAGTGTGATTTGTTGAAAAGCTAAAGCTAACATAAGGTCAAACAACCCACGTTCATGAGATGATAAACCAAGTGACTCTGATAAACTTCCCATGAACAAGAGGGCATTCGATAGGGGAACGTTTAAATTAAAAAAAAATTCAATCCGAGGCCAAATTTGTGACCAAAAAGAAGCTACGGGGCGACATGAAAAAAGAAGGTGGTAAAGGTCAGCCAAGGGATGGTCACAGGACCAACAAGATTTGTTATTAGAGTATGTAAAATTGGCAGTGGAAATGGGAGTGAAATAAAGTCTGTTATAGAGAAAAAACATGGATTGAGTGGTAGATGCAGATCTAGATATTTTCAACGATCGAGACCATATCTTGCTCCAAAAGTCAGTGCTCCAATCAAAACCGAAATCTGTTTCCCAGGCAAGTTCTATTTTAGTCTTAGATCGTTCTGGGACAGTAGAATTGAGATATTTGTAGATGAGGGAGGCCTTTGGGGATACTGATAAAATTCTAAGAAACGGCTCTTGAATAAATAAAATATTTTCAGAAGGAAGGGAATAAAAAGCTTCCAAAATTGCTTCCATAAGTAATGAGAACTTATGTAGAAACGAACGGGGACAATTGAAATTGGTTTGGAATTGGGGAGAAGGAGAAGTACCATCAAAGATATCCTGAATCCAGATGATACCTTTAGATCTCCAGGGACTCCAAAATAAAGGTCTATTATTAATGGTAAGAAGACGATAATGCCAAAGAGGAGAACGCAAGAACGTATTCCTAGAAATTCTCTCGGGTTGACAGTAAGGCCTTAGCAATGAACACGTGTGTTTGAATAATGGAAGAGAAGTGAGACTAGTTTTGGCCGTAAAAGCCAGAACCTCCTGGAAAGAAAAAGGGGAACAAAGACGGCGCTCAATACTTACCCATAAAGGAGTGAAAGAGGAAAGGTTCGCTTGAAGCCAGTAAGAAGCTTGTCTAAGACAAAAGGCTTTATGATATAATTTAAAATTTGGAAAATTTACCCCACCTATGGGTTTTGGTTGTCTAAGGTGAGATAAAGAAATTCTGGATTTTTTATTGTTCCACAGAAATTTGGGAAAGAAGAGAGTCAAGTTTTTTTAAATGGATAGAGGGAATGTGGAGAGGAATCATTGAAAGAATATATAACATAATAGGAGTAATCATCATCTTAATAGAGTCTAGACGTCCCCACCAAGAAAGAAAAAGAGGATTCCAGGAGGAGAGAAGTATGGAGATCCGTTCGAGAACTTCTTTCATATTTGTTTTAATCGAATCCGAGATAGAATTGGTAAACCATAACCCTAGATATTTAATTTTGGAACTGTTCCAATGGAAACCAGTTGGGTCAAAGTGATGTTTAGAACAAAATTTAGTTATGGGGAGAATCTCTGTTTTATCTGAGTTGATTTTATAACCCGATACTGCCGAGAAATCTGAGAATTCTTGTAATAATGGGCTGATAGAAATTTCTGGATTAGATATAAAGAGTAAAATATCATCTGCGTAAGCAGAGAGCTTAAAGTGTTGATCGCCATATAAGAAACCAGAGATAGAACTGTTATAGCGAATGCGAGCTAGAAGGGGTTCAAGAGAAAGAATAAAAAGAAGAGGAGATAAAGGGCAACCCTGTCTAACACCCCAATGAAGTGAGAAACGATTTGAAACTAGACCGTTGACTATAGTGGAAGCAGTAGGTGCCTTATAAAGTAAAGAAACTAGAGAAATGAATTTAGGCCCGAAACCATGCCAACAAAGTGATTTAAATAAAAAAGACCATTCAACTCTATCGAAAGCTTTTTCTGCATCGATGGATATCGCAGCCAGAGAATCGGATAAGGTAGATGCTTTATTTAAAACATTAAAGAATAACCGAGAGTTATCAGAAGTTAATCTGTCTTTGACAAATCCACATTGTTTTTGACCAATTAAATGGGGTAACAAAGATTCGAGACGCAACGCCAATAATTTAGCAAAGATTTTATAGTCCACATTTATCAAGGATATAGGGCGATAATTTTTGCAAAGTTTGGGATCCTTACGATCCTTATGAATGAGACAAATAGAGGCTTCTGAGAAAGTGCCACTCGCCTTACCAGTAGTACAAAAGTATTGAAAGAGATTAAAGATTTTGGGTAGTAAACAATTTGAAAAATGTAAATAAAATTCTACTGAAAAACCATCCGGACCAGGGGACTTATTCTTCTTTAATGAGTTAAGAGAATTAGTAATTTCTTGGAGTGAAACGTCTGAGACTAGGGAATTGAAATCAAGATCAGTGGAGGTAGAAGATGGAATAGTACTTAAATAAGAGTCAATAAGAGAATTTGATGCGGGCGCTTCTGAAGTGTACAAATTATTATAAAAAGTTGTAAATTCATCTAGGATTTCTTGATCTTTGAAAAGATGCTTCCCATCTGCTGATTGAATAGAATTTATCAGTGTTCTCTCCTTCCTAGATTTGAGGTAGTTAGCTAAAAGTGAACCAACCTTATTACGACCTCCATAATATCGGGCACTACTGCGAAGAAGAATAGATGAAGCATTGTCAGTAGAGATCTTATTAAACTCTAATTTCAACAAGCTCCTGCAAGATGGAGTTAGATGAGGAAGTGTAAAATTGATGTTCTAGGCGCTTAATATTAGTTAGTAGAGCCTTATGCTGAGTGAGATTGCGTTTCTTTTTCTTAGGCACGAAATCAATAATAAATCCTCGGGCAGTGGCTTTAAAGGTATCCCATAGCAAAGCAGGAGATATAGATGGATCTTCATTCAAAGAAAAGAATTCTTCCGCGAAGGAGGTGAAAGAAGATGAAAATACTGGATCCTGTAAAAGAAAATTGTTAAACCTCCATCTAGAAGATTTGGGTCGGGAGCGGAGCAAATCAAAATCAACAATCACCGGAGCATGGTCTGAAATTAAAATGGGTTCGATCGAAGATGAAATAAGATTTTGAGCTAAAGGTTAAGATAGGAAGATATAATCTAATCGGGATAGGGAGCCATGTGGAGGAGAGAAAAAGGAAAACTCTGTTTGGTCTGGGTGACAAAGTCTCCAAGCATCTACAAGATGAGTCTGTGTAATTGTGCTATGAAATTGTTTATGGGATTTATGTGAAATGAAGCGTACATGAGATTTGCGATCAATAAAAGGGTCCATATGCTGGTTATAGTCACCTCCAAGGATAAAAAATTCATCTTTGTGTTGCATACATTTATTAGTAATAGCAGGCCAGAAAGTGTAATCTGGTTGGGTCGGACCATAGACATTAAAAACAGTTAAAGAAATATTATTGATAAGTAATTTAACTAAAATCCATCTGCCTTCAGCATCTATTTCTTGTGAAATAACAGAACATTTCAATTTTTTATGAACTAAAATAATAACACAATTTTTCTTTGTAGTTGAAGGAGAAACGAGAACAGAACGGACCCAATTACGTTTAAGCTTAAGAGCCTCAGCTTCTCTGATAGATGAGATTCTTGTAGCAAAACTAAATTAGGATTGTAAGAGGCTAAATGTGAAAGAATTCTCTGCCTCTTTATAGGATTAATAAAACCTTTTACATTCCATGTAACAACTCTGAATGTAAAACGATAACCATACACATAAAAAAATGGAACTAATAGCAATGGAGGAGTATAGAGAAAGTAATAGGCAAAGCCAGAGTATAGAAAAAGGATACTTTAAGAGGAAAGAGGGAAAGGAAAAAAGAAGTATGAGTAAGAAGAGACAGTACATGTCAATTGACGACTGTAATACGTACCTTCACGGGGAAACACAAAGGAAAAGATGAGAAGCGTGAACGGACAACAGGGATGGCACACCGAACAAAGGGCAGCGAACCACACCAGGATGTCAATAATGACAGATGATGGGACAGGAACATGAGGTAGGTACAAAATTAGGATCCAAAAAACCTGAAAAAGAATCAGAAAGTTATGCAAACAAAAAGAAAAAGAAAGGCTATGTAACCTGTTACAATAAAAGCAGATTCAATCTAAACATTACAGAGGAATCATTAAAGTCAGGTATGAGGAGGAGAACCAGCAATCTCCATCGAGGAGGGGGAATGAGAATGAATGAATTTTCTGAGATCTGCAGGGTCCTCGAAAGTAGAAGTTTTATTCAAAAAGGTGACTTTAAATAAGCACGGATGGAATAAACCATATCGAGCCCCCAAGGAACGGAGAGCGGGACGGAGATCCAAAAATTCCTTTCGACGTTTGGCGGTAGCTGAAGAGACGTCTTGAGAAATAAATAATTTTGTGCCCTGCCAATTTAGCTGCTTCTTGGATTTAGCTGCATTCAGAACTTGTAGTAAATCTGTGAATTGCAGAAACAAGAAGATTACACCACGAGGTTTAGATGGAGCAGATGAGGAAGACAAGCGTGGATCAAGTCTGTGTGCTCTTTGAATATTTAATTTACTTGAAGTAGAAAGGCCCAAAAGCTGTGGGAGAAATGCGGTGAAGAATGTAACCGGATCATCCCCCTCAAGGCCTTCAGGAAGACCATACAAGCGAAGGTTGTTGCGGCGATTTCTATTTGCAAGATCTTCAGCCGATTTCTTTAGTTGTAGAACCTCTTTTTCCAACGAAGAAATTCTGGAGGATGAGTCCTGTACATCGCTAATTTGTTGTTCAACCACCAAAAGGCGGGAGTCCATGGATGACCATTTGTCACTTAAAATCTGCAGACGAGAGTTTGTTTCTTCAACAAATGGTCTTAAAGTGCGAATTTCCTCCAGAACCATTTCCAGAGAAACCGGAGATACAGATTTTGGAGGAGAAGGAGGATCATGTTTGATTCTCTTGACGGTGGTCGAAGGCAGTTGTGGTTTGGACACCATGGTCGACACAGCTGTAGGGCGAGAGTACGCCGTTTGTGGTAATTCCTCAGAAGGATGAGAGGAATTAAAGGAGGTTGCAGAGTGAGCAGGACAAGACAACAATTCGCTGGATTTAAGATTTTTGGAGGAGTGTAATAACTTCTTGCTCCTACCCTTGAGATGAATATCCAGGAATCAAGAAAACAGGCTTTTCCAATAGCGCAGCAATGAATTAATAAAAATACTCCACAGAAGAACAATATTTGTAGTGCGTGTCTAGACCTCCCAGCATAGAAATGAGCATGCTTGATGACGCATAGCTCGTGCACGAGCAATCTCCTAGAGTCTGCCTATTTCTCCAGCAGGGAACAGTGCTACGGTTCGCCCATCACGAACGGAGACGCTTCCTGTGAGCAGCGGTGAGTTTGAACAATGCATGTAGCCTTAAATAACACTCTTTACACTTCTAGAGTGCTGGATTCGGTTTACTAACCGGAACCTTTGCCCTTTCACTTATTTTTAGAGAACTGAACATGAAGGAGCAATTTTGCCCGACTCGAAGACTTTACGAGGTACTTTACCCTTTTCAGAGCATGACTTGGAATATAATTTGGATGTGTTCCAGCCCGAGTGGTGGTATATTATGTTTGGGTCCTGATTAGCGTTTTTCTTCATTTTTATTTTTAGAATAGAACACATTTCAATGCCCGGCTGACTCATCCGGCTCGGTCTTTCTCTTCTCTATGGATCAATACCTATATGAGTAAGTTGATTGATCCAGCCTGATCCTTTTCCATTTTAGTATAATCATGGGAGCTTTTTCTCTGAACCTGCACATTACTTTTGCAGGTAACTACTCTCGCTCTCCTCCACCTGGAGCCTACGCGCCCAATTTTCCATCCAGCCCTCAGTGAAGGGCTTTTCATGGTAATTATGGAGCTCAGACCCTACATCTAGTCTATGACTCATGGTGATATTTACGGTTCTAAGTTTCTTTATGCTCCATCCCAGGGTACCCCTTTCCTTTTCACTCCTGTCCTGAGGAAGACCCCGGCGTAAGGGACACAATAACCTACTACTTTCTAGGAGTCGAAACGTCGACATCTGTAATACTAGCCAGCCTGAACAACAGCGATTAATCACTGTGTTACTGTTTCAAACCATGGCTATTTACTGTTTGGATACATTGTAAAGTTTTTGGCTCAAATAAGAGCCTTATGTTTTTTAAGTATTTGACTTTATGATTCGCACTCCATTTTCTATTCACCCTTTTATCCTCACTTCAATCACAATACCCTCACCTTTCCCTTTCCCTCCTAGGGGCACTGCATTTTACATGTTTGGTATGTTTCAAACAAATGTTATACATCATTGTATGTTCAGTGTGATTAAACAACACTGAGTACTAACCTTACCACATTTTCTTCTATATTTTTTGTGATTGTTGTATTCCATGTGATGATATACTGATTACTGGGACCACTGTTCCAATGTACTGTCCTATACCCAGGTCCCAGTGACATAATTTGGATTTACCCTTCTAGGTAACTAACCCCCAGAACTGTAGCAGCATGACGCATCGCCTCTGCAGTGCGAAACATCTTTAACGTGGGACTCAACATCTCTTCGCAATCAGGAGTAAGGTACTGTATTCAGCTGACCTAAGAGGGCCCCTCTAACCAGCCTGCACTCCATCGTAGTTGGCCTGAACTTGTGACTTTGTTCTGGACCAGCACAACCAGATAACTACAGTTAGCACTTTGTTCTTTTTGCGATATTTTACTGAAATCTTTAAATTTGCATATCTCCGGTTCCACAGATTGTATTTCTATCCTTTTGATCCTGATTTGTTCACTTAAATGTACTCTATTTTTATAATTTGGTGAGGGATTCTTCTTGTGCTGTGTTTTCACGCTATTACTGTTTAAAGTGCTGCACAGATACTTTACACATTGCCTCCAAGGTAAGCCTGGCTGCTCTGCGCCAAGCTACCAGAGGGTTGGCCACAGGTTAATTTGGGGTTTGCTTGTGATTTCACCCTGACAAGAATCATAGTTGCTGCTTGAGTAGCATGTCACCCCCCTAAACCAGTAACCAAATTTCTTACAAAAACGGTTAATTTAAATTATATTATTATTATTATTTTGCAGTTTAATATTTTACCTTTTTTGACAATTTTCAGTTAAATAAATATTTTGGTCAAGATAGTTTGGTAGCTTATACACAAATTATATAAACTTATTTTTTTTGTAGACGATATTTGTGACACAATATTCTGGTAAGTCGATATTGTTGCTCTCGATATTCCGTTTTACAGCCATTTTAATGACTCCAGAATTCAATCAAATATTAATTCGTTAATTGCTAGAAATGGCACTCAAACGTCAGCCCAAAACCTACAGAATTTAAATCTTGTAACACCTCAATCTATGGTTTGACAACATTGAATTCAAAGCTATGAAGGATAAAGGCCCTCTGCTTTTAAAAGCTGGTGAATGGCCAAAACACGTAGCAGAAGATCTGGGTCTACTTTTTAAATACAAAATTATATTTGCTTCACATGTCAATGTAGTTTTAAAGGGCCCAATCTACAACTCTTTCAACTCCTTAAAATACCTACTTCTTCCAAATCAACTACTGGTGCTAACAATAGTCCTTGTTATGGTGCACACTGTAAACTGCAATTTCCTTTACCATGGTCTCCACACAAAAAACCTATCACCATGTTACAAAGGAGAAGAAACGAAGCATCAAGAAGATGTTTAAACCTCCTCGAGGATGACCATATCAAACCATTAAAATGGCTTTTAGTATATTCTAGTATCAGGTGCGGCCCGTGCAGGTAAGAGTGGTGGGGCCGGGTTGGGGGTATTCGACAGACTACCACGAGAGAAAATGAAATAAATAATTAATTTTCCCTTGTTGTTGTCTGTCAAACCCTCCCTCCTCCGGACCCCACAGCTGTTACCTGCACGGGCCGCTGCTGTCTAGTATCACATTAGAGGTCTCTAATGTTCTTAAAGTTCACAGGGGCAGAGACCAAGAACACTTGTAGAAACTGGCACCCCACTCTGCCCAAGCTAAAAAGCTTCATTCAGTATTCACCAATGTGATTCTCCAACAGTCTTTCAAGAGAATGAAACACAGAGGCAGATCTGCGGGAGTACGAATGCCAAGTCTCTGAAAAGCTGTAAATCCCACCTTGCGATCTGAACCCAACAGGGGTTTTGGGGGCAGCTGACAGTAGGGAGGTCTGTCCCCCCTGGCAGATTGGGAGGGTGGTGCAGTCCGATGGACTGCCATTTTGTATGGTTTGGACTACATTTGGTATAGCCCAATGAAGCCCAAGGGGTATTTAGCCACTGGTCTTTGGGCTCCCTGCCACCATTTTAGGTTCAGTAACCTGGTGGCTGGTGGCAGGGAGTAGGGTTAGCAGAAGTTTTTCAAAAACATTAGTGCAAATCTAGCAGTGGTAGTTTTTCTGTCAGGCTAGAGAGTTTAGATAGTGTGAGTGACGATGTATCCTACCTGGAAATTGAGGACGATCGAGGACGATCGAGTGGATGCGGGGAGGCTCGACCTGGTGGTGCCGTAGGCCGCAAGATCGGCGTGCCCAGAACATCAGGCTTTGGTAGGTGTGGCAGCTGCAATTGCAGCGTGCTCCCCGCTGCGTAAGTGGAAGCCCTCCAGCGTTGAACCCGTGCTTAGGGTAAGTGAAAGGGGCCGCTCGTATGCCAGGAGAGTGGCCCCTTGGGGCACCCAGCAGGAGGGAGCTGGTGCACTGTCTGCGGCGCCGGCCGTGTTTGAAGAGGTGGGGGTGGGGCCAGGATGTCATGAGGGTAAAAAGAGGCTGCGCCTTATGGTGGAGACGGAGATGCTGATAACGCGGCCCCAGGGCATGAGAAGCGTCAGCTTGGGGCCGCGATGCAAGTAGAGGCCGGAGCAAAAGGCCTGGCAGTCATAGTGAAGGGCAGAAATAACACACTGAGCGGGAGGGGCAAGGCCTGGCGGACGCCCTCGGGGGATGGGCTCAACAAGCAAGGTCGAAGGCAACAGGATGGCGGTTGGGAGGGGGTTTTGGCCTCTGCTGGTGCCTTAGGGGAAACGTCACCCAGGGGGTAGGGTTCTTAAAAAAGGAAAAAAGGGGAAGATGGGACATCAGCCCAGAGGCGGGGCCCAGACAGGAGTTTTGGCAGGGACATGGTCGGAGTGTGGATTCTGGGGACAAGGAGCAAGAAGAACAGGACAAAGAGAGAGATGAGGGCCCCGGGGAGCAGGAGCCAGCATGGGGCCCCCAGGCTTGGGAGGGCTTAGATATCTTCCAGTCATTGGGGGAAGAGGTGAGAGGGTTAGACAGGGTAGCACAACTCGGTGCTTATATAGCGAATGGGGGTCGCTACAAAGAGACAGGGGAGCATCAGGACAGAGGATGGAGGGTCGGGGAAGGGCGGGTGTAGGAGGTCCCAAGCCACAGACAAGAGACAGGACAGACTTAGTCCAGGGGCCCGCATCTGCGTTTGTCACAGCAATGCTTGGATGGAGTGGGGAGGAGGAGGGAGGGGAGGAGGGGAGGAGGAAGAACAGGTGATGGAGATGGGGGGAGGAGGTAATGGCGCAAGGGGATAAAGGGCAGAGTAGGAAGAGGAGGGCAGAGCAGGTAGATTGGTGGCAGGGACCCAGCACACCAGACCGGCCGTTTGTTTTGCAGGGTGACAGGTGGTGTGGCGCAGCCGACTCGGCAGAGCTGGGGGCAGCTCAGTGGCGCCGAGGAGAAGAGAGGGCTGGGCCCAGAATGGCATGCCCGATACCGGCGGGGGAGCCCATCGCGGCCAGCATAAGTAGGCCCAGAACGACCTTGCTGGCCCCAACACACGTTGGGTCTCGCTGGACCACCAGGACAAAGGTGAAGAAAAATCGGTGTGGGGGGGTGCCGGAAGAGCTCCGAAGGGTACAGTCATCCCCTCGGAAACCAGAGGGGTACCCGAGGTGGAAGGGTCACTAGGGCCCTGCCAAAGGCGATGTGTAGGGACCACGCAGGACCACAGGAATTTTTTCAGGGTGATGAAGTTCTGGATTTTGATGAAGAGAGCCTCAAGGAAGGCGAGCTAAGGGAGGAAGATGAGAGGGACGGGGGGCCCTTTAATGTTTCGTCTAATGTGCTACAGGTGCCGGCAGAGAAGCCAGCAAGGGCGTTGTGGCGTGCAGTGGGGCCAGCAAGAGCAACGGAAAGGACGGTTCGACTGGCGAGGTGGACTGCAACATCATGGGCACCCTCCTTGGAGCCAGGTATGGCCAGAAGCATGAAGGGGAAACCTATCATGGTCTCCATTAGGACAGGCACTGGGGACACGCAGGAGGAAGGGGGGCAGGTTACAGAAAGGGGAGTATGTCATGGACATAGGGGTAGGCACCAGTGAGGGAAGGAACTTAGGCAGCGCAAAGGTAGAGAGTAGTACAAACACAGAGAAGGAGGCAGGAGAGAGTAATAGCAAGGAGGGAAAGAAAGAAGGCCCGGAGAGTAAGGAATTGAAATTTAAGAAACTTCCTTACATGGGGGTCACAAAACCATTGGGGGCACACCTTATGCTGGCGACTACAGAGAGCGTTTGGAAAGGGGAATACCTGAAGATGCTAAAGCTGCTACACAGGGAGGTGAGGTCCAAAGAAGGATCCAAGGAGGAGGAATATGAACTGGCCAAACGGCCTAAGGTGCCATTCAAAATTGGACAGCAGCGTTCTTGATCTATTCAAGAGTTTATTGTGAAAAGTATCCAGAGCGCTTTGTGGCATTGTTTAAATATTTGGATGTCATTAAGAAGGCACAAATCACAGGAGGGGGATATGTGTGGGCCTAATATGATGAGGAGTTCAGAGCACGCACTGCATGGGACCCCAAAGCTAAATGTGGGGGACTAGACACCCACCTATGGCAACACACAATGGGGGCAGCAAAAGGATGGAAGACAATATTCCCAGCCAGTGGTTTGCCAATAGTTTATTGGCCCTTTCAAGGGTGACCCACCCTGGGAGGGGTGGGGGAAGGTAGGAAGAGTCAGCCAGGGGCCGGTGGAGGTTGCTGGGACTTCAATAAAGGGCTGTGCACATGTGAATATTGTAAGTTTTGCCACAAATTTCGAAATGTGGGGGTCGGCGCACCCTGGTCAATTGCTTTGGGGCAGGAGGGGGGTACCAGCAGGGGGGAAGCCATTGGCAGCATGGAGGGGGAAATCAGGGGGACACCAGGGGGACACCAGCAACAGTTTGCTGGTTCTCGAGGAGGCAAGGGAACACACGGGGTTGGACCAAAGATCTCACACTCCGGTTAAGGTAGACAGGTTTGTCTTCTGGCTGCAGCATTATGAGGATCGGGGAGGGGCTCGGGTCTTGAGGGAGGGATTTCAGGGGGGGTTTTAGCTGTGTTACACTGGACCATGGATCAGGAGATGGGCAGATAATTTTTGCTCAGCCACAGAACATAAGCAGAAACAGTGGTTCCTGTGGGCTAATACAATGATATTCGGTAATTATAAGCGCAATCGCAATAAAAAAAGGGTTAAGTCGATATCCAAAGGAGAAGAAACCATATACCACTCAATGTTTAGTGATAACAATCGTTATTTATATATATAACACAATGAAAATCTACAAAAACATAAATTCGTATATAGTGCAAAGTGTCCCCGGTGGAAATGGAAACTACAGACAAAGTGACATATTGTGACATAAATAATTGGTTTCCAAAATACAGGTAAAGTCGACCATCAAAAATGATAAACAATAGGAGCAGCCTCCTTATACAATCATAGGGGCTGTTGAATGGTTCGCTTTAAAATATTGTCGACGGCGTTTCGACCCCTATTACAATAAGGGGTCTCTCCAGGACCTATTGATGTAGGGACATCTATAATTAAAGAAAGAGAAGGATCGCATAAGTGTGAGCACTGGAATAACTGCATGGTAATCAGGAACAAAATGGGGGGAAGGCCTGTACCTGAGAGGGGAATGGTCTGTCAGCGTGCACCACAAGGAGGTGATAGGGTAAGAAATTTACTCACATGGGACCCAGCCGGGCGCTGTACATGTGAAGGAAGAAAAGGAAAATGTCACAACTGTCTCTGTTAATTCTGCTACACAAGGCAGATGGTGAGAGGAAAAACTTACCCCAGTGAGGGGGACTGACAGGTGGAGATCAATGGCAGTAGTCTTCAGATTGGCAGGTGAAGCGTGTGTGACTACTGGAAGAGTCACACCAATGTGTGTGTCTGAAATCAAGGGAGGAATGTATCAAAACACAGAAGGGAAAAAGGGGCGAGGCAACCAGTAGGAGATGAGTTAAAAAGCGTCCTTACCAGAGAAATAGCATATGGTGCTTATTGCATAGATGTGAGCCACTCCGACCAGCGGGGGTAATTATCTGAATAAAGAGGCCCGTACTCGTCGATCCGTGTAGACCTATAATATGGGGAGATTGCTGTAAGGACTATTTTCCAGTATGCTGGTGATAAACAGAGGCCTAGCTGCAGGGGTTTGGATATAGGGTTTCTTACCGTTTGCATGAAACGATGTTCTTAATAACGGGATGAAGCACGCGTGCGTCCGCTGCGTGCGAGGATAGATCTGCACGAGTCCGTCTACCCTTGTACAATGACAGGTTGCCGGCACTCGCTGCTTGTTTAAATAGGAAGTTTAGCTGCCAAAGCCGGTCGTCACAGCAGGCATCACTAGGGATAGCCGCCTAACGGTGAGATCCGGTTTTCTGTGTTCTGAGGCAAGTTCAAGGAATAGAAAGAGAAAACAGCCGTGTGCCAACCGGGCCATTTTCAAGGCAAGAATATCCTTGTAGATTAGAAGCACCTCAGTGTATGGATGCAAGGAAATTATAGTCTCTAATGTGACAGTCAGAATATCACTGAAGGGGCAAGGAACCACAATAACATATTGTAAAAAAAGTACGCTCGGCAAGTGTGTAGGAACATACCCATGAAAGGAGGGGTGTGGCTGGATCTATGATGATTAAAATACCCATAGACAATTGCCTGAGCCATAGAAAGCACTGGAGATTAAAAAGGGCACATAATTGTGGATGCACGTGAAGAGGTTACTAACAATATCACCGGAATTAAACCGAAACTTAGTAATGTACATGTACATCAATTATGGAGGTATTACATGTTGTAACTAAGGTTTACGTTCGGCAAGTGTATAGGAACATAACCATGAAGGGAGGGTGCAGCTTCTCCTGGATAAAAGGGTGTTGCTGGGTATAGGATGAATATAATAACCACAGACAGTTGCCTAAGCCATAGAAAACACAATTGATTAAAGAACACATAAGTGGTGATACAAATTATGAGGTAATAACAACGGAAGTAATGTGGGACTTCAGTTATGAACCTATATATCAATATGGAGGTATTACAAAACGTAACAATTTCTCACAGGATAGTTTTACGCATTTCGAAATGAACTGGCAGCAACATGTCAGAGAACATGTAGAACAATGATGATGCATAGTTTTTGTAAATACAGAATCAGTGTTGGCATTAGTCTAGCAGTTCAATAATGTAGACAAAAAACCTCGCCATTCCTCAGTTGAATTCAATCCTTGCTCAATTGAGTTAGTCCTTTCTATCCAGCGGCACTCTAGTCTTTGCAGGATTTGTGTAATGTCACCGCCTCTTTCAGGGACAATAGCTCTGTCAATGGCCTGCCATTTTATATCGTCCACTGTATGGTTTTTTTCAATAAAATGATTAACCAGTGGAGCATTGGTCACAGAACACCTGATGCGACTTCGATGCTGTCCGATTTATGCTTTGACAGGTTGGGATGTCTGTCCAATATACAGTAAACTACAGGGATACCATATACAATACACTACATTGCATGTGTTGCAATTAGAAACAAAGTCTAGCGCCTGTTTCACATTAGCATGCTCAAATTTGCTGGTATCAAACGTATGTGCACAGGAAACACAATTACCACATTTGAAGTGTCCTTTCAATTCTGGAAGGCCCCAGACTGATTCCAGGGTTCTGGTTTTTTGTGCAGTGATATTTTCTGTGGAGGAATGTATCAGATGATCTTTTACATTTTTACCCCGTTTAAATGCAAACATGGGGGCTTCCATTGTTGGATCGATGTTTTTTAAGGGATCCCAGTTTTTTGTAATGAGATTGCGCACCTTGTTGGTATGTACACCAAAGGTGGCAACACAAATAAGTCTGTCAATGGAAGTCTTTTCTTTGGTGGTTAATAGTTCCTCTCTCTGGCAGAACGAGGCACGTTTTAGGGACTTTCTTATTAGTCTGTTGGGGTAACCCCAGGCAAGTAATTTGGATTTCAGTGCCAGGGCCTCTTTCATGTAATCCTCCTTACGTGAACAATTTCCGCAAAAATTGTCCAAAGGGTAGGCCAGCTCTAAGAGCACGAGGGTGATGACTTCTATAGGCCAAGAGTGTGTTCCTCTCTGTTGGTTTTTTGTGAAGACTTGTGTACAGGGTGCCATTCTCATGTTTTATGCTGAGGTCTAGGAAGGCTATAGCTGACTTGTGTATGGTCGCTGTGACAGTTAGATACTTCTGGATGTTGTTGAGATATGTGACAAAATCTTGGAATTCTATCTCTGTGCCTGAACAGGTCGAAAAAATATCATCAATGTACCGTTTCCAACATTTCATGTTGGAGCGGTATCTGTTCGTCATGTTCAGAGCAAAGGTCTTTTCTACATAGTCCATATAGATGTTAGCTAAGTTTGGGGCGAAAACCGCTCCCATGCTGGTCCCTGAGCATTGTTGGTAAAAAGTGCCTTCAGAGACAAAGTAGTTGAATTGCAGGGCAATCCTTAATAGAGAAATGATGAAACTCGTGGGAACCTGTATTGGCCTAGTTCTAGACTCCAGCAGTTTCTCAATTATTAATATACTATCTTCTTGCGGTATGTTAGTGTACAGGGAAGAGATATCTAGAGTTGCCAATCAGTCTGTTTCAATGATATAAGGCATACCATCTACCAAATTAATCATGTACATACTGTCCCTCACATAGGTTTCTTGTATCAGAACAAAGTCTTTGATGAAGAAGTCAATGAACCTTCCAATTGGTTCTAGCACCAAACCACACCCAGATAGAATTGGGCGTCCAGGGGGATTGGTGGTGCTTTTATGGATCTTTGGGAGGGTATATAGGACGGGGGTCCTTGGGTTTTCTACATTTAGGAACTCAAATTCTTTTTGCTAATGTACCCCTGTTCTTTACCTTCTGTGCAGTAGCGGTCCCTGGTAGGAGTGCCGGCCGGGCGGTGACGTGGGGTGGGGGGTAGTAAACCACGGATTACGGGCGAATACAGGTAAGTAAACATTTAAATAAATAAAACGAATTTCGTTGCGCGCACTGCATCGCATTTGGCGATGCAGCGCTCTAACGAAATTCGTTTTATTTATTTAAATGTTTACTACCTGTATTCGCCGTAATCCGTGGTTCTACCCCACCCCAATCACCGCCGGCCGACTCCTCCAGGACCGCTACTGCCTCTGTGGTGACCTTTAGAATTTCATTTCTAATATCTGTCAATGGGTTCATGCCTAGTTTCTTATAGTGTTTCTCTTCATTGATTTGTGTGCGAATCTCTACATCATAGTCTTTGCGATCCTGGATCACAATCCCGCCACCCTTGTCTGCAGGTTTAAGAATTATCGCTTTGTCATTTTTTAGGGACAGCAGAGCTTTTCTCTCCTCTACAGTGATATTATAAGGTATGAAGCATTTGCTGGTTTTTAGATTATCAAGACCACCCAATACAATTGTTTCAAAGACTAATAGCTCGGGTGGCATCATTGAATTAGTAGGGTAAAAAGTGGATGGTGGTTTCAAGCCTGTCACTGAATCTTGCTGTGTGAGTTCCCTATCTCTAAAGAATAGGCGTAGTCGTAGCTTGCGAAAAAATTGAAAAAGTTCAGTTTTCAAATTAAAGAAGTTGGTAATTTCAGTGATCACATATGACAGACCCTTACTTAACAAGGACACATCAGCTGAGGATAGTATATGTTGAGATAGATTGAAGATTGGTATTACATTACTCTGTGTTGTCTGGTCTAATGGTTGGGGACCCCATTGGTAATGTTTCCTCCGGGTCTGGCGTTCTCCCGGATACTGACACCATGTCTTGCCCTTGACCTTCCCACCTCTCTCTAAAGAAGGCTGACCTGGGTGGTTGTCTGAACGACTCGGGCCAGGTTGCGCATCTGAGTCCTCAGAGCCTCCTGATGATTCCGAGAAGGTGATGGGATGATTCCTTCTGAATCTACCCCATGTGTTCTGTCTATTTTGTGTGCCTATTGTAGTATAGTAGCCCTCCCTGGGATACGGATAGGCTTTTTCTTTGGTAAAATTTTTGTATGTCCTTGGTGACCTTATCTGCCTTTTTCTTCAACTCGAATATATTGAACTCCTCAATTGTTTTGTTTAATTTGTCTAGGAGTGCTTTAGCCTCTGCTATTCCATCCCCTCCTAAGAGTTCTTTTTCTAGTTCTTCTATTTCCTTTAATTCAGCCTTGGCGTGTTCTACAGCGGTTTCTACACCTAACACCATCCAATGGCGTGAACAGGTGGTGGAAATGTGACTAAAATTCCCTTTAAATTTCGGGTCTTCCCGAAAAATGCCAGGAATGTTCCTGACTTGCAGTCCTTGTGGAATAATGCCTACCTTTAGATACTCTGTTAGCATTCGAGCATGCAGCTCTGTTCTAACATGTTTTTTCTTGGCCTTTTCCAATTTTTCCAATAATTGTTGTTTTGGACTCACAGATTTGCTTGGTTGTGTGAAAAACAGAGATGGTCCACGAATAATTTTCGCAATGTATTCATCAGTGTATAAAGGAGCTTCTCCTTCGGACGTCGTAACCCAAGAGCAACTAGTTGGACCCTATATTGTTATAGGGAAATTGGGAAGTCCTGAAACAGAATAATTACCTTGCGGTGCAGCCACCGCTCTAAATGTTGAGAGAAGGAGACAAGGGAAACCCTACTCACTTGGAACCAGGGTAAGTAGTATATAAACAGAAACAGTGGTTCCTGTGGGCTAATACAATGATATTGGTAATTATAAAGAGAAAGGAGTGGTGCTAATGCACAGTATAAAAAAAGCTTTGGCTCTTATCAAGGAGCAGTGGGCAGGATGCTTTGTGCTATGGATGGAGCTTCTGCCTCGGAGGGCTTGGAGAGGGGCAGTTAAGCCGGGGGCTGTAGACAGGGCAAGACGTAAGGTGAACAGTGAAATGACTCGTTTTTGACTCGGACTCAGTTTTGGTAGAACATGGCACTCGGAAATCTGTATTGATACGGTGGAATGTTTTAGAGATGATGGAGTTCACTTATCTAGAATGGAATTGGACCTGTACCTCTTAGAAATCAGAGAAGGTTTGGTATGTACACAGACAATGGTAAAAGTGAGAAGTGGGCGATGCGGGGGGGGGCAGATAAAGGTTAGTGTGTACCACCCTTTTTCTGGGTGGCGGGCACATGCAAAGTTTGCCAGGGGTTGGCAGAAGTTTGCTTGCCGTTGAAAGTTAGGAACCATGGGCAGGGAAAGGGTAGGCAGGTGAAATCAGGAAATGAGCTGCCAGGCATGGGCCCAGGCTGAGTGAACAGGAACCAGTATGGAACCCATTCGGAAACATAGGACTCAAGATCATGGAGTTTTGAAGGTAATTTATTTTACCAATGCAATGTTAACAACAGTAGAAAAGCCTAGCTGCACTAGTAGGCTAGCCATGGTCGTTCAGTGTCACTGCACTGTGTCCCATTCTGTGAGGGAAACCGCAGCAACTCAGGGCCTGTGTCAGATGGTTGCCCAGGGAAGGTGGGCTCCCCATGGGCAGCCAACCTTCTCCTGTCACTCATTACTGTAAGCAATAAGCTCACCATCATACAGCCACTCAGACAAACAGCAGCCACCCAGCAAACACCTGAGCCCTTGCCAAGCACATAAAATTGTACTTAAGCCTGGTGCAATACCATTTCAACATAAAGTGAGAAGACTACCTAATGTGATTTGCAGTGAAGTTAAAAACATGTTGGATGAAATGCTTGAGGAGGGGGTCATTGAACTGGTGGAAGCAACAAGTTGGATTTCTCTGGTAGTTATCACTGAAAAGGCTGATGGCCATTTGAGATTTTGTGCTGAGCTCAGATCACTGAATCAAAGTGTTGTGGTAGATACTTTTCCATTACGCAATATTAATGAGTTGGTGTTGTTGCTGAGAGGTCATAAGTATTTTTAAAAGTTAGATTTGAAGAGTGCTTACCGTCAGCTCAAACTTCACGAAGACTCCTAACCACTACTGCATTCATTACCACGGAGGGGACCTTTCAATTTACTCGGTTTGTCTTCGGCACTGAGTGTTTTTCAACGTATGACGTGCAAAATTTTTAAAGAAATGCAGAACATTGTGTATTTCCAAGATGACATTTTGATTCTTGGGGAACTATTGATCAACACAATTTGGTACTCAGGCAAATGTTACACAGAATTGCTGATATGGGTGTGAAAGTTTAAGGTGCAAGTTTTTGAAGAAAAAATTTACTATTTGGGTTACATTTCTGGAGAAGGACTGAAATCTAAAATGGATTTGATGAGAGCTAATGAACTGGCTCCTCCCCCTCAGATAAAGAGCAATTGAGATCTTTTATGATTCTAAGTGAGTACTATCCCAAATTCGTGTGGAGGTTTGGTGACAAAACAGAAAACCCTCAGATCTTTGCTTAGTAAAGGATGTAATTTCTCATGGGGCAGTGAGTAGCAAAAATGTTTTGAGTTTATGAAAAAGAAATTTGTGATGCTGGAATTTTAGTACCTTTCAGTACCAAAATGAAATCTATTATCAAGGTCGATGCCAGCACCACTGGCATTGATGCAATTCAGTCTCAGTGGCATGGGAAGAGTGAGAAAACAGTGGTTATTGTTTCTAGGACACTCAAGGATTCTGAAATAAATTATTTCACAATTTAGAGGGAAGTCCTGGCAGTTGCATGGGGAGCTGAGTACTGTCGAACTTACCTGTAAGGAACACAGTTTGTGCTACACTCGTATCACAAACCATCACTCCCTGGTGGGGCACGGAAAGGCTCAGCAAGACTTGCCACCAAGTTACAGGAATATCAATATGAAATTGAGTGCATTCAAGGATGATAAAATGTTCAAGCAGACTGTTTGTCAAGGTTATCCATAGATTGGAGAGTTGTTGATGGACTTGCTGTTATAGCTAAAGAGAGGTTAGGGACTATAGCATCCATTCAAGATGTAGTTGTGGGAGGTGAAGGTGTGTTTACGGTTGAGCAATGGGCACATGAAATAAATGCAGATGCTACTTTAAAGACTGTTGTACAGCTGCTAGTTTCTGGGAGTAGGAGAGAGAGTTGTGCCTCACTTTCAGTCAGGTCCTTCATTAAGTTTCTAGATGAAGTGACCCTGTATGTGGAGAAAGTACTCATGAGAAGTGAAAGATTCATACCAACTTTTGCGTTAAGGATTAGACTTATTTCTTTAGCTCATGAGGGACATTTGGGACAAAGTTTGACCAAAAAGAGACTGGAGATGCAGTTTTGGTGACCAGGTTTAGAAGAACAGGTGACTTCTTAGGTGCAAAAAGGTGATTTGTCTAAAGAGGGAGGAAAAAGACTTAGAGTGGGTGTACAATCTTCAATAGGTCACTTTCTTAATCCAGGCAAACCTTGACGCAGTGTGGGTTTACATTTTATTGGATGGATGAATGAACTCAGAGGTGAGTTCAGATTTGCACTGGTAGTGGTTGATGTTTATTCCAAGTGAATGTGCATTGAGTTGTGAGAGAAATTACTACCATGGTCATCATTCAGAATTTGAAACAGATTTTCTTGGAGGAGAGTTGCTTCAATAATAATAACTGATATTGGTGCCCAGATTACCTCCAGTGAAATGTAAAACTTTTTTTCTTTTTTGGAATTACAAACCACTCATCTCATTGTATAACCCAGAAGCAACTGGTATTCTGGAGTGTGCCAATGGATTAGTAAAAGGCACTATCCAAATGGCATATGTAGCTGGTCATGATGTTGGCAAAATGGTGCAAGACATGGTTTGGGCATATCATACCACTCTGTATGAAGCGGCCCAGATATTTCCCTTTGAAGTGAAGCAATGAAGATGTCTAAGTACCAAACTGGTTTTTTCATGATTGAAGGCGTGGGTAGCGAAAGGTGGTAGTGCAGATAAACTTTTTGAATGCAATGAAATAAGGAAAAATGCTGCTATGAGTGGTGGGTGAAGATTAAGTCTGGTAGAGTGAAAATGCATGGGTCCCTTCAAGGTTAAGCATGTTTAACAGTTCTATTATTTAGTATTAGATAATGGAAAATGTTGGAATCGCAGGAGAGTTGAGCTGTATTTAAGAGGTAGAGAGTGCGAAAAAGTAGGAAGAAAGGAATGATGATGAACAATGAAGATTTGTGTTCAAGTGAAAGTCTATTGAGTTCCTCCACTGTGGGATGGTGAAGATCTCAACTTACAATTGTTGGGTGGAAACCATTTCTACTCCGAATGTTATGATGGAAAGGTGACAAAGAGATCGTAGACCAGCTATGTATTTACAGGATTATAATAGTTGAGAATCGTGTGTTTGTGTTCTCTTTCTCACTTTATCTATTGTCACTATTTCCTTTACTGCAATTTGAGTTCTTTATGGAAGGAAAGGGCATGTGTTATAATGTACAGTTCATGTTCTCTGTAAGCATAGGACCTTTGTCAGTATCCAAATGACATAGATGTGTGGTGAAAATTGATGCCTGGCCAGATAGGAAGGAACTACACTTGTGTTGTGGTTTACAATAAATTTTACCTTTTGTAAGAAACTTGTACCTGGGCTGTTTTACAACACAGATCTTCCACCAAATGTAAATTTAGAGGCTTATAATGAGTTCTACATTAAATGTAAGCAGTGTTCTTCTATTTATAAATATAACATTTGGGATTTTTGTAAACTGTGGAAAAAGAGCAAGGTTATCTAATTTGTAAGCTCAAAACCACAGCTCATGAAAACACTCCTTTTCAATAATTTCAGCTCATGATATTTGGCTGGTATAGAATTCTGGGCACATCTGTTCCAATGCACAGTGAAAAATGATAATGATACAAAACCAAGGTGGAATCTGTATGAGCCATCAAATAAATTATGTTATAATGCATTATGCTGTTTCCCATGTAGAAACTCCAAATTTTAATGGAGATTTTAAGAGAAACTTCACAAAGAGAAACCCCTCTGAAAAGCATATTATTTCTACACTAAAATTGATACTACTGTACAGCTCTCTGTTGCTTTACAGCTATGTTTGTGCAATTGCGTATCTAATTCAGACCTAACATACATACATACAGATAGACATGCATCAAGATTCCACCCATAAAGCGAGGCCATTATTTTGTTGCCCCTGAAACATTTTTGTTCTTCCAAAACCTGTTGTCAGAAGTGTAATCCAGGGAAACACCTGCACTTTATGAGTAGCTCTTATACTGGAGTTGTCACACTATCTGAGACAATGGATACTTGCTGTCATGACAATGCATTTTCTTGTTGCTAGGACTACAAATGTAAGGGAATGATCTGTGCTGCTTCTGCTAACAGATGTGAGTATGATATCACAGAGAAAATCGTTGTGGCAAATTTCAAAAGCTAATTTATTTTCTTTCAGGAACAGCACCATTTTTGCATTCCTCATCATCCCACTGTCCTTTAGGGAATATATGTAACTGCCAAGCACATGGAGGAAACATTTAGCGTTAATAAATACAGGACCTCTTAATTAGGTTTTGTTTTCATTACATTGACCAGGATTCCAAGTGTGTTTCTTTTATCAACCCAGATAAATAATGATACACTGGAGTACCGAATTTATCGAGTGTGATATATAGCACCTATTACGAGTTTCTGGGGTATAATGTGGAGTTTGCTGCTATGGTGGTAAAAACCACTTTTTACCCTGTTAAATTTCAGCAGAATTGACTTGACAAATTTAAACGAAGAGTGAGATATTTAATGCACCTGGTAAACACCATCCAACTCATAATTCCAACCCCTGCGCTAACAGGGGTTTAGACAGGGGTCGAAAAAACACCGACCCACTCATAATCAGGGCTATAGTGCCTTTGTAATTTGGGTGAATTTCACATGACAAAATACATGCTAAAAAACAGTGAGGGATTAAGAATGAAACTTCTGCAAAATATAATCACCATCATATTCTCCTATTGACCTGAGCTCTAACAGCCTGAATTACAGGGACATTTTGTGATCACAAGTCATGCGTTTCACAAAATCATAGTGTTTGCAACTGCAAAATGGCTTTTTTTTCCTTTTGCTAAACTCTCTTTGCAAGTTGGAAAAGCCTTTGTGGCTCACAAATGGGTTTTGATACCAATATGAATCACATTTAGAAAGGGGTGAGAAAGGGGAGTCACCTCCTAATTTGAGTTCAGTATAGCATGTATCTATAAGCAACTGAGCAGTTATCATCACCTGAAAGGAAGAAATGCCTGATGTGCAAATGACAGGTTGTCCACTAGGGCTAACACAAAGGAACTAGCCTCTCTACAAGCTGCATTCTCATCATTGTAGCTCATCTGTCTTTGTAGCAGGCTTAGTGAATGCACTGCAGGGGAGACAGTATGTCGGCACTGATTTTATTAGACCTCAGTGCCGCGTTTGACACGGTCTCTCACCAGATTCTGCTGCAACTGTTGAAGGAGGCGGGGATTTCGGGCTCAGCCCTCGACTGGTTCGCCTCCTTCCTCTCTGAGAGGACCTTTCAGGTGTCGGCTCCCCCTTTCTCCTCTCGGATTCATAATATTCAACAAGGGGTGCCACAGGGCTCAGCACTGAGCCCTACGCTGTTCAATCTGTACATTCAACCTTTAGCAGCGGTGGCTAGGAGCAGAGGCTTGACACTGGTATCGTACGCCGACGATACTCAATTGGTAGTGGCACTTTCTGGCAATTCAGCGCATGATGCCTGTATGTTTCGGAGCAATCTTATGGCCATCTCTGAGTGGATGTCTGCCAACTGTCTGCAGCTTAATGCAAGCAAGACTGAAATCCTGTTGGGTGGGTGGGATGGTGAGCTGTGGAGTGAACATTGGTGTCCCACCACCCTGGGCTGTGTCCCCACCCCCAAACAGATAGTAAAGAATCTGGGAGTTTGGGTGGACTCCGCTCTCAGTTTTCAGGCCCAAACCAAGAAAGTAGCGGGGACCTGCATGGGTATTCTGCGTGGGCTCAAACCATTGCTAGGTTATTTTGACCCGTCCACTCGGCAGGTTATCATTCAGGCTGCCATTCTGTCGAGATTGGATTACGCCAACTCGCTCTACTTGGGTACCAACAAGTCAGAGATCCTAAGATTACAGAGAGTCCAGAATGCGGCGGCCAGAATCCTCCTTGGCCTCCCGAGGACTTGTTCTACCTCTGTTGCCATTCGCCGACTACATTGGTTGCCGGTGGCCAGACGTGTGGAATTCAAATCTCTGTGCATTGCTTTTAAGATCCTGAAGTCCTCTCCCCCAGCCATTTTGGCCACCCTGCTCTCGCCCTACATCCCCCCCTGCCAACTTCGTTCAATGGGCCAACACTTGGCGGTGGTTCCGAGGGTGATGAGAGCACGGGCTGGGGGACGTGCTTTCTGCACACTGGCGGCCAAACTTTGGAACTCTCTCCCACTGTCCATTCGTAGCCTAAACAATTATTTGGCATTCCGTAAGGCCTCCAAGACTCATCTTTTCCCTTCACTGTAGGTTCCTATGCCTTTTGGTGGCCCTCTCCTTCTGACTGCTATTAGCGCTGGGACACCCCTTTGCTGGAGCAGCTCTGCGCTCTATAAGCTATATAACATAACATAACAATGTATGCAATGCATGTGGAGCTGGGTGCAGAGGTAGCACAATGAGGCCTCTGTTTAGAAGTGAAGAAAACTAGATTTCACCTGACCGGAAGATGTGCCATCATATTTGGCAAGACACACACCTGGCAGTCACAGTTTGGCATAGTGTCTTGCAAAGCTGGAAGAAGTGTCATTGCAGCTGCACTGGAACTTCTGGAATAGACAGCCTCGGTGTGAATACCGGACCACTAGTGTGCTCCAGTACAGTCTCTTTGTGCAATGTACAGAGCCCACTCCATTGTTAGTCTTACTCTCTGGTTTTGCTGTCCCTGTAGTCACCATTCCAGTCCCTGTGAGCATGAAGACCTAACATTCATCAGGTTGCCTCTTTGTGCACTGTGCAGGGCCTGCCACATCTCTGCAAATACGGATGGCAGGAGAGCGATAAGGAGTGAACGAATAGTCCTGAGAGGCACATTGTGTGGACCGCGTCTTCTCCTCCTTCTTTAGCCTCGTTCAGCTGCAGACCAGTCGTAACTTCAAAATCCCTGAGCCACAAAACTGCCATTATTGGGCCAGCATATTAAGTGTGGCTCAGGAGAAATGACACATATTCATTGTATAATGTTAATTCTTGCACGTATCTGATCTCCTTGTTTTCTGACCACAGCTACTTTGCATGCTTTTTTATTATGCAATTGTAGCTTGTATGCTTTGTAAAATGCCTAAACAGCATGACTATGACTCTTTGTAAAATAGATTCCTTGGGCCGCTTTCAGGTATAATATACAGAGCGAGCAAGCTTGTACCTCAGAGTCAGCAGGCACTGAGACAAAGACACAAACATGCAGAGGAGACATTATCTCAGAAACATTTTGCAGTCACTGGCAGAGCACCTTACTCCTCCATTTTCTACAGTGCTCTCCTTCATTTTGAATTTGCCCATCTTTTTAGGTCTCAGCTAAACAGCGCATGCGCTGTCTCGAAGACGCGTGTTCTTTTCAATCTGTGGGCTTCAGCCCATCCATAGGCTTACTATTTGCTCACTCCATCATCTCTCTTATATCCTTTGTCCCCGTTTGTCCATGCCATGCACACACCATGCCTCTTCTTGTGTTTAGCCCTCCCCAGGGCATGAACCAAGTACTTGTGTCCAACCGCTGCTCCCGCTTTAGGAGCTACTTTTTCCTTGTGTTTGAGCACTCCACATGAGTGCTCGTGTTTTCTCCAACTCCATACTCCGTCTCATGTTGCCTCCTTCTTGCTCCCTCCTACCCACCTCATATCAACCCCAGCCAAATCACCCTCATATCAGAGCGCTGCTTTTCTGTGTTGCTGCAAATGTATTGATGGTGATTCAAGCTGACGCAATTTCATCCAGTACTGTGGGTTAGGTTTTTGAAGTAATTTTTTTTTTAAGTTATGGGTTCTTACTTTATTTAAATGGATTAACATGCAGCGTCTACCTTTAAATTCATACCTAAGCACTGACTTAATTACAGAAGGCACGTCCTGTGGGTCTGTGTTGCATTCAGTTGCTAAAAGACACATGAATAGGGTGATATGAATTGACTTGATCCTGATGTTTTCGACTACTCATTCGCGGTAAGTGTTATGGATTGCACATTGTTTACAAAGCTTTACCTCAATAACATGGTTTTGCCGTGTGTAGGGAGCATGTTGTGTTTAGTAACTAGATTGAAAGTAGATTTTAATTTGGGCATCCTTGACATTTTGTTAAACACCGTCTGCTTTACTGGCATCTTCATACCAGGTTCCTAGTGCAACTAGGAACTGCAGTGGTTGCTGCTGAATCTGATCTTGTTCCGGCGTTGCTGGCGAAGAATTAACACCTCTACAAAGCAACTCTCGGCTGCAAAATTACACTTCTTTTCGCTGCCCTGCTTTCTTCCTGTTTCGCATTGCAGAGGCGGAGCATATAAAATGCACAGGAAGTGCATTTTTTTGAACTGCTGAAGTATGTTGCCTTAAAAAAGACATACAGGATTTAGAGTGCTTACACAGTTCCCTTGTCTCAAAGAGGATTTTATTTCCTAACCCATGTCTGTCAAATATTCTGTCTGAAAATTATCTGAATACCAGTGCTATGAGGTTGCTTATCTGCCATGCCTTCTGAGGCAATTGGAAATGATCAGTCCTTCATGTAATGGCATCATTAAACAGTACCGAGTATTTTTGCCAGCATTCTTCAGCCGCTTTCAAATAAACAAACTGACTGTAAAAAAAATATAATGTGTTGGCTTAACGGAGGATGTCCCTTATTGTTGCAATTGTAAATATCTTTCATCTTAAACCTCTTGCTTCCTGTGCATTGGTCATCATTTTAATATAATGGACGGATTAGGACACATCATTTCCATATTTGTTTCTCTGTAGTTCATGCACAGCGCTGGCCTCGACAAAGTGCGCTTTTCCCTAACTTTACACCTTGCTGCACAGTAGACACGCTACTGTACACCTTGACTGAAGGACATTGACAAAGCCAATAGCTCTCTTGTAGGTGAGACCTGTTGGCTTTGCTAATGCTTGGTTTTCTAGTCTGGGCACCCTTTGTCATGAAAGAGCGACCATCGTGCACTTTTGCTACAATCCCCATGCGCACCACAGTTATATGGAACGACATTTGTAAGTAAGCTGTTTTATGTTTTTTTCCAAATGTGAGGGAAGGGACACTCTAAAAGGTAGGCTCAGCCATGTCCTCCTACCTTAGTTGTAAAAAAAATTCCTGCTGGCCCAATCTTGCAGAGAGAACGTTTGGTACATTCTGAAATGCCAACATTTCAGTCTTCTGACCATAGCAAGTCAGAGCTACCTATCCCAAAACACAAAAGGGGTCTCTTTTGCACCAGCATTGTGTTAGTGGTTTCATCCTTTGCACAGCCTATTCATAATTCCAAGTGCCCATTAATTGTACTCCCAAACGCGTCACATATACCTTGGCTTTGAGCATTTGCTAAATGTTGTACTTTTTGGAAATTTTCAGTGCTGCAGCAATCCTCTTCTTAACCAGTGCAGTAAAATAGAAGGCAATACAGATGGATCGGCCCTTGTGATTCAGCCCCCATTGCCCTACTACCTGTCAGGGGGTCATGCTGCCAACTCACACTCCTGTGAATGGAGCGAGCAGCAGCCAGTGCAGAAGAGCCCATCCAAGGGTCGGGCTTCCTTTGGTATGTTAGTGGCAACAGTGGTGGCATCAGGGCAAAGGTGCAGCTTCAGAGGATGCACTGCCTACCAGTCAACCAATTTATTTATTTAAGAGTTTTATATAGCGCTAGCTAGACCCGGAGGTATCAGAGCGCTTTACAACATATATCGTGAAGCAAATATTTATACAGTGTTACGATAGACAGCATTGTCTTGTGATAAATCTTGTTCCGGCGGTCTTGGGAACGAGGCTAAAAGGGAAGGGGAACAGGCGAAGGAAAGTCTTCTTGTTGAGGCGTCTAGGTTCTGCGCTTAGCAGGATTCCTTTGTTGAAGGGGCTCAGTCACATTGTGCGTCATCTCTCACTTCGGGTGTGCTCTGTTTAGGAAGAGGTCTTTGAGCTGTCTTTTGAAGTTTATGAAGGAGGGGTTGGTCCTGATGTGAACTGGTATGGAGTTCCAGATTTTGGGTGCATTTCCCGAGAAGGAGCGAGACAGGGTTTTTTGTTTGCAGGCTTTCGGTGGAATGAGAAGAAGGGTATTGGTGCTCCTGAGGTTTCTCGTTTGTCCTGCCTTTTTGAGTTTGGAGGCCAGGTAGGCCGGTTTTCCGGTGTGAAGAGCTTTGTGTGTGAGACAGGCAGTTCTGAAGTTGGCACGCATTTCGATTGGTAGCCATTTTAGTTCTCTTAGGGAGGGAGAGATGTGGTCAAATTTCTTTGCTCCTGTGATCATCCTGGCAGCTGTATTTAGGGTTACTCGGAGGGGAGCTAGGTGAGAATTTGGCGTGCCCGTGAGAGTAGCGTTCCTGTAGTCCAATCTGGACAGCACCAGGGATTGAGTGGCCAGTTTAAGGTCATTGGGGGGGATGAAGGGTTTTATTTTGTTGAGTAATTTTAGGTTCAAGAATGCGCTCTTTGCTGAGTTCTTGATATGTTTGTCCATGTTTAGGCTTGCGTCCAGGGTGATACCCAGGGATTTTACAGAGTCTGCCAGGGTGAGCTTGCAATTAAGAGCGTCAATGGATTTTAGCCATTCTGTGGCTAGGGGGGTCTGCTCCTTGTTGGAAATGAAAAGGATTTCCGTTTTGTCTTGGTTGAGTTTAAGGTGGTTGTGGGATAACCAGTGTTGTACTTCTCGTAGGGTGTTGTTTAGTTTCTGTATGTCTCCTAGTGACGATGTTTCAAGGTAGATCTGGGTATCATCGGCATAGAGGTGGAAGGGGATGTTGGCTTTTTTGAGTATGGAGGTGAGGGGTTCCATGTAGATGTTAAACAGTGATGGGGAGAGAACCGATCCTTGTAGGACTCCCCTGGTTATGGGGAGAAGGTCAGACGTGAAGTTGTTAATTTTTATTCTTTGTGAGCGGTTCTGAAGGAAGGAGGTAAACCATTGTACCTCCCCAGGAGTGTCCAGAGTTCTCTCGTCATACCAGCAGTGAAATCAGCTTCTGAACAGGGAATGCTGGAGCTGTGCTGTCGCCCACTGCATACAGAAGTAAGTGGTTTACTCGGGTTTAGGGCCCTGAGCGTTGGTTGGGAAGACTGTAAACTCTTAGAAAGCGTTGATATACTGTCAGCATCACCCACATTCCCTTACACCATTGCTTCTTCCATACTTATGCACAGCTTGCCAACCTTCAGTCTCACATTCCCCTCGCATGTTATTCGCTCACAGAGCCCTCCTCCGCCAATCTTACCTAGAAGCAGCCTGTGACTCTCGTGCGTCACTGATTTGGAGGGCGAGTGGCTAGTTCTACTAATTACATCTTCAGACAGCATTTTCAGCAGCTGTGTTTTCAGAGGAAACAATAGCCAAGTCACGTTAATCAAACAATGCATAGTTCATGCTGAGTCAATGAAACGGGGGACCAAGGCACTTAACAGGTTTAAAAAGATAGGTGAGCAGACAGAAGCAAGTTAACTACTTCACCACAGGACATTTTGGGGCTGATGAAGCAGATAAACTGCTAAGCCTTTTTACTGACACAAAACCGGTTATGACACGTTTGAAAGAAAAATGACAAACGTGCACCAAATGTGCTAAATATATGGTGAAGAAACATGAGAGAAATCATGAGAAGACTTAGTTACGGCATTGTAAAAGCATGCAGATAAATTGTAGGATAGATGGAAACATATACATTCAGTAATATAGGTTTACAGTTCAACTCGCTTTAGATGCTAATTCAATGTGTATCAAGCAAAAGGTAATTGTGATGTATTTAGGTGTTATAAAATTTCCAACAATTGTTATAAAATTAATGATATTTACATAATTTAGAGATATTTACGTGTGATATTGAAAAGTTTCATTCTAAACTCCATGTTTTGCACACATGAAATTATGCACCAAGTGAGACAAGAGAAAATGGTGTTGCACGTTTATACTAACTTCAAAGATTCTGAAATTTTCAGGGAATAATCTTCATACATGTACTAATATGAATTACTAGAAACTAAATTATTAATTTATGTTTTGAAATAATTTTGTACATTGGTACTTTGGAAATGCAGTAATATGTCATAGTTACATGTGCTATTTACAACAGAACTAAAATGCTTTATGAGTGCAAACAAATCAAAAGAAATATATAATGTCCCAAAGGTTATAAATGAAATGTATATTTGCATTATTTTATCCTGTATTTCATGAACCAAATTCAATTTAGGCGTGTATTTTTTCCTTACTTTGCGTGATTCTGCTCTCATGGAAAGGCTTCATAAACTTGCAATGTGAAAAGAAACTATGTCTCACGGGGAGAGTTCCCATTCACATACTAGGGCTGTTTGCAACAATTTTTCTACTTTGGGAAAATCTGCCATGGGAAACTGTCCTCTTGAACTCACTCATGCGCTTCTTGCAAAGGACTATTGTTCGAAAGTAATATACACTGGATGGTTTGGCAACTTACGTGATGACCACCACCTTTTTGCTATAATATGTGTCTTCTTTATGCTGCATGACAATCACCCTATATGACGTGACCATTGGACTGAGTGGTCTGCTCAGATGAGGTGACCCAGGAGGAGTCACTCCGGAACTTGAGTATTATATTATACATTGATGTGATGGAAAGAGAGCTTTTTGCTCTTGCCCTTCTTCTTATTTTCCTGGACACGAGCATACATTGTTTCTCTTTTGGAACTTCCTTGGAGACTCTGCTGGTTGATGCCTACGCTGTGGGTTCTAATTCTTGGATTGCTTTCCCTATCCTAGGAGAGTGCACTTGAACTGTCATGGTTCATGTCCTGTCCTGAACTTTCCTGAGTTTTGGTAATTAATGACCATCCTGAAACAGATTTGTTTAATTGCACTTTAGATCGTAAAATGCCTGACATAGATGTAATTGCTCCTTTAAAAATTAAGATACATCTAATCATCCTCAAATCCTGTTTTTGTTTCTCCATGAATTGTCTCCAGTAATTGATGTGCATTTCAATTTGGTTCTGAATGTTTAGAGGGAATTCTAATAGAGAGATCACTGGATAGCAGAAACTCATGTTATTATTCTGCATAGCTCTAACTGAATTATTGGTTGTATGATCCTATTTAGACTGAATTTCTTCAGGAGATTTGGTCTGGCAGTGATAATACTTTACTTATATAGCCTAGTTTTTAGGGTCATATATATGAATCTAATTACGAGTTTGTAGGTCAGTTACCCAATTCCTGGTCCTTATTTGATAACTGGAGTTGCATCCCCTATGTCCGACCCCTCTCGGCACGAATCAAGATCCATCGAAGGACCAAATTAATGTGATCCAAGATGATAAGGATTAGTGATCAAAAGGGCCAAATAGCACTACAGCAGTAATGTCTGGTAGTGTGTCGGATGGTTTATCCCCCTGATGACTAAGGATATAAAGGGGTCCCTACTGAGATCCCTATTAAATTTCCCTGTCCAAAGATTGCCCATCCTAGCTCAAACTCAAAGCTCATGTTTGGCTGAAGGAAACCAAGTGCTGGTACCGACGGAGGAGTACAATGAAGACGGTTTAAAGCAATGGCGTATTAATAGGCTTGGGCATTGCAAAAGCTTAAGCTTAGATTGCGGTAATGTGAAATGGTCACATTTGATCGATGTGCTTTATGCAGGAATGTTGATGTTGTTATCGGGTCCGTCGTAACCTAAGATCCTGTGGTATAAACCTACGGGTGGTCTCAGTGTGGCACACACTGAGTAAGTTGTCTGCTGTGTTTCTAAGGTGTTGCTGGTGAGATGTTGTCGGTAGTACCACCAAGTGAAGAGAAACTTTCTTTGTGTGAGTGAGTGATACGGTTGTTAGGGTTGCTCAAAGTGCACAGGGAGAAATTGCGACAACCAGCGTGAGATCGCACTGGTCGAGGTTTAATTTGAAGTGTATGTAATAAGGGTTTAGACCATTGTATTTGGTTAGACTTCTTGTGTGAAAGGATCTATCATTTCTTTAGAGGGAACAGACAGAGCGTTTGGAAAAGCTTGCTTTGTGTGAAGATTTTTGCTTAGAGAAAACGCACATGAAGGATTGTAAAGGAGGGGCAGCCACTGCGAGGAGTGAGATTGACTTCACAGTGTGCCGCGCTGGTATTGGTTAGTTGGTGTAACGGCAGGCAGTGATAGGGAGACTACGTCACCCTGCGCCGCGCTGGTATTGGTTGTGAAGGAGCTAAACAAGAAAGTAGAGGAGAAATTGAGGAGAGTTATTTGTGAAGGACAATTTTATAATTAAGAAAAAAGATGAAAATTTTGAAAAATTTGAAGAGTCTGATGCAGGGAGATGTACCCGTACTCACTCGAAGAAGGGTAACAATACCGCCCGAGGGTACACCAGCATTATATATGACACAAGAGAGAGGGTATCACATGTGTACTTGGCTTGAAAAATGGATGAAATATACTGAGAATGATGGACCATTAGCTTTCCCACAATATGGAAAGTTTTAAGTTAGAATTCTTGAAAATTTGATGAGACAATTATATGAGATTAAACCGCCTCCTAGGCCTATGCAGTTCAAGGCGCTTAGTGAATGGGAACATGTAGCTCATCAAAAAGAGAAGCAGAAATGTTAGGGAAGGTACAAGAGTACCTTAAACTGAAATGTCAAGGCTGGATGGGATACTCAACAGAAGGGTTGGAGAACAGATATAGCACAGGGAACCAGAAGGTATCTCGTAATAGTTGCAGAGAAAGTGGAAAAATTGAAGCATAAGGAAAAGAAAAAGCATCTTGAAGAGCCAAAAACACTAGCTCCGGCTGGAGATAGTGATCATGAATTTGATGACGAATTCTTAAATTAATTATTGCTGAATGTCCACCACATTATAATGACGATCAACCCCAGAGTCTAGCTATTTCTTATTTGGGGAATATTCCTGATGCACCTGCTGTACCCATAGAACCAGTTCCACACACCCCTTTCATACGGTTGGGTGAAAACATAGGGATACCTGATGTAAATAATCAGACTGCTTTAAATGCACCAGATGCTTTGACTGTCCCAGTGACTATAGGTCCTGTAGTTATTTTGCATCAGCCTGGAAATAGAGGAAAACATGTACATACTTTGTCCGTCCCTACTGGGATAAATGGTTCAATTTCTACTCCTGCAGATTTGAGAATGAGACAGCCTACCCAGATGCCTTTAGTTCCTACCCTAGCTGATGTTTCTTGCGGAGCTAGCGCTGGTTCGAGTGTACATTCCACTCGATTGAATTCTTTCAGTGGAAGGTCAGGACAGGCCTAGACATTCTATGTACCTGAGAATGGTATGGTAACTCCACCGGGAGTAACACAGAATACCTCAGGAAATGCTTTTCTGATGGGAACGCCAGATTCTGACGTGTCTTTTTTTGCTTTCTCCACCTGCTGCAAAAACGGAAGGTCAGCATGAGGATTTGCTAGGGAATACAACAGAAGGGCAAACAGGTTCTATTTCCCAAGAATTTGAGGATTGGCTTAAAGGTATAGTCACTCCTGTGAATGAGACAGGTGTTGGAATTAATGGAACAAATGTCCTGGGAATGAAAAAGATAGGTATCTTGATGTCGCGAGACTCAAGGTGGATATGGAAGAAATGATTATAGGAACCATAAGTCCTGCCAGGATCGCTGCTTATCATGATGATGAGTTATTGTTTGTTTGCAAAGACATAACCAGACGTGCTTGAAATACACATGAAAGGCACAGAAATATTGAGTGGATGTGCAAAATTAAAAAACAATGCAAAAATCCTACAGAATTGATTTCAGTGACCGGAATTTTGAAAACATGAGACCTTTAGAAATGAGGTTACAGTTTAAGGAATTATTGGCTATCCTCAGGAAATAGGGAGAGTTGAAATAATGGGAATGTTGATGGGCCAAGAAGGAGACAAAAAGGGTTACCATGCAAATGTTACCAGTCATCAAAGATGATGGGAATGAGGGAGTTAGGATGCTTCCTATGAGAGAGGTACCTTTATGGGAATATGTACATGTTTCTTGGACCAGATCAAATATATTTCTCTTTACAAATGACTTCCCAAAATTGAGAGAAAATCCGGTGGAAAGGTACAAACAAGTTGAACGGTTTGTGAAGGTTTTGAAGGTTTTGTTGAAAGATTTGGATACTGTAGTGATTGAGTCCACGAAGGTTGGTATAGTTCAAGTAGATTTATTGAAGATTAGAACAAGACCATAACAAGATCAGATCAAGACCCCACCAGGAGCAGCCAGCATGCTGCTCAGCCCAGCCAACAGTGAACATTGACCGCTAACATTCCATAAGATGACATCATAGCAAGGTTCTACAGACAGGGTATGACTAGCATTGAACTCAGGATATAACATATCCCCCTTTCTCCCAAATAAACAAAAGAACATAGGAGGAGAGGAAGTAAGAACCACGAACCAATGAAAGAAGAGAGGAACTGTAAAGGATGAGAGAAATAAAGAAGAAAGAAAAACAAGAACATAATAGCCCATCCTCCCTTCTATACACCAAAGGAAAAGGAAAGAAAACACATAGTCAGAGAAGAGGAGTGAAAGAAGCACGAAGGACTACCCCAAAACACACCCACTGGCCAGAACAGGAATGTAAGAGGGCTGAAAAATGAAAAACCAACAGAGCAAGAAAACACGACAGAAAAGCAGAGGAAAGCTCAGAATCCACATGAGACACCAAGAAGATGAGGAAAAGAACATAGAAAAATCCTCACCCAAGTGAAACACCGTTATCAAAACATAATGACAAAATGTAAAGACAACAGCGTATATAAACAAAAAAACATTCAATATATTAAGTACAAACCTATGTGTGCAGATAGAGAGGACTATAACCCCCAAAACAGACCCCACCAAAAGGTGACGGAGTATTAAGAGAAATGGGACCAAAACCCACGAAACAATAGTCCTTGTAAAGAAAAAGAGCACACTGATATGTGGAGTGAAAGACCGGGTGAAGACCCATGAACTAGAAATGTGATGCAAAAGAACTGTAACCTTTGCATGAATCCCCTGTAAACGGGTAGACTTGATAAGTGTACAGGTAGGAACCCATACTAATGCAAAAGGAGTGTAACCTCTGCATGGTTCCCATGTAAATGGGTAGACATCAAAGTGTACAGGTAGGAACCTGTACTAATGCAAAAGGACCGTAACCTTTGCATGAATCACCTATGAACAGGTAGAATTGAAAGAGTATGGGTTAGAACCCATGACCTATCTCTTAGGAAAGAGATACAAAAATAATGCAAAAGGACTGGAACCTCTGCATAATTGAACGATTGGGACTAAAACCCATCACCCAACCTCGTGAAAAGAGGGTGTAAAACCTAAATTCCTGCCCCTGGAACAAGGGACGGAGCGTATGTTTCCCTGAGGAGAGAAAACCCATAACAGAGAAAGAACTCTAGGCATACCTGAATGTATAGAAGGCACAGTTATAGGTGATTACACTGAAGAGCTTAAGCAAAAATAAGCGTTGAGCAGTAATAAGCTTTGCGTAGGTTTTACCATACACTGCTGTGCATGTACATTTAACTGTGTGAAAAAATGGTCCCATGGTCCCACTTGCCACTAGATGGCAGCGTGCCAGCATGAAAATACTGATGAGGGAAAAAAAAATATATTCCTGCATGAAAACACGATCATAGCCTACATTTTGAACATTTTAATGCTCTCGCAGTTCATGTTGTAATAAAAAAAAATGTCACCATCGCTTGAGAAAACTTAAAAAAAAACGTGAACTGCCAGAAGGAAAACATCTTGCGGTAAACATGTACTGCCAAAAGGATACATCTTGCTGTTACTGGTACTCTATGTCCTCATGGAAAACGGAGCAAATGAGAGGCAGAAAACTCACTGCAGGAATTGTAGGCGGGGTCCGGTGTAGACTGTCCGGTAATTTAGAGAGAAGACAGCTGGACCGATGCTTGAAATGGGAAACAACCCGACTCCATTGAAAATGAATAAAACTTTATTCAAGCGGACAACGTGGTTGGCAGAAGACGGTCTTTTGAAGGCTAAGTTAATAACTCTGTGGACTCCAACAGAAAGATGGCTGCACGCAGTCACGCCGGTACTGGATGGCTCACGGCGTCTGCGTGCGCACAAAGATGCCCTTCAGAAACTTAAACGTCACGAAGAGAACAATGGCAGGCACATCACAGAAGAGGAAATCCAGAAGTGGAGGAGGTGAGAGCGCGCGCAAAGGCAGCAACACGCGGTTCATTTTTAAATGAAAACTGGGCGGTTGAACTGCCAAATGTCCAAGAGGCAAAGAGAACTCCAAAGAATACAAAAATGGACTCACCATTGAATGTGGAATTGAAATGGAAAACGCACTGTATACTGTGATAACATGTATGACATGAGTTTGCACCTGTATTTCGAAAGAGTGGATTTTTGTAGATTTATCCCAGAGCAGTTTGAGTCCAACAAACATCCGGATGGCAGTTTGATCTTGGCTGGCGCACACACAAACGATTTTGTCGTGGTTAGGTGCACACAAACGATTTGACACTTCTTTCCCAGACAGTGCAGACATCAATATGTGGGAGATGACCAAACGAAAACTTAAATGAGAACACAGGTTGTGACCAGCAATGTTGCTTTCCTTCAAAAGTAGTCGCTCTTGCCAAACTCCATAACACAGGTTGTGACCAGCAATGTTGCTTTCCTTCAAAGGTAGTCGCTCTTGCCAAACTCCATAACACAGGTTGTGACCAGCAATGTTGCTTTCCTTCAAAGGTAGTCACTCTTGCCAAACACCATACAGCCGAAATGGTACCCTTGCACAGAAAGAGTTGGCACGCTGCACACGTAGGCTATAGATAAGATGCATGAATGTGGAATTGAAATAGCACTGTAGCGCACACAAATAAATCCACAGGTTGAGACAGTATATGTCAGGCTTACAGCACAAAGCGAATACGTTGGCAGGCTTACCCTCACTTGAGGGCACAGCACCCGTCGAATAGAGTTAGTAGGGAGTAGACGCCCAAGTTTGAATGGGCAGCTCTTGTGGTGGCACTTCCCCAAACACACAGGAACAACTGGCAGACAGCTGTGGGCGACCGATGGGTGGTCACTGGTGGGGTCAGGATGCCAGTTGGCTTAACTTAACTTGAGTTGCAGTAGGTTCTGTATTTTTAAAGTTGCTTGAGGTCCTGAAAAGGTGGTAGATGCAGGTTCTTTTTGAAGCTCGTCGCCAAAAACTTGTAGTGATTGAGTCCACGAAGGTTGGTATAGTTCAAGTAGATTTATTGAAGATTAGAACAAGACCATAACAAGATCAGATCAAGACCCCACCAGGAGCAGCCAGCATGCTGCTCAGCCCAGCCAACAGTGAACATTGACCGCTAACATTCCATAAGATGACATCATAGCAAGGTTCTACAGGCAGGGTATGACTAGCATTGAACTCAGGATATAACAGATACCCTATTCGACATTGTGGTCTCGAGTGATTTGTGTGCAGAGTGTAAAATTGCTGTCGATTGGCCTGAAACAGACCCAGCTAGGAATGCTTGCACAGGTGCACCATCTCCTGAGGTGATGAAGAAATATAACCAAGCCATTACCTATTTGAAAGTGAAATTTTCCCCTAAAAAGACTGATTGGGTAAAAATTGACAGGACAACTCAAGAACTGAAAGAAACAATTCTTGCTTGGTCATTGCAGGCATTCAAGCAGTACAGTATAATGGAGAATGTGTCCGAAAAAGATATGGGACATTTTGTTTATCTGTTTGTGTATGGATTGAGATCTGAGATTAGCAGCATGATTCAGCAGCATTTAATATGTTAGCAGAGAAAGCCAGTAGATGAAATCCTCTGTTATGCACAATAATGTGGGGACAAAATTGAATTAAAACCCAAGAAGCTCGAGGTGAAACTAATGGTTGCCCAAATGAAAGCAGTTCAGAAGCATCAAGGTCGAACTGGTGATGATCCCATGTTTGTTGTGCAGGGAGGTTACCAACGGACCCCAACGATGCGAGGAGTGATTGGAGGACAACAGATGGATATGCAGCCCCAAGGTAAAAGTCGTGGTGTGTCAATTGATATGTTGAAGAAAAGTAATCTGTGTTACGTTTGCAGCAAGCTAGGGCATTGGAAGCACGAATGTCGATTTAATCTAATTAATCAAGGAAATGAGGAACAGATTCAGAATATTGGGAATTCACAGTCACAGAGAGGAGGCATGGTTCAGACTCAACAGGTTCACAGACAGAGAAACCAAACTCAAAATGTGCCCCGAGCTCCGGTGCCCCAAATGAATGGTAAGATCAAAAAGTGCAATTTGAATAAAGGATTTCATACAAATACAGAATGCCATGCAAATAGGATTGTGTCGCAGCATTACTCTTTGATCCAACTAGACGATACAGACTCAGATCTGTCACAATGATGGTGTCTGTGAGGAGAGGAGGAATGCATCCTTGGCGCATCCTTAGAGGTAGACCAGAGTGGTCACTATGTGGCTGGCAAGGTAAATGGGACTCCTGTCTCATTTCTTGTCAATACTGATGCTCCCCTTTCCACTGTAAGAACAGTGTTAAGCTCAAAACCTACCCCTGTCGGGAGAAAGAATCCAAGTTGTGGGAGTCGCAAATCGACAAATGTCAAACCCAGTAACAAAACCTGTACCTGTGAAAATAGGTTCCTTGAGGATTTACACAAATTTGTTGTGTGTGATTCAAGTCCGGTAAACTTATAGGATGAGACTTGTTGTGCAAACTCAATTGCTCAATTTACTGTACTTCAAAGAGAATTGAGTCTCACACAAATGATGAGGATGTTGTCTTTAAACTGGCTAAATAGAATTCAGAAATTGACAGGTTATTACCCATGCTAACCAGAGATGATCTGCCTTTGGAACTGAGAGACACTGTTCTTTCAGAAGTTTGGGACTTTACAGGAAAAGATTTTGGCCTGTTTAAGGGCGTGACTCCAGTAAAAATTAATGTGAAACCCAATGCTGAATTCCCACGAATCCCGCAATATAATTTGATCCCAGATACCATCGCAGAGCTTTCTCCTCTGATTGATCAAGGAATCCTGAAAGAAATAATGGGAAGTCCATGTAACTCTCCAATTATGGGTTTGCAGAAACCCAGCGGTAAATACTGCATTGTCAGGATTTGCAAAAAATTAATTATATTGTTATCCCATGTTGTCCTGTGGTACCGAATCCAGCAGTGATTTTATTACAGATTCCATGTGAAGCTGAGTGGTTTCTGTCATTGATTTGTGTCAAGCCTTCTTTTCTACCCTGTTGCACGAGGACAGTCAGTATCTTTTTGCTTTCCAGTTCGGCAGTCGTGTTTTGGCATGGAGCCGAGTTCCACAAGGATATACGGAAAGCCCCTCGATATTTAATCAGATTCTAAAGAAAAATTTGGAGTCCTTGGTAATGCCAAATCATTCTGTTCTTGTCCAGTACATTGATGACTTGTTGGTAGCATCAAGTACTCAGGAGGCTTGCTCTAGGGATACCATTGCTTTACTGAATCATTTGGCTGTGAATGGACATACAGTGTCACCATCCAAATTGCAATTTTTGGAGAGAGATGTTCTGTATCTTGGACATCATATTGATAAAGGAGCAAGGAAAGTGTCCCAAGACAGGATTACTGTGATTCTGAACATGAATCTGCCAAGTACTCAAAAGGAAGTTTGCATGTTTCAGGGAATGGTTGGCTACTGACGACAGTGGATTCCCAATTTTTCTCTGACAGCCAAACTTCTTCAGAGGCTGACACATAAAGATGTGCCAGACCAGGTACCCTGGGATGATGACTGAATGCTCTCTATTACGGAACTGCGAGAGAGTCTTTGTCAATCCTCAGCTTTGTGAATGCCCGATTATAATAAGTGTTTTACTCTGTTTTGCAGTGAGCGCCAGGGATGTGCATTATTTTAGCTCAAATGCATGGTACTGCACCCAGACCTGTAGCATATTTTTGGGCAACTCTTGTCCCTGTTGCCGCCGCATTGCCTGGATATTTGAAATCTGTCGCTGCAAAGTGTGTGAGCTGGAGCAGACGGAAAGCATTGTGATGTGAGACATCCGCTTAGAGTGCATGTGCCACATTCAGTTGAGGTCTTGCTTACTCATACTCATACTCGAACGCAACACCTCACTAACAGTCATCTTATAAGGTATGAGCAGGAAATTTTGGAAGCTGAAAACGTGACTTTGATAAGATGCATGAGTCTGAATTCTGCAACTTTAATGCCCCTTCCTGGAAAGGAGGTTGTAATTGGTAAGGCTGATCATGATTGCTTGGACGTGACTGAGGTATGTACTAAACCGAGGCGGGATATCCTTGACACCCCTTTGCCTGAATCAGATCATGTGCTGCCTGCTGATGAATCTTGTTTGCGAGATGCAGAAGAACAGCTGAAAGCTGCATATGCTGTGTATACAGTTGCAGTTGTGATTGAAGCTTCTTGGTTGCAAGGTGTGTTTTCCGCTCAAGTGGCAGAGTTGGTGGCTTTGTTGCAACCCTGTAACACCTCTGACCAAATGCGAGTTACCATCGTCACTGACATCCAGTACGGATTTGGCGTTGTGCATGACTTTGGGCAAGTGTGGTCACAGAGAGGGTTCATGATCTTGTCAGGGTCCCCTATCCGTGATGGAGAGAGTGTGAGAAACCTCCTGCTGTCATTACAAATGCCTGCTCAAATTGTCGTGGTGAAGTGTGCTACCCATCGGCAGGGCATTGATTACATCACAGTCTGAAACCGATTTGTGGATGAGATTGCATACTATTGCGTTCTAAATTCTTACATCTTCAATGTAGATCCCCTGATAGAGAACACTCATGTCACAGATTGCAGACTGTTGTTATCCACTGTAGATACGTCAAAGGAAGTGAAGGCATTACAGGATGAGGTACCAGAGCCTGATAAACAAGGATGGATCAGAGCGGGTTGCACCAAAAGGCAAGAAGATGAGGTGTGGGTGTACACTGATGGTAGACCTGTATTACCAGATAGTTTGCTGCCTCCCATGGCGCGATACTACCATGGTCCTGCATCACATGTTGGGAGGGATTCTATGATGCGTCTCTTTCGACAGACATGGATTAACCCAAGGTCCAGATCAGTGGCAGAAGCTCTGTGTCACTGCTGCATGTTGTGTCAACAACAAAATGTGGGGAAAAGAACACAAATCACAATGATTCATGTAGGAAGATCGGGGGTCCTTTTAACAGAATTCAGCTCAATTTTTTGGAGATGCCCATGTACAATGGCTTGAAATACATTCTAGTAATTGTTCTTATCTTTTCACGTTGGGTGGAAGCTTACCCTGCAAAATGAAATGACAGCTTAACTGTAACTAAGTTACAGTTGAGGGAGCTGATGCCACTTTTTGGATTTCTGACTTCTTTGGAGTCAGACTGAGGGACACACTTTAACAATGAGGTCCTAAAGATGTTATGTGCAGCATTACAAATTGACCAGAATCTCCAATGTGCCTATCGTTCAGAAGCCTATGGGATTGTGGAGCAGATAAATGGAACTCTGAAATCTAGATTGGCAAAAGTGTGTGCTTCATCTTCTCTGAAATGGCCTGATGCATTGCCTCTTGTGTTGATGAGTTTAAGAAGTACCTCAGACAGAAGAACAGGACTATCTCCTCACAAAGTAATCATGAGGAGGGCTATGAGACAGCCTGCAGTTCCATCCCATGCATTGGTGAATATTACAGATTATTTGGTGCTTGATTACTGTAAAGGACTGGCTGTCGTGGTACGTTCTGTGTCCCAGCAGGTTGGGGCAGCTGCTACTATGCCTCAACAGGAGCAGTGTCGCGACCACAATACGGGTGATTGGGTCCTGGTGAAGAAACGCGTACTCAAGTCGTGTTTGGAACCTCGTTGGCGTGAGCTGTTCCAGGTGATCCTGATAACCACAACTTCTGTTAAGTGTGGTGGTCTTCCAAATTGGGTGCATGTAGCTCATACTCGCAGGGTCCCATGTCCTTTTGAAGATACAGTGCCTGTTTTCAGATGTGCCGGAGGTTACAGAGAGACATCCAAATCAGGTTAGCCAGGCTGCTGAGGGGGCTCCAGTTACTGGGACTCTGTACACTGGCCCTGAGGGAGGTCCAAGAGAGTCAGCTCTTGTAGGTATCAGGGGGTCACAAGAGGAAGAACTGACTAGGCATGATTATGACCTCATCGAAGGGAGTGGTACACTTGAAATGCGAGTAGCACCCAGAGACTGTTGGCCCAGAAGACCAGAGGATTGGGATGTCTTTTGACAGAAGGAAGACTACCACGAATAATTGCAGAAGTCTGTAGTCAGTCTGAATAAAGCGACAGTGATGATGAAGGACCATCAGTGAGAAGTCCAAAAGAGCCAGAGTACCGAGTCAAAAATACGCTGCACCTGAATAGACTCACTTAGTACTGAATGATTGGGAAAAAGCATATTAGGCTTTTTGCTACAAGAATCCAAGTTTGCATGAGCCACCTTGAGAGTACTTTGTGTTCCACTTGAAGTTCATTAAATAGATTTTCAAATAAAAGAACTGAGTCAATTTGCATTGGAGAAATTTTACAATCCACAAGAATCTGCATTTAAAGAGACTGTAAAAAAACATAGCTGAAGCCTTGCAAAAACCAAGCTTCCTGAATCTTACTTGTGCTGCTAATGCTATTAACATCTAATCCAAAGTATCAAAAGTCATAAGGCCTGATTCCAAGGAAAGCAATGGATCCCAAAGCAATATCATCAAAACGCAAATGTGTATGTGCATGTATACTTGCAGTATTTTCTGTAGCGCTTGTAAATATTTCTTATAGTTTGGAATTTGCCCCTTTTTATATAAATATACATATATATATTTATATATTTGTGTTTTTAACCCCAATAAATTTGGATTACAAGCTCCCGCGAGTGCTGGTACTTTTGTACTTTGAAGTGGAATATATATATATATATATATATATATATATAGCAATACCTGAGCTTACTTCTGTGCCTAAAAATAATTTAGTGAATCATAATGGACTAAACGTTTTAGATGATAAGGTACTACATGGAGATCAGTCTACTGGGGATTTTTCAATGAATGTATTTACAAAACCTTTGCATGAATATGTCGACACCATGGATGCTAGAGATTGTTATGTGTGCTTGCAGTTGCCCACTTCAGTTTCTGTTGAAGTGACCTATCATCATTTGCCTATAACATAGAGAATTTCTTGCAGTGCATTAACAAGCTTATTTCATGCCAAAGGACAGTTCCAGTATTACTATTCTAACTATGATCGAATTTTTGCATGTGAGAAAATATTTAAACCCTGTGCCTGATACTAAAACAGCTGAAATGATGGTAGAGTTCTTTAAGCCTACGCAGAGTCCAGATACTGCTTATGCACACAGACACAACTTAACCTACCTTTTGCATAATGCAGAAAAATAATTTGTATAACCAATATAGGGTAGACAAAGAGAGATCATGGTTAAAGCTGCAAATCATACAAGGATACCATCTTGACCACTTTTGGAACCAAATCCAAAACAATGGGACATAGAGCTGCTATTGCTTTGGATTAACAACATAGAGGTAAACAATGTATATTAAGGTGTAGAACCGAAGCTGATACAAATTTTGCTGGTTCTAGCAAATGTGACCATACATTTCAAGTTCTGGGAAACTGGGGATTGTTTCTGTGAGGTGTTAATCCAGTATTCCCTGGCCTTTATTACATCTGTGGGAAAAATGCCTGTTTTAGGCTGCCTAACAAATGGCATGGATCTTGTTGCATGGGAATAGTTTTCCGAAAATGTATCATGTGGGTCAATCTGATAAAATCAATGAAGTGGCACACCGGAGACTTAAAAGAAGTACAAGTGTTGGAGAGTTAGTGGGAGGCATTTTTTGGAGCCATAATACCATCTGTGGGGGTGAAATTAAATTAAATTCTCGCAAGATAAGAAAACTTTCTACTGTGGTAGGCAAGCTGTCTACTGACACTGCTGGAGGATTCATAGCAATAGATACTGAAATGATTGCCATTAGATGTATGGTTCTTCAAAATCGTCTTGCTTTAGACCGCTTTCTTGAAAATGAAGGCTGTGTCTGACTAATGCTAAAGGTGCAACATTGTTGCACTTGCATTCCAGATAAAAGTAAAGACTTGAAAGGATACATTAAAAACATCACACATATTCGGAAGGACTTAAATGATCTGAAAGCTGATGGTGCTTGAGAATCAATTGGGGAAGGATTTTCCGCAATAGGTGAATGGTTTGCAAATCTAGGAAGTGGATTGTTAGGGAAAATCTTGAAACCCATCTTGACAATTGCTATCTGTATAGTAACCTTGATTATCATCTTTAAGGGTTACAGGCGTCTGAAAAATAAGAAAGAAATTAGAGGAACAAAAAGGAAATGAGATGAAATAGAAATGGAAGATAGACAAAGTGGGTACTATGACAAGATGAAGGCTTTAGAAAATTCTAGATTAAAAATATTAAAGACTACAGAATTGTAATGTGTGACATCAGATAAGAGAATTTTATGATGGCTTAATTCACCATCAAATGGGGAATTGATAAAGCAGATAAACTGCTAAGCCTTATTACTGACACATAAAACCGGTTATGACATATTTGAAAGAAAAATGACAAACGTACATCAATTGTGCTAACTATACGTTGAATAATATGAGAGAAATCATGAGAAGACTTAGGGGGTTATTATGATAGCGGTGAACCCGCCACCGGCAGCCTGCCGGTGGGGGGTTCACCGCCATTGTGCCGCCATTCTCCGCCCATCAGATTAGGATGGCGGGTGGTGTGCTGGCGGACATAAAGCCCGTCCTCCATGGGTCCGACACAGGCAATCATTACGATTGCCTGTCGGACCCGACCAGCATACCTAGAATGGTGGCGGTGCCTAGCAGGCACCCGTCCTCCACATTTGGATGCTGCATCAAGCCAGCCTTTCAATGGCGGTTCAACCGCCATTCAAAGGCTGGCAGAGATATACTTTGGGGGCCGGTTGCGGGCCCCCCTAGTGAAGGGGCATGGGAATTGTGCACTTGGGGGCACCTATGGTGCCCCCCCTAGAGTTCCCTTCACCAGGTGACAGGCACCGTGTGGTGCCTGCCATGCAGTGCAGGGAACTGCACAACATGCATTTTTGCCATTGCGGCAAATGCTGCAGCCAGCAGCACTCGCCGTAATGGTAAACATGCACGATGCGACCGCCACAGTGGCGGTCGCATTATAATTGCATGTGCAGGACCGCCGCCATATGGGCGGGCAATCCCGATTCCCGAGATGATGGCGGACGGAATTAAGTCCGTCCGCCATCATAATCACCCCCTTAGTTACTGCATTGTAAAAGCATGCAGATAAATTGTAGGATAGATGGAAACGAAACATATACATTAAGTAATATAGGTTCACAGTTTAACTCGCTTTAGTTGCTAATTCAATGTGCCTCAATCAAAAGGTAATTGTGATGTATTTAGGTGTTATAAGATTTCCAACAATTGTTATCAAATTAATGATGTTTACATCATTTAGAGATATTTACGTGTGATAGTGAAAAGTTTCATTCTGAACGCCATGTTTTGCACACGTGAAACTATGCACCAAGTGAGAAAAGAGAAAATTGTGCTGAACATTTATACTAACTTCAAAGGCTCTGAAATTTTCAGGGAATAATTTTCATACATGTACTAATATGAATTACTAGAATTTATATCAATAGTTTATGTTTTGAAATAATTTTACACATTGGTACTTTGGGAATGCAGTAAAATGTCATTGTTACATATGCTATTTACAACAAAACTAAAATGCTTCATGAGTGCAAACAAATAAAAAAAAATGTCCCAAAGGTTATAAATGAAATGTATATTTCCATTTTTTTATTCTGTATTTCATGAACCAAATTCAATTTAGGTCTGTATTTTTTCCTTACTTTGCGTGATTCTGCTTTCATGGAAAACTTCATAAACTTGCAATGTGAAAATAAACTATGTCACATGAGGAGAGTTACCATTCGCAGACTAGGACTGTTTGCAACAATTTCGCTACTTTGAGAACATCTGTCATGGGAAACTGTCCTATTGAACTTACTCATGCACTTCTTGCAAAGGGCTATTGTTCGAAAATAATATACACTGGATGGTTTGGCAACTGACGTGATGATCACCACCTTTTTGCTATAATATGTGTCTTCTTTATGCTGCATGACAATCTCCCTACATGATCTGGCCAATGGACTGAGTGGTCTGCTTAGATGAGGTAACCCAGGAGGAGTCACTCTGGAACTTGAGGATTATATTTAGGGCTCCCTGTTTTCCGTTTTTACTGATTTTTATAGATAAATACAGACAGAAAACATTGTGTTTCCTGTCTGTATTTCTTTTTTAAAGCGGAAATATACAGATAATTTGGCTTCTTTTGAGTGACTTTCCAAGCAGAGGTTAATGACTTTCAGGCCAATAGCTGTACATATTGGCCACATTGGGAGGTACAAAGCTCAATGAGATTCGTTAAATTACTGCATACATATATTTGTGCTAAAATGCAATTTTTTTATGTGGGTTCATTATATTATTATTTTTGGCTGTGCAATGTGCTAAATCCTGACATGCATCAAAGTAATACTGGACGTTTATCCATTAAATAAATGCGGAAATATACAAGTTATCACCTCATCTGTTCACAAAACACAAAATAAATATGGATAAATAACAATAACTTGGCCAAAAATATAAATATGGATAAATACAGATGGAAATGTTAAAAAAATAAATACCATAAAACCGGGAGCCCTAATTATATTATACATTCATGTGATGGAAAGAGAGCTTCTTGCTCTTGCCTTTCTTCTTCTTCTCTTGGACATGGGCATACATTGTTTCTCTTTAGGAACGTCCTTGCAGACCCTGCTGGCTGATGCCTATGCTGTGGGTGCTAATTCTCGTACTGCTTTCCCTATCCTAGGAGAGTGCACTTGAACTTTCATGGTTCATGTCCCGTACTAAACTTCCCTGAGTTTTGGTAATTAATGACCAACCCAAAACTGATTTGTTTAATTGCACTTTAAATCTTAAATGCACAATATAGATGTAATTGCTCCTTTAAAAATGTTGATAAATCTAACCATCCTCAAATCCAATTTTTTGCCTCTCCATGATTTTTCTCCAGGAATCGATTGTGCATTTCAATTGGGCTCTGAATGCTGATGTTATTATTCTGCATAGCTCTAACTGAATTATTGGTTTGTATGATCCTAGTTGGACCGAATTTCTTCAGGAGATTTGGTCTGGCAGTGATAATGCTTTACTTATATTGCCTAGTTTTTAGGGTCATATATATGCATCTAATTGCAACTTTGAAGGTCAGTTACCCAATTTCTGGTCCTCAATGGATAACTGGAGTTAGATCCCCTATGGACGACCCCTCTCTGCACAATTCAAGACCAATCAGAGGACCAAATGAATGAGAGCCAAGGCGAGTGATACTTGGTAAAGATTGGTAAACAAAAGGGACCAGTAGTGCTACAGCAGGGCATATCCACAAACTGCATTCTGTAGTATGTTTGACAGTGCTACAAAAGTAGTACTCACACACAACAGGATGCTATTCATATACCTTCTTGCAGAGCTCTTCGCTTCCGCCTCTTCCACCTTTTCTGCGTGGAGATCTCGTACCTGACTACAGAGATTTCCACATATGTATGCCTACATTTTAGTAGTAAATGTGAGAGGGATGTGGGAGTGGCTAAAAAATGAAAAATACTCACTACTAAATGGGAGGGAGTTTGGGAGGCGTTGAGAAAGCATAATTTAGGGACATGCACCCACCCACAAATGAGTAAATCCATTGCTATTCACAAACTACATTTCTGAAGTTACTACAGCAAAAAAGTACCCAAAACTGTAGTAAATGTTCCAGTCCAGACCTGAAGGAAATCAACACCACACATGGACAACCACTGGTACTGCAGCACCCTCTCATAGCAAATAATGGAATTAGGGACTTAAAAAAAAACACTCCATGGGAAATAATGTTAAAATAAATTGACATTAATAAGACTTCTTTAAATATATATATATATATATATGTAATTTGTATTAGTATATTTTAAATTATTAAAGTAACCTTTATATTTTTAAAATAAATAGAACTTAATTTTTTAAAACTTAAATTAATTTAAATGTATTCTATACAGAAATGTAACCTTTTTATTATTATTTATAGTTAATTAATTCAAAATTAAGTTCCTAATGCTGTAGCTTTTTTATATTTTTGTCAAAACATTTACATATATGAAATTAATTTACATTAATGTTTATCATAAGGCATTTTTATTGTTTTTGTTAATTTTAATAAACGTCTAAGCTTTCCCCTCTACTATGCCATAGGAAGATCTCTGCTCTGATGGTGCAGATATTCTTTTGTGAAAAATTACAAGTAGTAACTTTACACTAGTAAATTAGGCTCCACTCTATAGTTTTAGAGGGTGGAGATACATAGGTCTACACATGGTAGTAACTTTGTGCATGTAAATGGTGAATAGCCAAAAGTAGTGCATTTACCACAAAGTGTAAGAAAAATGTACACATGTAGATTTACTCAAATGTAAATTTACCTTTCTGAATAGCACCCTGATTTTTGCTGTGTTCAGTTTTGTGGAAAATACTGCTTGTTTTTGTGAAAGCAATTGCATTATTGGATGTGTCCATTTAATTAAATCTCGATTCTCGAATTCGAAAATATTGACTAGCCATCACCAAGAGAGACAAGCTTGGCATGCAGTTAATCAATATAATGTGGAGTCGTTCAACCAAAGTGTACCTTTTAAAATAAAAAGTCACAGCAAAACTTGTGATAAAGTGTTATTTTCAGTCATAATATGGTTTTCTCTCTACAGAGCCTGTGCATGTGCAGTTATGAATAATCCACAAGTGCCTAGGTAACCATCCAGCAGCATAGTAGTGCTATTGGATACTCTGACAATACACCGATAGCCACTACAGTAGCAATGCATAGCAGCTGCCACTAAGGCTCAAATTCCGTTGTCTTCTGACAATGAAAACGTATCCCTTCTTAAGCCTATGGTAAAAATATCCATCTGCCAGTCCCACCTCTCTTGTTGTGACAACACTTGTCCCTCAACCCCTCAAGTAGGGTTTACCCTAATATAAGATTCTATACCAGGACAGACTAAGACATGTTCATTCAAAAAAAAATCATCTAAGTCTCTTTACGGTGGAAGAGTAAAAATATGTGTAATGTGTAGGACATGGGTGTCCAATGTAAATATCGGAGGGCCGGATCCCTGCAAAAATGTATTAAAATAAACTTACATATAATGAATCTTGGTAGCATGTATTTATATTGTGGTCATTCAGAAAATATTGCATGGCCCCTTTCCTCCGGGACCTACGTTAGACATCCCGAGAGTAGGGTGACCATCAGGGAAGGACATCTCAAAAGGCACATGCCTAGCGAACTCAAGTTCTACTGTCACTCTAGGTAAGCCTGAAACAATGGCTCAGAGAGTGAATACTTGGCAGAGCTTGCAATTTTTCCAAAGTCGGTAAACTGAGTACAATAAATTAGATAATAGAAACACTTGGGGCCTGATTCATAAAGGGCCTCCGCACTCATGGTGGAAGCCCCGCAGTCATGGTGGGGGGCGCTGCAATTAGACTGCAGTACAGAGCTCCTGCCACGACTGCGGGGCCTTTGTTACGAGTGTGGAAGCCCTTTGTGAATCAGGCCCCCCATCATTTGAACAAAGAGGGCCTGATTCACAAAGGTTAACTTACGCTTCAGTGTAAGCTTACAATTGTATGCTGTTCACAAAGGGATTGACGAGTAGTATCTTCGCGAGTGCGGAGTCTCCGCACATAAAAAGACGTATCTTTTTATGTACGGAGACTCCGCCCTCGTGAAGATACTACTCATCAATCCCTTTGTGAATAGCTTACAATCGTAAACTTACACAAATGGGTAAGTTTACTTTTGTGAATCAGGGCCAGGGATTATAGGGAGTTTGAAGTGGCACACCGAGAAGCCTTGGGGACCATGGCTTCGATGACATAAGGGACAACATGTTTCTAATCCTGGAATTTCCTTTTACAAACCACTGCTATCTTTTACTCATGTTTACTCGATGCAGTAAAAATGAAATTACAATTCCATGAATTTTTTAGGTTCTTAAATGAAAGATCAGGATTGGAAACTTAGGGCATCACCTGCCACCGCAACGGCAAACGGGACCGCCCGCAAGAGGTGCGGCGGTCCCGCCATGTCTATTAGGATGCCACCGCCACGGTGGCGGTGGCATCCCGCATCATATACATTGCGGCAGGCGGTGCTGTGAGCAGCACCCGCCGCAATGTTAATGAAGCATGTTGCACATTGGCATGCACAACGTGACAGGCACCGCGCGGTGCCTGCCACCCTGTGCATGCCAATGTAGGGGGGTACCATAGGTACCCCCCAAGTGCACCCCCCAACCCCCCCACCCCCAGGGGCCCGAAGCGGGCCCCCATTGCAAAAGACTGTATGCCTTTCCATGGCGGCGTTGCCGCCATGGAAAGGCACATCTCTGCATGCATCATAATATGGATGGCGATGTCTTGCAGACACCGCCACCATGTTATGCTCCTTTTCCGCCCGGTCGGCGAGTCGACCGGCGGAAAAGCGGCGGACGGTCTTTCCGTCCGCCGGGGTCCCCCCCGCCATCGTAATATGGCGGGGGGGAAATAGAATGCGGGCGGTGAAAAATAGCGGGCGGATCGCCACCGCCATACGGGCGGTGGCGATCCGCCCGCTATCATAATGACCCCCATAGTGCCACAATGACATTGAGCACTCCACATTGCCACAATATTAAGCAATGTGTACATCATAGCATACGCTGGCACAGGCGGCCATTCAGGTTATCATAAAGAATAAAACTTTCGACATGGCCGCCACGCTTGCATGAATGCATAAGCATGTTAGGCCGTTTTATAATTTTTAATTTTACTGATGCTTGAAAAATAACCAGGAGGAACGCAAATAGCTCAGCCACAGAATTTTAGGCGAGACCTATTGGCTTTACTAGTGCATGTTTTATACAAAGTTATGTGTACACCATGATTTCAGGTTGATCACAGTCATATAAAGCAGTAAAGATGAAACAATGGTTTTCTTGCGCCTTTGAGAGCGGTAAATGGATGCTGATTGCTGTATTTCTGTGTATTCATGGCGTTTGTTAGAAAAATACGTTTGTAATCCTCTTCCAGAAATACATCTTGCTTCTACATCTCACTTCATAATGTTCTTTTTAAAGAGTTCTGACCACAACTGGGAAGCATGTTCCCCCTGCTCCTGTTTAACATATTGCACAATGCAGCATTTTTCAGCAGCTATTAATGAGTGAACGTTTGTTCATCTCCCGCTACCTAAATGCTAGGCTACCTTTGCCCAGCTGCTGTAATATCTTTGCACTACCTTCCATCACAAACAAAAGTGAAGTGTAAATCAGCAACTAAAGAAAGCCAGTGTTAATATTTATTGTGCAACAAGTGACAGTTTTGACTATAATTGATTTCTTAGGTCGCCTACCATCACACTAGTTTAAAGGAGTTCAAATAGCCTCCCTCCCCTCCTTTACTTGATTGCAAGCAGTAAATTGTGATTAATTACCTTTTGAAATTAGTGTCCTGCAAAGTGAGAAAGACAAACTCCTTATAGTTAAATGTGCAGGGTAAATCATGCCCCACCACCGCAGAGCCAGGGTCTAGCACATCTAAAAAATTCACAGAAACAATGGTCTGTGATCCGGGCCCACGTGTCTTTTTTGAACATAGGATGTTAAGCATGATAGTAAAATTCTATCGACCTAGGAAAAGTTAAATGACAGAGAGCGTTTTTCTACTGCTATTAGAATTGCCTCCAAAATATACTGGATTTCATAATGTTTAGTTGTGCATTAGGTACTCCGAGCACCATTTGGGGGCAAATTTACAAGCCCCTTGCGCCACTTTTGCATCACTTTTAACATCGGAAAAGTGACACAAAAGTGGCGCAAGGGGCTTGTAAATCTACCCCCATGTATTTTGGAGTTCCGCTATCAATATTATATAACTTAGAGAAGCACAAAATGGAGCAATTACTTTGATTTGTGCGTTGAAAATTGTCTTTGTATACAGAATCATAGCAGACAACAATACCTAATAAGCTCTCTAAACAACGAATCACAAAGCTACATTTGTGTTGTATGTCAGGATTGTGCCATACTCTCACCACGTGGCACACACAAGGGCCCTCTCGGATCCTGAATTCACCCCAGATTATCACAGAAGTCTCTATTGCTTCACAGCTCATTTCAGACCTTGCTTCCACACCTCATTCTGATGCCTCATGCAACATGTAGTTATTTCTGTGGTCAAACCTTGCCTAGATCAGGCCCTGGAGGTGACGCCTATTTTGTATTTGTATTCTAACCTTAGTATTACAAGAGGGTGCTAGTGAGTGTTAAGGGTGGTGTCTCATGCACAAAGACACACTTGAAACTCTTCTTACACAAGATCTGCTGGGTGTCTCCCAAGCCTGTGAGCATAAGTACTCCTTGCCTTATTGTGATTTCCTTGCCATCAGAGACAAATCATTTTACCCAGAGCATACAAACAATAATTTCTGTCAGTTTGTCTTTTGTTCTTCTGCTGAGTAGTGTATTTTGCAGTCTCATTGTTTACTACACTCTGTGTTTTTAATTTCTCAGGAATTATCCAGTCCCTGTCCGGTATTGAGAAACCAATTTGCTCCAACCTGCTCAGATCTTGAGCTTCTGTAGGTTTCAAATACATCCTTCTTTATGTGAAACCTTTCCTCCTGTATTCCCTTTTCCATGCTGGCAGATTTTCTTCTTTAGTTATGTAAGTCCTGGTCTCAGTGGGTGCCTGAGAGCATGTTTAGAAAGCATGCACGAAAAGACTTTCCTCTGAGTGTAAAACAAGTTCTGCAAGAATCCCTCTTTACAATCATAAATTGATTTGCTCACTCTAAGGTTTCATATCAGTACATTTACTACCAGAGGCATGGAATGGGTGGTAAGTGGGCTATATAGGGTGAATTTTTGTTTGCAAGTTTGTGTTTATCAATACATTTACATGTGATTTGTTATTTGGTATCTTGTGAACTAATTTGTGATCCATTCCCCTCAATTAAAACTTTAGAGATTTACTTCTATGACTGATAATAGTAAATCTCTCTCAGAAGTTGGAAAACAACATCCCAAACATTAGTGGCGGTGTAGGAAAAATGGTTATTACATAGGCTCAACCTATGATAAAAGGTCTGGACCCTCCTCACTTTTTTCTTTCTTTCCACATGATCTTAGTCACCCAAACCTTCCCTTTGCTTGGTTTCATGATTAAAACACCCCCAAACTCCTTACTAAAGTTGTTTGTAGCATTTTACATGCATCTCCTAGATCTGGCGATTTTAGTCTACTGCATGTGAAAGCAGGTGAGTGCTGTATCTTTCCCAAACTAGCAACCTACCTATGCACTCTCTGTCCATTGTCATTTCCCAAACCATAATGGCTTCAGTATTTGCTGTATAAAACATCCTGCTTCTTCTACACTTCAGCTTCTTGTTCTTCCCTATTGAAGGAGCCAAATTCTGCCATTCCATGTGTGACAAACACTCTGGAAACTGTGGTGGCAGGTGTATCCCTCCCAGTTACTTTCTTAGGGTTTCCTGTGTTTTATGGCATTCAGGACTCTGGTTCCATCTCCTGAAATCCCTATTCATCTCCCAGAATCCTGCTGCATCTCCTGCTGGTCTTCTTCCATGGCTTGGAATCCTGCTCTGGTTGCATCCAAAATTCATCCACTCCAGTTTGGAGTTTTGTGAATGGTCCTAAACTTTCCCCGCCGCAGCCACATCACACAACACCTGCATGAACTCCACTTGCTCCCAGTCGACAAAAGAATAACCTTCAAGCTCCTCTACCACACATACAAGGCCCTCCACAATGCCGGACCAGCATACCAGCACCACCGCCTCTCATTCCACGCACCCATCAGACCCCTACGTTACACACAACTGCCACTGGTCACTGTCCCACAGATCTGCAGGACCAGAACTGGAGGAAGAGCCTTCTACCTCTCCATCAAGACCTGGAACACCATTCCCCTCCGCCTCAGGCAATCCACATCGCTGTCCCAATTCAGTAAGGACCCCAAGACCTGGCTCTTCTAATGAACCCAGCAGATCTGCAGCCCCCCCTCCCAGCACGATGACACACTCACAGGTGAGTACCTGCGCTTTACAAACCCTTGATTGATTGATTGATTGATTGATAGATTGATTGGTGACTGCCAAGTTCCTCTGTAATTCTCTTATTGGACTCTCCTATCTACTTGGAGGCTTTTTATGCTGCTTAGCTTTTCCCTTTATTTAGCGGCAGTTAGAAGGTGGTTCTGAGCCGCCCGGATTTTTTGCTTTTTGAACACCTATTTGTTGAGCTGTTACTGTGGGAGAGCCTCATAAGTTGGGACTCACCCACTGTGAACTCATGATGAAAGGGACTGCATGTGTATTTTACCGGTGTCCCTCTGGCGTGAGTAGGGCGCTGCGCTGCAGCCAGAGTAAGGGGCACTGGGCTGGTTACATGCAAACACGTGTGTACATGCGTGTGCACAATTGTAAGGGCTGCGCAGGAGAGATTCCTGGCATGCGCAGCCCAGGAACAGCTACAAAGTGAATGGTGTGGCAGGACTTAAGAAGAATTGGGTGGTGACATGGAATAGGCTTTCTACAATGGGAAGAAACATTTGAGGGAAAGTCAGTGTGCTTTACTGTTTTTATTCCATTATTCTCCTATGAGGAAGGGGAGCACATGGGCTAGTTTTACTTTCCTAGGGCCTACAAATTCCAGACACGCACCAAAGTCCACTGTAACTTATGTGAGAAGAAGTATTCTGCAGAGTCCAAAGTCATATTTGTACTGCTTTTGGGTCAACCAGAAATGTCATATTTCTCTGAGTCAGCTCATAACCAGGGCCTGCCTGGGGGGGCGAACACCCATTACAACGCTGGCATTACTACACATGCCTTTACGTCGCATGCGTTACAACGCAAGCGACGTTACGACGCGTACACATTGCGACGCGTCCCATTACATCGCATGCGCTTTTAAAACGCATGCGTTTTTAAATCGCATGTGGTGTAATGGACGCAAGGTGGAGCTCCGGGACAGAGGCGGACGAGCACCGGGACGGATGAGCACCGGTACAGAGGCGAGGAAGAGACGACACGAGGAGAGAGAGGTAAGGGGGATTGTGCTTAGAGTGTAGTTTAGGGCTTAGGGTTTAGGGAAGTGTTAGGGGGTCGTAGTGTAGGGTAGGCTTAGGGCTTAGGGTTGAGGGTAGTGTCAGGGGGTCTTACTGTAGGGTACTGTATTAGGGTTTAGGGCTTAGGGTTTAGGGAAGAGCTGGGGGGTCGTACTGCAGGGTACTGTTTTAGGCTTCAGGGTTTAGGGTCGGGTCAGGGGGTCCTCGTGTAAGGGAGTAATTAAAGGTTTTAGAATTTGGGGTTTAGGGGAGTGGGCCTAGGGGTAAAAATCATGAAGTCAAAGCATGCGGGGTGTTTGTGTGCATTGTAAATGTATTTTGTATGAATTTCAATGGAAATGCGACGTAATGGTTTGCGTTGGGGATACTTGCGATGTAAAAGAACATGCGATGTGAAAACTGCGATGTAATGGCATGTGATGTTAACGCTTGCGATGTAGCATCATACATCCGCCTGGGGGCTGACCCTGCCAGGCTGAATTAATGACCTTCCTCTCCAAGCTGTAGCCTCAGAGGTCCAGCCCTGCACAACAAGCATTCCAAGGGCGAAGGCCTCCACTCCAAAAAGAGAAGATGGGTGGAGCTACAGGTTCATCCATCATCAGCCGTCACCTGGTGCCAGGCACCAGGCTGCTCTGGAGAGAAGGCAGCGAGGGGGGAAGGGGCTCTCAGAGACCATGTGGCATGAGACCCCTGGACGACGCCATTTTGAACAAACCCAGAGGCCTGGGCAGGAAGGAGGGAGCAGGGGCAGAGAAGTGATGTGTCGCTGTGTGATATTGCAAACAGAGACTTCCTGCCAGCCCCCGCCCCAATTCTTAAAAAGAGTTTGCACAGGAAGAGGAGCTCTCTCTGGGGTGTGGTCTGCTGAGGAAGACTGGTGCTGGAGCCTGGCGCCATGGGCAGTTGGAAGGAAGAACCCCCTGACTGTCCCAGGATGCAGAATGGCGCCAGGAAGGGAGTCCAGGACCAGTGAGCAGAAGCCTGGGCCTCTGCGCAAGGAGAAGAGAGGCCCAGGAGAAGAGCCAAGTGAGAGGCTGGCGCAGGGAGCCAGTGAAGACAGCTCCCTGTGGAGTTCACCCTCCCTGAGACCAGGAGGGCAAAGGAAAGGCTCCCAGTGGCTGGGGAGCACCACCAGGAGCAAGAAGAGGTGAAAATGGCGCAGATCGGTTCCCTGGGGGATGAGATATGCCCCCCAGAAGGTAGGCGACCTTTGACCTCTGGCCGGACCGACGACGAAGCGCTTGGGGCTCCGCCGCCGGTCTTGAATGTGCCCCCGGGGTGGGTCAGGTCCCGGGGGCTGCCCCCAACACGAAGCAAAGCTGGGAGCGCTGTCGCGCACCCCGTGAAGTGGCCCAACCGGGGTGCAAGGAGCCCACCCTGGCACCCGGCGACGACGGGGGGCGAGGAGCGCTGTCGCGCCCCCCTGTGAAGATGCCTGTGGGGCCCGGGACCCCAACTCCGGGCCCCGACGAGGAGAAGCTAAGTCGGGGAGTGCCGTCACGCTCCCTGTAAAGCTGAGTACAGGGTGCCAGGAGCCCACCCTGGCCCCCGAGGAAGAGCGGGAGCCGGGGAGCACCGTCACGCTTCCCACAAAGATGCCCTGGGGCCCAGGATCCCAACCCCGGGCCCCGATTCCCCGAATCTAAGTTGGGGAGCGCCGGCGTGCTCCCCGTGAAGAGGGCGAGGGGCCCGGGACCCCATCCCCGGGCCCCGAAGTGAAGGAAGGCGGGGGGAGTGCTGTCGCATCCCCCCGAGGTCCGGCAGGGCTGGCGGGAGTCTTCGCGTCTGCCCGCCGGAGAGGGCAGACCAGAACTGCGGTGCCGGCTCCCGCGGCAGCACGCGAGGGTGCTGGCCGGGCGGGGAGCCGGCAGGGGCAGCTGGGGGTGGGCTCCCTGGGCTGCCCTCCGACGATTGAGCCTCGCGGGATTCCCGGGTGGGACCGGGACCCCGCAGAGGAGAAGAGGAGGCACCAGGGGCCCGGGTGGGACCGGGCCCCCGAACAACGGACAGAGGCAGCCGGGGGTGGGCTCCCCGAGCTGCCAACAACTCACCTGGCAGTACGGGGTCCGGGTGGGACCGGGCCCCCAACACAAGGTCAGAATGCGGTGCAGGGCCGCCATCACGGGCAGCACGGCTCTCCCCGGAGCAGTGGGAGAGCCGCTCATCTAAAATGCAGCGATGGGGGAAGAGCGCCCCATGATGCTTTGCAGGCCCGAGCCGGCCTGCAGGAAGATGCCTGTGTTTTTTTCTGCGGGTGGTGGCCCCAGGTGGACGGGGTCACCACCAGGTGTGTGAAAACGTGCAGGGGGAGCTGCAGGAGCAATGCAGTCTCCCCCAGCACGAAGAGGTGAAGTCCCGCCCTCAGTCTCTGAGGGACTGGAAAGAAACAACCCCTCAAGGGCTCAGCCAGCAATCAACCTTCCCCTGGGCTGGAACTTTTGTTCTACAGCTGGGGGGGGTGCCTGAAGGATTGCCTCAATGTGTGGAAGGCTATGCTGGGGATGTCCGGAAGAAGGCATCCCCTGGAGGTGAAGAGGTGTAATTGCACCAGAAATGCATTTACTCATGTTATTTCTTTTTAGAGGGACTGAAGGTCACATGTGTAATGTGAAGTACCTGTGTAAGGTGGAGTCATAAGCGAAGTGGGGTTATGTTGCCAGACATTCCTGCTAGGGTGTCTGGCTGTAAATGCTTAATCCTGTGATTTTACCTGTGATGCCTTTTAGAGGCTGTGATTGCAATGCATTACAACTGTTATCAGCTATGAAAAGTACCTCATTTAAAGTGATGCCCAAACATGTATTCTTGCTACTGCGTTAGGGGAGGAACAACCCAGACTGTTAGCTACTAAGATGTAGAGATGCATACTGTATGGTCAGTATGAAATGCTCAGTCAGGGTTATGTGTCTCCAGGGCAGGTGTACCTATTTTTAAAGCTTGTTGAGATGATGGGGTGGGTCGCCACTGGGATGGTGCCAGTTGGCAAGGCCCTCGCTCCAGGTTGTGTCAACCCATTGCATTAGGGGGCAAGATGGTGTGCATACATGGGAGTGGTGGTACTAGACCCCCCCCCCACCCCCCCTGCGGGATGGGTGGAGATGTTATGCAATGTCACAAAGTAATTCCAACAGCTTATGTATATTTGTAAATTGGTGCATAGTATTGAGTAGTGTGTGTGTGTAATAAATGTACTCTTACTTTTATAACGCAAAGTACAGACTGGACAATCAATTATTGAGTGTTATTTCTGCACACCTGTAATGGCGATTACTAGCCCACACCACCTCCTTTGAGTAAGCCTTAAACTACTCAGCAACATTACCCTCTGAGAGTCAGGCGCTACACTAGGGTGTTTGGTTCCCAGTGAAGGACAAATGTGACATGTTATTTGTGCAGGCCTCACAGATACTGCCTCGTTTTCCAACAGCGGCCCTTCAGAGAGAGACACCTGTTTCTTCCACATTATATTTGGAAGTTTTAAGTAACACAGTGGCTACAGTAAGGAGTCATCCTTACTTCAAGCAGCCTCTACAAGAGAATAAAGTGAGATTATTACATCCAGCACTTCACATAATGCTTTCTAGTTATGTGCGACTTTACACATGTGGTCAGTTTGTACATTATAGTATCTATTCACATCAACAAGCTTTTTGACCTCTTTACTATTGGGAAATTGCTGCTCATATTTCCATCTGCCTTCTGCATAGTTTAGTGTTGAAGCCATGCTTAGTTCTGAATGTGTTTTCCCTTCATTACGTTTTTAGTTTTGGTAACTACCGGTCTGCACTGAATTCTTTACCAGGAGACCCAGGACTGTAGGAGTTGTGATCATCCTTATTTTGGAGATGGACACATCCTTGCAAAAAAAACAGCCTAAAAGGACAAGATAAAGAGGTTATCAATTGCTGAAGTGTGTGAAATCAGCAGGGCTTGATGCAATGCCACACGATTTCCACAACCTGTTTATTAATAATTTGGCTTACAATTTACCAAAAACTTTTCACCAATTTTCCAGGAAATGTGCGGTCACAGTTGTTAACCCCTTTATTGTAAAAGCAATACGTAAATGACTATCTACAGTCCAACTGCATTGACTAATCAAGAGTACAATATATTTTGCAGGATCATTGCTGTTAGGATGGGGGACTTGGAGTAACCACTATCATGCTCAGGAGCTTCCTCTAAGTGGCCCCTCACGTCACACAACATAAGCTTGTTTTTCTGTGTTCTAGCATGTGTGCTGAATTATTTAATAGCTTCTTTGTACTAGATGTATTGGAAACTGCTGACTGCAATCCTCTTTTTTTCATGTTTTGATCCTTAAAAAGGGTGAACTTTGAGGGTTGCTTTGTTTGTATGGCACAAGGTCTGTCCTGGGCCTCAGTGGCACCTTGAGAAGAAATGAGGCTTATTTCTCCATACTTCCTTCCACCTTAGTACTTCCTTCTAGTCTCTTCTCTCCCATGTAGATTTAGAGGCCCTGCTTATCTCGCCAAGGCAAGGCCCTCAATTCAAGAATGTTCTGTTCAGAAATACGTTTGTTAAGCATTCACTTCTGTTGATAGTCTTATTCTGTGCAGGTAACCCAGAAACTTCCTTTCAGCCACCGTGGCCTCTATTCAAAGTATGTCACTTACATTCGTGAATCTCCTTAACAGGTCCTGCACAGAAGCAGGAAAACAGCTGCACTCCTAGCAGATTGGGAATCATTGGTGCAAGACTGTGGAACTAAGGGCCATATTTATGACCAATTTGCGTCGCTCTTGCACCATGCAACTAGGTGCAAGAGCAACGCAAACCTTCAGTCATATTTTTGAAGCTGCGCAAAGCCACTTTGCATGGCTTTGAATGGCTTCAAAAATATGGAGTAATGCAATGCAGCGCAAATTGCTGCATTGCTTTACTCTGCACTAGGGAGGCATTCCATGAGAGTTGTGTGTGTGTTCCCATGCAACTCCCATGGTCTTTTAAGCATTCCCAGATTTACCAAACCTGGGAATGCCCCAAAAAGATATGCCTCCTCGGGAGAGGCGCAACAAGGAGAAATATATTTCTATCTCCTAGTTTTTTCCTCTTTGTATGTGTGGTGCATTCTGTAGCACACATGGAAAGAAGGAAAATCCTCTCGTGGGGGTTTTGTGCGGGAAGGTGCTCCTTCCTCACAAAACACAATCCTGCCTACAACACAGGCACTCTTGCACCATGGTGCAAGGGTGTCTGCGTTGGCGCTAGAGCCAGGGCCGGTTCTTGCATGAGGGTGTAGGAAGCAGAACACCACCAGTCTTAGAGGAAGGAGAAGGAGATTGAAAGACTGGTATGAGGCTGTCGCACTTATACTGTCCAGTCTGGTAGCAGTGCAGCACAGCTGTGTACAAAAACACACTGCACATGTGAGGTGGACGACTTCAATACTGCCCAAAATCCTGCATGCTCAGTGTGCGTCTGTGAGGCAGTGATGAGGGCAAGCAGGCGTGACCTAAGCAACAGTTTTTCCAGGGCTTCAGTCGAATAGTTGGCTCGCCCGGATCAATGACGTAGCTCACAACATCCTTCTAGGATCCCTCCTCCTCCTCTGACTGGCAGACCCTTGATATTGTCAGCCTATGAATTTAGGAGGTGGGATTTCAAGTACTGCTTCCTTCGTCCTGTGCTGCGTTCGTATTTCCCTCCTTTCTTCAACTAGCTGCAGCCGGGCCCGAGAGATACCTCTGGGAGAAGCACAGTGACCAAGCTGAAAACGGTGAGTACAAGTGCACCTTGCCTCATTTGTCAAGCTAAGCTGCCTTAGAGGCCTGGTGCATGTCATCTGCCTTCCATGGCTGCCAAATTTACAGTCTGCTGGGAATAACCGGAACAACCCTCCACTTTCAATGTTTACCGGCCACAACTGAAAACAGCACCAGTGCAAGGGAAAAGGACAGGAATGTGCCATATTGGATAAATACAGGTCATTACAGCCCTTTCCCGGTGACGCAGTGCAGTGCAGCAAGATGACTTGCCGCGCTGCCCTGTGGCACTATTTTCATAAATATGCTCTTAAGTGTGTAGAGACTGGCTATAACCTGCACTTCAGGTACTGACATTTGGTTAGGGATCCGTTATCACTATTTAAGATAAGCTCGGGGCACATTACTCAGTAATAAATAGTACCATTTTTTGGATGATGGTATTTCCGGAAATGAGAGAGACGGTGATTATGCGTTAGGCACTGGTGTTAATTTAAATGTCAGTAGTTTTGCATCTGTATACTGTGACAATATCGTGACTTGTTATGCGTATTTTCCCTCTCTGGAAAAGAAGTGTTTTTAGTGCTGGTAGTATTTCACATTTACTACCACCAGATGTACTTAACTACATGAAAGGAGAAAAGCACACATACACTAATAGTCCTTTACGATGCAACTAAAATAAATCGGAATGAAGAAAAGCCTCATTACCCGAAGAGCTACTTGCACACAGGTTACAGCATGAGAAAACCAGCGCAGCATGACATGAAGGTAAATGTTATCAAAAACGTCAGGAACTGATACGAGACACTCGGTTATCACCAGGGAATAACTCTTCGACAATAGGTAAATTGGAAAAGGAATTACATTTTGAAAGGTGCACAATCAAACAAATACATGAACACACTCCAGCGAAGTCCGGAATGATAAACAGCCAAACTGATGAAAAACACATTATACCAGTCACTTTCTATTTTAAGGATTATAGATGAGTAAAAGGCGAGAGGCGGCAGGTGGGAAAAACAAATAACAAACAACTTAAACAAGTTTGAAACACATTGTTAACAAAAACAGATGCATTCCGTACAATAGCACGCGAATGGAATATTTGATATAAATCCCAGCGGGAATGTTTCACACAGAAATGAGGACACGCGCACCTGAAGAACAGGGATCAAGAGAGAAGTGATTTATGATGGCACCTGCCCCAGGCCCCCGAAGAGATTCAGGCATTGTCCGTCTTCACCTTCTGCAGCACGTGCAAGTTCAGAAATAACATCGCGAGAGACCGAGATAAGAAGAAAGTCAGCGAGGATCCAGAATAAAGTATTTTTCTGATTTCTTCACAGGCAGATAAGTTAGATAGCGACATTAAACCGAACTGTGCTGTTTAGGGATTCGAAATGGCGAATGAGCAAAATGAAAGTTTCTCTGTCGAGAGTGAAAAAAATATAAACGCAGAGCATTCAGCGATATCTGGGACACTGCTAAACTAAAAACCGATAACATGTGTTATTGCTATTCCTAGTTGTTTCTGTGCCCTTATAATGTAGTAGCAACGAAATAGAAATAGCTTCACTGAATATCATTTTATCATGATATCCGTAGAAACCCCTTAACACATTCCAGATACTATGAGGAGTAAATGCTTGCCCTTCGATTTTTGTCTCACTCACGTGGCCATCTTTATGTAACTATTGGTCCAGAACAGCCAGGAAGTAAACACATTGTCAGGTAGTATAGACAACTCATCGAGGACCGAATGGCACAACTGAGTGGTGTGCTTTACCGGTGAGTCCTGGTTGCATCAGCATGAGGGCAGCAGAATGAAAATGTGACCCACCCCTACCCCAGACACCGCTGTAGATCACAGGAGCTCCACACGGAAGGCAGAAGCCTGGTGTACGTACCTCTGTCTTCTTTTGAACCTTCCCCTCAAGCTGCCTTGTACTAGGGTAGACCAGGCGTGCAAGAAGGAAGAGAAACATTTGTGCTGTGTTGAGCCACCTCCACTACGGCTATGTGGGAATGTTTGTTCATATGGAAGTTCGAGGACTGTATAACCCCCGCACTTTGCCCACTCCCAACTTTCCATCCCTGTATTCCTTGTCATAAATAAGCCAACATACACATTCTCTTGTGGTGGTCCTTTGTTGGCCGCAGTTTTATTAGGAATACACGCATATACATATTGCCTATTGTTGTGCATCCTGCCATACATCATTATTGGCGAGCTGTCATCTTTGTGTCGTGCCTTGTTTGCATCTCGTTATACATTGCGTTTGCGTAAATCATATGTACATTGCACAATAGCAGATTAGACTGACAGTTCGTTGTACAGGTCATTTGCAGGCTTACATTGTCTCTTGGCCCTACTGGGTCGTTGCTTAGTTCGGTTGGATTTGCCCTCGCCGGGGTGTAGCTTCCGTCCCCGGAGTTAGGCCACAACTCGCTACCTTGCCGATTCTTGTTGTGCCCTGCCATCCGGCGGGGGCTGGGCAGCGAGCGCCGTCTCCGTTAGCTACCCCCTTGTGGTAGGCCAACTCACCCAGCCGTAAGGCATCCCAGAGTGAGTGGTCCTACACACCGCCCCTCGCCGGTGCTGCTCCCCCGCTTCCAAAAGATAGGAGCTTACCTGGGGGAGCAGTGCTTATATCCCCCCCCGGGTGCTGGGCCGCCTTCTGCATGGCCTCCCCCCATTGGGGGGTTTGTATTACGCCTAGGCCCCCATTGGCTGGGGGGGCCGGCGTCTCTCTGGCGGTCGCAGCGGGGGGGGCGGGGGAGCTTCCCTGATCCTTGGCGCAAAAAACGGATTTGTCCGGGGCTCGGCGTCGGTTATGGCGCCGGCCCTCTAGGCCCCCTTCGGTGGCAGCCTTTGCTATTCTTCTTGTAACATCAGACAAAGTAAGTGTTTGTAGGCCTATGGGAAAAAATTGGAATGTATATCTTCCAGGAAGGAAAGATGATGGAAGAGTTAACTCTAGGTAAATGTATGTCGCAACAGGTAAGTATATTGGAAGTTACTAGATCACAGTTAGTGTTATCAAGAGTGATTACACCAGCGGTAGGATATGCCATTACATCACAATTTTATATATATTTACTGAAAAAGTGCTAAAAAGGGGCTGGCTCAAAACGTAAAACCTCTGAAATTTGCCAGTTATATTTATCAACGCATACATCTCACAGCAAAACTCTCGCCACTCGCCGTGTTCTCCTGATAACTGTTTTTGTATTTCTGTGCCATTTACAAATTAATGTTTTGAGCACAGCAGATTCCTCAAGTTATGGTATGAGTTGTGGGCTTTGATAACCATAGCTGCCAAATATACGTGATTTTACAGATTTGAGTCAGAACTGTAAAGTAGCTTTTATTTGCATTTTTTTTCTAGCAAATGTCATTGTTTATCAATGATATACTTATTAACAACCACTGCTGTGCACGGTCTTCGGATGTGTGCAGCAGAGGTTGACTGCAGGGCCTGCAGCTAACCAACCACAAGAGGTAACCTTCACTGCACACAGCCTTCGGCCAGGCCATGCAGCCAACCTGCTGCAAGCACCCAAACCCTGATGGGCATGGCCTTTAGATGTGTGTAGTGGAGGATGGATACTGAGCCTTGTATGCAGCCTGGCCCTGCATCCAACCCATTGTGGTTACAGAGCTCCCAATGTTGAAAGCCATTGGCTGGGGAAGTTGAGTGCAGGAACACTTCTGCAGCCAGGCCCTGCACCCAACCCTCCACAAACAGCCAACCACCACTGCCTGGCTGTTGACCAATGCTCAGAGTTTGTCCCATAGTGCTTTGCCTTTCACTAGTACTTTCTTTGTTTTTTTCAGATTTGTTAATACTAAATAGGATTCAGAAATTCTAACATTGTTTGAGTATTCGGGGCAAGCTTCACACACTGAAGATTGCATTGTCTTAGTGAGTTGCATTTTTGACTCACAAATGCCTGGCATCTTAAATGATGGTCAGGGACTGCAATAATGAGACAAGTACCACAGTCCTTGGATTTCCAATTGAGGTTTCAGGGATTAGCGAGTCAGAAATCCAACTCATGAATACTGTGCAGTGGCATAACAAAAGGGAGGCGGGCACGAGTTTTGGGGGCGGTGGACTCCCCCCGCTCTTACCTGCCGTGTCGGGGCAGCAATCCCTTCCCCGCTCTTTAATCGGCCGTTGCGGGGTGGCAAACAAAACAGAGTAATCTCGCTAGCACCCACATCGCTCTTCAATGCGGCAAACGCAGGGAAGCCAATGCAGTGACTGCTACAGGCGGCCAAAGGGCTAGCTACGCCACAGATCCTGTGAATTTATACCATTTCCTTTTTTCAAATTTAGATTTATGTTGATACCTGTTGAGGGTGCCCCAGCTGTGGCTTGAAGGTCAGGGTGCATTTTCCTTCTAGACCATTTTTTTAAATGCAGGACACAGGGACTCTTCTCCGAGCTTGTGTTTTTGCTGAAGCAACCAAACATTTTCTTTTGCAGCAGCTAATCAGATCTCTTTGATCCATACAACCAACTCTGGGATCATGGAACTGAAAGGAATGACGGGAGAAAAAACGACCTTGTGCAAACAGTTTCTTTTATATTTTGAAGTCCCAGACCTGCAAATTATTTGCGAGTCCCAAATGGCAGCGATATACAAAATGTTAACCCTTTAAAAGCCACACAGAAACTTTTTGAAATGCTAATATCTGAAAAACTACTAATTGGTTTTGCATCAAACCAATGAAAGCACACTTTATGAATACCTTTGTAGTTTCATGACAACTTTGGCGTAAACCTGTTTTTATACTGAGGCAAATACATGGACAATATTCCCATGCTATGGACTGACAACACAAAAGTCCTCCAGGTGATTTTTACTTACCTTTAAACCAACTGTCAAGATCAGATTCACTATAAAAACAGTGATACTTCTCGGGAATACCTAAATGCTACACTATTCATTCAAGAAAACAGAAAAGCTAGTAGATTATAGAGACAAAAAGCGTCTTGTGACTTCATACCACATACCACATGCTAAAAGTACACATCTTAAAAGTCAGCGCAAGCAGCACAATGCGCCAGTTTCTGCCCGTTTGTGGAACTCCTCTGATTCTCACAGTGTTTTCATGTAACTCCGCAGAATCCTGCAGATGAAACCCCTACTATTAACTATATTTAATTTGGAATATAGGATGAAGTCCACATTAATGTTTCTAAATCAATGCATTGTATTAACCACTGATTGCAGTATATGACAAGTGATTCAGTCCTTATACTCTATGTTGTACCTTCTATTGCTGTATCACCATTTAATATAGACTACATCCCATCCATAACATGGTGCACCACACATTTATTTTTCATTTCAGACCTAACATTACATTGCCATATATTCATTATGGCCACTATTTCTTGACAATCTTTTTTGTACTACTTTCACATCTTTAAGGACCAGGGTAGTGGAGATGCTTAACATTCACCTATATTCCTTGGTGCTTCAACTCTTTCCTCTAACATTTATCAATACTAAAATACTATTTTCATATGGGTATGTGCAACAAATCTTATCTGCATTTCTCACTCTCATAAAACCCTTTCACTTCTCACTCCCTCTATTACATTCCCATTACAAATACAGGCATTCCCCATTCAAAAACATATTGACAGACATATTAAGCTATACAATACATTTGCCAATAACTTTGGCGCGGTCTGATGAATCTTCACGAAATTTTCAAAACTAGTTTGCCATTCACTTCAGCTGCTGTCTTGTAAATCTCGGTGTGATCTGTCAAGTGGGAACAAGTAATATATATATATTTTCACTGAAAAAACAAAGGTTACAGGGACGTTATAGTTAGGCTGACATTTCACTCATACAAAACCAGAGAAATTCAGCAGTTATAGTTACCTGAGCTAACTATAACTCATGCCCCAGCAATACACTGCTTATGACCTCGCATATTATAAAACTCATGACATGGTCAGTGACATCACTGATGATCTCCCAAATGACATCACTGATGACATCACTGATGACATCTCAAATGACCACTGATGACATCACTGATGACATCACCCAGAGAAACACTGACACACCCACGTACACCCCCATAAAACATGTCAAATACCCACTCCCACACAATCACTAACAAACTGATTCTCAGAACCCATACAAACACTCACACATCTCGTCAGTCATCCATACAGCCAGTAACACATCAACTCACCCATGGAGCCACTAACGGAACCACTAACTCACATATACAGCCACTCATGCACCTACTCACTTACCAATATAGCCAGTCACAGATTCACTTATAAAGACATAGACACACTTACACACCCACTCACACACCCATACAGCTACTGACACAGTAAATCAGTTAACCATACACCTACTCACACACCCACTCACCCATACAGTCACTCACACAGCCACTAACTCACCCATACAATTACTCACACAGCCAGTCAGTTACTTATACATATACTAATACATATATTCACTCACCTATACAGTGACTGAGACAACCACATATTTTCCTATACAACCTCTCTCACACTCACTTACTCACCCATACAACCACTCAAACACCCATTCACTCACACATACAGCCACTCATCACCCACTCACTCACCCATACACCCACTTGCACACCCATTGATGCACCGAGACAGACACTCATGTACTCTGTCACTTACCCATACAGACACTTATGTATCTGCTCACACACCCATTCAGCCACTCATGCACCCTCTGATTCACCATTTACAAGCAGCCACTGACACACCAACTCAGTCAATTATACAGATACTCACAGAGCCACTCATTTAGTCATACACGCACAGACACACCCACTTGCTTACCTTTACAAAAACTCATACACCCACTATCTCATGTATATAGTCTCTTATATCCCAAGTCACTCTTTTATACACCACTTATACATCCTTTCACTTACCCATTCAGGCACTTCCACTGCGAGTTACATTAGTATATATGTTTAACACTCAGTAACTTTTAGAAACACTCACAATCACTGGATGATATCATCAGTGATGTCATCAGTGATGTCATTTGAGATGTCTTCAGTGATTTCATTTGAGATGTCATCAATGATGTCACAGACCATGTCATAAATGATGTAATTTGTCAGGTCATAAGCAGTGCATTGCCGGGCCATGAGTTATAGTTAGCTCAGGTAATTATAACTGCTGAATTTCTCTGGTTTTGTACGAGTGAAATGTCAGCCTAACTATAACGTCCCTGTAACCTTTGTTTTTTCAGTGAATTTCTAAGGCTTTTTAAATTCTATTTCCTAATTATAACGTCCCTGTAACCTTTGTTTTTTTCAGTGAACTTCTAAGGTTTTTTAAATGCTAATTCCTAACTATAACTTCCTGGTAAGTTACCTTTGGTTTTTTTAAGTGAATTTCAGCCACCACCACATTCAAAACTTGTAACTGCAAAATGGATCATAACCAACACACTAAAGACATTACTATCTAAATGACTCTATAATAACATATAAAACTCCCTTACATCTCTATAACACAGTGTATAACTCTTTCAGTGGAATCTGTGACTGCATGAATCACTGTATCAGTATGTCTTTCATTCACTGTATAAGTATTTGAGTGGATGTGTGAGATGGTGCATCAGTCTATCAATGACTTTGTAATGAACTGTGTGACTGTCTCAGTGCATCTATGAGGGGGCATCACTGTCTCAATGGGTCTGTGATTGGTTGCATGAGTCTGTCAGTCAATCTGTAAGTAGGTGCATGAGTGCCTTGGTGCATTTGTAAGTAAGTATATGAGTGTCTGACTGGATATGCAAGTGGATACATGAGTGTCTAAGTGGGTGAGTGAATGTGAGCATGAGTGTCTGAGTGGGTCTGTGAGTGAGTGCATGAGTCTCTCAGTGGGTCTATGACTAGAAGCATGAGTGTCTGAGTGGTTCTAATAGTGGGTGCGTGGGTCTCTGAGTGGGACTGTGAGTGGGTGCGTGAGCCTATGAGTGTATGAGTGGCTGGGTGCATAAGTCTCTGGGTGGATCTGTGAGTGGGTGTGTGAGTGACTGTGTGGATCTGTGAGTGTATGAGTGGCTCAATGGGTCTGTGAGTGAGAGCATAAGTCGCTGAGTCGGTGAGTGAATGGGTGCATGCATAAGTGTCTGAGTGGGTCTGTGACTGGGAAGGCAAGTGTCTGGGTGGGTCTGTGAGTGGATGCATGAGTCTTTGAGTGGATGAGTGAGTGGGTGCGTGTATATCTTAGGTAGTCTGTGAGTGGGTGTGTGAGTCTCTGAGTGTATGAGTGAGTGACTGAGTGCATAAGTCTCTGAGAGGGTCTGTGACTGGGTGTGTGAGTGACTGTATGGGTGTGTGAGTGGGTGTATGAGTGTCCGAGTGGATCTGTGAGTGGGTGTATGAGTGTCTCAGTAGATCTATCAGTGGGTGTGTGAGTGTCTCAGGGGTATGTGGCAGCATACATGAGTGTGTGAGTGGGTCCGTAAGTGGGTGCGTGAATCTCTGAGTGGGTCTGTACATGGGTGTGTGTCTCTCCGAGTGAGTCTGTAAGTGGGTGCATGAGTATCTGAGTGGGTCTGTGAGTGGGTGCCTTAGTGCCCAGGTGGGTCTGTGAGTGCATGTAAGAGTCTCTAAATGGGTAGGAGACTGTGCAAATCAGTGGGTTTCTAAGTAGGTGTGTGAGTCTCTGAGTGGGTCTGTACATGGGTGCCTCACTCTCTGAGTGAGTCTGTAAGTGGGTGCATGAGTATCTGAGTAGGTATGTGACTGGATGTATAAGTGTGTAAGTGGGTATGTGAATGGGTGTATAGTTGTCTGAGTGAGTTTGTGAGTGCGTACATGAGTCTGTGGCAGTGACCGGCGAGTGTGTACAAATATATATATTTTTTTATATTTCCATTAATATTCACAAAGACGTCGCAATATTCGTGATGTCCCTGTGATGGTACATGGGGGCCGCATGCCAGTTGTGGCATTGTCACGAATATTGTGCGTGATCAAAAAAATAAATTTTGGACACATAACTTGTGTCACTAACACCCCCATTTCTAAAACAGGGGGTAAGAGTACCTCCACTCTGACCCTTTATGTTAGCTTTCATAGAAATTTTCGGCCCTGAGAACCGTCCCCTAACGATAAAATTGCAGCCGCAACTTTCTGTCCAGGTTGAGCCCAGCCAATCACAGCATTCCCGTTGGCGCGCACATTCGCGATTTACTGGGAACTCGTTGCGAAATCTCCACGACCATCGCGAAATCACCACAAAATATCCACAACCAGAGATATCATTATATAGTTCGGTTTTAATTTCTCAAAAACTACTGAACGGATTTGCACCAAATAACAAAAAGCACAATCTGCGTAACAACATCTACTTTTCTGCCATATTTGTGGTAATTCGTTCAGTGGTTTTGGGCTGTAGGTTTGACAACGCATTCCTATGGGAATTAACATTACAAACACACCTTTATTTTGCACCTCTATTTCTTGGTCTCAACTGCACGGATCACCCCATAAACTTTCCATGACACACAGAACCTACTTTGACACTTTTTTGGGAACATTTCATGAAGATTGGTCAAACGACGCCAAAGTTGTAGGCAAGTTAAAAAATGCTTTTCCTGTGGAAACTAGATCTTAACTATAACTACCTATAATATCTTGTGAAAAAGACCACTGAGACGGTCGAAACACGTTACCCTAAGCCTCAATAAAGCAGATTACAAGCTAGCCCAAGCGTGTTGGAACCTGTTTTTGACGATAAATGGGTGTGTTGAAATATATATATATCTGGAAAGAACACAAGAAAGTTTCAACATAGACTCATCGCACAAGGAAACTGCAGATAGAATGGGTCTAAATATCTATGGGACATGCACAACGGATTTTAGAAAGAAATCCACCTTCATACCTCCCTTGCCCAAGGACTCCATTGACCTTTTTTCGGAAAGAGTAATCCAAGATCTTAAAGAAATTGCTAAGGAATCCAGCAAAAAATTCAATAAAGAGACAAAAGAAAAGGAAAGAATTTATGAGAACACGATGGCCAAGATCAAAGCGAGAGCGGACATAGTTGTGAGACAATTGGATAAAGGGGGCAATGTCGTCCTTTGGCCTTTGAACAAGTACAATGCAGAAGCTAAAAAACAGTTGAGTGATGCAAATTGTTATCAGTGAGTCCCATTAAGCAACCTCCTGGAGGTACAAACAAAACTTTTTAAAGAACTGGCAAGGTGGAGAGGGATGGGGTTGATCACAGAATCAGAATACCACTACTTGAAAGTCGAAAATCCCATCACCCCGATCCTATATTTAATTCCAAAGGTCCACAAGAGCATGACGTCGCCTCCTGGTAGGCCAATAATATCGGTCATTGGGAGCTTGTTTGAGACCACATCCAGGTTCTTGGACTACTTCCTACAAGATATTGTGAAGTCCTTACCTTCCTATATCCAAGATACAGGGGACTTCTTGAGAAAATTACAGGATGAACAATGGGAAGGGGGCTATTTGTTGATTACTCTTGATGTAGTCTTGTTGTACATGAGCATTGCTCATGTGGATGGTCTAAGGGCACTTAGACATTTTTGGGGGGAAAAACCACTGAATCTGTATCAACATTCTGAAATGCTTCTGCAGATGGCCAAACTATGTCTAGAAAATATTTTCTTCCTTTTTGGCACTGACACTTACAGGCAACTGAGAGGAACGGCAATGGGCACCTGCTTCGCCCCTAGCTATGCGAATCTACACATGGGCTGGTGGGAGGAGCAGGTGCTCAGAGCAGACTTCGAGGTAGAATGGAGGGATAACATCAAAGCCTGGTATTGATTATTGATGATCTTTTTATTATATGGAAGGGTCCGGTGGAGAGTGCTGATGTTTTTATATCTGCTATTAATGTTAATGCACTCAATCTGGCGTTCACCAATACCATCAGTGATACTAGCATACACTTTTTAGATCTGGAAGTTTTTATTCAAAATTACATTTTACATACACAAACTTTTAGAAAAGCAACAGCAGGGAACGCCATTTTGCATTCTGAAAGCTTCCACCCAAATAATTTAAAATTGAGTATCCCATATGCGGAACAACTGCGTATGAAAAGAAATTGCAGCGAGGGGAACTCATTAGCTTTAGCACAAGCAGAATTGACAGGAAGATTCAGGGAAAGAGGGTACAGTGAAGTAGTTTTAAGTCAAGCACTAGCAAAAGTGGAGAAAAAGTCCCGACAACAGATCCTAACAGAGAAAAAAGAACAGAAAGAAATGAAGAAGGCCTCTGCTCAAGATATCCGAATGATAACCGGGTACAGTGCCTATCATGCAAGGGTGAGAGACTGCATGAATAGACACTGGAACCTGGTCAAATCGGACCCTATTTTGGGCAACATAATCTCCTGTAAACCCATGCTTACATATAGAAGGGCTTGCTCCATGAGACAAGAGCTGGTCAACAGCAGCCCGAGATAGTGGAGAGTGGTAGCTGGCTTAAAGCCAATCCAGGCTTCACCAAATGCTTAAAATGTAAAGCTTGCAAACACGGGGTAAACATGAAAGAAGTGCAACTGCCCCTCATAGAAAAACTGTGGAAGATTCCACGTTTCCTGAATTGCAAGAGTGACCATGTGGTTTATGTGTTGCAATGTACATGCCCTTTAATCTATGTGGGAAGCACCATCCACATGGCTCACATTAGAATTTTGCAACACTTGAGGGCTGTAAAAAACAAAGATCAGTCATACCCTGTTGCAAGGCATATGAATGAAGTTCATGGGGGTAAAGTGGAGGACCTGACATATTATTTAGTGGACTCAGTCCCAAGACGAAGAAGAGGTGGGAATAGATAAGCGAATCTAAGGAAACTTGAATCTAGACACATTTTGATGTTTGTCTGTAAAACCCCGAATGGGCTGAACTGTGACCAAGATCTGTATGTTCATTTGACCTAAAAGATAGAAGATGCTCAGTAATGTAAGCCTTCCCTCCCTGATTTTCAAGCAGTTTTCTTAAGAAGTACGTTAATGCAAGAAATATGAAGTTAGGATGTAGTATTTACTCTAGGCTGGCTGTTTGTAGATTTTATATTTTTAAGACAATGGTTTGTACCAAAAAAGAACAAGTGTAAAATCTTTGGATGATTGTACCATTAGGGATACCATTACCATAGAAGAAGATAGGTTAGAGTATTGATGGCACAGTAGTGTATAGTTAAAAATGGAAGCGTTGTGCAAGGATTAACAATCATTTATTGGTTTTAAAGGGAAAATCTGCTGAGAAAGTAAGCACTTGCACTTTAGTACATGTTGTAACACATTTGCGTAATTTGCACAGTTATCATAGAGTTATCTACTCAAGAAACTGTATCTACAAGAGAGAAGGACAGTACACCTCATTGCACTTGCACTTTATCCATTTTGCGAAATTTGCACAAAATTCAGAAATCAGAATATGCTGCTAATTCAAAAGATTTTGCAATCTATGCGCACTGGCACCTTATTCTCAAACAATTTGCTCAAATTTGCACAATTATACTTTTTTAGCTAATAACTCAAGACAGTAAAACCATTAAGAAAAATACCTCTATATGTCCTTGCACTACATTTTAAGCATGAAGTTTTGCACAAGTTAAGAACATTTAAATATGCTGCTACTTTGGAATTTGTTATTCATGTGCACTGGCACTTTATTCCAAAAATGACTCGCACTAAGCACTTGCACATTAGCGCCACCATACTGTGTGATATTTAAGCAGTAGGTGGTTGGTGGCATTATGCAGCAATAGTGCGGCACATTAATTCACTTGGACAGAACAAACACTCAGGACATCAAGTGAACAACACAGCAGTGATCCTATTACCCTTCATAGCGAGGTCCTGGTGGCAGCAGGGTCCCATGTATTTAATACCCGAGCCAGGCGCCCATATGATACACGAAAATAGTCATCCCTGACATCCAATTTAAGCACTGTGGTACAATAAAGTTTTTGAATGTACAAATGTAGATGGAGCCATTCTGACGTAAGCAAAAGAAAAGAAAAAATTGAAAAAAACAAAATCAAATAAATATATGTCTGTATGAGAGGCATGTTTAAAACTAAGAATGGCCTTTAAATGGGGACATTGTAAAATAAGCTATTAAAGGAAAAAACTGAAAAAGAAAACAGACACATAGGGAGTATGTTGTCTGTGTCTGTTAACATGTGATGTCAGTAAGAGAGTTTAACAAGCATTTGCAATGCAATAGGTCTCGCATTTGCGAGAGTTTAAGCTATTGGCATTGAAAATGCCAATGCCTTCTATTTATCGTTTTTGATAATTAACACATAAATAAAAGGCATTGTCATTTACTATGCCAATAGCTCAAACTCTTGTAAATGCAAGACCTATTTCATTTCAAAGAAGCAGCCGCCATTGGCCCGGGCTGCTTGGAAAGAGAAAGCGCGCATGGCGCACTGAATGTTGCAGTAAAGCATGTCGTGCCTGCAGTAGGAGAAACTCATTAAAGAAAATAGTGCTTACAGACTAAACAAGAAATACCGTGTAACAACAGAAGTAAAAGGGCCAGTCCTCATCGCAGGTTACAAATGAAGACAAGGAGGTACTAAGGAGGAACTAACAAGCCTATTAACGAATCAGAAGTCAGCATTTACAAAGGACAATGACACAAGCCAATGAAAATATGGGCGGAGAGTGGGCAGAGCTTCAAGTCCATACGCAATAAAGGATGCCTCGAACAACAGCGCATGTGCTTGCCAGGCTCGACCTAAAAAGGAGAGCGGGGGCTTAAAAGAGGGGGGCACTCCGCATTCCTTTTGCTTCATGTGGGACTTCTAGCGTTCGCAAAACTACCATGCTTTCTTTTTTAGTCTGGGCAACTAAGAACTGGAAAAGGCGTGCCATAGTGTTTTAAACACTATTTGATTGTCAATTAATTTTCTCCTTCTAAATGTACTGTGTTGTGCAATGCTGTATTTAAAATATTTGTGCGACAGCAATAGTGGTTTGCTAAATATTTAAATAAACTGAATTCCCTGGGTGAGGTGCACGGAGGAAAATGATTTAATTTTCTAAATCATGGGTATTGTCATTAACACTCTACATAGTGCAGACACAAACTGGTGTCCTTCATTTGGCTTCTGCAAAGAGGCGCTGTCACCCAGTTTAATGACCCCAGTTTATCAACCCTGTAAGGACTGGAGGATAATACATTGCTGCAACGATTTAAGCTCGTAACTGGTAGGTTGAAACTGTCCCACGAGAAAGCACATTAGTCAACAAAGGAAATAATTCAAACATTTAGGGAATGAGGGGCATCTGCCCAAAAGCGGCAGGTGTCCCGTACCCCTAACTCGAGGGCCACCGCTCCTCCAGTTCAGCGGTGGGCGGAGCCGCAGAGTTCTGCCGCCGAGTCTCAGTTGACTCACTGGTTGATCAACAGCCAATCCACTACTGGGCCAGCAGTGTAGATTCCATCCGGTTTGGCTTGGTTGTTATGACACACATTTTCCCTGTTTAGGAGCCAGGGATAAGCTGGAGGTCCTGAACAGAAAACAAAAGAAATTACTGACATGCTCTGTGAGAAAACTCCCAGCATGCCAGGGCCACTGATGTTTTGTTTTTAAATACACTCCTGCTTAGGAAGTTTGTTATTAAAAACAAAAACTTTGCCAAGTGGGTGTATCAAAAATGGCGCCCTCTTGACAAAGCTTCAGTAACTTCACCGGGGCGCTGCTGCAGCCCAGCTGATGGCACAGAGACTGTTGTCTGCATGGTGGGGGTCTCAAAATATGGGGTGCTGCCTTCCAGAAGCAGAGGCTATGGTCGCTACTCATCTTGCAGACCAGTGGGCCCTAAACTACACGACACACAAAAGGGAGAGATGAATGCACGGGTGCTATTGGTATGATGAGTTCGCCCACATCAATTCAAACCTTTGATTGCAATGCTACAACTGGGCATCTGCAACAGGGTCACTAATTAATCAAGTTACACTCATAGCTGTAGACGTTTAGATGTAGCAGGATGTTTTCGTGTCCATCTCAGTACTAGGCACCATTGATTCTGCTTGGATTTAAACCTTCTATCTATATTTTGCAAAAAGACCTCTGCAGCATGTGCCTTATCCTCCCGCGCTGTGTTCCTTGCTGCCTACAGGCAGGGGTGTATAAGGAGTGCTATTTATCTTTCAAATAGACCCCGTTCCAGTCTGTCACTTAAAATAAATTACACACAGATTTCTGCAACAGGTGCCTGAACTCAGTCATCAGACCTAGGTTGTGACAAGTAAAGGAAGCGTGTACTCCTCACTGGTAGAGTCAACACTACATGGATTCGGACGTGTGACCTGCCGGCTGTAGCCAGATCTCTTCAGCGTGTGCCTTATCTCCCTGACTTGTATCTTCTGCAGATTGAGATGACACAGGGCGTGTTACTTCTTTTCAGTTATAGTCTGAGATCGCGTTCCCTGGTTTCAAAACCTGGTACCAACAGAACGTTTACACAGAGATATCTACAAGAGGTGCATGAACCAAACGAACTATCTTCTTATTTCCAATTGCAAATGGTGGGTGACAATTTTGTGAACTCGATCTCTCTCTAGTGATCTGCACACCTTCGCAACATTCCATTAAGGTACCATGGGGAGCCCTGGGGGGCACAGCTGGGCATCTCTGTAGCAACCTCACAAGCCCAACAAACATATGAAGGGTCTGCAAATGATGTACAGTGTGTTTTGATTGTGTCTAATTCTTGCAGTTTGATGTACATTTCTGAATAGGGGGTTCATTTTTGTTAATTGCTGAGACTTTGTATGTGACGCCCTCTTGGGATTTCGGACAACCCCCCAATGCTGCCTTGATGCCAACAATAGTGCAAGCTGGAAAACCCTAAATGACATTTCATCTCCAGCCTGATCATGAGAAATGTAAACACCTGTGTGTTATTAAAGATGTTTTTATATAGCACCTGCTGCCATAGTCTTGCAGCTCTGTTGTAAATAAATGTTTCTTGACAAATTCATGGCGCTCATTTTATTAAAGTAAGAAGGATGAATGACTGAGTGACCGGTGCAGGGATGCAGCTGGTGCGTCAGGCCATGGATCTGTTTTCCAACCTTACATTATGTCAATGTACACAGATGTAAGGAAAGCTGTACACACACACTCATATTCATTTATTCAATGAACAGTTCTTACTTCTGCTGATTATCAGAGCTGCAGAGCAAGATCTTTATAGAAAGGGCCAGTCAGATTTATGCATTTGAAATAAGGTTTGTAGTGGAACAGCCCCCTCAATGGCAGTGGGAAGCAGTGCTTAATTTGAGGCGGTGGTTTCCGGTGCTCAGCACCAGCACTTAATCATCAGCAGCGGCACTTTTAATGAGCACCAATTAATGACACATTCATCTTTTGGTAGGCACGGGGAGATTAAGGGGCATATTTATGTTCCCTGGCGCATCCCTGCATATCAGCAGGGATGCGCCAGGGAAAATGCGTCACGCAAGTTTACCCTTGCGCCACGTCCGATGCGCCGCATTTACAATGCGGTGCATCGTGGCGCAAGGATAAGCAGATGCGTGACGCTTCTGCCGGCGGAAGGTTGGCGCAGTGCAGAAGTTGTGTCGCAAGCGCGACGCAACTCCAGCACTGTTCCAACCTTCCCTATCCCTAACATGGTGCGTCAATCCTTACGCCTGCTTGAAGCAGGCGTAAGGATTTGACGCACCAGCGTCGGAAAAGTGACTGCGTGAAATCTTGTAGGTTTCACTACGTCACTTTTCCGAGGCGTTCCTGCGCCAGAATGCCCCCCCCCTGCGCCGGTACGCCCACATGAAACCTGACGCAGGTTTCATGTGGCGCAGGGGTTTACTACGTGACGCATCTCCCTAGATGCGTCACGTTGTAAATATAGCGCAACGCGGCGCATGGTTTGCGTCGCCGCTGCGTCACATCCGTGACGCAACGGCGGCGCAAAAGTGGCGCAAGGGGCTTGTAAATATGCCCCTAAGTGATTTGCCCAGAATCACAGGATGTTGTACGGACGGCAAGACTGGAACCTGTTTCCCCAGCTCCCAAGTCGGTAGCTCTGGCCATTATGGTACATCCTCTCCCCACTTTCATGGTAAATAGTTGGTTCTGTTTTAGGCAGAGCTAACAGGAGAATTGGGCTGGTGCAAGTTGCCTCCTGACGAGAGCCCAGGCACTTATTTTTTTACAAATTATCCATTGGTGGGAAGACAATGGATCCCGGGTGAGTTGGACTAAGGAACATGGATTAGCGAGCTGCTTATTCAGGGGGACTGGGGTGGGGGGACGACCAAGTATTGCTTCTACATGTCAGGAAGGACCAAGGTAATAATAACTAGAATAATAAAAATAAAATAATAATTATAATAGTAACTTGTTTGTAATAGTGCTTCTACCGTTTCTCAATATCGTAAACAACAGATGGTCCTATTACCTAATGTAATGGTACTCATATTTCCACTCTCAGACAGATGGGAGGCTGAGTGTGCCTTGCCTTGGGACATTGCAGCAAAAATCAGGTAGGCTTTAGCTATTGTTCTTTTAAGGCAGAGAAAAGTTGTGTTTATTTCAAGGAACTCCCCTTTATCTCTATTAGTAAATATAAGTAATAAGTAAATGTAAATATTGTCCTCAGAGCTAGTCCATCAGGTCAGAGAATGTCCTGTCCTGTTTAATCCCATAGCCTATAAACATGAATCAAATAATGGAGTTAGGAGAAGTCCCTTTTTCTTTAAAGATGTCTGTAGTGGTACCTTCTTAAAAAAGCCTTATGTCCTCTGGCCGATTATGCTATTGGCCCGTATCCATCTAAACCCTCTTTCTCTCCACAATTCAATGGTGCCGAATGGAGTGAGATTAGCTCCACCGCATTCTTGTTGATGAATAAATTGAAATTACAATTTTGGCAATTTTGCTTCAATATTGGTAATAGTTTGATCTGTATGGGACCAGCTCGTCCCATTTGGTATGAGGAGTATTGGTGCTGGTTCTTAAAGAATACACTCCGGCACTGAAATATTTGACTGGAATAGGCCTGGTAGGAAGATGTATACTTCCTAAAGAGACCCTAACAGTCAAACAGGCTCAAAACCTCCCTCTTGGTTGTTACGTGTAATTTAACTTCAAGGGATTCCACACTGACATATGCAAACCATGTTATGAATTTTATCAATCAATGCATACAACCATTGGGAATTGTACAGTGTCTTTTGTCTATGTTCTTGGTATATATAATCACCATTGGAGAACTGTATCATCTGCACGATGATCACTTATATTGTTGATTCTTACACTTGATTGGAGTCAAAACATTACAAGATGCAATCTTTATCGTTCCTGTGTTTTGTTTTGTTTGTACTTAACTTTGGTCTGATGAATAAGTCTGAGTAACTCTGGGTTCCTTCTAAGACACATAAGAAGGTACTGCTTTTGAACAAGTCCCACTGGACAATTGTTATATTAATACATACTACCCTGGTCCACGTGGGCAGATAGGGGTGTCCTTGTTATTTAAACAAAGCACAAATCAGCTAAGCATTAGCTTTTGTTCTGTTAAGGCAGAAAAAGTTGTGTTTTTGTGTGAAAGAACTCCCTTTTACCTCTTTAAGTAAATATAAGTAATGCAGAAATGTAAATATTGTCTGCAGAGATAGTCCATCAGGTCAGATAATGTCTGTCCCATTCAACCCCATACCCTCTAATCATCACATCAAATAATAGGGTCAGGAGAAGTATATTCTTGTTAAAAGATGTCCGTAGTAGTACCCCCCTAAAAAGGCCTTCTGTCCTCTGTCCGATTCTGCTATTGGCCCATATCCATCTTATCCCTTATGAGGGAGGTGATGGAGCCTGCAGTGGACAAGCTTCAGTAAAGGCACCTAGTGATCCATCAGGTTCTGTAAAGCCTGGACAGTCTGGTCTTTTACTGGAACACAGGATGTAGTCAACAACATTGACTGATATCAAAGATCGTCTTTTGGAGGAAGGGATGGCATTTTTCAAGAGAACACTACATTTGCTGATGTTGTTGCCTGCCTTCAATATTGTTAATCACATTTTTCTAAAGGAGACATTTGGAAGGAGTAGCTGGAATCACCAACAAAGCCACAGTCAGAGTGGCTCATTATTTGATGAGAGAAAAGTAATGATCAACTTAAATTGGTACTTCTACTCTCTGAGCGTCTTGAACTGTCGAGCACCTCTGTGATAGTGCCTTTCCACACATTTGTGTAATATGTTTATGAAGCTGCTTGTTGAGTTACCTGGGAAATAGCTAAATTATCAGATGTATGTTGATGATGCCCATCCTGTGGTGCATCTGGAGAGGGGGATGGGGAACCACCTCAGACTGCAAGGTGGTCATTCAAGGCTGGATGCAGAAGACCAATCTGGCCTTTACTGGAGCTGAAACTGAGGTCATGTGGAAGTGATACAAAACCAGAACTTCCATTGCATAAATACATCAAAGTTTTGAGTGGATCTGGATCTCTCTCTATTAATAAGCAAATCAAAGAGATTATTACAGCCTGAAACGCTTAGTCAAGAACACTCTATCTTGTTTGCAAGAATATTCTCTTTTTTTTCTTCGTTTGGCCAGCACAAATGAGGACCTCTTTTCAAAGATTGCCCTTGGCAACATTTTGGACACCCGATCCCCTCTCTATGCCACCTCTCACCTTCAACAGGTGCAAAACCATGATTTGAGGCATTTTCAATTTGAGACTTTAGTACTGTATTACACATGGCAACTCCTCCTACCAAGGCATGCCTGCATTATTTTGAAATTGCATTTATGCTGCTTCATATGCTGACGAGGTGGCAAAGTGCATTCGGCGGGCGGGTAGCGTGCTACTTGGTGCACTTTGGATCATGAGCGAGAGGTCACTGGGATAAATATTGACTTTTATCCTCTGTCCCGGTCAGTTGAAAAATATCATTGCAGACAACTCTTTACCCACCTTGTTGCAGTGAGAGTAACTCTCAAAGCTGTTACTTTCTCGTGGGGGAAATTCAACCGCGGGGTTGCTGTACCTCAGGCAGCTGCTGCCTAAACATATTGTGAGCTACCGTGATCTGCAGCAGTTCCTACCATCAAGATGGGCAGGAGTGTGGAGCTACATCAGTGTCCTTCCATCCAACTGGTCTGTGCTGCATCACTAAGCATTCTCGCTTTAACATAGTACTATAATGACCTTTTCATAGGTCACCAGACCTGCCAACTTGGAAACATTTTTCACAGTCTGAGAGAGAAGGTGGGTCCTCAGAGGAGACAGGGCATGTAATTGGAGAGGAGTTTCAGGCCATCACAGCCTGAGCTGCTGCAGAGGGTTATTGGAGGGTGGAGGAACTTGAGGAGAGGATCCCAACTTCTACCCTAGCCAAAAACACGAATGTTTTCTGAATCCGCTCTGATGTGTGTCAGTGGGAGGTTGCCAAATCCGCAATGAATTTCAAAAGTGCAGAGCCTCCATATATGAGTAGGAAATCCACTCCAAGTAGAGTATTCAAGCTCACCTGGTGCTCACTGTCTGATATTTGTGTTTCACCAGGTGACTATGTAAGATTAGCCAATATGGGGTGACCCATGTGGGTAAGGTGTGAGTTAGCAGCTCTGGGACACTGTTCATAACCCTGGGTTGAAAGCCTCCTGCTGTATCATACACTCCTACAGTTCTTGGACAGTCCATCGGTCCAAGATCCACATTATCTTGGAGGCTCATTGTGGATGAACGATACCTAAAGTTGGAATATAACAGTAAATGTAAATCTGTATTTGTAAAGCACGAACTACTCACCCTTTCGGGTCTCAAGGCGCTGGGGGCCGTCGTGGAAATTAAGTGAGCTATTGCCCAGAGTCACATGGTGCTGAGCTGAGTTGCCGCCGGAGCCGGGGATCGAACCGTGAGCCCTGTGCTCCGAAGTCAGCTGCCCTGGCCGCTGCACCACACCTCTCCACCGTAGAAGTAACAGCCCTGTTTTTAATCTTGACAATGAAAAGATTTCAAATAGAGGCAACGATAAACAGTGAATGAGATCAGACAAGACCTCCATTTCTCCCCGATATCCTGCCGGAGCCTGACTGAAGTGGTCTCCCTCTGGGGATGCACACCTAATATCCTAGCCCTTTGATGGCCCCTGTGCAGATGGCCCCAGGAGCATTGCGTTCTTAAAAGATCCCCTCATCGAGGTTTGCATTTGAATAGCATACAAGTTTGTGGGGATGCAGAAAATCTGATCTTTGCAGTTCTTTAAAACCCTGACTTCTCAATTGAGAAAGTAGTTTCAGTATTTTGTTCTCCAGACAATGCATACAAATCCTGCTTCCACACATCACAATAGTCATATTATCTCCTCCATTGTTAGCCATATCCTCTGATGTATGGAACTGGACAGTGTCTATCGCCTCCTTGAGGTTGGATTACAGCAGTGAAAGGTAAAGATAAACAGCCCTCCACTGACTGCTGGAACCCCCATGGCGGCCCCTTCTGCGTCCTTTTAACAAGTAGAGTGGATAAGAGGGGTGTGGAATTCAGAACCAGAGCTCCAGTAGGGAGCCTCTTTTTGTTTTGAGGAGGCTGGGATTATGGCACTTTAGGAATGGCATTCCCACTCTTGGAGGACATACATAAGTTTAAATTTGCAGAGCCGTATCTCCCCCACATACAGTCCTGACTGGTGCTTTATAGTTGTTTTTTGACAGGAGACATGGGAGTCAGGGCAAGGACAGTATGGTTGATCAGTCACTCGTAGGTGTCAAGAGCACAAGGAAGGCTGACTTGTTTCGCACCCAGCAGAAACGATGCAACCTGTTGGGAAGGAAAAGTCCCTCACCTGGTGATGGGTGTGCACCCCTGTCCTGTGTGCCCCAACTGTAATGAAGTCTGGATCCCCGATGCTGATTTGTGTTGTCATTGGTGAACAAGGATCATGCATGTGAGCAATGACATAGGCCTGTCTCATGGATTGCAATCTTTTTGGACCAGGAGGGGTTCCCAAAGTGCTACCCTCATAGTGGTGAAAGGCTACTGCTTTTGCCAGGAGGTAAGCAGCACAGGCGTGGTGGTTGAAGCATATGGTGTATTGATCAGTAGGAGTGAACAGGTCTTTTTATTTGTGTCACTGGAGTGAGGTCTGAAGGCTCACTTATTTGAAGTTGTGCTGCTGTGTGCTTAATTCACCCTTGCGCTACATCAATTTTGTGTGTAGAGCTGTGTAGTGCATGTGTCTTGTACATGTGCTGGGTGTGTGTGTGCCTGTAGTGGTACTATACTGGGATGGTGCAGTGTGTGTATGCACATGTTGGATATATGTGTGCCTGTGAATGGTACAATACATGAAAGACTGGGAGCACGGTGAGACATGAGGAGAGGAATCAGACAGATTTGTGTATTGCTGCGTTCCTGTAAGCTGGGTGGAGGAAAGAAGTGCCAGGGTTCTCCCGTACACTTCAAAGGGTGCTCTTCGATTCAGAGAAAGGTCACAAGGAAGGGGTCTGGACACATCTCAGTAAAGAGATGGGGCTGATAAGTGTACCATAAAGAGTAGGGCTGAGGCCCTGGGGTGACCTAATACACATATCACTGTGGCTGATATTCAGGTGCAATCCTCTAGTCACTTCCATGGCCTGTGCTGTGGGGCTATCGGATCTGGAGATGCTCCTTCCATGATAGACAGCTTTATGGAGAAAGGACAGGCAGAGGAGAGGGCAATTCAAAGGGAAGCAAAACCCCAACGTAAACTTCAAAGATTCAGACTCTAAATCACATATGGTGTCTGGAAAATGACTATAAGAAGGGGAGCTTGAGGCCCCCAAAATAGTCAACTGTCAAACAGCCAGTCGGGCTGTGTGTGGAGGAGAAGCTGTGCAACACTTCTGCTTGTGACCAGGACTGGGGGCCAAGGCCTGCCATTTGCCCAGCTGGGTGAGGTAACGTCACCCAGGGATTCCAAGATCACCTGCCCCTGGAGCACCAGTGCCTGCCTGATTGCCCAAACCAGTGTGCCCTGTGAGGAAGAAGAAAGTGTTGGAGAGAGTGAGGTCCTGTGGGGGTTCCTGGCAATTGGATCTTAGTAGCGAAGTGTGAGGAGATGGCTGCTGCACCAATCAGGTCATTGTCCATGTGCAGGTTAAAGTTTTCGACCATGTATGCTAGAGGAGGGTTGGGTGAAGTGAGCACTGAACTTTTCTGCACTGATCGGGTCATTGCCCATGTGCAGGTTTGAAGTTGCTACCACTTTTGCCAGGTGGGAATGATATGAAGATTTCTGCTGTGTCGATCTGCTTGTAACCCTTGCGCAGAGTGAAGTCAGCAATCCCATATGCCAGGTGGGGCCTCCATGAAGATTGCTGCTGTGCCGATCATGCCATAGCCTGTGTGCTGATTCAAGTCAGCAACCCAGGATGCCAGATGGGACTGCCATGAAGATTGCTGCTGTGACGATTGGGCCGTAGACCATGTGCAGAGTGAGGGCCTAACCTCATATGCTGGGAAAGGGGGGGGGGAGCGGGAAAAGGCAAGGATCTTGGTCTAGTTGAAACTGTTGCTGTGAGGAGTGGGTTGCTGTGGTGACCCATACGGGTCCAAGGCCTGACTGAGGATCAGCACCGGGTGCATCAAATCCCCCCACCTTCACCTGTGGGGAGGATCCCAGGAAACTTACCAGCCTCAGAGGAGCATTGAGGACACCCCGGCTGCTGCCTCAGCAGTACAGCGTGGGAGAAAGTCGAGGACACCCAACTGCTGCCGCTCCAGTGCAGCATGTGAAGCACTCACCTGAGGCGGCTGCATCAGCTTCACTACCCATGAAGGGGGAGTGCTCAGAGACTCTGGTTGTGCAGGTCTTGCTGGTGCTAGGAAGATTGATTTACGAGCCAGACAGCCCCGGGGGAACTTGCCTGCCATACAGCGCTTCGTACAGGTGGGCGAGCCAACAATTTAATAGGAAATGCTGAGCTAAGGGTCTGGCTAGGCTCTAAGAGCCCATGCACGAGTGAGCCTTGAATATTGTTGGAATCTAAATCATGCAAAAAGCATCATGTGAAAATATAATAGTCTCTTTAAAATTAAAAAAGCTGTTTCATTAACATGCAGAACTGTATTACCTTAATACATCAGATTCTTGTTTTACAGCACTCCCTGAACTCACTTATTGAAGGTACTTTCGTATGTAATGAAGAAAAAGGAGGCTCTGTAAAATAAAATATTTGCCTAGGATCACACAATGTATTCATAGCGGAGAAGCCACAATTAGTTCCAGGTTTACCAGTTTCACATTATAAAATTCTAGATGTCTACTTTTTTCTCTCCTTTTTAATCCCAAAGATTTATGCTTTGTTAATACCAAACGTTTATGCTTTGTTTTTAATTGTCGGTGTATGATGCTATAGTGTGAGTGGCAGGCAGAAGCCACCTTAAAGCTCAGCTCATTGTGTCCTGGAGGGTTCAAGAGGACTTCAGGCTGAGCCAGAGCCAGGTGTCTGGCTCAAGCTTTTAGTGGCTCTCCCACATCTAGCGCTTTGGAGCTGGAACATATTTGCCTTTCATAAGCGTCAGAGTGAGACTGCTGAGACTCAGACTACTAGTGGGGCTTACCCTGAATGGTGCCTAGAGTGAATGGGGAACAACCACTACTGATAGCGACAGGGGAATGGACTCAGGAACCCACCTGTTAAAACAGCACACCCCTGACCTATTGTGAATGCCCTATTTTACTTTGTGTTTGTATATAAATACTCCTTTGTTCATAAAAGCAGGTATTTGATGGGACAATCATTTATTTCTGCTGCCGAACGTTGTTTTGAGCTGTGAACTTGTGTTCACCCCCCTGTATTTGCCTCCCTCCTGAGAAGCCTTGGACTGCTCAACCTGCGCAACCACTGAGAGTCAAGTGCTGAAGGGGCACTTGACCCAGTTGCTCAGGACCCATAGTAAGTGGGGCCCCGGGACATCAGGAATAAAAGGTCTCAAACCCCTAGGTTTGGGCCCAGTAACTCCTGCTTGCCCCACATTCATCTAAACGGGGTTCTGACACCACCATAAAATGGCTCAGCCTTTCGGGCATTATAAGGTGGGTGTAACTTGTCTCAAGAATAAAGAGAAAACTGACGCAAACGCTCCGAACACAGCAGTCATTAATCTGGGGGAAAAGAACTTAGCAACACTTGGGAGGAAGGGGCTCCTGAATGAGATTATTTGGGACCTATTGGAAGTGGCATGGCTTTTAGGCAGTACGCTTATCACCTAGTCAGACATGATACAGAGAAAAAGAGGGAAGGGGTTCAGTTAAATAGTGCAGTAAAGAGAATGAGATGGAAGCTCGACATAGTGGTCAGCAAATTTTGTAAGCCCATGGGCCTTGAGCTCACCAGGCATGGTTTAATTAACCTGAGGATGCCAGAATACAATTCAAATAATGGGCTTCACTTATCTGAGAATGGCCATGTGTTCTTCTGGGCTAACATAGAGGCAGCTTTGCAACTAGTAGACTGTGTATATTATAAACATAAAAGGGGGGGGTGCTCGACGACGTTAGCCCCAAGGACTGGAATAAAGGGCCGCACTCGGTCACAGACAGGGTGGTGGTGTGATGCTGCTTGTCTTGAGTTGCCTGACGGCAAGGCCAGCTAGCATTACGGGGGTCCTCAGGAAAAGAACACGACACTTGCAGCCCAGGCATGCCGATTGGCCGGCTGCAAGTAGATACACATGGTAGCGAGTTAAGCCCAGTGCTTAATTTGAGCCGGTGGTTTCCGGAGCTCGGCACCGGCACTTCATCGTCAACACACCCGGTGTTAATGACAGTTTGCCACACGGTGGGACTGTCTGGCTAATTTACAGATGATCTCAACAGCAGTTAATTATTAATTCAATGTATGTTAACAATGACTATTACCTGCTGCCCAAACCATTCTAATAGCTTTGGGGGCCTCAAATAATCCGAACTGTCACACTTGTAAGAGTGGGATGGTTAGTAGTTGTGTTGTTTCTATCATTGGCAGCATGGCAGGTGCATGTGTGGTGCAAGCTGAAGTGGCGTCCTGACGAGAACCCCTGGCACTTATAATTTTTTTGTCAAATTAAGCACTGGCAACTTAAGCCTACCCTATGGCATGGTTAGGACTTCGAAGAAACATTCTCCAGTATTTAGTACTGTGTACCATTAATATTGCAAGCGAATGAAGCTTGCCAATGCCTGCTTGCTGGCCTTTTGCAAATGATTAATAAACGGAGGCATGTACTCCAATGCTGAAAATGCACGCACGCTTTAATGTTTGAGATTAAAGGTGACTCGAGCGTTCGACTTAAAAGGTGAACAGTCACTCCAGAGACTGCAGAAGGCTCAGAGGATACCCTCTCCCCCCCACGCCGTGCCCTTATCGCAAAGTAACGGGCGTGAGTGAATAACCAACGAGGAGTCTCCTTTGTTTTGCTTTCAGGCCTAGAGACAGAGCTGCGTTTGGAGCCAAGTAGCAAAGTTTCAGATCCCTGTGAGGGGCTCTGCCAGTCACCTTCTACCCTCCCACCACCGCCCTATAGTTTCTAGGGTCGGGGCACCTCTCCGCCTGTCTTCCCCTCGGGGTTGGCGTCTCGCTTACTTGCAGAGTTGTTTCCTGATAGCCCGAACTGTCTACCGGATCAAGAAACGAGCGCTGGAGGCTGCCGAGCCCAGCTAGCCACCGGCCCCCCTTGGTGTGGGCGAAATTGCCACAAAGAACATCTCCAACCCCCGGAGCTCGGAACCCGATTACAATTCCGCGAGGACCCCAGCGCTGCCTCGCACACGAGCGGTGAATGGCAACAGGAGGCAGTGAAGCTGAAGTGGACGGGGGCAGGCTCTAATCAGACTGTAATTCGTGGAGTGAGTTCGGTGACGCGCCTGTGTGGGCTATTCAAAGTCAAACAAGCGCGTAATAGACACCGAAAGGCCATGGGAGGAGCAATGCGCCCGCCTTTGGCCAATTGCGTGCAGTCTTTTATACAAAGACGCACGAAAAGGCCAATGGGGTAGCACAAAAGGAATCGCACACGCACGAGCGTGTGCGATTCCTAGGTCAGTGCTGAATCCCCGTTTTTCAACTACTAAATGTCTCGCGCTGCGCGAGCACTGCTACGCAGTGCAACACTAGGCGCGAGACCTAAAAATGAAGTTATGAATTGTGGCTCATTGTGTGAGCAAGGCAGGGGATTCTGCCGAAACGCGTAATAGCCCTTCAAGAATAAATAAGTGTTGGAAACTGACCTTCGGTTTGCTGTGTCGTATTTCTGACAGTGTAATTGTGGAGACCGGAAGTGGTAGAGGATATATATATATATATATATATATATATATGAATATAATTCCTCCAAGGCTGCCTCCCAAAAATCTTCAGGATTTCAACGAAGGATCACTGCACCACAACCGGCAAGTAGTTTCAATTTGCTTTATTTAAACCACGGTGCAAACATGAACGGTAGAGGATGGTATATATATATAATTAGGGCTCCCGGTTTTATGGTATTTATTTTTTTCACATTCCCGTCTGTATTTATCCATATATTTAAAAAAAAAATCATTTTATCTGTATTTATCCGCATTTATTTTTGTGGCAAGCAAAAGAAGACGCTGTAGCTAGTATTTTTTCACATTTATTTAAATAGACAATGCACACTTTTTGCCATTTTTTTATAGTGTGACTTTGCACCAAAGGTACTGAAGTGCTTTACATGAGCAACAGTGTGATTACACAAGGTCATTTTCATTTTTACAGACACCGGGAAATTAAGGGATTTGGCCAGAATCATGGGATGGTGAGCCAAACCCGAGACTTGATCCTGTATGTTCACATCCATGGTTGTTAATTCACCCCAGTGCTATGGGTAGTGAAGTTGACAGCACAATCCTTTTGCCATCACAGGGTTACACCCACTCTTAACCCCACAGAAGTCACTTAATTCCTGCTGTGCGGCTAAGAAAATAAAGCTGAGTGAAAATCAAGAAACGTAAACAGGGCTCTTAGATTCCTGATTTCTTCCTGTTTCTCCCACAGCAGTGATGACAAGGCAAGTCGGGTGGTTCACTATCTGTACCCCTCACTAACGCTTAAGTCCCTCCAAATCTACTACTCCCATTTCCTCCAGCCACCACCTTTTTGTTGATGTATACACCCATTGTCATATAATTAATAAAAGAAATGTAAAGACAGATCCCACAGGTTGACACTTTAGGCCACCAAGATTAATGCAATTGTAATGGTCTTCAGCTTTCTCAATACAATTAGAGATCGGGCTACAGAAATGTGGAACACCAACATTTAGACATCTATGCAGATTTTACATGCTGAGAGCTACTTAACAAGTCACCCTTGTGTGCTTGTGCCCTCCTCACCCCTTCAGTATTCGTGTGGTTACACAGACTACCTGCAAGGTCTGTAAAGTACAGTGACTTAACATTGTCCATTTATTTGAAAAGAGATGACTACGGCCTGGACTTCGATGAACAATCGCGAGGGCTAGCATTCAAGCAGTGCTCGAGACAGCGCTTGATGACAGTCGCTAGGGTTGGGTTTCGGATGTGGCGATCTCTGCTCATTCATTTGCATGCCTATATTTCCATTTGATGGCTCTATGCTTGGCTGGGAGCGAGCATTGCTCTCCAGGGGGGGGCCGCATTCCAGTGTCCTCTCCGCCTTGCATCCGAGTGCTCGAGCGCACATTACCAGGTAATCATTGCATCGTGGGAACTCCGGCAGCTTGGGCAGAGCGCTGCGCCTCGCTCCGCCGGTATGCCAATCAGCCTGAAATGCATGCCTGCCTTTGCCACCCTGTAATTAACCTCGGTGTTGTGTTTGGCTCTGGGCTGTAGTTGTGAACCAGGCGCTGTTGTACCTCAGACGCCCAGATGTTCACGCGCACTTTTTAAAAATGCGTCGCTGCCTTCCTCGGGGTTCAGATCCACAGTGCTCCGAGTTCAAGTGGCGGGCACCACCCGATATATCTGTCTTTGCTAAAGCTGCTTAGCAGTAAAGAATGGCGTAGCAAAGGTGCCACGGGCACTAAAGGAAGCTAAGCCCCCCCCTCCTCACACTGACCCCCAATACACTGGTTTCGTACTCATTTTGGGATGGCCGCTGCTTCTGCTGCTGTTGACAGCTAGGCCCCTTCCAGTGAAAATATTCAAAGATTTTGCTCCCCAGACTTTGTGGGGGTAAATGAAGCCATAACCTCGCTGTGGTGCCAGGTCCTCCTTAAACGATCTCTCTTGATGGGCCTTTCATTTTTCTTGTAGATCGACAAAGAAATTGAGCTGCACCGACTCCTCCACCTCCACCACATCGTGCAGTTTTACCACTACTTCGAAGACAAGGAGAACGTCACTGTCCTGCTGCTTGCCCATTTCTTTGCACTTTAAACTATGCCTCCGGACAGGCAGTTTCTACGAGCTGATGGGGTGACAACAGATGACGAACGTCATGGTGTTAACAGGATGTCTGAGGGGGGGAAATTAACCCTGTGGAATGGACAATACATGTGAGATGTATTGATAAAGACTGATAAGCGCTTTCGGCCTGCTGCTGTCTGGGAGGTAGAGAGGCTCGATCATTAACAGATTAGTCTCACTTGGCAGCAGAATGCTTAGCCCAGACTCGGGAGGGCGGGGTGATTTCGAGGGGAGAATAATCTGCAGGACATCGCAGTAGCAGTTTCAGATTTCTTTCCTTAGCCCCTGTGCGCTTCAGACACTGATTTTTCAGAGGAGCACATAGACACCATAAAGCTGGTTGGTAAGTATTTTTCTGTTTCTATTTATAAACACAGACAAAGGAATAAAAGTTTTCCGTCTGTATTTATATATAAAAAGCCGTTTAAATGGAAAACCGGGAGCCTTATATATAATTAGGTGGTGGAAGGAAACGTGAGCTTACATAAAAAAAAAAAAACTAAAAGGCACAGAGATACGCCAGTTGTAGTTTAATAAACTATTACATGTACCCCCCCATCATGCACTCCTTATGACCTTACATTTTACATCACTCATGATATGCTAAATTACGTCATTAATGTCATCCTTTTGGTACCCCTCCGCATGCCCCTAGGGTGTGCTCAGTATTCCGACTTATATATTTTTTAAATTCATTTTCAGGATGCAGGGACCATGTCCCTGAGACCTGTAATGGCTTTTTAACATATTGCTCTTGTTTTGGCCAGCCAATCGGGATTTACTAGTCCTCTTTAAAATGGCCAATCAGAGCATGTATCGGCAAAAACAGTCCAGAAATACCTAACTTTATGACCCGTTCATGCCCAACCTGACCTCCTCTTTAAATGCTCATTTCTTGAAAATGGCTTAAAGGAATTACACCTGATCACAAAAAGTACTGTTTCATACACAGTGTTGCTATCAATGATGTCTTTTCAGATGTCATTAGGGAAGTTATTAATGCAGTCACTGAACATTTCATGAATGATGTAATACATACTGGTACAAGCAGTGCATGGCAAGGGTTATAGATACTTTATGGCACGAGTTCTAGTTACTTTAGGTAACTATAGCTAGTGAATTTCAGTGGTTTTGTTAGTTTGAAACGTGTTTTAACTGACATTTTCAACTAATTATATCTTCTCTTTAATCTTTGTTTTTTTCAGAGAATTTCCAGAGTTTCTTTTAACATAAATAAGGCAGATCTCCTGGCTTTGTCAAAGAGCCAGCACACCAAAATATAATATAAAGCAAACCTATCGGCTTTGTCAAAAGTCACCACAATAATTTAGCAATAACCATATTCCAAAATAATACTTAGAAATACGCACAGGAAAGGCATACTACATTTTTTCAGAAAAAAGTCCAAATAAAATAATTTTATTCCAAACAACTGTGAAAGAGTCTCTGTTTAACACTCTTAAAGCCACAAATGCAGCCATAAAACCAACCACAAAGGGTCCCCGCACTCCAGCTAAAGAGCATAGAGTGTTTTAAAAAAAAAATGCTACGCTGTCCTTGGGTCATGCACTAAATGACCTCAGAGACTTTGGTTTTCGCATTACTTTTCCTGGGGGGCTAATGCTCTACTGGCAACACTTTTTAAAATTGTAGGTGGTGTCTCTGCTCCTTCTTGGGGCATCACAACAACCACAATGATTATGGAAAGCCCACTCAAGGCATTATGTGGTGCTCCTGTGAGGAAGCAGTGAATATTTTATTAGCGGCATTGCCGCTTCAATAATGAAGTGACAATGCCGCTTTTTTTTAATATATTTACTTTTTTTTTTAAAGAAGGCAAACGCAGACCTGTGTTTTTTTTTAAAAAGTTTTTTTAAGTGGATGCTCCAATCCCACCAAAGGCCTTCAAAATATATAATAGTTAAGGTCTGCTGGGGGGCCATAGCCTCCTTGGCCCTGCTGGCTTCCCTGCCCTCATCCATCACAGTGTGGTGGGAGCCCGCTCCAATGGTTTGCTCCTGCCCAGTTGGGCAGCTTTGGTTTCTGCTCCCGCCGAGTGGGAGCGATCCTGCATTCCCTGTTCACAAGAGCAATGGCATGGGTCCCCCGTCCACTATATGTCATTGGGCCCTGGGAGATGGGGTTCCTTGGGCCATAAGATGGCTAGGGTAGAAGTGGGGACCCCACCTCCCAAATTACAAAATGCTTCGGCACTCGGGGATGTGGTCCCCGAGGCCATATTATGTCTTGGTGTGGGGGTCCCATGAAATACCATTTGAAGACTAAATAGACTGATTATGATGGAAATTGATAGATTGGAACAGCTCTCCAATGTTGCTGAGGGCCATTGTTTGTTTATACCCAGACACACAGGTAAGCTTCATGATTTAGAATGGAACCACATTAGCAGACATGTTTTACACTAACTAAGGATTGAAAAGGGGTGTGCCTTACACCTTAGTTACTTAGCCTATATACCACTGACTTCAGCCAGGCATTGGAGAACTGAGATATTTGCCTCCAAAGTCTGGCCTCACCCAAATTTCACTGTTAAGATATTCAGAAGACACTGTTATCTTTGATTGCATTAAGGTTGGTCATCAGTAGGCATTAAATGCTGGGAAATGCATAAAAAGCAAATGGTCTGATTGTGTAGAAGAGTAAAAGCAACATAGTTATTATTGGATGTAAAAAAATAAAATATTGCACCTGGTTCTTAACAGTTCCATAGTTGCTAGGGCAAATGGTTATAATTACTTAGGCTTATGGTTCATGGAGTGAGGAAGCGGGGAAAAATACCTATTGCACCAAATCAACCACCGTGGTGTCCTTGCTTCTAGAAAACAATACAAAAACTAGTCAGTCCTTGTAGGAAGCTAGCTCTGTTTGTGATATTATCACAAGGTGGTAACACCGTGCGCAGAGTCCAGAAGTTACCCCAAAAGTGTACAGGGCTCAATGTAAAACACAAAGTGCTCTATTAGTGGTAGTGTTGGCGAGCAGCCTTAGGCCTATAACAGAGGAGTGTAAGACATATATTGCACAACCGTGATCAGTAATGGACACACAACTCAAGAAGGAGATCAAAACCAATTTTAGAAAAATTATACTTTGTTTGTATTTTACTGTAAGACCAAGACCTTCTTGCCAAAGTAAGTATGTTTCAATTAAAGATACTTTTCAAATTCAAAAGTCAACAGTGCAATATTTGAACAGTACAAGATTATCCTGTGGAGGAAATCAATTTAGGAATGTATCAAGCGAGTATACAACTTACAGTTCCAGTCTTCGTGTGGTAAGACCCACAATGAGTGCAGGGTCGGTCGTGGGGGACTGGGGCACCCGTACAGTGCGGATTTCAGTATCTTCGCAGAGGCGGTCGATACCGGCAATGATCTTTTACACTCGCGTTTGGCAGGGGCAGTGTGTGGCATTGGTTTGAGCAGGTGGACAACCCTGTTACTATCGCGATCGCTGGTGGTCGGTGGCTGTACATTGGATGAGGGTCCGCCATCTTCGGATCATCTTGGAGAGATCACAGTCAAGCAGGCTGTGCAGGAGGTGACCGGCAGGGCCACTGGAGGGAGGGTAAAGGCTCATAGTCACGGAGCTGTGGGTAACTCGGGTTGTGGTGCTCTCTACCCAGGGGTCCAGAAACATATGGTGGCTGGCCGCCTACAGCTGGTCAGAGACCACACTAGGGTTGGTAGGGATTCAGGGGGCACCACTGAGGTGCCCTCTGGGTACATGGTACAAAATTCCCACACTGGCATCAGTGTGGATTTATTCAGAGGAGTAATTTGGTACCAAACACTCCTGTGTTCAGTAAAGCCATCATGGTGCTGTGGAACTCGAGTTGTCAAGTTCCCAGTCCGTGTACTCTCTATGGCATTACTTGCACTTACAATATTGGGAAATGGTGTCCAATATTGTAGGGACACATCTGCTCATGCAGATATGCCCTCACCTGGGGTATAGTGCACCCTGCCTTAGAGCTGTGAGGCCTGATAGAGGGGTGGCTTACCTATATTGTCAGGCAATGCTAGCAGGCATGGCACTGCCAACTGTCATTTTCTCCCTCGCAAGGGCATGCAGGCTGCAAGGACAGTTGCATGGTCCCTGTGAGGGGGTCCCAAGGGACCCAATTCAGCTTCCAGGCCCTAGGTACCCAGGATACCATTTACTAGGGACTTACAGGAGGCAGAGGTACCAATTATGGGTTTGTTTTAGGGAAGGAGCACTGGCACAGGGGACCTGGTTGCCATGGACCCTGTGCATCACATTTGAAACCACATCAAAACCAGGCAAAACGTGGGGGGGGGCTAACCATGCAGAAGAGTTACTTTCTTACATGCCCCACAAACAAAAGAGGATGAAACTAACCTTCCCCTGAAGAGTCTTTATCTTCTAAGTGGAAGAGCCTGGAAAGGCCATCTGCATTGGCATGATCAATACCGGGTCTGTGTCCCAATGTGAAGTCCATTCCCTATAGGGAGGAGGCCCACCTTAGCAGTTTGGGTGTCTCACCTTTCATCTGTTGTAGCCACCTGAGAGGCCTGTGGTCTGTCTGAACTAGGAAGTGAGTGGCAAACAAGTATGGCCTCAACTTATTCAGGGCCCAGAACAGAGCAAAGGCTTCCCTCTCTATCGCACTTCAACGCTGTTCTCTACGGAGTAGTCTTCTGCTTATAAAAGCAACAGGTTGGTTATGTCCTTAATCATTTTTTTGGGCTAGGACTGCACCTATCCCATGCTTAGAGGCATATGTCTGCACAATGAACTGCTTGGTATAGTCTGGAGCTTTCAGGACTGGGGCAGAGCACACTGCATCCTTCAAAGTGTTAAAAGCCTTTTCACAGCCCACTGTCCAGTTTACTTTCTTGAGCATCCTTTTGGAGGTAGGTTCTGTGAGGGGAGTCACTATAGACCCATAGCCCTTCACAAACCTCCTATAGTACCCAGTCAAGCCAAGGAATGCCCTGGCTTGGGTCTGGGTTGTTGGAGCTACCCAGTCCAGAATTGTCTGGATCTTTGGTTGGAGTGGCTGAACTTGCCCTTCACCTACCAGGTGACCCAATACAGAACCTTTCCCTGCACCATCTGGCATTTGCTTGCCTTGATAGTGAGGCCTGCACTTCTCAGAGCCTCCAGGACCTTGCCAAGGTGGATGAGGTGATCCTGCCAGTAGCCGAACAAAGCGCACTTTTTAGTTGCTCAAAAGACAGCTGACATTCAGGCGTCCGAGGCAGGGGCTCATGCACATCTTTAGTGGTTAGTGCGAGCAGGGGCTTGGTTAGTAAGGAATAGTTAGGTATCCACTGACGACAGTAGGAATTGATACCTATGAAGGCACGCACCTCTTTCTGAGTCTGTGGAATGGGCATTTTAACAATGGTACTAATGTGCTGAGGAGTCAATCTCCTACCCTCCTTCGACAGTAGGTGACCTAAATAGGTGACCTCCTGTCGACAATACTGAAATTTGGAAAGGGACACTTTATGTCCGTGGTGTGCCAATTGCAACAACAACTTAACTGTACTGTCCCTACAACCTTGTTCTGTGTCAGAAGCGATGAGCAAGTCATCAACATACTGTCGCAATATATTACCTGTGGGGAGTGACAAAGAATCCAACTGACCTTTCAATGCCTGACTATAGATACTTGGGCTTTCTGTATAGCCTTGAGGAGCGCGACAGAATCTAAAGCTTCTACCAGCTAGGGTGAACCCAAACAGATATCTGCTATCAGGATGAATAGGAATACTGAAGAACACCTTTCTGAAATCAATGACAGAAAAGAATTTAGCAGAAGAGGGAATCATTGTCAAGAGAGTGGTGATGTCAGGAACCACCGGAAACTGGGGAATCACTATTTTATTAACTTCGCGCAAATCGATCACAAAACGATAAACATCTTCATGGTCATCAGAGGAACCCCGGGGCGCCCTTTTAAGAATCGGAAGAATAGGGCTATTGCAAATATTAGCAGTCGTCTCCTCAACCACACCTTTCTCAATCAAATCCTGTACAATCTGCAATAAGGCTCACTCTCCTGCCTGCGGTATTTTATATTGAGGGATACGAGGTAAAATGGCACCATCCTTAACGCAGATCGAAGCAGGCGATATCTGCAACAATCCCACATCTGTGTCGCCTGTTGCCCACAGAGTGGGTGGCACATCCTTAAATTCAACAGGAAGTGGCGCATCTTTGGACAGACACTGCTTAGCGCACACCACATCCGGACCCATGGTCATATAGACACCTGCTGGGGAACAATAAATTCTGGCATGCAACTTTTTCAATAAATCCAGACCCATCAAATTCTCACCACAATTAGACGTCAGCAAAAATGGCGAATCCATACTGAAAGGACCGATGGTCAATGTAAGAGGTTTGAAATGGGGCTTACGACCGGTACACCAGAAAAACCTACCAAAACATTATTATGGCCAGACAGAGCCTCCTCAGGGACCAAAGAGCGAGAAATAGAACTGTTTGTTGCACCTGTATCCACCAAAAATTCCTTAGCCGAGCCATGCAAGTTCACAGTAACATAAGGACCGCGTTGATCTACAGGTATTGGAACTGGTCCCTCACTCTGTCCCTGGCTGTCCTAGCTGTAAGACATTCCTGTCACTTCATCTGTGTCATAGTCATCATGATAATACTGTCCGCCCGAGGGTCATCAAAGTAATTATTATCAGAACGACCCTGTGAGGCTGCAGCATTCTGAACCCTGTCCGCTCCTCCAGCTCCACGACCCCATCCACGAGAACCTTGTCCGCTGGGGGCCGCCACCTTCTGCAACAACACAGGACACTTGCTATGCCAGTGTCCCTCCTCCTTATAATACGCACACTGGTTCGGCCCTAAAGGCGTAGTATTAGGCTACCTGCTACTGCGTGGAAGCTGTCGAGCCAAACCACCACATCCTCTACCATTCCCTCCAGAAGGCTGCTGCAACAACACCTTCGTCTTCAAATCCTTATGCTTCATCTCCGTCCTCTCCATATTCTCATTTTCCCTGTGTTCTTAATAGTGCGCCATGTTCAAAATAACAGAAGGGGAAGAGGTGGACCAAGTGCTCTCGGAAGCCTGCAATCGAGTCGCTATTTCAGGAAGCAAATTAGAAACAAATCTATTGACAAACAACCGAACACCTCCCTCAATCGACAAATCCTGCCCACTATAATCCAAAAACACATCTTCAAACCGAGTGAAAAAATCAGACACACTCTCATCTTTCTTTTGACGACAAGCCGATAACTTGTCCCAATCAACTTTTCTCGGTGGAATAAGAGAATGCATATATGTGATAATGCGACCTGGCAAAGCAAGTATCTCTGCTTTAGGCTTCTCACCGGGCTTCCTCTCCTGATCCCATACTTTGATTTGATCCCAGGTACCACCCAATTCCGAAACATGATCATGGGTGTGTACTAGTTTCCAAATATGAACCGGATCCAGTAAACCAAAGAACATTTCAATGTGAGCAAGCATCCTTACTGTGGAAGAGGCAGCTTCAGTGAATTCTTTATCCTAGGATCAGGTAACTGAGTCTTAAGAGACAAAACTTCACTCCTTTTCCATGGAGTATAAATCCATTGTTCTTTGAAACGGGCCGCTACACCTGGTCTAGTAACAACATTGTGCTGATCCCTTAGCTCTGGTATTTCAGGGTGATATATGGGATGAACCTCCCGCATCGGAAACTGAGATACTGGGGTGGGACTCTTCTCAAGTAGCCTACCCTGGTAAGCGATCAAGGTCGTAATACTGCCAAAAACGAGATCAGGCCCCATATTAGTGACATATACATGATCTTTAATGTCATATAAAATCTGCGGTGCTGCATCTTTGAAACACTGCTCCCAAAGACCAATCAAAGTAGCAGACATATGCTTAAGAGCATGCTGTTGTACAAAAGGCTCATAATCTTTCATCACATTCCACACATCCTCCACACTGTAAATCCGGATTCGGGCCCACTGCGCAGCCTGGTTAGCCACTATCCTTTTCTCTGCATCTCCCACTTCAGATCGCACATACGGACCCATGCGCTCTTTAAACTTTGTCCAATCTCTGACTCCAAAACCCGCGCACAGGCGTCCCATCACTCAAGAAAACCAGAGGATAGAAAACCAAGGAAATAGAGGCCACCGGGGTGGCAGGTAGTAACGATGCTGAGGGCTGCGTCACAGGAGAAAGAGCTGGTGGGAAAGATGCTGAAACAATGGGCGTGAGGGGGGTGCTAACAGTCACAGTTGCTGCAGATGGCAAGGTAGCAGAAGGAAGAGAAAGAAGAGAAGGAGCCGATGCCACGGCCGTCGGAAATGCAGCAGTAGATACGGGAACAGAGACAGTAGAAGCAACACTAACAGACGGTTGTGGGGGCAATGGAACCGTGGGGTATATCCTTTGTGGGGCATATGGGGGTGGGGGCCTACTATCTAATAACTCCTCCACGAAAGTATCTTTTTCTTCTTGGACCACATAGGATTTATCAATATTCAATCGAAACCTCCGATCTCCACGTTCTATCCCTAACTCCTGTTTCTCTCTATCATGTGCTACGGCCTTCTGAGTCAACGTCTGCACTCTCCCCTTCCGGGCCTCTTTCTCTGCTTTCATTCGCCTCTGTTTAGCTTCCTTTTGCCACGTTCGAACAGAATCAAACATAGACTGCCTACTTCGCTTCGCAAACAACCTTTCCTGTAAAAACCCAATTTTTTGTTCATCAAAAGTTCCAGTTAATGGCCACTGCAACTCGGCATTGTCCCTCCTATATTTGTGCCATAGCGTACTAAACATAATAGGGCCAAGGCCATTCTTCACATACATATCAAAATTCGGAGTGCCTTCTGGAGGCACTGGCTGACTTTCCTCCAGTCGAGCATCAGCAGAACAACAACGACAGCACAAAGAAAACAGTTTACTTATACCAGGCATTCTCAAAAGAAAACAAGTTCACTACTTATGCCTGGCTTAGTATTTGGAATCACTTTTTACCCCAAATCGATCCTCAGACCATACCAAATACAAACCAAAATGGTACCATATCCACAAAGAATCAAAACAAACTCACCTGATATATGCAGGTCCAACGAATTTATTCTCCACTGCTGACTCTTCGGACCAAACGGTCAGATCCAAGGGTTTCGCCATTCAGGACCCCAGTCGGGATGACCACTGGGCGAGGCACCGTCCGGCGGGACAGAAGGGGCAGCTGCGAGTTCAGCAACTCTCTCATGCAGGGATCCGTCCGTTTGACCCACGATGGCCCCGACCTCCCCACCTGTCCGCGGGTGGGGATGGGTCACCCGAAGGAGTCCCTGTTCGGGCGCCACCTGAAGGAAGTGGGCCGTTTAGGGTCACCCGGGTCACTCGCAACCACCTCTCAGCCTTCCATACCGAATGTAGAGTCGGTCAGACAGTAGAGAATACAAACCAATATATGTTTATTCAGATACACTCAAGCGGAGCCCCGTCTGCCCAGTCTCTTAGGGGTGCTGCAGAGAGGACAGACATCAGCAAACATGGAGATACATTATGTACAATTCAGAACCAATGCAGGCATGCCCATAATGGAATTTTCCAAACAGACAGTGGCGGCTCGCAGGGGGAGTGCTGCGAGTCGGTGGGGTGGGGGAGGGGCTGAGTGGGGGGTAGTGGAGTCAGATATACGATGGGCAGGAGTAAGGTAAGTAAATAAATAAAACTATTTACCTTGCGCTCGCTGCATCGCCAACTCGGCGATGCAGCGAGCGCAAGGTAAATCGTTTTATTTATTTATTTACTTACCTTACTCCTGCCCGTCGTATGTCTGACTCTACTACCCCCTCACCCAGCCCCTCCCCGCCCCACAGCACTCGCTCTGCGAGCCGCCACTGCAAGCAGACGCAGCTAAACAAAGGAGTACAGAAGGATAGGTTTCTATTCTGGGGCCGGGCACACATTATCTTCAATCCAAGGTCACTCTGCCCGTGCCCGCTACTAGACTAGTGGGAGAAGGCCTCTATCTTGTGGGAAAGGTATCTGCTAATAAGAACAGTGCATTCATTAGCAGAGCAAAGCCCAACCCTGGAGAACTGAAACTTTCCACAACCTGTTCTCTCGAGGAGAAAAAGCAGTTTCGAGCATGGCTCAAAATGGCGGCCAAACATAAAATGGTGCCACAAATGCTAACTTATGTAGAGTAATGCACAAGCAAAAATAGCGAAAACGTTTTCATTACAACAAAGGATTCCAACCCAGCAAGGACTTTGTTCACCAACCGATGGAAGGTGGGGTGGCTGGGTCATTCTTTAATCCAAAGGGCATCACAGTAAGATGGAAGTGTTGCAGGAATGCTGCCCAAGAACAGAACTATGCGCAGGATTATTGGACCTCGGTGTATAGGGACTGAGTTATCCTACCACCTTAGTACCCATGAGCCCAGGGCCGACTAGCTATAGTGTCTCACTTGCTCTCCTACTCACTCACAGAGAAACAAATGATTATACACCCCAGAACACAACACGCCCAGATCTCTCAGGAATCGCGGTAACAAGACACACCGTTTGCTCGCACTCTTGTACTTGTCCACAATAAGATCTGACAAAGACACGAAACAGTTTAAAATATTTATTTTAACTAACGTGCCCTAACATGCAGTATACATGCCACAACAAGCAGGAAAATGCATAGTACAAATACAGTCAGCATAGCAGCTAGCCCATATATCATAAAAGGGGATTTCATAATGAAAAGACAATAGAGCCTAACCTCCCTCCCCTTGCTAAGAAGCAGTATTATTATATGTAAGAAGATTTCTGGGCTTTGTCAGCAGACCCCATACCTTAGCCTATAGATGGTAGATCTACATCATAGGTGCTGTCTCGCTCTTCTCCCTGGAAAGGTCCCTCTCCAAGTGTGTGCTACCTATTCGTGTATTCCGATATAACCAAAGTACGTTGTCCAAACAACAGCTGTATCTGCATGTTTTGTCTAAGGGCTAAGGCCTGGCCAAAACAAAATAACAAGGGGCATTGTTGTTCGACCTTGCTCACAATGTTCAGTCAAAATCCCAGGAACATGCAGAGAGTGAACACAGCGATGAGTTCTCATGTGAAAACAGCCATAAAAATGATTGCAAAATAAAGTTGTATAGTAACGTGCGCAAAGCAGCAGGCGTGCTCATGCTAACTTAGAGAAAACGTCAAAGTCCCCATGGGCCATGTGACAGAAGTGCCCATTTTGAGTGGAGAATGCTGACTTTTCTTTTGCTCCCAGGATCAGACCTATCTGCCAGATGTGAGATCAAATGTACTGAGATATTTGGCTGCCCCTAACATGTCAATTAGTTAATCTGCCCTAGGTATTGGGTGTGCATCAGTTTTTGTCACATCATTGAGGCCCCTATACTCCACACTAAATCTAATTTCATTATTTTCACCCTTGCAGTGAGGTTTGGGGACTAAGACAACTAGGCTGGCCCAGGGGCTCTCTGAGTGTTCAATGTCCCCAATTCCAGCATCTTGCTGACTTCAGCTTGGTTGCTCTCTCTGATATTACCAGGCTACCTGTATATTTTGTTTTTGACAGGTAGGCTGTCACCAGTGTCCACATCATAGGTATACCCGCTAGTCTGACCAGGGGTCAGAGAGAAGAGCTCAGCATACTGACTTTGCACTAGCCTGCATTTAGCTTGCTGCTGGTCGGTGAAGGTGTCTGAGAAGACCACTCCATCAACAGACCCATCTTGGGTATGGCTGGGGAGGAGATCAGGGAAAGGCTCACTCTCATTTTCCTGTCCCTCATCTGTGACCATGAGCATGGTCAAGTCAGCTCTGTCATATAATAGGGCTCCAGGCGGTTGACATGCATTACCCTTTTGGGGTGTTTGCAACTGCCAAGGTCCACCAGATAGGTGACCTCCCCTTTTCTTTCAAGGACCGGGTAGCGCCCACTCCACTTGTCCCAGAGGGCCCTATGGGCCACAGGCTCCAATATCCATACCTTCTGTCCTGGTTTCAATTCTACCAGAGCAGCTTTCTGGTCATACCACTGTTTTTGCAGTTAATGCCTGGCCTGAAGGTTTTGGCTTGCTTTCTCCATGTATTCAGCTATCCTGGAATGAAGGCCATTGTCCACTATGTCTTGTTTTGGTTCTTTGAGAGGTTTTTCCCAACCTTCTCTGACCAGACTTAGGGGACCTCTAATAGGGTGCCCAAACAAAAGTTCAAAGGGTGAAAACCCTACTCCCTTCTTTGACACTATCCTATAGGCAAAAAGCAGGCATGAAAGTAGGACATCCCATCTACTTCAGAGAGTTCAGGGAGCCCACCAATCATGCCTTTCAATGTCTGGTTCAATCTCTCCACCAGGCCATTGGTTTTTGGATGATAGGGTGTGGTGAATCTGTAGTTCACGCCGCACTCTTCCCACATGTGTTTTAGGTATGCAGACATAAACTTTGTACCTCTGTCTGACACCATCTCCTTTGGGAAACCAACCCTGGTGAATACACCAATAAGGGCTTTTGCCACCACTGGGGAAGCGGTAGCTCTTAGGGGAATAGCTTCAGGGTACCTGGTGGCATGATCCACTACCACCAGAATATATTTATTCCCTGAGGCTGTTGGAAGGTCCAGGAGGCCAACAATGTCAACCCCTACCCTTTCAAAGGGTACCCCAACCATTGTAAGTGGAATTAAGTGGGCCGTACAGGTAAGAGTGGCGGGGCATGGCGGGGAGAAGTTTACATACGACAGCATATGGAAAATAAAATAAATAAATAAAACCACTTACCTTGTGCCTGCCGCATTGCTGAGTTGGTACAGGCAGCAAAATGTGAATGTTGCTTTTATGACTATAAGGAGGGTTCTACATCAGAACATAGGGGCTCATTATGATGGTGGGCGGACCTTCTTCCAGCCAGTGGTGCGGCGGTCCCGCACCGGCGATTAGGATGCCACTGCCACCGTGGCAGTGGCATCCTCCGTTCCCAGCATTGTCGCGGGCGGTGCTCACAGCACCGCCCGCCACAATGCTGGGAAGGCACTGTGTGCATTGTCATGCACAAGGTGACAGGCACCGCGAGGTGCCTGCCACCATTTCCATGCCAATGCAGGGGGGTACCATAGGTACCCCCCATGTGCACCCCCCACGCCCCCAATACCCTGGGGGCCTGCAACGGGCCCCCGAAAGCAAACTCCGCCTGGTTTTCCATGGCGGGGTCTCCGCCATAGAAAGCCCTGCACCGCTGCCCATTCTAATATGGATGGCAGTGTCTAGCAGACACCGCCACCATATCCAGCCCCTTTTCCGCGCGGTCGACCGGCGGAAAACCGGAGGACGGTCTTTCCGTCCGCCTGGGTCCCCACCACCATACTAATATGGCGGTGGGGAAATGTTAGGCGGGCGGTGGAAAATAGCGGGCGGATCGCCACCGCCATACGGGCGGTGGCGATCCGCCCGCTATCCTAATGACCCCCATAAATAGCAAAAATTGGCTGACAGAAATATTATGCCCTGAATATCCTCTACAAAAATAATCCTATTGGGCATAGATTTTCTAGTATTAATTACAATGGGGAAATAATGTTGTAAATGATATTTAGGATACAATATTTACAATAACCTACAATGATATTTTGGCTCTAATATTCTGGTACATTTATTGTTGCAGCCAATTGAACAGAGATAGTTCCAGGGCACAACAAAGGTGGAGGGTGGCACTGCTGCTGCTATTGTTTTTTGTTTCCTTGGCAACAAAAAGCAAGTAAGGATGGCATGTGCTGCATTTTGCCTAGTGTTGCATCTCACTTTCTCAGTGACAATCTCAACAACAGTCATAAGTACATTTTCATTGTCCAAATATCAGCACTCATTCCCCTTCCAATCGGCCTTTCCTGAAGCTTATTTTTGCTATGTTCAAGACCTTTGATGGACAGTCTTTGTAAAATCATCTGAAAAGGTGTTTGGCGAAAATTAGAGACTTTGTCCTCTTGTTCTTGGATGAAATGATGAAGAATATAGTGATCATGAAGCAAGCTTTTCCTCTGCTACTACCTCAGGTGTAGCTTCTCCTTTTCTACTTCCAGTACTGTGTGTTGGGACTGTCATGCATCAACTATGCTTTATTTCAACCACCCCGAAGGATATGGGAATTTTTTCCTCACGGACCAATGCTATTGGTACATTGAATTAAACAGCAATTGTTGTCCCGAAGCATTGGGTGAACTAGGCATATCTAGCTGAGCACTTTTTTGCTAGGGGTATCTCTGGAGCATGCAGTGTCACTGCCCACTTTCTTTGCAGCTGTCGAGTTTTAGGTGCCAACATCAATTCAGCTAATACTGAAACATTTGGGTTCAAGAAACTCAGGCAAGAAGATATAGGATTGCAATCGTTCAGACTTGAGAATTATGGCATAACACAATGAACAACATGATGTAGACATCCCTCGATATATCGAGAGTATTTAAAATAAACTTTTCAGCAATAAAAATTGCCTGCGCAGTGCCCTGGCCTACGATGTCATTTAACTTACTCACCAAGGATTTGAAGAAAACAATGGCAAAGGAAAACTATTAAATTCAAGTAAATGGAAAAACCAGACTCAGAATGTGGGGGCAACCAAGCATCTCCTATCACACTGAGGACTGAGGGGCAAATTTGTATTTTAGAGAACTGAGGTTGGAATTATGAAATGACCACCAAGACCACTGTCACAGCGGTTCCTGTCAATGCTTTTTGCAGCTTTACACACAGCTCCATGAAGCATGATGGAGCTGTAATGTAAACTGTTTTCTTTTTTATTTTCTGAAGTGGGATTTTCTTTTTGAAAATAAAAAAGCAATTCTCCCTTTGCCAATGGTGTCCTTTTCCATGGTAAGTGGATCATTTTGTATTTTCCACTTCCCCTTACCTACAGGGTTTTCCTGTCTGTGACGGGCAGTAAAAACTGACCTCTAATTCTGTCCATGTAATTAATGAGTGCAAATTAGATGTCAACCTCCAATGGCCCATACTCTGTTGGGCAGAGGAAGGGTTTTAATCACGGTAGAGATGGAGCAGTCTTGCCTGTGATTAAACTAAGGTTTGCCCATATTTAAATGAAGTGGGCAGACCACAATCTCTGTAGTATGAATACTCTATCACCATTGCGAGTAACCATACTGCCAAAATATAAATCATGCCCTTAGTCAGATAAACAGATGATTCTGAGCCATTCAAACTCCAGTCATCATATGACTCAATGGCTCTTTGAGCAATACAAAGCTTCTAATGATTTTGACATGCATTCCATCTATTACATTTTTTGAATACTGTAGTTTGTTGCCCTAAATGGGAATGGTAGGCCCAGACTTGAGTCCCGTGCACACTGTATCAGTACAACCATGCTATACCTGGCTGATGAGCCCATACCTAGGGCAAAACCAGTCCTGGTTTGCTTGTGTTCCAGTTCAGGGAAGACCTGGCTTGTCAGTTCAGGCTGGACTGTTCTGATTTGAGCAGGGCCAAGACTGATTTGCATACAGCTGGGTCCAAACTGAGGTGGCATGATGTGCAAAATAATGATGGATTGGGATGTGGCCTCCAAGTTAGTACCTGTGACTGAGATTAATTCAGGCATTCCACCCATCACCTTTTTGTATACTTTAGTTTGTTGCCCTACTTGGGGCAGGTATGCCCAGACTTGGGTCTGGTGAACACTGTGTCACAGGAAGCAAGCTGTACCCAACTGATGAGCTCATAACTAGGACCAAACCGGTCCTCAGTTGCTTGTGTTCGGGATCTCGGGGACCTGGATTGGCAGTTCGGGCTGAACTATTGCAACTGGAGCAAGGTCAAGACTGATTTGCTTATAGCTGGGTCCAAGCGGGGGTTACAGTGTGCCAAATAATGATGCATTGGGCTGCAGCCCAATTAATTACAAGTGGCTGAGATTAGTTCAAGCATTCCATCCATCAATTGTTGTATACTTTAGTTTGTCGCTGTAAGTGGGATGGGTATGCCCAGACGTGGATACTGTGCATACTGTGTCACTGGAACCAAACTGTACCCAGGTGATGGGCCCATAACTAGGGAGAAACCAATCCTAGGTTGCTTATGTTCTGGTTCAGGGAGGACCTGGCTTTGCAGTTCAGGCTGGACTGTTCTGATTGGAGCAGGGTCAAGAATGATTTGCATATAGCTGGGTCCAAACTGAAGTGACATGGTGTGTAAAATAACGATGGATTGAGATGCAGCATAGAGTAATTACCGATGGCTGAGAATAATTAAATTAATCCATCCATCACTTTTTTGTATACTTTAGATTGTTGTCCTAAATAGACGGGTATGCCCAGATGTGGGTCCCATGCACACTATGTCACTGGAGCCAAGCTGTATGCTGCTGATGAGCCCATAACTAGAGCGCAGCCAGTCCTAGGTTGTTTGTGTTCTGGTTCAGGGAGGAACTAGCTTGGCAGTTTGGACTGGACTGTTCCAATTCGAACAGGGTCAAGAATGATTTGCGCATAGCTCAGTCCAAAGTGAAGTGACATGGCGTACAAAATAAAGATGGATTGGGATGTGGCCCGATTAATTACCAGTGGCTGAGTTTAGTTCAAACATTCTATCCATTACTTTTTTGTATACTTTAGTGTGTCACCCTAAGTGGGACAGGTATGCCTAGACGTGTGTCCTGTGCACACTTTGAACCCAGCTGAAGAGCCTATAACTCGGGTGAAACCAGTACTGGGTTGCTTGTGTTCCAACTCAGGGAGTACCTGGCTTGGCAGTTCAGGCTGGTCTGTTCTGAATTGATGGCAACCTCCAATGGCTCTTATAGCGTCAGGTCGTCAGGGGTGTAACCATGGCAAAGATGGAGTAGTCTCCACTGTGGCAACATCAATGGTCCGCACTTTTCTAAATTTGGCAGGCAGACCATTATATTGATGGCAAGTCTACTCCGTCGCCGTTGCGATGGAGTAGGCTAACCACCAATATATAAACCGGGCCCTCAATGCAAAGGCAACCTACAGTTCATTAGCCATGACTAACAATTCTTGTGTTGATTTTCAGATTAGGATTATATTTGTGAAACTAATATAAAAACTAGTAATAGTACTCTGGAATGGAGACAGACTATGTGAAATGAGTCATTGATTACCTAGATATTTTTGCAACATAGTTAATGATAGAAGCTATGTATAAAGTTACTTTTTATCACATCAATTACGAAATTAATTCTGTATTTGAAGGTTGTTTAATTTTCTTTCCAGCATTGCCCTCTGTAATGTAGGCTGCTTTATTTTACATGAGAAATTTGTGGACTGTTCTGACTAAGGCAATTTGTTTTTCAGATATCATTGTCAACATGTCTTTTGGAAAATTTGTCAGCAGGGATGCTACAGTTGATCAGTTTTGCTCTTAGCTCTCACGTCCATTGTCCAAGGAGTGTGCAGAAATTATTTTGCAAACCATTGAAAATAAAACAATTGTTTTGCCAATTATATTGAGATAGATGCAACACCTGCCCCTATTTTACGTTTTTATTTAGGCAACACTCTCGTGATTCATTCGAGTCTGCGAGTCTGATATGGATAACGGTGACATTATAAACTTTCATAGAGGAGGACAATGTGGAAATGGCATAACAGTGGTATTCCTCAACTATGCACAATGAAGGTAAAGCTGTTTTGCAGCAGTTGAATTTATTAACTCTCTTGTATTTTGCAGTCAACCATAAACAAAGGCCTGGAATTGGTGGTTAATGTAAATCTTTATGCCTAGTTTAAGCCAGTTGGGTAAGTAACTAACCATATGAAGAACATTAAAACATTAACCACTTGGCAGTAAATGTATTACAAATTACATACATTTTTTATTACATTTGTGCTGTCCTTGCCAGTGTGGGTAACATCCATGGTATCATCTCAAACTTTTCCTAAACTCTTGTTAAGATCCAATTAACCTGTTTCTTCACGATCTGCCGCAATTATGAGATTTATTGTGCTGTGTGAATTCTATATCCACCATCAAAAGGTCTCTCAGTTGGTGGCGCTGATGGAGTCTAAGCAATGGTAAATCTGCCCAAGACTCAGCAAAGTGCTAAAGCATCTCCAAGAGCAGTCATTTATTACACTACTGCCATCATGTCAGGTGATTTCAACATTAAGCTCAACATGGATGGCTTCACTGATTCATCCATGCATCCTCTCAGACTTCCATTTACTCTGCCATCCAGCCACCCATCCACCCAACTTTCCAATTACTCTTCCATCCTATCACTCACCCATCTATCCATCCACCCTCTCAGATTTCCATTGACTCTGTCATCCTTTCTTCCACCAGGAAAGGTATGAAAATTACACTTACTTAAAAAATTGCGAAGGCCAGAAAAAAAACACAATTGTTACATAGTTTGCAAAGATCTTCATGAAAATGTTCAAACATTACGCTATCCATTTCCAGAGCTTCAGACATTCAGGATGTTATATATATATATATATATATATATATATATATATATATATATATATATATATATATATATATATATATATATATATTCTTTCACAAAAGTACAGTGGAACTAAAAGGACGCACTCACGGGTTACTTTTCAACAAGTTGATTTATTGTGCGGACCCCCCCCCCCCGCACCGACAGACGCGTTTCGGCGCAAGACGCCTTCTTCAATGTCGATGACATTTTGCCAAGCATTTCCTTAAATGCTATTTCATTGGTGCACGTGATAACAGTGTAAAAGAAATCAAAAAAGGATATATGGCTTCTTTCCTTTCGGCCATCTTATAAAGTGCAAAACATTTCTTTAACGATATCAAATAATAATATAAAAATATAAAGCAATATCAAACCATAAAATGTGATTATAACAAATAAGGTATATACAATTTGTTAGGGAAAAACAATAAATGGAGGGTGCTTTGATATTTTCAGCCAAGTATAGACATGATTGTCGATAAACACGATTTTTAAAAAAAGCACTTTTCCAAATTTCATTATCTTAATACATCCATTGTTTCCCTATAACATAATTGTGCCCTGAATGGGCAATGATCAACTAGATCTACTGAGCTTATATTGCTGCGAGATAATACATTTTTCATATCCAATTCTAAAATAAATAAGCTACACTTCATATGAAGGCTAGTTTTGAGTTGATTATAGAAAAAAGAAGAAGAGAGAAGAGAAGAAGAAGAAGAAGCGATCCTAACAAGCCTGACTTATAAACAGATTTAATGGTACTGCATATATTTTACTTAGTAAAGCAGTTGATTCAACAGAGAGCACTCATTTTTTCAATTATAGAGTAGAGATGGAAAACGATACTGCGAGGCAGAAGATTATTAAAGAATCCGATTTCAAAAGAGTAAGGGAAAAAGGGGGCCCGAAAAGTGGGAAATAAGGTAATATTATTAGTCTTGTTGAACACGAATATTGGATAAAGACTATTTGAGAATTAAAGATGCACCCACATTTCCTCGTCCCCATTCAAACCATTAGGGGTCATTGTCTGCAATTTAATAATATATTTCGATTCTAGGACTCGCAGTCGTTTGGTCCTATCTCCCCCTCTCTCATTTCTTTCTACCTGATCAATACAAAAGAAGCTCAATAGATCTCTATTGCTTTGGTGAGCTTCTTCGAAATGCCGGGCAACTGGGTAGTTGACATCCTTATTGCTAATTGCCCTCAAGTGCTCTAAAATCCGCCGCTTGGCAGGGTGTATGGTGCTGCCTATATACCGTCTACCGCATGGACAAACCAGGCAGTAGACGGTATATTCTGAATTGCAGTTGAGCAGCCGGTTTATTCTCCATACACTTTTAGGATCTTGATTATTAATCCTATAATTTGTCACCTTTTTACTATATTTACAAGCCTTGCAGCGCATACAGGGAAAGAAGCCAGTAATAGGCTCCTTTCGTGCGGGTTTAGACTGAAAATGTCTATGAACTAGATGGTCGCCAATAGATTTACATCTCCTGTATGTAATCACAGGTCTATGGGGCAGTTCCTTACTCAGTATTGGGTCTGTTTTTAAGATTTTCCAATTCTTTTTGAAAATCTGCATCACCTCAGTGGATTTGCTATTATATTGTGTAATCATCCTGACAGGTTCTCTTGTGGTGTCACTAGCAACCTGCCTTTGATTTTTTGCAATGGATTTAGATGTTAGAAGATCAACTCTAGGTATCCTGTTCGCCTTTTGTTCTGCTAAACGCAGGTTGTTAGTCGAGTAACCCCATGCAGGGAACCGTTCAAAAGCCTCTTTCTTTGCTACCTGGTACTCAGTGTCTTTAGTACAGTTACGTTTAAGACGTAATAACTCTCCATACGGTATATTTGCAATCTGGCTCTTAGGATGGTAACTGTCTGCATGGAGAGTAGTGTTACCGGAGGTCGGCTTTCTGTATAGTTTTGTGAGAAGACGATCTTTTTCGACATATACAGTGAGATCCAAGTAGCAGACTGACTTATTACTCATTGTGGCAGTGAAAATCAGATTAAGATCATTATCATTGAGCGAACTGACATACTCCTCAGCCGAGGAGCGGTCACCCCGCCAAATGATAAAAAGATCATCGATATACCTGGCCCACATCATGATGTTCTCTAACCATTTTTCGTTTATGCCCGTCCAGGCCACGTGCTTCTCCCACCAGCCAACGAAAAGATTTGCGTAGCTGGGGTTCGAAGCACGTTCCCATCGCGGTCCCCCGCTGCTGTCTGAAGATCTGGCCTGAAAAAATAAAAATGTTATTTTCCAGACAGAATTGTATCATATTCAGAAGCATACAATTGTGTTGCTGAAATTTCAGTGCCCTTTTCTCCAGGAACCATTTTATGGCATTTAAGCCCTGGGGATGTTGGATACAAGTATATAGACTTGTTATGTCCAAAGTTATTAAAAGCATTTCATTATCAATGATAATACCATCAATAAGTCTCAAAAAGTCCTGAGAGTCTTGGACATACGAAGGGAGATCCCTTACCAAAGGTGACAAAAACAAGTCTATGTATATAGAGCAGTTCTCTAGGAGGCTTTGTATCGATGCCACTATAGGCCTCCCTGGGGGATCCCGTAAATCTTTGTGTACCTTGGGAAGGTGATAAAAGGTAGGTAGGACAGGACTATCGCAATATAAAAATGAATATTCATCCTGTGTGATCATTCCCTCCACTTTCCACTGTGACAACAATTGGTAAAAGGCATCAATGCATTGTAGGTACTCAGACTTTGGTATAACAGTATAGCAGTCCTGATTGTTAAGCTGTCTCATAGCTTCTTTGTTGTAATGCTCTTTGTCCAGAATGACAATATTTCCTCCTTTGTCAGAGGGTTTAAAAATGAGAGTCTCATCATTCTTAAGATTTTGTAATAATTGCCATTCTTTCTTAGTAAGATTGTAATGTTTTTTTATATTCGATGGTTTATACATTAAGTCTCTCAAATCCATAATAATAGCCTCTCTGAAGGTGTCAATAGCATCATACGATGTTTTCGGTATTATTTTAGATTTTGGTTTGAGTTGGCTGTTACCCCCTATTTGTGTAATCCCTAGTTCTCTGATTTGATTCGAGAGGATGGATTGAATATCACTCTCGCCACTGGCACTATCTTGTTCCAGGGAAATCAAGGTTTCTAAGGTTGCGAGATCGTGGGTTGTGATCAAGGTGGAATCCGATTCCATGCTCGCAGTTGGCGTTATACTTGGATGCAGTAGATGTATTTTTTGAAGTTTCAATTTACGAATGTACTTAAACAAATCTATCCTGATTTCAGTATAATCGGGTTCCATAGTCGGACAAAATGTAAGACCATACTGTAGAATCTGAGTTTCTTCTGGCGTTAGGATCCTCTTGGATAGGTTAATAACCGTCATGGAATTATGATGAATTAGCGCTTGCCTCTCCTTCCTTGGCTGCGGGTAACTCGCTGCGCAGATTCCTCTCCCCCTTCGTTTTTGTCCCCTCCTTGTTTTGCGTTTCTTCTGTACTGTTGTTGTGGAGGGTGGGTTCTTTGTGCCGGCCTCTACTTTGACTCGCGCAATAACTTGTATTCCCGAAAAAGCCCCGGTTCTGAGGTACTTGGTTGTTCTTCTGTTGCTGGTAATTGTTCACTTTCTGATAACTCCACTTCCGATTCGGATGTTTCCCGATCTGTGTTTGTTGGTGCCTCATGTTGCTTCATTTCTCTTCTAGGGGCATCGTATTTGCGCGCGAAAGTCAATATTCTACCAGTGAGGTAGTCCTGTTCGTCCCCTTGGAACTTTGTTTGTTTTCTCTTTTTGATTACTGCTTCATAGTCTTTAAGTCGCCTCAGCATGCTTTGTTTTAGATCTTCACTCTGTTTTTTGTCCCTTTCTTTCCCAATCAGCTCTTCCATATATATATTTCCTTTAAACCGCCGCGTGGAAACACGGCAAGTCAGTTCTTGGCTGGAGCTGCTAGTCCTGTTGTGAGTGGTTGGCTCGCGGGAACAGCCATCCCGCAAATATGATGAAAAAACGCTTGACAAAACTCCTGAGGACAGGTATCTTTAGAAATGTGTGAGTTGTTTTTCGGCATTTGCTTATCGTATAACGTTGATGTGGGTACAAGCAACGTTTAGACACTTGTCTTTTGTTATTTAGTACTGCATAAATATGTGTAGGAAATAATTTTCCTTGTTGGAAGAATTAATGAGCATCTTGCCGCATATGCCAAACGAAAGCGCAGCGAGAATGTGCAACTGTAACAAAGTTTTGAAAAGCCTGTAAATTGAATGCAACATCTTTACAGTCAAGTCAATTACCATCCAAACGTGTGCACGCAACACACACGAAAGAATTACCAAGTCACTAAAAATGATCTGCTTTTAAACAATACTGACATGTAAAACAGCGGTGGAGTAACGTAAGTCTGTTATCTTGGCCAGTTGCCAGTCTTTTGGAGTTTCGTCAAGCGTTTTTTCATCAATGAGCCCCTTTGTGCCGCTCTTGCACCACACATTCTGCAGCACACACAGAAAGAGGAATATGCCTCTTAGGATTTTTTTGTGCAGGTCCTACATTGGCGCTATTTAGCCCATTATGCGCCAGCGCTGTGGGAAAAGTCAGGAATGCGCTGTATGCATTAAATACGGTACATTCCTCCCCTTTCCCAGTGACACAGTGCAGCAAAGTGACTTGCTGAGCTGCACTGAGACACTTTTTCATAAATGTGCCTCTAAATTCTTAAGTGAATTGAAGTAGCAGCACACACGGTCTCTCCACTGTGTTTAACTTAATGACATACAACGAGATAGAAACGTGCACTATTTGACTTTTAAATGCATCCGCATATCCAATTTGCTTCCCAATATATCTGCAAAATGTAAGTTGGCACCAGGGTACTGGCTAATCTTCCATGCCATTTGTGTTGTGGTGCATTTTACGATAGCGCCTGCAGTGTCTTTTTAATGCAAATTTGCTGTCATCAGAAACAAATTGGAAGCCAAATGAAGTCCGTGGTGATGCACAGCTTCCCTAAATGTTGTATTTCATGGGTCTTTTTTGGATTGAGAGATTTCTGCTCGGCATTATGCTTTTATACAAGTAGGCAAGTGATCCTTGCTGAATGTGTGCATGATTGCATGTACTATGTCCCCTTGAGTCTGGGATAAAGGCCTCCAATAAATGACTACCTGAGGTTTTACGTTGAATGAAACAGAGTTGTGATTACTTTCTACTATAAATTGCAGTGAATGTTTGTCTCAGTTCTTTGAGCAGCATTGTACTAAACGTGATTTGTGGTTGAATTCAAGAAAAGTTATTTCAAAGCATAAACATACATGGCGATTATGAAATACTATTGCACTACAGGAGAAAGTCGACCTTCTTAAAAAAAAGCAGTGGCAACGCCAATAGGTCTGTCATGTGGTGAAATATGCAAACAAAGGCATGCAGAAATGCTTTGGTGATGGCAATTGTGGTGAAGGTAATGGTGGTGTAATGGTGATGGTAGTGTTATGTTATATTATATTGATTTGTATAGCGCACTAATCACTCCAGATGGTATCTAGGCGCTTGGAACCGTGTGAGGGTGTGTAGTCCCCAAGGTGGTGGTAGTAACACTGGTGGTCATGGTTGTAATAAAAGTGTTAGTGGTGGTTGTAACTGTTGTACTAGTAGTCATGGTAGTAACGATGGTGGTAATAAAAGTGAGTTGATGGTAATGGCTAGCATTTGAATCCACCCAAAAGAAAATGTTATACATTCAACATCATCAAAAATGTAATTTGTGATGGTGAAGTGTGTTTTTCAGATGTCAAATAGCCCCACATGCATTGTGATGCAAGCATTTCTCAGGAGGTGGAATGAACACACCAAACAGTCAATATCATGAAATGAGAAAGTTATAATTCTCCGAGTAGAGACAAAGCTAAAGAATAAAGAATTGAGAACAATTCGTCAAGCAGATATCTTCGCTGTCAAGCTAAACATAAAAACAGAGGTGTGAAAACCTTAAGCATTCTTCACACGGATTTCACATTGCCAACTATATATATATTTCGAAATAACGTATATGACTCGATGACACTAGATTCAGTTGTGAACAGATATATGACTGGGATGTACATTTTTGGCTTTGCACAAAGGAACAGGTAAGTATGTAAGAGTAGTCTTCTGTTCTCAACTGTCGACTGAAGAATATAGTTCAAATCATATCTTATTCTACCATATCACATACTTTAGTTGTCCACGTGTGTAGCACAACCCTTATCCATCCCTGAGATATGATTTACTGAAATATGACTTTTTTGAAAATGTAACAAAACATTCCAATTGAGTTGAACAATTTGTTGGATACGTGAACCTCTCATCTTTTAATCAGACATAATTCAATTTACAGACCTTCTTAATTATATTTATTAATGTGCAATATATTGAAATACAATTTTTAAACAGCCATTTTATTTATCTGTGATTTTCTTTTATGGATGACAGCCTCGTTATGGCAGAAATTGGAACTTCTGTTGGGAAGCATGAATTTTTGCACAATGACAAGATAAATCATTTATATAATAAAAATGCCAAATGAGGGATGCAGAGCTTAGCTAGATTCAAGATGGCTGGCATTTGTTGAAGGAGCCCAGCCTCAATGTTGTCTACATACCCTTCTAGAGACGCTGGACTACCTGGGAACACAGGTGAAGTTCGCTCACACACCGGGCCTTCACACTGGATTCAAGGCCCATACCCACATGTAAGCTGAGCCTGCAGTGTGTCTGCCCCCTACCTAAGGCATCAAAAAAGCAAAGCAAGTGAACCAAACCTCCCTAGAAGAGCTCCCTTGTCTCTTCCATCCAAGCATCTACCCTCTGATATCCACAATTTCACATTTACAGTCTGATATCCATTCATTCTTTCAGTCTTTCATTCATCATTCAATCTTGTATCATTCATCCATCCATTGGCCATTAAATCCATCCACCCATCTATTCACACTTCCACCATTTATGTATGCATTCATCCATTCACATATCCACCCATAATTCTATCATTTGACTTACCCATCCATCAATAAACCCTCTCATCAATCAGCTGATGTTTTTGTCCAACCATTCATCCATCAATCCTCTCAGATTTCCATTTACTTTGCTGTTCACCCATCCTCTCAGATTTCCATTTACTATGCATCTATCCATCCTCTCAGATTTCCATTTACTTTGCCATCCTTTCACCAACCCATCCCTCCATCCTCTCATATTTCCATTTACTCTGCCATTCCATCACCCAACTATATGTCCATCCTCTTGGATTTCCATTTACTCTGCTTTCCTTTTACTGACTGATTTACCCATCCATCCTCTCAGACTTCCTTTCACGTATCCATCCATACATCCATCCATCCACCCACCCACCCATCCATCTATCCAACCATTCACTCTCTCAGATTTCCATTTACTCTGTGATGCTTTTATTCACCAATCTACCCATCCTCTCACTCACTCATTCACCTATCCTTTCACCCACCCATCCTCTCAGACACTCATCCATCCATCCATCCATCCATCTTTTCACCCACTCATCTATCCATCTTTTCACACACTAATCCATCCTTTCATCCACTCATGCATCTACTCGTCCATACTTCCTTCCCTTTTACATCAGCCCACCTTTATTTCTTCGTCTTAGCAATAATTATGAGCTTTTATCTGTCACCTTGCAGATAAAAGAGGCCATAAAGAACCCCATCTCCACTGTGGTTGCTAAGGTGGGAGGTTAAAACGTCCATGTGTGCGGAGAGGAGACTGCTTGAAGCATCGAGGCACAGTTCTGGGGAGCTGAGAGTGAGGGCTGGTGCGACCTGAAGGGCCTGCAGGCTGCAACAAGGAAAACATTCTGCTGAGACTGGACTGGTGACTAGTGCTTGAGAGTGAGAATCAATGGGGAAGTTGCACACCTTGCTGCTCATCTCATTGTGGCAGCGTGGGCATTGTAAGAAGAATACAATTACCCTGGACATTCTTCCCCACTTACTCCCCTAAAGATACACTTCTTGATCTCACTCCGTTTCTTTCACACAGGTGCATTAAACTCACTGAATAAAAAACAAAATGTGCCAGAGACATTGCATAGAAAATCTATAATAGACTCATAGAGAAGCCTCAGCTGTTGACTTACTTTTTAAGACAGTAGTTGAAGCAGGCACTGGTTGCGACAATGATCACTGCAAAACAGTTGTCCAGACCCATATGAGTGTTAATGAGAGAGGATGTTTGACTGCTTGGTAACTGTATGGCACCTTCTGAACAATTCTGCTCACCCAAAACAGTCCTGATCCAATTTTCATAAAACGTTAGACTGACCTTACATTAGTGAAACTTATATTACTTAATGACTCTAAGGCAAAGCTTTTAGCATCTGCTGCTTAAACTGAACAGCACACATCATCCTGCTCTTCTACCAAATAGTTTACACCAACAATGGAAGACTTGTAAGGAGATCCTGAAGGAGAAAGAAGGAGAGGAAATGAAAACACAGGTTAAGACACCTGCTTGGCAATGACTGCTACTCTCTTAACTAACCTCTAAAGACAAAGTAAAAATACCCTATATTTCACCCAATAGCACACCACTGCATCACTAGCTCCAAACTAAAACCTAAACCGACCCAACAGCTTATTTTTTCTAAGGCATTTGCAGGGACGATCAAGCTGGCTGGCACCATGGCAGAGCTGATGCTAGAGACACTATTGAAACAAGCATTTGCAATGCAATCGGTCTCGCCTTTGGGACGTTATATGTATTTAGCTGTGCAGCACATTAGCCTGGGGGCTGAAACATCTACTGTTCTTTAAAATGGAGGAAAATTAAGCACCAAACTGCGTGACAGGCCAGGTATGGGAACACATGGAGAGAAATATTGCCTTTCAGCTGGAAATGGTATAGTCCAAAGCTCTGTTTTTAATATAAAATCAGGGCCTTCGGTGGTCATATCACTGAAAATACAAGATTTGAAAAAAATATTATTGTCTACGGGTGCTTGTGGAAGACCATTTCTATGGACTGGAATCTAGAGAATGCTAAAGTGATTCTGGTATTTTACTGACCTCTGCTGGTCGTTTTCTATCAAGACGGTTAAATAGAGGCAGTTGAACAGAAAAAAAAGTCCCTGAGCGGAAGCAGACAAGTCCTAGGGCTGATCTCCAGAGCCCACAAAGTATATATACATATACATATAAGTATGTAATAAGTATATACTAAAGTATATACAAGAGGTCTCGAATGCTCGACCTAAAAACTGACTTCAACAAAAATCATGATGAGATCAGTTCAAGGAGACACTATGGCCACAGCAGTATAGCTCTAATCACTGAGAAAAGACCTGGCTTATTTCCATTACACCCTGCAATCAAGAGAGAGGAAGATATCGGCAGTGGAGTACCAGCTGGGTCATATGGATAGTGCATGAAAATGAGCAAACAGAGACAAAAGGGCCAACAAGCAGCCCTCTAGAGACAGAGATAAATCCAGGCCACCACTCAAGTCATGATAATGGATCTCCACAATGCATGGCCGCCTGCCAGTTCTTCATACCCTCCCAACCCATCCATTCTCAGGTTTGTTATTCTTTCATTACTCCTATCCAAGGAAGTTAACAAGAGTTGAGGAATATAATACTCCATCTAAAACACCAGAATAGAATGTTCACCGCTATCCGCGCATGGACCGGCTTCTGGGCATACATCCAAACTCTTGGGGCTCGATTCACAAAGGGAAAATTAGACGAAAGTCTAACTTTACGACTTTCGGTATTCACGAAGGGCATTTACTACTAGTAAATGCCCTTTGTGAATACTGAAAGTCGTAAAGTTCCACTTTCGGTATTCACCAAGGGCATTTACGAGTAGTAAATGCCCTTGGTGAATACCGAAAGGCGGAAAGTTAGACTTTTGTCTAACTTTACCTTTGTGAATCGGGTCCTTGGTCTTTGAAACCTGCAAGTGCCATTTTCCTCTTTATTATACTCTTCAAATATTGGCAAGTAGGGTAAAGTTAATAATTTGTAATATCTATTGTAGTGTTGAAGAAGGACTGTACCCATACATTTTCCTTTCCTTATGATTCCTCCCCTCTCCCATCCTGCAGTATTCTAGTACACCTTGAATCAGAAACAACTTTGACATTAATAGTAACACAAACATTGCCCATATCTCTTTACCTCATCTCTCATTACCCTCTACCATCCCTGTTCTTTGATTCACTAATACGCCTGTAATTCTGTGTCATTCCTAAAACCTACACCACTAAGGAGGCCTCGGTACCATATCAAGCTCAACTCATGCAACATACACCTTCAATCCATATAGTGTGACTTTAATGATATAATGCCAGAAGCTAATAGTTCTTCTGTGCCTTAATGTAAAGAGAATGACACATTTTTTAAACACAAAAAAGTACTGGCACACTTACCATCTAAACAACTGACATAGCGGTTATCCAAGAGACCCATTTATCTCCAACTGAATCACAAAAATTAAAATGAGACCAGTTGAGGAGTGTGGAAAGCAGTAGTAAGACAGGAATGAAGGAATGAATGAATGAATGAATGAATGAGGAATTTATAAAGCGCTGGAATCACCCCGGCAGGGCTCTCTCCGCGCTAACAGCGGATCGAAGCGAGGAAGTAGTGAGGGCGCTCAATCTTTAAAAAGTTCTGTTTGTAATAGTTTTTTTAATTTAAGCAAGTTAGGGCACTTACGTATGGCACTGGGGAGCGAGTTCCAGAGACAAGGGACAACATAAGCAAAAGATTTGCCCCCCGTTCGAAGTATGTTGACCCGAGACACTACTAACAGAGCCTTCCCACCTGAACGCAGGGATCTACTGGGTCGATAGGGGTCAAGATTTTCCGCCAAATACTTGGGCCCGCTATCATTGATGGTTTTGTGAATCAGACAGTATATTTTAAACTTGATTCGGTCACAGTTGGGAAGCCAGTGAAGGCCTTTCAGTAAGGGCCGGCAGGGAGCCGTGGATGGTTGATTCAGAGCCAACTGTGCTGCTGTATTCTGAACCACTTGCAACCTGTTTAGCACCGTCTCATTTGCTGCTCCCAGAAGTGCATTACAGTAGTCCAAACGACTGACTACTAGAGCTTGGAGCAGGATCTTCCGAACCGATAGGGGGAGAAAATAAAACACTTTCCGGAGAAGCTTCAGCATACCGAAACAACTGCCTGAGACGACAGCCACCTGGTCCTTCATAGATAAAGAGAGGTTCAGGTATACTCCCAGATTTTTTGCCTTGATAGTGGGGATAGGAGCAGGGCCTAATTCTGCCGGCTACCAATCAGGGGACCACAGAATTTGTGCTTTGCCAAACAGGAGGACTTCAGTTTTATTGGCATTCAACTGGAGAAAGTTCTTCGTCATCCAGTCGGAGATAGCATGCATACCCTCTGCAAAAAGCTGTTTTGTTGCCTCTGAGTTATTATCAAACGAAAACAGGAGTTGCGTGTCGTCCGCATATGAAAAAGGGACAAAGCTGTGTTCTCTAATGATCTTAGCAAGGGGGGGTCACATATATATTAAATAACGTGGGGCTGAGGCATGAGCCCTGAGGAACCCCCTTCTTAAGAGATTTACTCCAGAACGGAAGGTGCCCTGATTAACGGTTTGGGTGCGTTGCTCCAGAAAGCTGGAAAACCATTGAAAGGCCGGCCCTACTACGGGGCGTATCAGTCAGTCTTTGCAATAGTCTATGATGTGCTACAGTGTCAAAGGCTGCGGACAGGTCCAGCAGCACTAGAGACACTGCCTTATCATTATCCAGAGAAAGTTTAATAAAGTCCGTTACGCCAAGCAAGGTGGTTTCGGTAGAATGTTTCGGTCTAAAACCAGATTGTGAAGGGTCAAGATATGACTGAGCTTCCATATATTCCATGAGCTGCGAGTTGAAATATCCCTCCAAAAGTTTGCTCATGAGGGGAAGGAGCGAGATTGGGCGATACTTAGATAGCTCTGTGGGAAGATTGTTGGTTTTCTTAAAAATCGGAAGGATTTGCGCAGATTTCCTAGCCAAAGACACAGTACCCTCACTCAAAGACTAGTTTAATAAAGAGCCTATCGGAGAGGCGAGATGTCGAGCTCGTAAGGCAAACAGTTTGGCTACCATAATATCTGTGGGGGATCCTGATTTCACTGCTTTCAGCAACTCTTCTACTTTAGAGTCCTGCAAGGGAGGAAAGCGAGCCAGCACGTCCTACTCGCTAGGCACTGTAAGAGGGGACGTGAGAGTATCGACAATACTATCCTCACTGGGAAAGGAGTCATAGATTTTTCCAATTTTGTCATCAAAAAAGTCGGAGATATTATCACCATAAGATCTGGAAGGCAGGGATAGGATTCGTGCAGGCCATAGGTGACGTAAATGATTTAAGAATCGTATACAATTCCTTCCCGGAATTCCCTGCTTCACTTAATTGCACATAAATGTGTCTTTTCCGAGTTAACTTGATGTTTTTATGGTAAGTGTTTATTGCTGCTTTAAACATATCTTTCTCTGACTGTAATCGAGATTTACGCCAGGTTCTTTCCAGGACATCAACAAAACCCCATAACTCAGTCAATACAGGTGTCTTCAAAGCGATGAGGAGTAACAATACTCATCCATAAAAACTCTTCAACGTAAGCTAAAGACCAGGAGGGAAGATATATCTTTGCCAAACTAAGGGGGATATACACAAGGACTTATCTCCCATTTATCTCCACCTTAACTCATCAAAAGTGGAGATAGATTTAACACCCCATTCACAAGCGGGTGCAAACTGCAGACATCGCCAGTATTCCCGAGATAACTGCCCCAAAATTTATCTCCACGGTGGACACCACCAACTAACCCTAATGAGATGCAGAGTAGGCATTCCCGTGCAAAAACACACGAAAAAACCACAACACCACTTTCACAACGAACTGCCAGATCTGCGATGCGAACCAAAAACAGGCGATAAGCCGCGGTAGCAGCAGGGATTTAACACCTGCCTTTTGCTGGTGTTAAGCAGGACGACTACCTGCAGCATGAAAGGGAGCCCAGCCAAGAGCCACATCTGAAGAACCACAGATGCCATGGAGACAATGATCATGCAGCTCCGAGACCCATGAGGGCCACAACACCCATCCCCACTCACCCCAGGCCCGCCACCACCCCCAGGACCCGTCCCGCCCCCCCCAGGAACACCACAGAGGCAGCGTACACAAAGACAGCGGACCCACCTGAAACGCACCTGCCGCCCAGACCCAACGCCAGAGGACGACATTGCCCACTACAGGCCCAAAAGGACAACCATCCCCCGCATCCTGACCCACATCCCCCACCTGCTGACGGTACCAACCCAGCGGACAACCAACATCCCTCCGCAGACAAAGCTGCCTGCTGCGCAGCACATGTCGGCCTCTGGTACCATCCAACCCACAACTGCCAGAGTCGGAGGAGTCACACAGCCAGCCCCATCCAAGGTCATCACACCTGTCCTGGATGCCAACAACAGCCTGGTACCCCAGCACCTCCACTTCACCGACACTGCGCAGGAGCTGCTGGAGACCAAGCAAGGCCCCTACGCCATAGCTGGATTCCCTCACGTGTCAGGGCCAATAAACTGCCCACATGTACCCCTCGTGCCCCCTGCCGACACTGTACACAACTACCACAACAGAAAGAACACGCATATCATGAATGTGCAGGCAACAGTGGACCACCCGGGACTCCTCAACAATGTCGTGGCCAACTCCCCAGGCACAGTGCATGATTCTCACATCTCCCGACAGTCCATCATCACCCAGCGCTCCCAGGATGGCACCCATGGAAATGCAGTGCCCGTTGGTAAGTTCAAAATGAACACACCACACACCTCCAGCCCACAGTCATGCAACTCACGACACTGGCAATGGGCACGCAGCACAACTACATTCAACATGACACGCAACATGCCAACCGACAAGACACGACAACACAACTCCATTGGGAATCTGGCCTTGCCATGCCCACAACCCAGCCACAGCATGGCACCACAGTCACACAATAGCAGGATGTGAGGAGAGGCATGGAGTAGGCATGTGCGAGAGCGGCAAGTGACCAAGGAATGTGAACCTACCCAATGCCAGGTGTGGCGTGGAGGTGCCGGACAGACCACAGAGTGCAAACCACGGAAATGGCCATGTGGAGATCAACTGCTGGTGCATGGAGTGTAGTGGCCAGTGGACGCTACCATGTCCCCACAGGCTGTGGGGCAGAATGAGCAAATGTTACATCCCCCCCTGCATGCACGTACGTAGTGAGTTGGACCTGCGTACGCCAGGGCTGCGTAGGGGTGTGAACAAAAAGCCCGTTGCACTGGGCATGGTTCTCATTCGGAATGGACAACGCGTCTGCCAGGGCGGCGCCTCTCAGCCCGCCACAAGTCCTGCGCCGAGCGCGGCGGGGCCTGCGTCCCTGTGCGCCTGCTGCACCTTGGACCGCTGGTCCCCAGACCTGTCATGCCTGCCCCAGCACACCAACGAGGCTCCGCTCACCTACCTACACCGGCGTGTGTCAAAGAGGGCCCACTACGTGCCGGTGCAAGCTCCAAGCACCAGTCCCGTGACCTCTGCAGCCTCCGCAGACCATCACTGGCCCCCCCGACGCTGGCCCACATTACTCCCTTCTCATTTACATACTCCACCAGCGTCCTCTTCGGCCCAGTAGGTCCAACATGTGGAACTGTGTCCTGAGTCCTAAATGGCAGTGTATTAGTCCGTGGCAGCGGCCACAGCACCAGACTCCCTTCGATCAGTGAGGCATAATTCCATATCGCAGGCCTGCGACACGTGGTGCCACTAACCCTGTTCAACGCAAGCCTATGACACGTGGTGCCACTAACCCTGTTCAACGCAAGCCGGCGACACGTGGTGCCACTAACCCTGTTCAACGCAAGCCGGCGACACGTGGATGAGGGCTCAGGCCTACACTGCTCTCCAGTCGGTCCCACATATGGAACTGTGTCCTGAGTCTTGAATGGCAGTGACCCCAAGTCCGTGGCAGCGGCCACAGCACCAGACTCCCTTCGATCAGTGAGGCATAATTCCATATCGCAGGCCTGCGACACGTGGTGCCACTAACCCTGTTCAACGCAAGCCGGCGACACGTGGTGCCATTAACCCTGTTCAATGCAAGCCGGCGACACGTGAATGAGGGCTCAGGCCTACCCTGCGGACCAGTAGGTCCCACATCCAGCACCTAGTCACGAAGCAGAGTCCACACCAGTGAACGCACGGAGAGGAGTAAGAGGAAGATGCAGCTCAGTCCGGACGAAAGCCGGATCAGAGTCACGGAGGTGATCGAACACTATCAACAACTGACCTGGTGCCATCAACCCTGTTCACCGCAAGTCCGCGTCCCGTGGTGCCACTGAACCTGAACTACGCAGGCCGGTGGGGCCGTCCAACCTAAGCCGGCGACACTTGGTGAATGGCCCATGCTGACCACTGCCTCAGGCCTACACTGCGGTCCAGTAGGTCACACATGTGGAACTGTGTCTTGGGTAAGATGTGGAGGAGTCCACACCATTGGACACGCCTCATCGCAGGCGGCATCCCCTAACAGCACTGGTGCCACTAACTCTGTGCGCAATGAGTCATGGGCACTTTCTGGTTGGACTTTGGTGGCGTCTGAGTACATGGCCTGGTGGTTTTCTGCATCTTCATCTGGCTGGACCGGACTTGGTGTCCGACATGTGTCTGTTCCATTCATCTCCACCATAGTGACTGTTTCAGCGTGGTTCTGCCCTCTGCCTCATGCCCTGGGGGTACACCTTCCACTGTCCACCGAGACACTCCGCAACAAGCCCCTTTGTCATCTACGGAAACTTGCCCTGCTCTCTTGACCCTGCCCCAGTGCCCCGCAAGTCAGCGGCCTGTGGCGGTAGGCCCGTGCAGGACGCTGTGCATCCGGGGCCACTAACTCTGTGCAGCACAATTCATGGGGCCTTTATGGTTGAATGGTTGTGTCCTTTACGATGTACACTGTTGTAGATTTCTGATTGCACCAGGCAGCCCTTGCCGGCTGTGTGCACACACCCTACACACATCCAACACAGGTGTCACTCGATATGTGTGCCTGCTAATAAATGTGGCCGGGTGCATGTTCCCGTAGCCATTCACACCATCTGAGCAAGTGTGTCTGTGGGGTCATTGTGTCAGCATGATGGGCACGGGCCCTGCAACATCGCAGTGTGCTGTCTTCAGCGGACGATACCATGTCACCTCAGCGTTGGCAGTGACCCTGGACATGTAGCTTCGCCCGCCCCCCCTGCATGCACAAGCGGCGTGTGCTGGTCCGGCGCACGTCAGGTCAGCGCAGGGGTGTGCTGATTCGGCAGGGGGAGCAGGGCGTGGCTCGGACCTGGCCTTGGGCAGGATGTGCGGTAATTGTGTCTCTGTGTTGGGGTGTTGTCGCCACCAGGGCCACAGTAGTCGATGTTGCAATGTAGCATGCACCAGGAGGGCAGGCCCGCACGTATGAGTCAGTTGCCTAGCCTCATTCGCAGCGCGATCACAGCCAGCCATGGACTGTACACCTGTGTACTCCCTGTCCGGACCATTGGCCTACACTCACGTGGCTGCATACCTTCAAAGGCCAGGGTCAAGGTGTTGTTGGCATGCCGCTGGACATGCACGAACAGGCATGACAATGGTGTGCCGTAGGAGTGCACGTGATACAACTGCGCAGCGCACACAAGTGTGGGGCCTCGTGGGAGGGAGGAGCAGCTGTGAGGCAACGTAACACACAGTGAGGCCGCTCATGTGCCACATGCTCGGCATATCATCCATGATTCCCAGGGTCAAAGACATCCCACCACACCCACGACAGGCCTCTGTACATCTCCTGAATGCATGCAGATGGTGAAGTTACTGTAGGGATGAAGGGTCCTTTGTCTGTACTTTCAGGCGGTGGCACATCTGCAGCTCCGAGCTGGGACTTGAATGTGGCCAGCACCCCCTGACAGATACAATAGCATTTACTTGCGACTCCCACACTACGCACTGCCCGATGTGAGACCAACGTGTACACATCCCACACGCAGAAGTCCTTGGTCGTAGTTAGCTTGTGTGAGATGGCCTTCACACGTACTCCCACCCCAGGCCTGCACCTGTTACACACAGACACTGCTCATTGCTCCAAGCTGTGCCATTTCATCCACAGGACTGGCGCAGGGCAAGCCAGTGCTGCTTCAAGCAGAGCCACTGACGCAATGGCAGACCATCCCGGACACATGCTCGACTCCAGTCACATGGACCTGTACCGTGCACGTCTGCTGCATGTACTGGGGGCACTGACGGTGGCAGTGCTGCAGAGAAGTTACCAGCTGAGCTTCCGCCTTGCGAACGTCACCTGCGTTCAGCCTGTGTTGCATTGTCGCTCGTGCATATTCGAGTGGACCATGGATGTCTGCCTCTCCAACGTGACTGTAGCTGACCTGGATTTCGACGTGTGTGTGCGCCCCCTGTTGGCCCACGACCAGGAGTGTCACCGTGATGCCCATTTATGGCATGCATGGATGTTTGGCATGCATGCTGGTAACTGGACCTGGGAGATTGCACGAGTCGTCGTGTGCAGTGAGCACATTGAGCCGCTACCCGATTGGGCTTTGGTGCACATTGGGGCCAGGGGTTGGAGTCAGCACATCTGTCCATGTCAGCTGATGGATTACGTCGATGACATGTCAGATGTGGTGGACAACGATCTCTCATTGGAGATGTTGGCCTACGCTGCTGCCCTCGCGTTCATGGACGAGTGACAAGGTACCTGCTGCCACAACTGGATGTGACCCATTGCACGTGTCCCGATGCCTGGTTGCATGTTGGGAATCTGGTCACATGTCCCAAGACGTCAGTGGACATGGCTGCATTGGCCTGGACTCCTGATCCATGCGCGGACAACCAACGCGGGTTGGCACTGACTTGTGTTGGTGATGGACTCCCCCGGGGTGGACATGGGCGCTTTCCTACGTTCCTCATTCAGACATGCTGCTGCATTGGTCTGCATATCGTGGCACTTCTCTTGGCCGTACTGACACGCACTTGTTGATAAAGTTTCCGCACTTTCACTTGTCTCCAACTGTGTTGTGTCTTGATTTGTATGCCAATGTGTGTGTCACGGACTCTCTGGCTCCCTGCCATACGTGCATTGCTCCCCCATCAGGGCTGTGGGTTTGTTCTTGTGCATTATCATGTCCTTGTTTCGTGCTTTGCCAGATGAGTATGGCCGTTTACCGGCCACAAGCGGGTGAACTTGTGTCCTGTGTTCTGTTGTGCAAATGTTGGTGTTTGTACCATATTGTGTTCGATGTTGGGGTGCTCTGCTTCCTATGTGTGTGTGCTGCATTGTGTGTGAGATGTCCCTTGAGCTCTAATTTGGCTCAACCTTCTCCCTTTCGGGCAGTGTGGTTTTCACTTCTGTGCTTGTTCAGTGGTGTGATATTGCTGGGTTGTGTGACTTGTGCTCTTGGTTGGTGTTGTTACTCTTGGGCATGGTTTGTCTGCAGTTGTGCTGTGCTTAATTGTGCATGTGTGCCATTGTGCCCATCTTCCCCGTCCCCCCAAGTCCCTGGTCGTTCCTCTCCCTGTTGCTGTTGTGTCTGTTGTTTTGGGCAGTTTCCGGTCCCCGACTCCTGCCACCATCTCCAGACTGATGTGGTGGACACCATTTCCTCCATGTCATCCAGCTCCTGGTGTGGCGCTGGACTCCCACCTCCGGTGTGCATTGCTGCCTTCTTGTTGTTGGCGTGTTTCTGCTTGTTTGTGCGTTTCGCATCATTCCGGCTGTTCTGGTTTTCTTCCATTGTCCTCCTCCGCTCTCCGGCTGCATTCACCTTGTCCATGATGGCCTGCCATGTACAATGTTTTGTTGCCAATGGGGCTTGTGGGGTTGTATACTGGCTCCGGTTGCCTCCATTGTGCTTGGCTGTTGTTTTCTGTTTGGTTTGACTTTCTTTTTCAGGCTTTTGTTGTGCTTATTCCCGCCTGCCGTGTGTGTGTCACGGGTCTGGAGGTGCTTATTGCTGCTTTCCTCATCGCGAATGGGCTCATCGCACGTTTTGTTGTGTTGTGGTTTGTGTTTTTATCTCCGTCGAGGTGGTTGTATCGCGGACATTGGCCGCATTTTCGGCGGACTATCGCTTGGTACCGCCGTGTTGTGAATTCCAGGTTAACACGGGGTTATTTTCCCGCGATAGGCTGCGATGTGTAAAGTTGCGTTAACATTTTTTGGAGATGTTTAGCACACTTTCTTGTGAATATACCCCTTAGTGTGCTAATATCAGTGCTAATTGTTGGTTCCATATTTGCCACCAATAAAATGAAGGGACAATTTCCATCCACAGTGTCAAGAATATGCACTGAAATTGGTTTAGCAAAGATAGTAATTGTGTGTGACTGGAATAGAGCACTAGAACCAACTCTGCATAGGGATGTTCCACAAGGCATACATAATGACAAAGACAGAGCCATCATTCAAGACGTGATGGTAGTCCATGGTCTGACTGACCCTTGGCATCTGACACACCCAAGGGACAGAGAGTAAATAGTTTTACCTTGTGTGCATGGGACTAATTCCAGGATAGATTACTTTCTCACATCTGGCTCAGTTCTCTACAGCCTGACTAATTGCTCTATTGCAAAAGGAGGGATATTGAATCATTTACAGATCAATTAGAACTTGAGTTAGGATAACAAAGTACAAGCTAGCAACTGAAAACACGCAACTGAAAGAATATCTGCATACATAAATAGATAGAACCAAGGACTTAGTCACCTCATCGCACACCCTCCAAGCAGAGACGAAGGTGACTTTGAGAGATAGTATGATTAATGGCCGACTATGGAATTCCATCCCCCTGGAAATCAGACTTAGCACGAACCTACTCAATTTCAGAAAGTCTCTCAAAACATGGTTATTCACACTTGCTTACAAATGATCTGCTCCGGGCTGGCCACCCCCTAGTCTCTCTAGCGCCAAGAAACCAACCGGTGAACGAGCGCTCTATAAATCATTGCTAACATAACATAGAGACAATTAAGATCCAACTGCTTAAGACATCTCTAGAACAAGGCATTAGGGAACTGATCACAAGATATATTGATCAATCCCCACAGAAGCTTTAACAGAACTTACAAAAAAATAATTTGGCCTTAACAACATGTTAATTAAAAAGTTGTGGTGCACATTATTGCTCTTGAGGTGGCTACACTATGAGCAGGGTAAAAATGTAGGCCATGTACTCGCAGCCTGACTCCCTCAGAGAGAGGCTTATATTTCCATCCCTGCTATAAAAGAAGAGACACATACACTTGTTATGCACCCCAAGAAAATGGAAGTGAGCTTCACGAATTTCTTTTGACAATAATTTAATTCAGACCATGGAGAAGTGTCCATGGCTGAGAGAGAATACTTAGAAAATATATGTATTTCAGTACTCTCCGGTGAGGGATACGCACTATTAGAAGGAGAGATTACAGGAGAGGAGATATAAACAATGAAATCTGACTTGCCTTATGGCAAAGCCCCCTTTAAAAATGGTCTACCAGTTACATTTTACAGAGTAAATAAAACTGTACAGCAATCATACATGATGTCTTCAAAGAAGCAGAGGAAATAGGCAGGTTTCAGCCAGAGTAATCATAACATTGTTACCAAAATCAGGCAGAGTCACCCTTCTCTGACCCAACTATAGTCCCATTTCCCTAAGTAATGCCAGTATGAAAATCTTGGCAGAAATACTGGTGAATTGACTAAGTAAAGTCATCCTGAGTCCGATTCACAATATGCAAGTCAACTTCATCCCTTGGCTGACCATCAAGAAACCATTTAAAACTCCTTATCCAGTGTTCTCTGGCATGTTAGAGATTACACTTTCCTTGGATGCAGAAAAGGCGTTTGACTGTGTTGAATGGGGATTCTTATTTAGAGTGCTGGCAAGGCCCGGTATTGATCCAGATTTTCTAACCAAGATTAGATGACTATATTATAACCCAAAGGCGTAAATTGACTGTTGGGGCTTTCTCTCAACCTAGTTCTCTGTTTGCAGGGGCACAAGGAAGCTTGTCAACTCTCACCCCATTTGCTCCAGTTCGCATTGGAATCTCTGGCAGCTGCAATTACACAGTCAGACAGAATAATAGATACTGTGGCAGGTTAGCCCACAATTCTGGTGTGCACAGTTAGCATCTTACCCTCAAGAACCCTGGAACTTCAATTACTGCTTTGATCTCTTTGATAGAACCCTTCTGTTCCTTTTCAGGATATAAAATTAATTGGCACAAAAGTGAGATCGTTCCTTTGCTTTGATTGTCTGGAGATTCAAATGACTCACAAACACCTAGAATATTTAGGAGTACATGTTAATAAAGCACTGGTTGATATGGTCATGGACACTGAGTACTCATCGAAAAATGAACAGTGATTTTGCTTGATTGCTTGATTTTGCTTACCTTACATCTGTCCCTATGTGGAAAGGTGCAAATTTTAAAATTGGAGGTAGTTCCCAGTTACGATTACTTTCTGGGATGCATTCCTTACCAATCCCTTCATCAATACTTAAAAACCCTCTCTAGAAAAATCAAGGTCTCTGTGTGGGCAGGCAGGAGGCCACAACTTAAACTCTTGAAGTTGAAAGCAGACATGAGAGCAGGAAGCCTATGACTTCCTGACATGTATTTTTTCACCTGGCACACCCACTCTCAGATCTACCTTACCATATGAGTAAGTACCCTGACCGCAACATGTATTCTCATTGAAAGGCCATACTTGAATGATTTAAGTGACCTACCAGGCCTGGATGTCAATAGACACCTCAAAAATTCCACACAGACTCCTATGGTTACAGCAGTGTTGGATTCAAGGACTACGTCCCCTAAATGCCTGAAAATGGATACACATATATATATAGCAGTAGACCTTTGTCACAAGGGGTTAAAGATCGGGGATCGTATGTTGACATAGAAGCAATGACAATCCTGTTGTATATCAATATTTGATGATCTAATACATGCAGCAGAGAGGCGTTCCATGGGTGGAGCGTGGGTACTCCACGCATCTACCCATGGATTTTGAGTAAAGTATAACGAGGAGAAATACCTTTATTTCTACTCGTTGTTTCCTCTTTCTACGTATGCAGCATTCTGCAGAACACATAGAAAAAAATGCCTCTCAGGATTGTTTTTGTGAAGGAAGGTGTCCCCTCCTGCACATAAACAATCCTGCCTACAATGCAGGCACTCTTGCAACATGACACAAAGATGCCTGCATTGATGCTATTAGTTTCTAATGGGATGACCCAGTAAACCTCGGGATCTGGGTAACAACTAGTGTAAACAACAATAGTCATGTCGGTAATAAATTGTAAAACCAAAAAAAGAGAGAGGGGGACTAGGAGCTGATTAGGAGGCAGTACCTTTTTTCTCCGATAAAGTAAGTGATTTTCAACAAAGGGAGTACTGTTCCTAGAGAAACAGATAAGAAAGCTCAAGAAAACTAGGTTGTGGACAGAGAGTCTAAGAGAGACAGTAAGAATTACTTCTTGTTACCCTCACACACCCCAGGGGATGTCATTTTTCATCACTGGGCGTTAGCTCTTTATTGGGCCAGCACTACAATGCTCTATGGGTCCACCGAAGGGCACTTTAGCGAATATCTTTCTTTGGTTTAACACCGCATGGTGAAGGGTGCAAGTGATATGGAGTCTCAAATGTGTAGGGTGACTGTAAATTTGAAAGTGTGTGAGTTAAAACCTTCTAGGAGATATCTAATCATTTTTTAATGTAACAGTTCTCCTGACAGGGTTAAAAACCATAACAGGTAGCGGCTACTGTAGGGATATGACGTGCCCTGGTAGCTCAGCATTTGTGAATAAAAGTAATTGGGTCGACAAGTTTCGCACCCTGGTTGACTTACAATGACCATTGATGCTTCTTCAGGACCAGAAAAATAGGTAATAGGTCTACCCCACACCTATTGTGTTATAAAGGTGCTCCCTCTAATAGGGAGTTAACCTACTTTCTCAAATTTAAAAATGATCGTCCAACCTAGAAAGAGACAAAGAGGTAGAGACCAGAGGCAAAGGCATTTTACATCCAGGTCTCTATTTCTAAGAGATCCTCATCATGCAACAGAGTCTCTAACGGTAGATTCATATCAATAAATGGTGCTAATTAGTCACCAAACAAGGAAAATATGCATAGTGCACAGGCATCGTAGCCAGGTGTACAAACAAACAGACATATACCTAACACATATTTGAAACACATGCAGGTGTCACAGAGGGTCACATCAAATCAACATACACCCAATGATATAGATGGGCTTACCCTTTGAATCAATCTATTACAGCCCCATGGGTCGAGACAGAAGCTAGCGCTCAGCTTCTAGCTGAAAACACACAGGAAAATGTATTATAAAACATATACATTCTTCATGAGAAGGTGATAAGAATAAGGTATCTAAAGTGGGAAACTCCAGGCTAGCAGGACAAATTGCTGAACTTACCTGTCCTATAAGCGTCGATTGCCAACGACCTACCCTCCTCTGTTCACCCCAATCGAGGCAGAGCGGGGGGTGGTCGGTATTTAAAGATGCTTAAATAAACTCAATCATGCTTTACGGCAATCTGCTGTGGTCTACATCAGGGTGGGGGTTCACCGGCCGTGTCAGTCAGCTGTATTGGTAAATATAGCCTCCGTCATGTCGGCATGGCCGCGTGGGCACGCCGTTTAGGCTCATCATGTGTAAGGAGCCAATCGTGTTGTGTAGTGGTCGTCACATGTAGATTACGATGCGCGCATGCACATCGTCATCATGTCATTAAAGCCAGAACAATAGGGTAAAGTGGTGAGGTCTTGCAAGCATGGGGGGCATCCTAAAAGGGTCATAAATATTTTACCCAGATTTAGGGGGCTTACCAAAATGAAGATCCCCTTCTACACACTTCAAGTAGAAGGAACACTCTCAATAAAATATGTTAATTCAACACTAATTAGGCTCAAACACACTTAAATGTGTTTGGCTGTGTCACAGGCTGTGTTAATAGATAAGTGCCTTAATCAGATGGGCATGATCCCACATGTTTCCTAAATGTTAAGAGGTACTAGTATGGTGTTGTAAAGTCATCCTGTGCCCTGGGCACCCCCCAACTTTTTGCTGACTGGAACTGGTGGTAACTGACTCTGACTGACCCTGGGCTCTGTCTAACTCGGCCCAGGGCCAGTGCCAAGCTGAAAGGAACATATTAGAATACAGTTAAGACACCCAACATACACTAGGGTACACTATGGTATGGTGGGGTACCCCTGTAATTGGCATGACCTACCCCATAAGCCCCTAGTATATAATAGGGCAGGGGATTGAAACTACCTAGAAGTCCCCAGTATCCTGGGGCCTGGCAGTTTAGAGGCCAGCAGCTTTTCTGCACTTGCATGGGTGCAATGCTGAAGCCTGGGGTCAGTTTAAATGCAGCCCTCGGTGCCAGGACTGCTTTTAAAAATGAAATTGTGCCCAAATTCGACTTTGGGGTTTGGGGCACTTAAAAATGGAAAATCTACAATGTTTTGGCATATTAGGGGCCCCCAGGGTCTTCCCTATGTATCCCAGGGGTGGGGGGTCAGTTATCTATAATGTACACCCTTATAAAATGAGTTTTTATATGCCTGGGTAAAGTGAAATTTCACATTTCACTACCCACATTGTGTTAAAGTGCTGCACAAATTCGACTTTGAGGCTAGGAGCACAGGGAATTGAGGATCTGCAATATTTTTACAGATTCAGAACCCCTAAAGTCTCCCCTAAGTGCACAAGGGTTGGGGATCCTGTAGAAATTAGGGAAATACTTATAAAATATGTTTTTATAAGACCTCGTGCTAGAAAACTGGCCCAAGTCATTTTTCCCATTGCAAATCCCCAGTTATATAGGCTAACATTGCAGGAAGATATTAAATAATAACTCCTGATAGAAAAGAGCTAGAGCTACCATTCAAAGACTTCTCAGAATGGTAATGCTAAATCCAACTATATTATATTGTTGAATTTCTCCTAAAGTGTACATACAAGAAGTTATAAGACTTTCTTGTTTGTAAGTCCAAATTCAGCCTTCCACTGGTCTGCCCTGATTGGTCAGAGTTAAGGGGATTAGCCAGGCTGCGTTGAAGAGGTGATAAAGATCCCCTGGGGTTACCAACTGTCCTGGGAGGGCAGTGTGCTGGTCTATAGGAATGCCAGGTCAGGGGGTGGAGTCGTAAACCATGATCTTCAAAGGCAGAGGGGAGGCCTGGGTTTCAGTTTCATTCTGACACTCTTGACCCAGAGTCAGGGCTAGGCTTAAGGAAGGTATGTGCAGATAGTAGGGGGAGAGGCCAGGGAGATAAGCCATCCCAGGGGGTGTGTTTAGCCAGCTCTTGCCTCTCTGCTGGAAATTCAGCCATTATGGATTTGGAAGATGTGATGCACTCTGGGACAAAATGATGCCACACTCTACAGGAAGTGGTCATCACCTTGGGGAGTTACCCTGCTCTCATTGGTCAAGAATGACCTGCTGCTTGACCCAGAGAATTTTGAATAAGTATCTGAGAGGGGCAGAGCCCTCCAGATCTGCTGCTTGAAACTTACTGAAGCAAGAAGTGCCCTGCTGAGAAGTTTTGCTGTGCAAAGATTTCTAAGGCCTGACCTCTGAAGAATGCACCAACTGAAACTGCAGCCCTGTGGATTACCTTGCTGCAAAAGGACTAAAGAGTGGACTCCCTACAAGCTACAGGTTAACAGAGCTCACCTGGACATCCCCACAAAGAATTCCCAGCCTGGAGTACCAGTGGATTTGTAAGGGTTTTGTTCAAGTGGATTGTGGAATTGAAGTTTCACACTTTCAAGGAACCTCTTGGAGATTCCAGAACCTTGGATTGTGTGTTGGATACTTTGGGACCCGCAAGCAGAACTCCAGGAAGGAGTTCTAACTGGACCCCGCCTGCTGGAGAAGGCACACAACACATTTGGTGAGATTCTCCAGAACAATTTCTAAAGGTGTCCCTGTCAGAGAAAACGAAATGACTAAAAGGGGCACTGTTGGTTTCTAAGCACTAGAAAGTGACTAATCTTTAAAAATTCATATCTCTGGTTCCCTACAGTGGATTATTTTCGTTTTGGTGTCATTTAAAAGATAAAGATATTACCTATTTTTATAAATTGGTGTTGGATTTTTATTTTGTGTTGTGTCTTAATTATTTACTGAAATGGTGTTTTTGAATGCTTTACATACCTGTCTCTGAAGTTAAGCCTGTCTGCTCGCAGCCACGTTACCAAGGGTTGAGCATAGGAATAATTTTCTAAGACCTATGCTGGGTCCTACCATGTGTTAGTGGCCTTATTGCCAGTGGAAGACCTACATTTGCCCCTGTCAATAACCCACTTTCCAACATTTGGTGGCAGCGGTGGGATGTGGACTTGTGTTTAAAAAGTACACCTTTCAGTGAATGAATTAAGATTATAAAAATCCTCTAAATTGCCTTAGAACACAACTTTTGAGTTTGATTTTTGGAATTTGGACTAAACTGTTTTTAATCCATTGTTTTGATTTTTCCAAATTGATCTAAGTCTATTGTGCCTAGTGTTGTGACCCAAAACTAGGGAACCATGGAGTTGGACCTGGCTAAGCTGTCCCAGTTTAAGTTGGCTGAGCTTAGGGAGCAGTGTAGGCTTAGGGGGCTGCCTGCTTCCAAGAGGTATAGGAAGGCAGGGTTGTTTCAGTTTATACAAGCCCATGACCAGGCAGCTGAGGAGAATCAAGGGGGGTAGAGGGTTTCCCCCAACATCATCCCAGGAGAGGAGGATGATGCCTCTTCCATTATAACTAGTGTAAGCCAACAGAATCCTGATGGTGGGAGTGGGGAAGGGTCCCTTACTCAGGTACCATCACTGTCCCTTGCAGAGAGACAGCTTAAGGCGCAATTAGAGTTGATTGCCCTAGAAAAGGAGAAATTGGAACTAGCTAAGAGAACATGGGAGAGGGAGGAGTTGAGAAGAAATGGTGGCAGCGACAACGATGAAGATTTTGAAATGTCCAGGGGTGGTCCTGATCACAAACTTCCCAAGGGTATTGTGCCCAAGTACACTGAGGGGGTGACATTGACAAATGGCTTGCAGCTTTTGAGAGGGCCCTTAAGATGAGTAGGGTCCACTCTAGGTATTGGGGTGCACTCCTGTGGGAGTTGATTCCAGTAACTGGGAGAGATAGGCGCCTGACCCTGAAGGGAGAGGATGCAGAATCATACCAGCAGATGAAAGCCTGCTTAGTCAAGAGGTTTGGTCTGACTCCAGAGCAGTACAGGGTGAAGTTTAGGAACACCCAGAAATTGAGTTCCAAGTCTTGGATAGACTTTGTGGATGTTTCAGTGAAGGCACTAGAAGGCTGGATTTGTGGTAACAAAGTGAGCACTTATGAGGGATTGTATAATTTGTTTTTGAAAGAACACATTTTGACTCATTGTGCAGAAGAGAATTTACGCCAGTATCTAGTGGACTCTAAGCTGACAGACCCCAGAGAGCTGGGGGAAGCAGCTGATGAGTGGGTGAGAACCCGGGTTTCCATACAGCACCAGGGGGGTGACCAGAAGAAAGGAGGACAGGTCCCTCCCCAGGGGAAAGCCAAAGGGAAAGAAGGTCAAAATCAGAAAGAGTCCTCTAAAGACCCACAAAAACCTGCGCAAGGAGGGGGGGCCCCGAGCCAACCCAAATTCAAAGGGAGGGGTATCAGGGAAAGCCTGGTAGGTTCTTAGATCCCTCAAAGGTGGGTAAGTGCTTTGACTGTAACCAGCCAGGGCACAAGCAGGGAGATGCTGTCTGCGCTAAGAAGCTCCCCCAAGGGGCCATCCACAGGGATTGCCAGTGTGAGTGTAGGGGTGGAGAGTGGTACACCAGAAGGGGGTATTCCAGTAGTGGCAGCAACCTTAGTGTCCCTGGGTGGGGTGAATATTGCAACCCTTGATGCCTTACCTCCAAACATGGATAAGTACAGGCAGAGACCTAAAGTGAATGGGACTGAGGTTGAGGCTATCAGAGACACTGGGGCTAGTGTAACTATGGTCCTGGCTGAGCGCTGGTGCCTTCAGAGAGGGTGATACCTGGTGAGTTTCACCAGGTGACTTATGCAGACAGCACGACCAAAATCCATCCCATGGCTGTGGTGGATTTGGAATGGGGAGAGACAGGCCCTATGAAGGTAGCTGTGTCAAAGGTGCTCCCAGTCCAGTGTTTACTGGGCAATGACCTTGAAGCCTCTGCGTGGTCAGAGGTGGAGAGAGGACTCCATATGAAAATATTGGAGCTCCCTGAGTGGGTATGTGCTGTGACTAGGTCACAGACTAGCCAGAAGGGAGGGGCTGGACACTTGGACCCTGGAACAAAGGGCCAAGCATCCATGGACAAGGGTACTGGGCCTGGTGAGCCAGCCCAGGGAACTCCAGAGGTGCAGGCAGAATCTAACCCTGATGGGGAGGATCTGACCTCTGAGGGAGGGACTCCATCCCTGCCAGAGCTGTCAGATTTGGCAGAACTGACAGGAGCAGGTGGACCCTCCAGAGAGGAGTTCAGTGAGGGACAGCGTGACTGTCCCACCCTTGAGAGCTTGAGGCGGATTGCCTCTAAGCAAGAGGAAGGGGATGACAGTGGGTTTCATAGAATCTACTGGGAAGATGGACTTCTTTATACTGAGGCCAGAAACCTCAAGGAGGGGGCCACCAGGAGGTTGGTGGTGCCCCAGAAGTACAGAGAGTTCATCCTGACTTTGGGTCATGATATCCCCTTGGCAGGACATTTGGGACAGACAAAGACATGGAACCGGTTGGTGAACCATTTCTACTGGCCCCATATGTCTGAAAAGGTAAAGGAGTTTTGCAGCTCCTGTGTCACCTGTCAGGCCAGTGGCAAGGCAGGGGGCAAGACAAAGACTCCCCTAATACCACTGCCAGTGGTTGGGGTTCCTTTTGAAAGGGTGGGGATGGACATTGTTGGACCCCTGGACCCACCTACTGCATCAGGGAATAGGTATATCTTAGTGGTAGTTGACCATGCCACTAGATACCCTAAAGCCATACCTCTGAGAACCATTGATGCGGTGGCTAGAGCACTGCTTGGTGTGTTCACCAGAGTGGGGTTTCCAAAAGAGGTGGTGTCAGATAGGGGCACAAACTTCCTGTCCAGCTATCTGACTGCTATGTGGGATGAGTGTGGTGTCAACTACAAGTTCACCACCCCCTATCACCCACAAGCAAATGGTCTTGTTGAGAGATTCAACAAAACCCTGAAGGGCATGATAAATGGGTTGTCAGAGAAACTCAGGAGGAGATGGGATGTTCTGCTCCCATGCTTACTGTTTGCCTACAGGGAGGTGCCACAGAAAGGGGTTGGTTTCAGTCCCTTTGAGTTGGTGTTTGGACACCCTGTGAGGGGGCCATTGAGCCTGCTGAGAGAGTCTTTAGAGAAGCCTCTTAAAGAAGCAAAGGACAATGTGCTGGACTATGTGCTAGGCCTGAGATCTAGAATGGCAGAGTACATGTACAAGGCAAACAGGAAACTGGAGGCCAGCCAGGAGCTCATGAAGCACTGGTATGATCAGAAGGCTACAATGCCTGAGTATACTCCAGGACAATTGGTGTGGGTGTTGGAGCCTGTGGCTCCCAGGGCCCTCCATGACAAGTGGAGTGAGCCCTATCCAATCTTAGAAAAGAAGGGGGAGGTTACCTATTTGGTTGACCTTGGCACCCCCAGGAACCCTCATAGGGTCCTGCATGTGAATAGATTGAAACCCCACCATGACAGGGCAGACATGACCATGTTACTGGTCACTGTTGAGGGTGTGGAGAAGGAAACTGAGCCTGTGCCCGACCTCCTCTCCACTAATGTGCAAGATGGGTCAGTGGAGGGGGTGATACTCTCTCCCAAGTTGACAGACCAGCAGCACAGAGACTGTAAGCAAGTGCTGGAGCAGTTTGCTGGCCTGTTCTCTTTGACCCCAGGCATCACTGAGTGGTGTGTGCACCACATTGACACTGGTGACAGCCTACCTGTCAAAAATAAACTGTACAGGTTGTCTGACCATGTCAGAGCCAGCATCAAAGCTGAGGTTGCTAAGATGCTGGAATTGGGGGTAATTGAACCGTCTGAGAGTCCATGGGCCAGTCCAGTGGTGCTGGTACCCAAACCTAATCCTCAGGGGGACCCAAGGAGTTAAGGTTCTGTGTGGACTACAGAGGATTGAATGCAGTCACAAAGACTGACGCTCACCCTATACCTAGAGCTGATGAGCTCATTGACAGGTTAGGGGCTGCTAAGTACCTGAGTACTTTTGATTTGACTTCAGGGTACTGGCAGATTGCCCTCACTGATGGAGCAAAGGAGAGGTCAGCATTCTCCACACCAGAGGGACATTATCAGTTCAAGGTAATGCCCTTTGGCTTAAAGAATGCACCTGCCACCTTCCAAAGGTTGGTGAACAGGGTCTTGTCTGGGTTGGAACAGTTCAGTGCAGCTTACCTGGATGATATAGCTGTATACAGTTCTACCTGGGGGGATCACTTAAGCCACCTAAGGGAAGTGCTTCAGGCCATCCAGCAGGCAGGCCTGACTATTAAGGCAAGCAAGTGCCAAATAGGGCAGAGTTCTGTGGTGTACCTGGGCCACCTGGTAGGTGGGGCCATGTACAGCCTCTCCAAGCTAAAATCCAAACTATTTTGGATTGGACAGCACCTGTTACCCAGACTCAGGTCAGGGCATTCCTTGGACTGACAGGGTACTATAGAAGGTTTGTTCAAAATTATGGGACCATTGTGGGGCCCCTAACAGAACTGACTTCTAAAAAGAGGCCCAAGAAGGTGATTTGGACCCCAGAGTGTCAGAAGGCTTTTGACACTCTGAAAGCTGCTATGTGTTCAGCACCAGTGTTACTGGCCCCTGACTACACAAAAGAATTTGTAGTTCAGACAGATGCTTCAGAGCAAGGGATTGGGGCAGTGTTGTCACAGCTAAATGAAGGGGGCCTTGATCAGCCAGTTGCCTTTATTAGCAGGAGGCTTCTTCCCAGAGAGCAGAGGTGGAGTGCCATTGAGAGAGAGGCTTTTGCTTTGGTGTGGTCCCTGAAAAAGTTGAGACCATATTTGTTTGGGACTCACTTTCGTGTTCAAACTGACCACAGGCCTCTCAGATGGCTCATGCAGATGAGAGGGGAGAATCCCAAGCTGTTAAGGTGGTCCATTTCCCTACAGGGAATGGACTTTACAGTGGAACACAGACCTGGGGTTGCCCATGCAAATGCAGATGGACTTTCCAGGTTTTTCCACTTAGCTGAGGAGGACTACCAGGGTGTAGGTTAGTAACCGCTCACCTTACGTTTGGGGGGGGGGGCTATGTTGTAAAGTCATCCTGTGCCCTGGGCACCCCCCAACTTTTTGCTGACTGGAACTGGTGGTAACTGACTCTGACTGACCCTGGGCTCTGTCTAACTCAGCCCAGGGCCAGTGCCAAGCTGAAAGGAACACATTAGAATACAGTTAAGACACCCAACATACACTAGGGTACACTATGGTATGGTGGGGTACCCCTGTAATTGGCATGACCTACACCATAAGCCCCTAGTATATAATAGGGCGGGGGATTGAAACTACCTAGAAGTCCCCAGTATCCTGGGGCCTGGCAGTTTAGAGGCCAGCAGCTTTTCTGCACTTGCATGGGTGCAATGCTGAAGCCTGGGGTCAGTTTAAAAGCAGCCCTGGGTGCCAGGACTGCTTTTAAAAAGCAAATTGTGCCCAAATTCGACTTTGGGGTTTGGGGCACTTAAAAATGGAAAATCTACAATGTTTTGGCATAGTAGGGGCCCCCAGGGTCTTCCCTAGGTATCCCAGGGGTGGGGGTCAGTTATCTATAATGTACACCCTTATAAAATGAGTTTTTATATGCCTGGGTAAAGTGAAATTTCACATTTCACTCCCCACATTGTGTTAAAGTGCTGCCAAAATTCGACTTTGAGGCTAGGAGCACAGGGAATTGAGGATCTGCAATATTTTTACAGATTCAGAACCCCTAAAGTCTCCCTAAGTGCACAAGGGTTGGGGGTCCTGTAGAAATTAGGGAAATACTTATAAAATATGTTTTTATAAGCCCTGGTCCTAGAAAACTGGCCCAAGTCATTTTTCCCATTGCAAATCCCCAGTTACATAGGCTAACATTGCAGGAAGATATTAAATAATAACTCCTGATAGAAAAGAGCTAGAGCTACCATTCAAAGACTTCTCAGAATGGTAATGCTAAATCCAACAATATTATATTGTTGAATTTCTCCTAAAGTGTACATACAAGAAGTTATAAGACTTTCTTGTTTGTAAGTCCAAATTCAGCCTTCCACTGGTCTGCCCTGATTGGTCAGAGTTAAGGGGATTAGCCAGGCTGCGTTGAAGAGGTGATAAAGATCCCCTGGGGTTACCACCTGTCCTGGGAGGGCAGTGTGCTGGTCTATAGGAATGCCAGGCCAGGGGGTGGAGTCGTAAACCATGATCTTCAAAGGCAGAGGGGAGGCCTGGGTTTCAGTTTCACTCTGACACTCTTGACCCAGAGTCAGGGCTAGGCTTAAGGAAGGTATGTGCAGATGGTAGGGGGAGAGGCCAGGGAGATAAGCCATCCCAGGGGGTGTGTTTAGCCAGCTCTTGCCTCTCTGCTGGAAATTCAGCCATTATGGATTCGGAAGATTTGATGCACTCTGGGACAAAATGATGCCACACTCTACAGGAAGTGGTCATCACCTTGGGGAGTTACCCTGCTCTCATTGGTCAAGAATGACCTGCTGCTTGACCCAGAGCATTTTGAATAAGTATCTGAGAGGGGCAGAGCCCTCCAGATCTGCTGCTTGAAACTTACTGAAGCAAGAAGTGCCCTGCTGAGAAGTTTTGTTGTGCAAAGATTTCTAAGGCCTGACCTCTGAAGACTGCACCAACTGAAACTGCAGCCCTGTGGATTACCTTGCTGCAAAAGGACTAAAGAGTGGACTCCCTGCAAGCTACAGGTTAACAGAGCTCACCTGGACATCCCCACAAAGAATTCCCAGCCTGGAGTACCAGTGGATTTGTAAGGGTTTTGTTCAAGTGGATTGCCGAATTGAAGTTTCACACTTTCAAGGAACCTCTTGGAGATTCCAGAACCTTGGATTGTGTGTTGGATACTTTGGGACCCATAAGCAGAACTGCAGGAAGGAGTTCTAACTGGACCCCGCCTGCTGGAGAAGGCACACAACACATTTGGTGAGATTCTCCAGAACAATTTCTAAAGGTGTCCCTGTCAGAGAAAACAGAAATGACTAAAAGGGGCACTGTTGGTTTCTAAGCACTAGAAAGTGACTAATCTTTAAAAATTCATATCTCTGGTTCCCTACAGTGGATTTTTTTCGTTTTGGTGTCATTTAAAAGATAAAGATATTACCTATTTGTATAAATTGGTGTTGGATTTTTATTTTGTGTTGTGTCTTAATTATTTACTGAAATGGTGTTTTTGAATGCTTTACATACCTGTCTTTGAAGTTAAGCCTGTCTGCTCGCAGCCACGTTACCAAGGGTTGAGCATAGGAATAATTTTCTAAGACCTATGCTGGGTCCTACCATGTGTTAGTGGCCTTATTGCCTGTGGCAGACCTACATTTGCCCCTACCAATAACCCACTTTCCAACATATGGTGTATGCGGAAATGCGGCTGACTAACGATACACACACGCATACACTGACCCCTTAGCTGCAGTCTTAAAACAGTAGAGTCAGAGTAGCGCCGCCGTAAAAGTACGGTTGCCATCTTAAAAGGGTAATGAGTGTTGTAATAAAGTGGTAAGAGGTGGTCATGTGGTGTATGCGGACGAAGTGTCTGACTTAAGAAATGCGTAAGCCTACACTACCTCCTTAGCTGCAGCCTTAAAACAGTCCAGTCGAGGTAGCGCGGCCATAAAAGTATAGTTGCCACCTTACGAGGATCATGAGTGTTGTGATAAAATGGTTTTCCATGTTACTACTCACTAGCAGGGTGATTAGGCAAACCCAAAAAGGGGACCATCAATGTGTGACAGTTAGGAGTTCATGAATGGATGTTGAAATAAAAGTGCAGGCCCAAGATTTGTAATCTACTCAAGTGCTAAGTTACATCTCACACCAAGGTATTTCATCATTCAGACCGATACTATTTGTACTCAGACGAACCACCCAACGTTGTTCTTTGGTGATGAACAGATATGTAGCATTCCACATGGGATCTGCTTTCAGTATAGTCCATCTCAAATCATCGGGTGAGTGTTTAATCTCATTGAAATGATCAAACATCCTTGTGGCACTGTATTCACAGTAGATAGTACTTCTATGTTCAGGGCCGGACTGGGAAGGCAAACCAGCCCTGGCAATTAAATCTCACCGGCCCGAAGGAGCGGGGGGGGGGTTGCTGATGGGAAACACTGCTTCTGCGCTTTTGTTATAGGGGGCCAATATTGCAGCACTGCTGCAAAACCGGCCCCCAGTAACAAAACGGTGCCCACCGGTCCAAAACCAGCCCCCACCCTTTTCGCCTACCAGAAAAATGCCTGGTACCCACTACGGTCTGTCTAGCCTTGTCTATGTCCCACAATGCAGACTTTGATTGCTCTGATTGTTATCCCCACATAATGGAGATTACAGGCGCAGGTAATCAAATAAATACAGTTCTTGGTGTTACAGTTAGTGTATTGTCTTTATGTCCAAAGAGAGTTAGTGCCAAATCTCACTTCTTTCGACTGTTGAGTGAAAGGGCAAGCACTACATGGTCCAAAGGGATAGGGTCCTGTAACAGGGGTAACGGCCCACAGGGTCTTTTGTGTAGAGGTCTGCTTTACACGTGGTCTTGTATGTACCAAAAAGTCTTTCAAATTAGATATGAGCTTGAATGCAAAGCGAGGTTGCGATAAATGCATAGAAGGAATATTAAAGATACCCCAATGTTTCTTAATGATGTTCCTGTTAGAGTTTAATGTAAAAGTGGTAACGCATGTCATAACATCATGTTAGTCGTGGATGGTTTCCAAGAGAGGATCCTGATTATTATTGCAGGCTCTCTTTTCTGCTTGTGCTATGACTCTTGACGGATAGTGCCTAGCCATGAGATTCCTACTTAAGGTCTGAGCCTGTGTGTCATAATCTTTTAATGAGCTGCAGTTTCGTCATAGCCGCAAAAACTATCCATATGGTAGGTTCTCACGCAGTGCCTTAGGATGGTGGCTGTCGAAAGGCAACAGGGTGTTACTGTCAGTTTCTTTATTGTAGGTCATTGTAGAGAAGGAACCATCCTTAATGAAAATAAGTAGGTCACGGAATGCTAGTTCTTTTCTTGAATATGTCATAGTGAACCTGAGAAAAGGATTCAGGATATTTACCCAATCTCCAAAATCCTGGCACATCATTTCATCACCTTTCCAAAAGATCAAGATGTCATCTATTTAGTGTCTCCAAGCAATGACATTCTCCTAAAAGGGACTGGAAGCAGTAAAAATATTCTGAGACTCAAAATGGGCCATATACAGGCATGCCAAGCTGGGGGCAAAGGTACTACCCATCGACGACCATTTTACCTGGTGGTATAGCTGGGTCTTGTATTTGAAAAAGTAGTTTATTAGTGCCAAAGTGGCACACTCCACAATAAAGTCAATGGGTGTGGAGGTAGTCAGAGTAGCTGTCCTCAGACACGTGGTGATGACATTGAGCGTGGCATCTTAGGGAATGTTTGTATATAGTACCTCCATCTCCAAGGTGACCAGTAGGTCTATATCCCATTGATTATCCATATTGGTGACTAGATTTAGTACGTCCTTGATGTCTTTAAGGAAAGATGGTGTATCGTGCACCAGGGGTTATAGGTAGTAGTCACAGAATTGACTCAGTGGTTCCAGTAAGAATCCAATGGGTCGCCCAGGCGGTGGGTGGACACCCTTGTGTATTTTTAGCAATACATAAAAATACGGGGTCCTCGGCGATGTATTTACCAGAAACTCAACTTCATGCTTTGAATTTTCCATGTACAGTCATCTTTATCCCTCACATGTTCAGTCCGCACAAGCACGTGTCACTGTGTTCCCACTTTTTGGAGCAACCTTTAAACTATTATGCATAGATATCCTCATGCACTTGTGGTAAAATATACAAAAATACATGCTTTTTTGCAAGTAATTTAATTTCACTGGTTGTGTGTTCTTTTTCTTGAGTTGTTGTTTATCAGTTCTCCATTTGACCTTTATTTCATTTGGTTATGTATGCAATTAATTATCGACAGGATTTTTGCATTGGTGCTAGGAAGTCAAAAGGGTGTCAGTGCTAGGAAAGGACAGGAATGCACTGTATAATGTTAAATACTGCACATTCCTGCCTTTTCCCTTTTACGCAGTGCAGCAATGTGGCTTACTGCATTGCACTGTGTGAAAGACTGATAAATATACCATTGATCTCTTTCATCCAATTAGGAAAATCCTATTGCTGCTTGTCTAGCTTCCATCCACCCATACTCTCCTCTATCACATCTCCTCTATCACATCTCCCACATTTACCCACCCCCCATGCCCACCTTATTGCCATTTCCTAATGAGCCTACCTAAATAAAAGATCAATTCAAGACTTGCAGCTCCTTTTATTATGAAATATAACTCCACTTATTCTCTTATTTCGCAGCAAACCTTTGCCTTCTACCCTCCTCTGTATAGTTGTATTTTTTCCTCCTACGAAATATTGATATTGATGAAGGTGAGTTTTAAATAGGATCAAGAAAATAATACAGTTTATAATAAATATGTAGAATTTACGTGTAGGCTTTAATGAAAATAATATGTGTTTAAATGTAAAAAAAGCACTAAGCAATCATATGTACTCCTACTTGGCCTCAAATGGCTAAAGCAACATTGTTTGATAAGCTGACTGACTAGAGTTGCTGAAACACATAAGGGGGATACTCACAAGGAAGTGGTGGAGAGAGGCGTTAGCCTTCTTGGCTTAACGCCTCTCTCCGCCACTTCGGAAAAGCAAGGCTGCACCATATTCACAAGGACATGGCCTTGCTTTTCCCCCTGCGATGGCGCTAAGTTTCACAACTTAGCGCCAACGCAGGCACCCTTGCACCAGAGTGCAAGGGTGTCTGCAAGCAGGGAGGTTTGTTTATGTACAGGAAGGTGTCCCTTCCTGCACATAAACAAAACTAAAATGCCAGTTTTGTAACTTACATGTGTGCTGATTCATGCAGCACACATGTAAGTTACAAAACTGCATTTTTAAAAAAAGGTTTGTTTATGTACAGGAAGGGACACCTTCCTGTACATAAACAAACCATGGCATTTTGCATTTTCCATGTGTGCTGCACAAGGCAGCACACATGGAAAATGCAAGAACAAGGAGAAATAAAGCATTTCTTCTCGTATCGCCAACTTAAGGCCAGGGTTTTCCTGGTCTTAAGTTTGGCGTTAGCTCCTATTTACGCTGCCCTTGTGAATAGGGGGCAGCGTAAATATCAATGGGTGTTGCGGTGGAAGCCCACCACAACACCCACTGCACGCCCCTTTCACGCTAAACATAGCGTGAAAGGGGGCCTATTCACAAGGCAACGTTAAGCCAGGTTAAGATTGCTTAACGCTGCCTTGTGAATAAGGCGAGGCCCCTATCGCCACCACAACGTCACTGAAAGTGACGTTATGGTGGCGATAGGGGCTTGTGAATATGCCCCAAAGTGTTTAACTTTTGACCTTTTGATGACCCAATTTTTTATAACAAATAATAGTTGCATAAATGTTTTCATTTAGCAATGGAAGAGGATTCGACCTACACAAAGAACACTGTTAACACATGATTAGAAATTGCTATTCGATGAAGTAAAAGAGAAAATCCTCATATAAAAATGCAGCATTTAAATTGAACTTAACCTCTTTATTCCAAAGGATGGTGTTGTGTAAAACGTTATTCTTTTCATTATATAGATATTTCAGCTTTTACATAGAACATTGTTAAAATGAATTAAACCTGATTTTTTGGAAGGTTAGACATGTAGTTTAATATGTGGGAAAGTGGTATTGAATGAGAAAATGTTCCACATGAACGTAGTACTATTGCAACAAAGTTGCAAAGCTAACATTGCTGTCTGTGGTCCATTGCATACCTGTGAGAAAAAGAGGGGTGATCCTGTTCACAGGAGAGCACTGAAAACTGATTGGCTGACTAGAGAAGAAGTAACATGTTGCAAAGCTTCAAAATGTGTTGTTTTTAATAATGAGTGTTCCTGGAGTAGGTTACCTTACTTGCCATTTGAATTCTTTTACCCATATTCCCCTTTGCTCTGAGACTCTACTGAATTTCTTGAAACTCTCTTTATGGGAGGTTCTGCCTTGATTGATTTTTGATTCATTGATCTGCTTTACATGCAGTCTAATAAAGATGACCTACTAAAAGATTTCTAATAAAACCCTTTAACTCATACCAAACTCTCATTATTGACTGAAAATAGAATAGTAACTGAGTTTATAATTTATGTGATGTTTAGCTCCTGATCTTCTCTAAAACAACGGCAAAGGTCCAAGAACCTATTGGAGGACAGCGGGGATTAGTCCAGATGATGGTAAACCAATTTTTATTTAAACTGATTCATGCTGCAGCATTACTAAGGCTTCAATAGATTTCTTTATAATTTGCCTCTGAATATGCAGTAATCACTAAAAGTATAGCGCATACTAGAATATGTAAAATTTTGGAAATATGATACTTTGAATACAAATAATAGGTATTAGTAGTTGTTGTATCCAAATTAAAATCATTAAAGATATGCCAACTGTCATGGTCCGATTTTTGTCACATCAGCGGCTGTTATTTTTAAGAGATGTTGTTTATTTGTTGTTTTAATAATCAAAAGCTCAAGATAAATATTTGTTTCTGTTATTCTGCGTAGACTGCCATGGCATTTGAATTTACCAGAGACAACATAATTATAAACATAATAGAAGGAACAGATAACCCACAAATGTTCTGTGTATTATCCCATTAGTGAAAAGACATGGCTCAATAAAGTAGACACGAAAATTATTCAAAAACATTATAAAACAAAAAAAGAGATGCAGAATTCCTCATCTGTGTAAGACTTTTTCATGTACATATAAATTAATTACCAAAAGTGAAAGTCTGTATGGCTTTGGAGTCTAAAATCTTAAAAAACAAACAGACCCAAAAGACAACTACCAACCTGAAACATTAACGAAAATATTTTGTTGAGTTTGTTTCCTGTGGCATCCTCGTTTTCATTTTTATTAGTAGATTGCTTACTAAGCAATTAGAGGAAGGAAATATCTGGTTCTGCAATGTGATGCCAGATGCTCTGCAATTATGTTAACAATTATTTTTAATATAGCAGCCAGCAAAGGTGTAATGTTACAATAATCTGGCTTGCTGAAACAGCATTGTTAAATGTACCGTAGAAGAAAAATAATATTACAAATTTAGAGATGAAGAGGGTTTTAAATTGCAACCGGGCTCTGATCACATGGTGCCCATAGGCGAGGTTGGGTTAAAAACGTTAAAGCTGCAGGGTAGGAGGGAATTCAGTTTTGTTGGATTAGGGCACTATGGCCTACCTTAAACGTCCATGTGGGTACTGTAACACAGAATTACATGCACTTCTATGGAGCAGTACTGATTCCTCTGCCTTTCAAATACGATGTAACACAGTGGACTGAAGTGAAATTGGCCACAACCATGTTTTATATCTAACAGGAATTGTGAAAAGAGTATTGTTAGAAATGGGGTCTCTGTTTGGCAGTGGTTCGCACACTGTCCAAGCATGGACCGTCACTCAGTAAGTAAGTTACAGCCTCAGAATAACCCATGTTCATCCGCTTGGTAGCTTGGCAAGAGCAGTCAGGCTTATCCCCAGGGGCAATGTGTAAAGTATTTGTACACACACACACACAGTAACACAGTGAAAACAGCACAAAAGTACTCCACACCAGCTTAGAAAAATAGCCAATATTTATCTGAAAAAAACATAACCAAAATGACAAAAAACCAGCATACACAAATCAAAATATGAATTCTCGAAAATGTTGTTAAAGTGCTTACAAACACAATAGCTCCAACTGGGGCTATAACGACATGCTTGACGGAGTCAAATCTCAACGTTTGGACCAACCTCGATTGAGAGCTGGCCGGCTACAGAGTCGTACAGACCCCGGTTACCATACCTTGGAAACGAAAACAAAACAAAGATGTTGCGAGGAACCGGGGAGTTGAGGCATTGCTGGGGCCAGTGCAGCATTGGCTCCTTACTGTCAATGCAGGTCGGTCGCACATCGGTGCTCAGGACGTTGCAAGGCACAGGGGAGGTGATGCGACGTTGGCATGAAGCATCAGCTCTGCTGGCAATGCGGGTCGATGAAGTGTAGGCAGCGGCATGGTGTCGAAGAGCGACGCCGGCTCCAAAGTCAGACTCAAATTCAATGTACTGGTTTCTTCTTGTTGAACACAGCAAACTCACTTCCAAGGGCTTAGGAATTGAATTTGGCACCACTTGGCAGAGTAAGGCTCACAGCAGAAAAGCCCAGATGCTGCAGGTGAAGTCTTTGATGGTCCTGAGACTTCCAACAGGAGTCAAGCTCATCTCAAGCCCTTGGAGAAACTTTGAAAGCAGGATGTAGAAAGTGAAGTCCAGCTATTTCACTCCCAGGACAGAAGTAGCAGCAGGCAAGCACAGCAAAACGAATAGCAAAGTGGCAGTCTGTCCTGACAGCAACACAACTCTTCTTCCTGGCAGACTGTCCTCAATTCAGAAATGTTCCGAGTATAGAGTGTCAGAGGTACAGTACCTTTACCCATTTCACCCTCTGAAGTAGGCAAACTTCAAAGAAAGGTCTTTGTAGTGCACAGGACCCTGCACTCCCCTGCCCTGGCTCCTGACACAATACGGGTGGGGTGGGGTAGAGACTGCCTTGTGAGGGGATATGCACAGCTCTATTCAGGTGCTATTGTCAACTCCTCCCACCACTCTAGCTGAGGAAGACCCATCATCCTGATGAAGGGCCATCAGGATGTGTATGGCACACCTCAGCTTCCTTTGTGTGTGACTGTCTATAGGGAATTCAGATAGCCCAACTGTCATCCAACCCAGATGTGTATTCTAGGGACAGGCAGAGGTACAGAATGGTTAAACATGAAAATGCCAACTTTCTAAAAGTGGCATTTTCAGACCTACAAGTTAAAAACCAACTTCACTAAAAGATGTGTTTTAAAATTTTGAGTCCAGAGACACCAAACTCCAATTTTCTATCAGCTCCCAATTGGAAGATACAGCTGAAAAACGAATTTATCACTTTATCACTACTAGAACAAGCAACAGTTAAACCACATGGCCTAGCTTTTAAGCACACTGCAACCTGCCCATGGGGCTATCTAGTGCCTACCTTAGAGGTACTTTACATATACTAAAAGGGAAGGTTTGGGCCTGGCAAGTAGGGGTACTTGCCAGGTCGACATGGCAGTTAAGAACTGCGCACACAGGCTCTGCGGTGGCAAGCCTAAGACACGTTTGAAGGGCTACTCCTGTGGGTGGCACAATTAGCGCTGCAGACCCACTAGTAGCATTAGATTTGCAGGCCCTTGGCACACAGAGTGCACAGTACTAGGGGCTTATTAGTAAATCACATTGTCCAGTCTTGAAGAAACCAAATACCATTTCATTTTAGACATAGAGCACTTGCACTTTAGCTCTGGTCAGTAGTGGTAAGGTGCCCAGATTCTAACACCAGCAAAAACAGGAGGCCAGAGGCAAGAAGAGTGGGGAACCCATGCCAAAGGATTCCAGGTCTAGCACATATACTTTTAGTAAAGCTACTTTTATAAGCTTAGATTAGTTTAAAAAATACTCTTTGAGAAGGTCTTGTACTGTTAGGATGACTCTGAACACCAAAGCCTGTTGCAAATTGGCTGGTAATCGGCATGGGGATACCCTGACTACAAATATCAGTTCTGGCTAGTATCTCTTCTACAGTTACCAGCCATTGTGAGTTTTTCTGGGTCCAAACGGGAAATAACATGCTAGACCTGGAAGTACTCTATCCAACACTGAATACAATTTGTGATCCCTGGCCTATTTCCACAAATATTTGCTACAGCTTTCAGCAAAAGGAAAAGGTGCGTGGAAATTATTTTAGTTTCACTGGCATTCTTCCACCTGGTAAAAGCATAGAATCAGGTGGGGCGGTATCACTGAGAGTGTTGTACTCCGCCCGAATTGAAATTATATCTAATTAGATATAACCTTATGCGATACGTGAGGTCATGAGCAATGAATGGCAGGGCACAAGTTATGTTTCATGCAGGGGACAGTAGTTATACATAAAAAGTCAATAAAATATAATTTAACATGCCATGAGTGATGTAATGTATGAGGTCATAAGCAGTGCATGATGGAGTGCAAGGTATGGTTTGCTTAATGAACCATAACTGGCGAATATCAGTGTTTTTTAGATTTTGTTTCCGAACCGTAAGTGCACTGTAACTGTTTTGTTTCATTGAATTTCAGAGGCTTTCTATACATGCAACATGGTGTCATGAGAACACCTAACCATAATTTCACTGTAACCTTGGTTATGTTTAGTGAATTTCTGTAGTTATTTTAATTCATTTTCAAAGTGGAAGTGTTTTTTGCACCTCAACTTAAGTTAAATTCTTACCACTGCTGTGCACACATTTTGGCTGTGTCCAGTAAGGAATAGCTGCAAACTCTGCAGACATTTTTTATAGACAACTTAACTATTACAGGACGTGGTTTGTAAACATATAAAGCAGAGGTTGACTGTGACTTATGTATTTGTGGCATTGCAAGCCCCTGTAGCCTAACTATACCAGGGATTGTGTTTGCAGAGGCTTTTCTCAAATCTACACCAACAGCTAATCTGCACTCCGTTTTCCCCTTGACTGTATACTGAAAAACCGCAGGACCTACTAGAGGAGGCCCTGAGAATGAACATCAACAGGTGGCCCTTGGCTGTGCGCAATACAGTGTTGGCAACAGGGTGTGACTTCTGGTCCTCGCAACCCATTCGTCATGGGCGTCTAACATCCACAGTGACTGGGCAGCCTTTGATCAGATGCAGTGGGGGTGAAACCAATGGTCTCAAAGTTGGAGATTGCCTGACTCTGTGCCCCACCATTTGTGGCCTTACGACCTGCATTGCTGTCAGCCTTAGTCATGCACAGCAGGGGGTGGGCTGCAAGGCCTGGCATCTTGTCAGGTCTTGTATGCCCCACTCTCCGCAGGCATCTAATCTCAGTTACTCACAGCTTTCTACCATACACAGCAAGGGTCAGATGGATGGCAATGCACAGCAAGTCCCCTTCAGTTTGTGAAACTTGCCCTAATGTTGGTAGGGTGTTTGCACCCATTAATGGTGTACGAGGTAGGCAGTTCTAGCACTTCCACCGTCAGGCCTCTTAGGCCTGCACACTGTGGTGGAGTATCCAGTAGGTTGTACTGATGCCTCTGCAGCCAGGTCCCTTGATTTTCTGAAGCTTCACATGGGGCCAGGCTGTTTGGCACCAGAATCAGCTTCTACCTCCCCATCAGGAACCTGTGCTCGGAGAACAGCCTATGGGCAAGTGCTCCCAAAATGTTTTACACCAGAGCAGGAGGGAATGCTTTTTCCTATCTGGGGCTGTCAGCATGGAATAAGCTCCCTCTTGAACTCCGCTCTTTGGATTCAATCACCATATTTAAAAAAGACTGAAGACATGGCTGTTTGTTCAAGAGTAAGAGGTCTTGTCAAGTGTTGTGGTTTTACATATTAGATTTGCGCTGGGACACTCCGAGGAGTAGCTGAGAGCTACATGAATCCAGTTTCATTCATTCATTTGTTCTAGAGTCTCCCCACCCAAGCCCATTGAGTGCATTAAGTTTGCACCATGTGGTTGTGTACCGAGCTGGTGGTACTAGTACCTCAATGGCCAAGCCCTCTGTGCATGGCCTGAGCAATGACTTTTGGTCACAGGGTCTAGTCTATGACCCAGACCCTTCTATGTTTTTTTATTGTTTTTGGATCCGTGGACCCAAAGCGGGGTCCTCAATTCCACAATCACTAGGACCTGCAAATGCATTCCCTGGAACTGCAGAACTCACTACAAATGTAATTCTTTTTATTTTAAACATGGCAGGGTACCACTACACGTAATAAACATAATCACAGGAGGGTCTGGTGGCTTAATGGGCTAATGCATCCACTGTAGGGGCCTGTGTTCGACCTCATGGTCACAGGTTTAAATCCTGTTGGACCGACTCAGCCTTTCATCTTATGAGTACAATTGAGTTGGGCAACAATAAACATCTGTTATTAAGTGCCAAGATACCCTTGGGTGAACGTGCACTTTACAAATACATGTTATGTAGGGACCCTCAAGCCATTGAACCTCTTATAAGACAAATTATGCCTTTCTGAAGAGACAATGGAATATCTAGCTTGTGAACAAGGATAGGGAGGCTGTCAAAGCAGGTCAGTCCTGGCTGCATAACAAAATAAACTGCATCTATCAGCAACCTGTTTTGAGTGCCAGCACCACTTTGATGGTATATGAGTGAGAAAAGGGGAGTATATTTATACATATGTACACACAAAAACCGTGATGGTATAAGCATTACCAAAACCACTTGATTCAACCTGCAGAATGAAATCTTTGTAACACCAGTTTATGGCTACCCTCATGTACGATGAATAGTTGAACTTGCACAACTGAAAGGGGTGTCAGATTAGCTGTACCATGTGCTGTGTAAAAAATATTTAAGCAAAAAGAACCAATGATGTGCAAAATGATGAACAAATCAAACATTCACTATAAGTCATAGATCTGGGTTTAATCCATAGTTTTTTTGCTCACCATGCCACTCCAGTTTAGAACCACCCATATGCAAATCAGTCTTGAGCCTGCTCCTCATGGGAACCGCCCATCCCTAACTACCAGGCCAGGTCCTCCCTGGACCGGAAACAAGCATCCTGGGACCAGTCATGGGGAACCACCCCTTACCAGCCAGGCTAGCTTGAATCCTGTGGCACAGTGAGCATGGGACCATCGCCTGGGCATACACTTCCCACTTAGGGTGACAAAAGTCAAAAGAATGGACGATTGATGGAATGCTGAACAAATCAAACATCCACCCCCAGTCACAGATCTGGGTTTAATCCATTGGTTTTTTGCTCACCACGTCACCCCATTTTGGACCCAACCACATGTAAATCAGTCTTGACCTTGCTCCCCATGGGAACAGTCCAGCCTAAACTGCCAGGCCAGGTCATCCCTGAACCAGAAACAAGCTTTCTGGTACTGGTTTTGTGGTGTCACCCCTCATTATCCAGACAAGCTTGAATCCAGTGGCACAGTGAGCAAGGGACCCACCCTGGGCATACCATTCCCACTTAGGGTGACAAAAGCAAAAAGAACAGATGATGGATGAAATGCTCAAGAAATCAAGCATTCACCCCTAGTCACGGATCTGGGTTTAATCCATTATATTTTTGCTAACCACGCCACCACAGTTTGGACCCAGCCATGAGCCAATCAGTCTTGACCGTACTCCCCATGGGAACAGTTCATCCCGAACTGCCAGACCAGGTCCTCCCTGGACCGGAAACAAGCATTGTATGACCAGCTTTGTGGTATCACCTCTCATCAGTCAGGCTAGCTTGAATCCAGTGGAGTAGTGAGCTCAGGACCCATGTCTGGGCATACCCTTTCCACTTAGGGTGACAAAAGCAAAAAGAATAGATAATGGAGGGAATGCTGAACAAATCAAACATTCACCCCGGTCACATATATAGGTTTATCAATAATTTTTTGCTCACCACACCACCCCAGGTTGGACCCAGCCATATGGAAATGAGTCTTGACCCTGCTCCCCATGGGAACAGTCCAGCACAAAAAATGATGGATTAAACTTAGATCTTTATGACTGGGGGTGAATGTTTGCATTGTTCAGCATTCCGTTTATCAATTGTTCTTTTTGCTTTTGTCACCCTAACTGGAAGTGTATGCCCAGACGTGGGTCCCATGCTCACTGCACCACTGGATTCAAGCGAAATTCTTTTTAGTAGAAGGGCAACATACTATCTCTTAACTCATTCGTGTATCCATTTTTCTCGCATATAGCTACAAACAATATATATCCAGAGTTCATTATCACAATCTTTTACTTCTATTGGGAATTATTCTTCAAGCGTTGACATTTTTTTCAAAATGTTCTTTATTATAGGTCAATTTTCAATAATTTTTTGGCAGACCCAGCCAATGTGTTTCACCCTTATAGAGACTTCATCAGGGCCTAAAACAATTACATTATACACAATCAGTACTTTAAGTATGTTAAAAACATTTCACATTTCCTATTTTTATTTTTATAAACTTCTTACATTTTTTTAACTTTTTAAATTTTTACATAAAATGTGTCCCTCAAGCATGTGTCTTAGATACCTGCTTGAAACCACAATCCAAACTTGCCCAGTTACAACTGTTAAGCCCGAACATTTCACACATTTTTTTGAGACGATCAAATTACATGCACATCCTAACCCAATCCTTCCTTTGGGATCTTGGTGATTACAGATACAAAATAAGTGCTTGTTTCTTTCCTTCAATTCATTTCTCATCGTGCCATGTTTCTGAGTACGTATATTATATACTGGAGGTCCAAACCATTCCTTACAAAATAATCTTTTTAATCGCCTTTCCAAAATGTCATCCATTCAGTTCTCATCAATTCCAATCCATGATCACACTATTAACAAGAATATAAATAACATATTGATCCATGGTATGTATAAAAAAAAATAAAGTCTTTCCTACAGAGGAATTTTTTAACTCCTTTCAGCAATAGCAGTGTCATACATTCAATTCTCACCAATTTCCATCCATATTAACACTATTAACAAGAATATAAAAAACTTAATGTTCAAACGTATGTATACAAACACATCAATCTTATTCACAGACCAATAATCTCAACACACTGGCCTTTCCATCTGGATGATATGTTTCTTACATACTCCTCATTTGATCTTTCTGCATTCTCCTTATTATCCTAATCAGACATACCTTATTCAATCTCCCTCCAGCCATGCATCCACTCAATAGATATCCTACAGTGATTCATAAATCAAATCTTGTTACCACTCGTACTACAGAAGATCCCAGGTCCCTCTCCTTTTTATATGGGTTGAGGGCCCTTCTCAGGTGTCTTGATCTCCCAGCACTCAGAGTCAACTTATATCACCTCCACACCGTCCTTCACCCAGCATAGGCAGAGCAGGCCTCACAGGTAGTGAAAACACTCATAGGCATTCCTCCTACCTGGGCGCACATCGCCTATGGCGCACCACGACCTGGGATGGCAGGAGGGAAACACAGTTTCCAGCACCAGTGGTGCCAGTGCGCCCGTCAGAGTCTGCACAGCAGACTGGACACACGTATGACTAATACGTCTGTCTGTGCGCACGCACTAACCTGCTTGGAAGGCGGCACATTCAATCACAGGCACCATGGGCGTGGGTGTGCACTTACAGCAGCCTACACTGGCAAGCTGCTCAAGAGTTTACTCACGATAGATACCAGTGCGCACCCACTGGTCTGCAATGACCGATTGGTCCGTGTCTCAAAACATGGAATCATTGTCATTTCCCAACATGGCTAGGAAGGGCGCATGCAATTTTCACAGTAGTTGCGGTGGGAAAGTGCCCAAAGCCCGGAGGCCACATAAGAGAATCAGCAAAACTCAGATGGGAAAAGTAAAAAAGTTCAGGGAACCACTACCTGACCAGTATCAGGTCTAACATGCAACCGCCCAAGCCAAAAGTGCAGAGTTTATACCCGGCATCCAGGCAGTCCTCCTCACTAAGGCAGAAGAACCTAGATAGACAATCTGCATCGGAGTGGTCGACCCTTGGTCGATGTTCCATTCTAAAGTCCATCCCCTGTAAGTAGACAGACCACCTCGGCAGTTTTGGATTCTCACCCCTCATGCATTAGCCAGGTGAGGGGTCTTTGGTCCGTGTGAACCAAGAAGTGCATGCAAAAAAAAAAATACTTCTTCAGGGCCCAGACGACGACAAAGGCTTCCCGCTCTATCACGCTCCACCATTGCTCCCATGGGAGTAACCTCCAGGAGATGAAGACTACCCGCTAGTCTAGGCCCTCCTTGTTCAGCTGAGACACTATCGCCCCAATACTATGCTTGGCGGCATCTGTCTGACCAATGAACTCCCGGGAGAAGTCTGGGGCCTGGAGCACAGGCCCTGTACAAAGGGCCTGTTTGAGTGAGTCAAATGCCGTTTTGCAGGCCTAAGTCCAGATTTCATTTCTGGGATGCTTCTTTAAAGTCAGCTCTGTCAAGGGGGTCACGATGGTGCCATATCCCTTGATAAACCTCTGGTAGTACCCGGCAAAGCCCAAGAAGGCCATGATGTCTGTATGGGCTTTGGGGGTTTCCTAGGCCAGGATAGCTTCAACCTTGGCCTGGAGGTGTTGCACCTTACCCCAGCCCACCCTATGTCCCGAATTCACCACCGATCCTTGCCCTATCTGGCAACTACAGACCTTGATAGTCAGGCCTGCTTGTATGCAGGGCTTGAAATTATTCCTGGAGGTTAAAGAGATGATCCTCCCAACTGTTACTGAAGACGGCAATTTCTTCCAGATAAGCCGCTGAGAAGGCTTTCATGCCAGCAAGGGCCTGGTTCTCCAACCTCTGGAAGGTGGCAAGGGGAATTTTTTAGTCCAAAGGGCATGACCCTGAATTGGTAATGCGCTTCCGGAGAGGAGAAGGCAGTTTGTCTCCCTGGCTCCCTCAGGGAGGCCGATCTGCCAGTACCTGGAGGTGATGTCGAAGGTAGTTAAATACTGGGTTGCGCCCAAACTGTCAATCAACTGACCTGCCTGCAGAATTGGACGGGCATCTGTCCGAGTCACCGAGTTCAGTTCCCGATAGTCCACAGAGAGCCTTAGTTCAGGTGTGGTGCCCACTGGGGCGGCTTTTGGCACCAGAACCACTGGCCTGGAACAGGGGCTGCTGGAAGCTTCTATGACCCCCAATTACAGCATCTTAGACACTTCTGCCTTGATGCTAGCTCTCGCCTTATCCAACAACTGGCAAGATTTGCTCTTGGCAGGGAGGTTGTTGCCTGTGTTCACGTCATGGATGCACAGGTCGGTCGTCCCCGGGATAAAGGAGAACAGTGAGAGGAACTGTCCCAGTTCTTAGTGGCAATCCCTCTGCTGGCCAGGAATCAGGGCGAGGGGTTCGGATTACTCCTTCTACCGACCCATCCATCTCCTGAGAGTCCAGGAGGTCAGGGAGAGGCACACTCTTCTGGTTCTCCCTCCCGTCCACTACCATTAGCATGGTAACCTCAGACCTCTTAAAGTGTGGCTTGAGGTTATTGATGTGCAGTACCCAGACGGGCTGCCTTGGGGTCTTAAGATCCTCCAGGTAGGTGGTGTCCCCCTTCCCCTCAATCACCTCATAGCATAGGGCCCGGACCAACGATCCTGAAGGGCTCCTGGCACCACAGCCTCCATCCCCCACACTTGTGTCCCGGTGTCAATTCCACTGGAGTGGCATTCTTGTCGTACTACTCCTTCATGACATCCTGGCTGGCTTCTAGGTTGTGGGAGGCTTGCTTCCACAACCTGGCCATTTGGCTCCAGAAGGCTAACGTGTAGCTTACTACATCCCAGGGAGTCCTCCTGGGAGACTGCTCCCAGCCTTTCTTGACCAAACTCAGTGGTCCCCTGACCAGGTGCCCAAAGAGGAGTTCAAAGGGGCAAAAAACCTACTTCCATCTGAGGGACCTCCCGGTAGGGAAACAACATGCATGGCAGGATGACATCACACTTTTTCTTCAGAGTCTCTATGCCAACCTTCAGATCACGCCTTTTAGGGTCTTGTTGAACCTTTCCACAAGCCTGTTGGTTTGGGGGTGGCACTAGGTGGAGAACCTATAAGTCACCCCACACTCCCTCCACATAGCCTGCATGTATGCGGATATGAAGTTTGTGCTCCAGTCAGACACCACCTCTTTGGGGAATGCCACTGCGGTAAATATCCCCACCAGGGCCTTCATCACCGCAGGTGTGGTCTGGTCTCAGAGGGAGTGCTTATGGAACGTGTGGCATGATCCACCAGCACCAGGATGTACCGGTGCCGTGCAGCCGTCAGCGGGTCCATAGGCCCCACTATGTCGATGCCCACCCACTCAAATGGGGTGTCAATGATGATCAAGGGGTTCAGGGGAGCTTTAAGCTTCTGGCCCATCTTGTCCCTGGCCTGGCAAGTCACACAGGTCCTACAGAACGCATCTGAGGACACCCTGAGTCGGGGTCAATAGAAGTGAGGAGCAAGACACGCAAAGGTCTTGTCCTAGCCCAAATGTCCTTCCAGGAGGATGCCTTGGGCCAATTCCAGTAGGAAGGGCCGATAACACTGGGGGACCACCAGAGCCTTCGAGCTTTTTGGCTAGGAACCTTAGCATCAATGTACAGAAGGTCATCCTCCCAGTATAGGTGATGAGTCCCTGGCTTCATCACCGGCTGCTTGGGCCTCAGCTTTTCGCCATAGGCCATCGAGGGTAGAGCACTCTCTCAATGCCCTACAGAACTCCTCCTTGGTTGGGCACCCTTCTAATTGCCAGCTGTAAATCACAGATAGGACACTAGGGGCAGTAATGCCCCCCTTGATGGATTCCAGGGTGGCCTTGGCTGATTCCCCATTCATCTCACCAGAGGTACATTCTGAGGTGGGCCTTCCCCGCCTCATCCTCTCCCCGCCTCATCCTCTCCCCATCTTAGCAGCGGTAGAATCCAGTTGCCCCCAATTGACAACCATAAAAAAAGGGCATCCCACGGGAATGGCAGACCTCTGACATTTGAGGGCCAAATGAGATAGACTGAAGACAGAATTTGTGACACTTAGCCTCTAGGGGCCGGATCATGGCCCCATTATAAAGATTAAGATCTGCATTCCAAGGCCCCATGGCAGGCAGGCCGACAATTTAGGGGAGACATCTGTGGTTCAAAGGGAAAACCTCCTAAACCACCCCAACTTCAAAGACATATGACAGTATAACTATGGGTGCCATCCTTCAGCAAAGAGTGAGATACACTTGTGGGGACGTGGAACCAAAGAACCCAGACTGCGTGGTACGCATTGTCAGAGGACTCTGTAGTGCACATGGCGGATAACTGTCCAAATAGAGACTGCCCTGGGCCAAGATCCTGCTGAAGTGTGGCGCCCTAAAGTGTGCTCTACAAGGGCCCAACAACCGGCACCCTTTTCTCCTGGAGATCTCAAGGACATCAAAGCTCTCCTCCGAGGGACCTACACCATCTACCTGTGCCATCTGGACAGCACCTAATAATACACTTTCTCACAAATTAGCATCAACCCTCCCATTATAAGTCATAAAAATGTGGTAGTCTGCAATAATTACGAACAATACTGCTTTTTCAAAAAGAAAATAAACTTGTCACTCCAAATAATCAAACAAACATTTTCACCTGCATTAATCTTTATCATACTGTCTATGTTTCAGGATATGGCCAACATACAATGTAATACAAAGGGGATGATGGACGGAACGTTTGAGCCAATCAAACACTCACCCCCAGTCAACTGATCTGGGTTTAATCCATCATCATTCTTTAGCTCACTCCACCACCCCAGTTCAGACATGGCCATATGCAAATCAGTCTGACCCTGTGCCTCATGGGAACAGTCCAGCCCGAACTGCCAAGCCATGTCTTCCCTGGACCAGAAACAAGCATCCTAGGACCGGTTTCTGGCATTCCAGCACGTCATCAGCCAGGCTTGCTTGAATCCAGTGGCAAAGTGAGCAAGGGACCCACGTCTGGGCATACCCCGCCAACTTAGGGCGAACAAAGCGATACAAAAGGGGATGATGGACGGAACGTTTGAGCCAATCAAACACTCACCCCCAGTCAACTGATCTGGGTTTAATCCATCATCATTCTTTAGCTCACTCCACCACACCAGTTCAGACATGGCCATATGCAAATCAGTCTGAGCCTGTGCCTCATGGGAACAGTCCAGCCAGAACTGCCAAGCCATGTCTTCCCTGGACCGGAAACAAGCATCCTAGGACCGGTTTCTGGCATTCCAGCCGTCATCAGCCAGGCTTGCTTGAATCCAGTGGCAAAGTGAGCAAGGGACCCACGTCTGGGCATACCCCCGCCAACTTAGGGCGAACAAAGCGATACAAAGGGGATGATGGACGGAACGTTTGAGCCAATCAAACACTCACCCCCAGTCAACTGATCTGGGTTTAATCCATCATCATTCTTTAGCTCACTCCACCGCCCCAGTTCAGACATGGCCATATGCAAATCAGTCTGACCCTGTGCCTCATGGGAACAGTCCAGCCCGAACTGCCAAGCCATGTCTTCCCTGGACCGGAAACAAGCATCCTAGGACCGGTTTCTGGCATTCCAGCCGTCATCAGCCAGGCTTGCTTGAATCCAGTGGCAAAGTGAGCAAGGGACCCACGTCTGGGCATACCCCCGCCAACTTAGGGCGAACAAAGCGATACAAAAGGGGATGATGGACGGAACGTTTGAGCCAATCAAACACTCACCCCCAGTCATCTGATCTGGGTTTAATCCATCATCATTCTTTAGCTCACTCCACCACCCCAGTTCAGACATGGCCATATGCAAATCAGTCTGACCCTGTGCCTCATGGGAACAGTCCAGCCTGAACTGCCAAGCCATGTTTTCCCTGGACCGGAAACAAGCATCCTAGGACCGGTTTCTGGCATTCCAGCCGTCATCAGCCAGGCTTGCTTGAATCCAGTGGCAAAGTGAGCAAGGGACCCACGTCTGGGCATACCCCCGCCAACTTAGGGCGAACAAAGCGATACAAAAGGGGATGATGGACGGAACGTTTGAGCCAATCAAACACTCACCCCCAGTCAACTGATCTGGGTTTAATCCATCATCATTCTTTAGCTCACTCCACCACCCCAGTTCAGACATGGCCTTATGCAAATCAGTCTGACCCTGTGCCTCATGGGAACAGTCCAGCCCGAACTGCCAAGCCATGTCTTCCCTCAACCGGAAACAAGCATCCTAGGACCGGTTTCTGGCATTCCAGCCGTCATCAGCCAGGCTTGCTTGAATCCAGTGGCAAAGTGAGCAAGGGACCCACGTCTGGGCATACCCCCACCAACTTAGGGCGAACAAAGCGATACAAAAGGGGATGATGGATGGAACGTTTGAGCCAATCAAACACTCACCCCCAGTCAACTGATCTGGGTTTAATCCATCATCATTCTTTAGCTCACTCCACCACCCCAGTTCAGACATGGCCATATGCAAATCAGTCGGACCCTGTGCCTCATGGGAACAGTCCAGCCCGAACTGCCAAGCCATGTCTTCCCTGGACCGGAAACAAGCATCCTAGGACCGGTTTCTGGCATTCCAGCCGTCATCAGCCAGGCTTGCTTGAATCCAGTGGCAAAGTGAGCAAGGGACCCACGTCTGGGCATACCCCCACCAACTTAGGGCGAACAAAGCGATACAAAAGGGGATGATGGACGGAGCGTTTGAGCCAATCAAACACTCACCCCCAGTCAACTGATCTGGGTTTAATCCATCATCATTCTTTAGCTCACTCCACCACCCCAGTTCAGACATGGCCATATGCAAATCAGTCTGACCCTGTGCCTCATGGGAACAGTCCAGCCCGAACTGCCAAGCCATGTCTTCCCGGGACCGGGAAACAAGCATCCTAGGACCGGTTTCTGGCATTCCAGCCGTCATCAGCCAGGCTTGCTTGAATCCAGTGGCAAAGTGAGCAAGGGACCCACGTCTGGGCATACCCCCGCCAACTTAGGGCGAACAAAGCGATACAAAAGGGGATGATGGACGGAACGTTTGAGCCAATCAAACACTCACCCCCAGTCAACTGATCTGGGTTTAATCCATCATCATTCTTTAGCTCACTCCACCACCCCAGTTCAGACATGGCCATATGCAAATCAGTCTGACCCTGTGCCTCATGGGAACAGTCCAGCCCGAACTGCCAAGCCATGTCTTCCCTGGACCGGAAACAAGCATCCTAGGACCGGTTTCTGGCATTCCAGCCGTCATCAGCCAGGCTTGCTTGAATCCAGTGGCAAAGTGAGCAAGGGACCCACGTCTGGGCATACCCCCGCCAACTTAGGGCGAACAAGCGATACAAAGGGGATGATGGACGGAACGTTTGAGCCAATCAAACACTCACCCCCAGTCAACTGATCTGGGTTTAATCCATCATCATTCTTTAGCTCACTCCACCACCCCAGTTCAGACATGGCCATATGCAAATCAGTCTGACCCTGTGCCTCATGGGAACAGTCCAGCCCGAATTGCCAAGCCATGTCTTCCCTGGACCGGAAATAAGCATCCTAGGACCGGTTTCTGGCATTCCAGCCGTCATCAGCCAGGCTTGCTTGAATCCAGTGTCAAAGTGAGCAAGGGACCCACGTCTGGGCATACCCCCGCCAACTTAGGGCGAACAAAGCGATACAAAAGGGGATGATGGACGGAGCGTTTGAGCCAATCAAACACTCACCCCCAGTCAACTGATCTGGGTTTAATCCATCATCATTCTTTAGCTCACTCCACCACCCCAGTTCAGACATGGCCATATGCAAATCAGTCTGACCCTGTGCCTCATGGGAACAGTCCAGCCCGAACTGCCAAGCCATGTCTTCCCTGGACCGGAAACAAGCATCCTAGGACCGGTTTCTGGCATTCCAGCCGTCATCAGCCAGGCTTGCTTGAATCCAGTGGCAAAGTGAGCAAGGGACCCACGTCTGGGCATACCCCCGCCAACTTAGGGCGAACAAAGCGATACAAAAGGGGATGATGGACGGAACGTTTGAGCCAATCAAACACTCACCCCCAGTCAACTGATCTGGGTTTAATCCATCATCATTCTTTAGCTCACTCCACCACCCCAGTTCAGACATGGCCATATGCAAATCAGTCTGACCCTGTGCCTCATGGGAACAGTCCAGCCCAAACTGCCAAGCCATGTCTTCCCTGGACCGGAAACAAGCATCCTAGGACCGGTTTCTGGCATTCCAGCCGTCATCAGCCAGGCTTGCTTGAATCCAGTGGCAAAGTGAGCAAGGGACCCACGTCTGGGCATACCCCCGCCAACTTAGGGCGAACAAAGCGATACAAAAGGGGATGATGGGACGGAACGTTTGAGCCAATCAAACACTCTCCCCAGTCAACTGATCTGGGTTTAATCCATCATCATTCTTTAGCTCACTCCACCACCCCAGTTCAGACATGGCCATATGCAAATCAGTCTGGCCCTGTGCCTCATGGGAACAGTCCAGCCCGAACTGCCAAGCCATGTCTTCCCTGGACCGGAAACAAGCATCCTAGGACCGGTTTCTGGCATTCCAGCCGTCATCAGCCAGGCTTGCTTGAATCCAGTGGCAAAGTGAGCAAGGGACCCACGTCTGGGCATACCCCGCCAACTTAGAGGCGAACAAAGCGATACAAAAGGGGATGATGGACGGAACGTTTGAGCCAATCAAACACTCACCCCCAGTCAACTGATCTGGGTTTAATCCATCATCATTCTTTAGCTCACTCCACCACCCCAGTTCAGACATGGCCATATGCAAATCAGTCTGACCCTGTGCCTCATGGGAACAGTCCAGCCCGAACTGCCAAGCCATGTCTTCCCTGGACCGGAAACAAGCATCCTAGGACCGGTTTCTGGCATTCCAGCCGCCATCAGCCAGGCTTGCTTGAATCCAGTGGCAAAGTGAGCAAGGGACCCACGTCTGGGCATACCCCCGCCAACTTAGGGCGAACAAAGCGATACAAAAGGGGATGATGGACGGAACGTTTGAGCCAATCAAACACTCACCCCCAGTCAACTGATCTGGGTTTAATCCATCATCATTCTTTAGCTCACTCCACCACTCCAGTTCAGACATGGCCATATGCAAATCAGTCTGACCCTGTGCCTCATGGGAACAGTCCAGCCCGAACTGATTGGCTCAAGCGTTCCGTCCATCATCCCCTTTGTATCGCTTTGGTCGCCCTAAGTTGGCGGGGTATGCCCAGACGTGGGTCCCTTGCTCACTTTGCCACTGGATTCAAGCAAGCCTGGCTGATGGCGGCTGAAATGCCAGAAACCAGTCCTAGGATGCTTGTTTCCGGTCCCGGGAAGACATGGCTTGGCAGTTCGAGCTGGACTGTTCCCATGAGGCACAGGGTCAGACTGATTTGCATATGGCCATGTCTGAACTGGGGTGGTGGAGTGAGCTAAAGAATGATGATGGATTAAACCCAGATCAGTTGACTGGGGTGAGTGTTTGATTGGCTCAAGCGTTCCGTCCATCATCCCCTTTTGTATCGCTTTGGTCGCCCTAAGTTGGCGGGGGTATGCACAGACGTGGGTCCCTTGCTCACTTTGCCACTGGATTCAAGCAAGCCTGGCTGATGACGGCTGAAATGCCAGAAACCAGTCCTAGGATGCTTGTTTCCGGTCCCGGGAAGACATGGCTTGGCAGTTCGGGCTGGACTGTTCACATGAGGCACAGGGTCAGACTGATTTGCATATGGCCATGTCTGAACTGGGGTGGTGGAGTGAGCTAAAGAATGATGATGGATTAAACCCAGATCAGTTGACTGGGGTGAGTGTTTGATTGGCTCAAACGTTCCGTCCATCATCCCTTTGTATCGCTTTGGTCGCCCTAAGTTGGCGGGGGTATGCCCAGACGTGGGTCCCTTGCTCACTTTGCCACTGGATTCATGCAAGCCTGGCTGATGACGGCTGAAATGCCAGAAACCGGTCCTAGGATGCTTGTTTCGGTCCAGGAAGACATGGCTTGGCAGTTCGGGCTGGACTGTTCCCATGAGGCACAGGGTCAGACTGATTTGCATATGGCCATGTCTGAACTGGGGTGGTGGAGTGAGCTAAAGAATGATGATGGATTAAACCCAGATCAGTTGACTGGGGGTGAGTGTTTGATTGGCTCAAGCGTTCCGTCCATCATCCCCTTTGTATCGCTTTGGTCGCCCTAAGTTGGCGGGGTATGCCCAGACGTGGGTCCCTTGCTCACTTTGCCACTGGATTCAAGCAAGCCTGGCTGATGACGGCTGAAATGCCAGAAACCGGTCCTAGGATGCTTGTTTCCGGTCCAGGGAAGACATGGCTTGGCAGTTCGGGCTGGACTGTTCCCATGAGGCACAGGGTCAGACTGATTTGCATATGGCCATGTCTGAACTGGGGTGGTGGAGTGAGCTAAGAATGATGATGGATTAAACCCAGATCAGTTGACTGGGGGTGAGTGTTTGATTGGCTCAAACGTTCCGTCCATCATCCCCTTTTGTATCGCTTTGGTCGCCCTAAGTTGGCGGGGTATGCCCAGACGTGGGTCCCTTGCTCACTTTGCCACTGGATTCAAGCAAGCCTGGCTGATGACGGCTGAAATGCCAGAAGCCGGTCCTAGGATGCTTGTTTCCGGTCCAGGGAAGACATGGCTTGGCAGTTCGGGCTGGACTGTTCCCATGAGGCACAGGGTCAGACTGATTTGCATATGGCCATGTCTGAACTGGGGTGGTGGAGTGAGCTAAAGAATGATGATGGATTAAACCCAGATCAGTTGACTGGGGGTGAGTGTTTGATTGGCTCAAGCGTTCCGTCCATCATCCCCTTTTGTATCGCTATGGTCAGCCCTAAGTTGGCGGGGTATGCCCAGGCGTGGGTCACTTGCTCACTTTGCCACTGGATTCAAGCAAGCCTGGCTGATGACGGCTGAAATGCCAGAAACCGGTCCTAGGATGCTTGTTTCCGGTCCAGGAAGACATGGCTTGGCAGTTCGGGCTGGACTGTTCCCATGAGGCACAGGGTCAGACTGATTTGCATATGGCCATGTCTGAACTGGGGTGGTGGAGTGAGCTAAAGAATGATGATGGATTAAACCCAGATCAGTTGACTGGGGGTGAGTGTTTGATTGGCTCAAACGTTCCGTCCATCATCCCCTTTTGTATCGCTTTGTTGCCCTAAGTTGGCTGGGGTATGCCCAGACGTGGGTCCCTTGCTCACTTTGCCACTGGATTCAAGCAAGCCTGGCTGATGACGGCTGAAATGCCAGAAACCGGTCCTAGGATGCTTGTTTCCGGTCCAGGGAAGACATGGCTTGGCAGTTCGGGCTGGACTGTTCCCATGAGGCACAGGGTCAGACTGATTTGCATATGGCCATGTCTGAACTGGGGTGGTGGAGTGAGCTAAAGAATGATGATGGATTAAACCCAGATCAGTTGACTGGGGGTGAGTGTTTGATTGGCTCAAGCGTTCCGTCCATCATCCCCTTTGTATCGCTTTGGTCGCCCTAAGTTGGCGGGGTATGCCCAGACGTGGGTCCCTTGCTCACTTTGCCACTGGATTCAAGCAAGCCTGGCTGATGACGGCTGAAATGCCAGAAGCCGGTCCTAGGATGCTTGTTTCCGGTCCAGGAAGACATGGCTTGGCAGTTCGGGCTGGACTGTTCCCATGATGCACAGGGTCAGACTGATTTGCATATGGCCATGTCTGAACTGGGGTGGTGGAGTGAGCTAAAGAATGATGATGGATTAAACCCAGATCAGTTGACTGGGGGTGAGTGTTTGATTGGCTCAAACATTCCGTCCATCATCCCCTTTTGTATCGCTTTGGTCGCCCTAAGTTGGCGGGGGTATGCCCAGGCGTGGGTCCCTTGCTCACTTTGCCACTGGATTCAAGCAAGCCTGGCTGATGACGGCTGAAATGCCAGAAGCCGGTCCTAGGATGCTTGTTTCCGGTCCAGGGAAGACATGGCTTGGCAGTTCGGGCTGGACTGTTCCCATGAGGCACAGGGTCAGACTGATTTGCATATGGCCATGTCTGAACTGGGGTGGTGGAGTGAGCTAAAGAATGATGATGGATTAAACCCAGATCAGTTGGACTGGGAGTGAGTGTTTGATTGGCTCAAACGTTCCGTCCATCATCCCCTTTTGTATCGCTTTGGTCGCCCTAAGTTGGCGGGGTATGCCCAGACGTGGGTCCCTTGCTCACTTTGCCACTGGATTCAAGCAAGCCTGGCTGATGACGGCTGAAATGCCAGAAACCGGTCCTAGGATGCTTGTTTCCGGTCCAGGAAGACATGGCTTGGCAGTTCGGGCTGGACTGTTCCCATGAGGCACAGGGTCAGACTGATTTGCATATGGCCATGTCTGAACTGGGGTGGTGGAGTGAGCTAAAGAATGATGATGGATTAAACCCAGATCAGTTGACTGGGGGTGAGTGTTTGATTGGCTCAAGCGTTCCGTCCATCATCCCCTTTTGTATCGCTTTGGTCGCCCTAAGTTGGCGGGGGTATGCCCAGACGTGGGTCCCTTGCTCACTTTGCCACTGGATTCAAGCAAGCCTGGCTGATGACGGCTGAAATGCCAGAAACCGGTCCTAGGATGCTTGTTTCCGGTCCAGGGAAGACATGGCTTGGCAGTTCGGGCTGGACTGTTCCCATGAGGCACAGGGTCAGACTGATTTGCATATGGCCATGTCTGAACTGGGGTGGTGGAGTGAGCTAAAGAATGATGATGGATTAAACCCAGATCAGTTGACTGGGGGTGAGTGTTTGATTGGCTCAAACGTTCCGTCCATCATCCCCTTTTGTATCGCTTTGGTCGCCCTATGTTGGCGGGGGTATGCCCAGACGTGGGTCCCTTGCTCACTTTGCCACTGGATTCAAGCAAGCCTGGCTGATGACGGCTGAATTGCCAGAAACCGTTCCTAGGATGCTTGTTTCCGGTCCAGGGAAGACATGGCTTGGCAGTTCGGGCTGGACTGTTCCCATGAGGCACAGGGTCAGACTGATTTGCATATGGCCATGTCTGAACTGGGGTGGTGGAGTGAGCTAAAGAATGATGATGGATTAAACCCAGATCAGTTGACTGGGGGTGAGTGTTTGATTGGCTCAAACGTTCCGTCCATCATCCCCTTTTGTATCGCTTTGGTCGCCCTAAGTTGGCGGGGGTATGCCCAGACGTGGGTCCCTTGCTCACTGTGCCACTGGATTCAAGCAAGCCTGGCTGATGACGGCTGAAATGCCAGAAACCGGTCCTAGGATGCTTGTTTCCGGTCCAGGGAAGACATGGCTTGGCAGTTCGGGCTGGACTGTTCCCATGAGGCACAGGGTCAGACTGATTTGCATATGGCCATGTCTGAACTGGGGTGGTGGAGTGAGCTTAAGAATGATGATGGATTAAACCCAGATCAGTTGACTGGGGGTGAGTGTTTGATTGGCTCAAGCGTTCCGTCCATCATCCCCTTTTGTATCGCTTTGGTCGCCCTAAGTTGGCGGGGGTATGCCCAGACGTGGGTCCCTTGCTCACTTTGCCACTGGATTCAAGCAAGCCTGGCTGATGACGGCTGAAATGCCAGAAACCGGTCCTAGGATGCTTGTTTCCGGTCCAGGGAAGACATGGCTTGGCAGTTTGGGCTGGACTGTTCCCATGAGGCACAGGGTCAGACTGATTTGCATATGGCCATGTCTGAACTGGGGTGGTGGAGTGAGCTAAAGAATGATGATGGATTAAACCCAGATCAGTTGACTGGGGGTGAGTGTTTGATTGGCTCAAACGTTCCGTCCATCATCCCCTTTTGTATCGCTTTGGTCGCCCTAAGTTGGCGGGGGTATGCCCAGACGTGGGTCCCTTGCTCACTTTGCCACTGGATTCAAACAAGCCTGGCTGATGACGGCTGAAATGCCAGAAACCGGTCCTAGGATGCTTGTTTCCGGTCCAGGGAAGACATGGCTTGGCAGTTCGGGCTGGACTGTTCCCATGAGGCACAGGGTCAGACTGATTTGCATATGGCCATGTCTGAACTGGGGTGGTGGAGTGAGCTAAAGAATGATGATGGATTAAACCCAGATCAGTTGACTGGGGGTGAGTGTTTGATTGGCTCAAGCGTTCCGTCCATCATCCCCTTTTGTATCGCTTTGGTCGCCCTAAGTTGGCGGGGGTATGCCCAGACGTGGGTCCCTTGCTCACTTTGCCACTGGATTCAAGCAAGCCTGGCTGATGACGGCTGAAATGCCAGAAACCGGTCCTAGGATGCTTGTTTCTGGTCCAGGGAAGACATGGCTTGGCAGTTCGGGCTGGACTGTTCCCATGAGGCACAGGGTCAGACTGATTTGCATATGGCCATGTCTGAACTGGGGTGGTGGAGTGAGCTAAAGAATTATGATGGATTAAACCCAGATCAGTTGACTGGGGGTGAGTGTTTGATTGGCTCAAACGTTCCGTCCATCATCCCCTTTTGTATCGCTTTGGTCGCCCTAAGTTGGCGGGGGTATGCCCATACGTGGGTCCCTTGCTCACTTTGCCACTGGATTCAAGCAAGCCTGGCTGATGACGGCTGAAATGCCAGAAACCGGTCCTAGGATGCTTGTTTCCGGTCCAGGGAAGACATGGCTTGGCAGTTCGGGCTGGACTGTTCCCATGAGGCACAGGGTCAGACTGATTTGCATATGGCCATGTCTGAACTGGGGTGGTGGAGTGAGCTAAAGAATGATGATGGATTAAACCCAGATCAGTTGACTGGGGGTGAGTGTTTGATTGGCTCAAACGTTCCGTCCATCATCCCCTTTTGTATCGCTTTGGTCGCCCTAAGTTGGCGGGGTATGCCCAGACGTGGGTCCCTTGCTCACTTTGCCACTGGATTCAAGCAAGCCTGGCTGATGACGGCTGAAATGCCAGAAACCGGTCCTAGGATGCTTGTTTCCGGTCCAGGGAAGACATGGCTTGGCAGTTCGGGCTGGACTGTTCCCATGAGGCACAGGGTCAGACTGATTTGCATATGGCCATGTCTGAACTGGGGTGGTGGAGTGAGCTAAAGAATGATGATGGATTAAACCCAGATCAGTTGACTGGGGGTGAGTGTTTGATTGGCTCAAACGTTCCGTCCATCATCCCCTTTTGTATCGCAACATACAATGTATTCAGCATGCATCTTTCGACATAAATTGTTACAGACTTTAAGAAGAGACACAGGGTATGTGTCTGAGTAAATATTTTTGGGTGCATAGACTATACATGGATAAACACATAGAATATTACTATCACTGCTCTTATAGTTCTCATTACCAAGTAGTGATATGATACACTGGGTTACTCCATTGTGGAACACACAGCACGTTACAATAGTTAGGCACATTTTATCAGGTTTCATATTGCATTTGCTCTCCTGGAAGTGTGCAAGCATTAAATTCTGCATTTCAAGAGTGGTAAGGTACTGTGGTGTTGTGTTTCTTCACATGTAATTTGCTATGCTTGCTGTCTGCCTCGTATGCAGCATGGGAGGGAGCAGACAGGGCTTCAAAGGGTAAGTAATGACACCTGCATAAGATGAGCGCCCTCAGTAAAGACATGTATTCTGCAAAAAAAATTCAGGGCTGGCCACATGAAAGCAATGCTGCTTCTTTCATTGATGGTGTAGTCGTCATGGGCCGAGCCATAACAGTTTGCATAGCTGATGATGAGGTCTGCCTTGCAGATTGCCCGTACATTCAATGAATCATTCATTTTCCTGGTTTGAAGATTTGCACTCAGGCTTTGGCGAGGGGTATGCACTAATGAAACAAGGATAATGTTTGACCAGAGGTGGAATGTGGAATGTGTTCCTGATATTGCTGCACTGCTCCAGTTTGGGAAGAGTCTGCCAACGCATGGGTAAAATGATTTTCGGATCCAGGCGATATGTTGCAATTACTTGCTCAGAGCTCAAGTTAAACACATTCATGTGTCTTCCAAATTCTCTCCTTTCTTCTTTCTTTCTGAGGTACTCCAAGGTCATTTATGTGTTTCCTGACGTCAGCATGGGCATACAGTTGTTGTGCAGCATACCCTTTTGTCTTTTTCACCGTGAGGACTAGTGCATTTAAAACCGCGAGTCCTACTTCTGCCTCACAATGGGGAGAGGTGTCCCTTTTTTAGACACACTTTACAAATAGAAAATATTGATTTCTGATATCTAAATGCAGTCAAAAATACTTTTTAAAATAATTGCCATTAATTGAGCAAGCAAGGACGGAGACTTGTAATACGCTGCGCGGTCGTGACAGCTACGGAGCACTCCGGTGCCCGACCTACAGAGTTTTTTCAGAGCCCTAATTAATGCAAGACTCTGTCAAGTAATATGGCCTTGTTCAACCTTCTTTGAATGGATTTAATTTGAATACAAGTGACTGTTTACGCTCTCTGTATTTTGGAGCCCACGCGCCCACGCAGATCCACAAGCCCCTCGTGTAGGGGGTCGCATGGTACCCCCTCCCTCCCACCCCCGTCCTGAGGAAGACCCCGCCGTAAGGGATTCACTTACCTACTATATTTAGTGGTCGAAACGTCGACATCTGTACTAATTGCCAGTTCCTGACCAACAGCGATTGATCACTGTGGCTGTATCATTGATCATGGCTATCTATTTCTTTTAATTGTATTATGGAATCTTTGGCTTAAGACATAAGCCTAATGTTGTCCAAATGACGATTTATGTGATTTGTACCTTATATCCTCCAATCACCCTTTTTACCCTCACTCCAATCACGAATACCCACACCCTCTCCCCTTCCCTCCCAGGGGCACTGTATTCATGATAATGTTGTAATAATGATTTATGTGCGCAATCAGTGTGATTAAATAACACTGATTATTGATTTACTATACTTGTTTCTCCTGAATCTTATTTTCTGGTTTATTTTGGTTTTGATGAATTGTACGTTGGGACCACTTATTATAATGTATTAATTGAAGACTCTACATTTAATTTCTAGCAAAACTTGAAAAAAGTATTGAAAACAATACAAAACTGTCCTAAACTTACAACAATTTCTGCATCTAAATTCATGTTTTTTTATCAAACTGCCAAATACTTACAATATGATATAAAACAGTTGTTGAACACAATACGTCCAAATCTATTTCTTTTTTACATTCCATCCCCTATATCTCCATATGGGTTTGGACGTATTGTGTTCAACAACTGTTTTATATCATATTGTAAGTATTTGGCAGTTTGCTAAAAACATGAATTGAGATATCTAGGGTTGTATGACGTTACAACGCATTCCGTTGCAACGCATGCCTTTACCACGCATGCGTTACAACGGAATGCCTATCGTACGCTTAACCTTTACCACGAATATTCCTTTACCACGCATACTTTTACAACGATTTTCGTTGTAAATTTATGCATGGTAAGGGCATACTCTTGGTAATGGTTATTCCCCCACCCCTAAACCCTTCTTACATATTCCCCTCCCTCCCCTTAACCTTTAAATCGGTCCTCTTTTTTTTCTTCTTAAAATTCCCCTTACCTCTGCACGTCGTGGCTTCTTCTTCTTCTTCCATCTCCGTGTTGACGTTGAACGTCGTAAAGAGGAAACGGAAGTGTGTTTCCGTTTCCTTTAACGACGCCGATTGCCTCTTCTTCGCTTCTTTTTTGGTGAGTTTTTTTGGGGGGGGAAACCCCCCCCAAGCCCCCTTTTTTTCACACGTTTTTTTTTTGGGGGGGGGATCTGTTATTTTACTTTTGGGCATTCTTATTAAAGAATGGAAGGCTGCTATTAGACTCCCCCACAAATACAGAGATAGGCAGGATGTTTAAAGAAATGTTGAGAAAAGAAAAGGGAGCAAATATAATTTGCTGATCCGAAGTATTTTAAGAAAGTCAGATTAAAGGTTTTAAAGGCTATGGCAGAAACATGGTACAGAATTAGAAAAGTCCTAAAAATTCCGTACTTAAGCTGGTCAGCTCCAATTTGGGATGCGCCAGGGACTCCAATGTGGACTAAGGATCTCTTGGCTCAACCGCTTAAAGAGGCAGGTATTTTAAGGTGGAAGCAGTTGTTTCCAGATGGTCATTTAGTTTCGTGGGCTTGGTGTGAGCAGGAATTGGGTTCAAGGTTCTCAAGATTTAAATTCCTCAAGATCCAGAGTTGGCATCTGGCGTCGGGTGAAGAAATAGGTGGTCTAAATGAACTTGAGGAAAAGCTTTTGTCCAGTGCCGTGTTTAAAAAAGAAATTGCACTTTGGTACTGGCTGTTGCTCGAGACGGAGGAGGGTGTTTTTACTTTACCTGAGGATCTGCGGGGAAGATGCTTGCCAGAGACCGTGCTGGAAGACCAATGGCAAGTATCTATGTCTATGCTTTACAAAACAGTCAAACCTGCGTATCTGAGGAGGAACCATGCATAGGGCCTACTGGACTCCACGAAGGCTGTCGAAATTTGGGTCAGGAGGAGTGGTGGTGTGTCCCAAGTGTGGCAGTCCAAATGAAGATGACCTACACATGTTTGTACGTTGCCCGAAGATCCAGTCCTTTTGGGAGGCCATGAGAAATTGCCTGTCCAATATGCTAAAAGTGCAGATCAAGGTAAGCGCTGAGCTGATAATATTTGGGAGATTAGAATTGCAATGCAGTGTTACTAAGGATGGTGCTAAACTGGTATTTTATGCTATACTCTTGGCTCGCAGAGAGATATGTAAATTATGGGTATCTTCTGCCTCCCCAATGGAGTGTGGCTGGCTGCAATCGATGAGATTCATTGCTAAGTTGGATATTTCGGATCAGATGAGAAAGAGATATGAATTCTGGACTCCCTTTCTGTCTTGGTGTGGTTGATGGTTGGGGTACTTTGAAAAACGGTCCGATGATTAAGCCTTTCATCTGCCTCGGCTGGTTATGGTCTTCTCTGTGTAAGCTGGAGGATTTGGGGATTGGTTTTGTGGTCGAACAAAGGATGAGGTCTCCCAATAGAAATACGAGGGTGCCTTTTTGGGAGGCCTCACCTTGTGTTTTTCTCCCCCCCTTTCGTCCAGTATATGAGGCATGAAAACCCGGGGTCGGTTACGTTAGAAGAAGGGTGGAAATAAGGCAAATGAGGACAAAAATAAATAAATACGTCCAAACCTATACTCAAGTTGAGTCACTCTCCTTCTATTACCATTTTCCAAATTCCTGTTCTTACACAGTGACGGATTACTGCCTTGTGTGTCCTTTCACCTCACCCACTCTTTCCTCTCACATATAGTAGAGACTTCACAGAATTCTAAGCCTTATAGCTCCTCGCACACTCCTCTTCTGTCTAGATCCTTAATAATGATCCTCCCTATGTAATACTCATTAGTGGATCCATTGTGATCAGAGCTTTAAGCGGCTGGGTCCCTCCGGGTCTCAGACCCGCTAATGTTTTAGAATGGACATTGAACGGGTCCCTTCGGGCCCTATATTCATGCCCTTAACTTTAATAGGAAAAACAATGATGATTTCTGAACAATTAATGGCCACAATGTAGAGGTCTAGAGTTCAAGTTGAAGGCAGTGCGAGTTTCTCACAGTGCCTGTCAGTGCGTCGAAAGGTGTTCAAAATGCATGGTCGTTCAGACATTGGCTTTTCTCCAGAGCACACACAGACAACCATTGATAAACTCAATAGTCCTGTTATTATATCTGGATACAGTAACAGAAAGCTCAGAGAGACACCATTATATCAGTAAGGGTGGCAAACTATGAGAGTCACACATTTAGTTTACATTGTTAAGCCCTGCCTATGACCCGATGCACTTCATTATATTACAAAATAACCATGTTTGATCAAAAAGTGCAATAGTTTATGTTAATATATTATATAGTACAGTAGAAAATGTATATTTGAATGCAATTTGAAGTAGGTAATCATCAATCAATCAATCAATCAATCAACTTTCTTTATTCGTTTTTTTATTAAACCATAAAAGATAAAACAATTTTATGGCAATAAAATACATCAATAAAAATCATCAGTAAACCAATAATTGTCCATAAAATCTATACCTATATATAAATATATAATTATATACATAAACAAAATCCATGGTTCATCATAGCAAATCTATCCAGTTCCTCAATATACCAGCGCCAGCAAAAAACATGCCACATGGAAGCAAGTGCGCTGATCTAAAAGCATTTGTAAGGGCAACAAGGCGGGTTTGACCTGAATAAAGTGCTGTTGTTTTAACAATGGAATCATTTTACTTTTTTGCAGATTCACATAAAAACGGTAAAACTTTATAAAGTGCATAATATCCTTTTTTGAAACCAGATCACAATTACAGGGTTCTGGAGAACAATCCTTACACCTACACTAACTGACCGCCAACAAGTGATGTATCATATAAAGTCTAAACCTGGTCAATAAGAAACAATGATGAGAAGGTTAACAACATTACCGAAGATCTAACAGATGGTTTGTCAACTCTAAAACCCTTAAAAGCTTTCTTTGTCTAAAGCAAGTCCCCCTTCACAAGCCTATCTGGGTTACTAAACATTTCCAGCCGTCCTAATTCAGTAAAAGACCAAAAGAGAGCCAGTGAATTCTATTAGATTAATTCAAAGCAAGACAATCGCTTATTATCAAGCTGTTTAACTCGGCCTCTGGCTTTGGCCAACCCGAGATCCACTGTAGTAAAGGACGCCTTTTCACATTATCAGTAGGTAAACCAACACCCAACTTTTCATGAACTACAAAAAAGGCAGACCTGTTCGGAAGAAATAACAGTTTCTTCAAAAATTGGTTTTCCATGGTCTGAAGAGAAGAAACATCAGCGTACCCCCAGATATCACTTCCATAGGCAGCAATAGAGACACATTTTGCCTAGTAAATCTTCAAAATGGCTACTAAGGGTCTATTGCCAAGTCTGACAGCAAAATCAATAATAGAAGAAATTAATCTCATAAAAGTCATTGATCTAGAAGATAAAAGAGAAGGCCAGGTTCCAGTAGAGTCAAAAAACAATCCTAAACATGGATATGAGTTAACCTTACTAATAACATTGTCATTAACTGTATAAGCTCAAGATTTGGTGCATCATGGGGCAGGTCACCTTTACGTGTGATTTTTTAAAATTTGTGTTTAAATCCAAAGAATACATAAAAGCCACAAATGAATTTAATAACATTGAAGACCAAATGCTGTTCTTGCTAATAACACTGTATCATCTGCTTACAAAAGAGCAGGAATCCGACGCCGTCCGCCATAGAGCACATCATGACCACCCTCCACAAGAATACTTTCTAGTTGATTAATATAGAGGTGAAAAAGAAAAAAGGGGCAAGAATGCACCCCTGCCGGACACCTCTTTTTAGCTTAAACAAAGCTGAACACTCACCTCCCACCCCATATCTTACTGAAGTCAGTAAATTCTGATGAAGATCTCGCAAGAATATACAATATTTATCTCAACATCTAGAGAGATCATGATGCTCCACAACTGGTCTCTATTGAGTATTGACCCTGTTGAATGCAGAACTGAGGTTCATAAAGGCAACATGTAAGGAACCCATTTTTGACCATGGTATATTTGTTAATGATTGAAAAAAGATTTAAACACTGATTGACCGTCCCTAGGCCAGATCTAAAACCATACTGAATGTCAGATTGCACCTGATTCTTTGAAGCCCACATAGTCAATCTATTCAAAACTATGCGCTCCAAGACCTTGACCGTAGAATCAATCAGGGAGATTGGTCTATAACAAAATGCATCAGCCTTATCTCCATTTTTAAAAACAGGTATTATCAAAGATTGAGACCAGGAATTGGGAGACCATGTAATACTGCAGGATTAATAGTATTAGTAAGGAGTGGAGTCCAGAGCAAAACATCAGTTTGAAACATACCAACTGGCACACAGTCTGGACCATGGTCATTAATCGCCTCTTTTATCTCCTCAACTGTATATATATATATATTTATATATATATATTCACTGAAAAAACCATAGGTTTTAGGGACAGTTATAGTTAGTTGGACATTGCACTCGTACAAAACCCGTGAAATTCCCCCGTTATAGTTAGTTCAGCTAACTATAACTCGCGCCCCCGCAATGCACTGCTGATGACGTCACATATTACATCACTCATGACATGGTCAGTGACATCACTGATGACATCACTGATGACCTAATCCAGTGACTGTGTGTTTCTGTAAAGTTTAAATATGTTTAATATATATGCCAAGGTGTATTGAAGAATGAGTGGGTGTATAAGTGTCTGGATGGATGATTTAGTAGGTGCGTGACTAACTCTATAAGTGAGTGATTAAACGTATCTTACTGAATGCATGGGTTAGTGACTAAACTGGGTGAATCTCTGTATCCGTCTGTCTGTTGCTGTGTAAGTGGCTGCATGGGTTTGTGAATAGCTTCATGAGTGTCTATATGAGTTATTGATTGGTTGTCTGAGTATCTGTATGGGTGCCTGAGTGTTTGTGTGGGTGGGGTGTGTGCAACTCTGTGCATAGATGTGTGAGTGGGTGATTCACTGGGTGGATGGTTTCAAGAGTGCATCTGTGATAGACTGTATGGATGGGTATGTGTGTGTAAGAGTGTGTTAGTGAGTGAATGTATGTCCCAGTGGTACATGTGTGAGTAACTACATATGTGAAAGGCAGTATATATGTGTTTGGAGTATATAAATAGCTATAAGCTAGAGTGTGTGATTGTGAGAGTGACTGTATGGATGAGTGTGTGCTTGTATCAGTGATTGTATAAGAGCGTAAGAATGTGCTAGTATTTGTATGAGTAAGTGAGCTGGTGTGTGGATAACTGTATAGGTGAGTAAATGGCAGTGTGTTTAATTATTTGCATGACTGACTAGGTGTGTGAGTACCTCTATGGATGAGTGGCGGTGTTTGAGTGTCTATATAGGAGTATGAGTGCATATGATAGTCCTGTACTGAGTGACCGTAAGTATGAGTGACTGTACGGGTGAGTGAGTGGATGTGTGTGTAGACCTAAGAATCAGTGAGTGGGTATGTAGTTATTGGTGTTGGAGTGTCTATGGTTTTGCGAATGGCAGTCTGTAATTTAGAGTGGGTGCATCAAAGGTTATATTAGGGTGTGAGGAGGTGCATCAGATTATCACGTGGATGATGTCATCAGTGATGTCATCAGTGATGTCATTTGAGATGTCATCAGTGATGTAATCAGTGATGTCACTGACCATGTCATGAGTGATTTAATATGTGACATCATCAGCAGTGCATTGCGGGGGCGCAAGTTATAGTTAGCTGAACTAACTATAAAGGGGGAATTTCACGGGTTTTGTACGAGTGCAATGTCCAACTAACTATAACTGTCCCTAAAACCTATTACTTTTTCAGTGAATTTGTAAGGTTTTTTAAATGCTAATTTCTAACTATAACGTGCCTGAAACCTATGGTTTTTTCAGTGAATTTCAAAGGTTTTTAAATGCTAATTCCTAACTATAACATGTCTGAAACCTATGGTTTTTTTCAGTGAATTTCAAAGGTTTTGTAAATGACAATTTTTAAATGTATTAATTGTTATATTTATTTTTTGATACTGATTTACTACATTTTTTTTAACTATTTATTTTTAGATATTTTATTTTTTAAATTACATTGTAATTACATTATACATTACATTACAAAATATACTTTCTCAGAATGAATTACTTTAGTTTAAATACTTTGCAAATAGGCAATAGACTTTTAAGTACAGTAGTTACAGTTGTTGCAATGGGCAACACAATTTCAAACACAATGCAACATTGAGCTCAATGTGAATTTCTACTTAAATGCAATTAGTTACTTTATGGATTACTTTTCTAACCACAGGACTGGATCCTAGATTCAGTCCTGGGATATCTCCTGTAAACAGTTGAGTAAAAGCGTTTTGGTTACAGCAGTGATTTTTAAGGAATATTATTGTATTTTAAAAGTTGACACTTTGAAACTTTTTCACATAGAATAACCAATGTTATCCTATGGGAGGAAATTCACTTAGCAGGTAAGTAGTGTTATTGTTACTTTTTCTTACTCAGTGGTGGATCCTGGATCCAGCACTGGTGCATCTCCTGTAAACAGTTGAATGAATGCGTTTAAGTCATACAGGCGATTTTTAAGGAATATTTGTAATTTGTGAAAATCGACACCTTGAACCTTTTCTGCTGAAAACCAGACAATGGATTCCTATGGAAGGAAATACAAGTTACTGGTAAGTACGGTTAGAATTACTTTTCAGGGTCAGTGCTGGGCTAAAAGATGCAGCACTGGGTTCTCTCCTGATAACAGGTGAGTAAATCGGAATTCGTAGTTCGGCTGATTTTAGAGGAATATTATAAAGTTCCAAAACTCCACACACAAGAATTTCCAAGTGAAACCAGTCAATGTTAGCCTATGGAAGGAAATTCAAGTTACTGGTAAGTACGGTTAGAATTACTTTTCAGGATCTGTACTGGGCTCAAAGATGCAGCACTGAGGTCTCTCCTGATAACAGGTGAGTAAATTTGAATTCGTAGTTCAGCTGATTTTAGAGGAATATTATAAAGTTACAAAACTCCACACTTAGAAGAATTTCCAAGTGAAACCAGTCAACGTTAGCCTATGGAAGGAAATTCAAGTTACTGGTAAGTACGGTTAGAATTACTTTTCAGGATCAGTACTGGGCTCAAAGATGCAGCACTGAGGTCTCTCCTGATAACAGGTGAGTAAATCGGAATTCGTAGTTCTGCTGATTTTAGAGGAATATTTGTATGTTTCAAAAATCGACACTTAGAAACTTTTTCAGCAAAAAGCAGGAAATGATATCCTATGGAAGGAAATTCAAGTTACTGGTAAGTACGGTTAAAATTACTTTTCAGGATCAGTACTGGGCTCAAAGATGCAGCACTGAGGTCTCTCCTGATAACAGGTTAGTAAATCGGAATTCGTACTTCGGCTGATTTAAGAGGAATATTCTAAAGTTCCAAAACTCCACACTTAGAAGAATTTCCAAGTGAAACCAGTCAATGTTAGCCTATGGAAGGAAATTCAAGTTACTGGTAAGTACGGTTAAAATTACTTTTCAGGATCAGTACTGGGCTCAAAGATGCAGCACTGAGGTCTCTCCTGATAACAGGTGAGTAAATCGGAATTCGTAGTTCGGCTGATTTTAGAGGAATATTTGCACAATGGTGAAGGAAGGGGGTGGGGCCTGAGGTGACATGTCTGCAAACACGCCCTGTGGCGCGTTTTAAGTTGGAGAATTAATTCCTCCTCAATACCGAGGGTCCCTAGGGGCCAACTAGCCCACCAGGAACCTCCAGTATGCGCCAGGGGGCTGCGTTGCAGAGAGGTGTACAGAGGCCACGCCCCTTTTTACAACACTCTACAACGCAGCTCCGTGGCGCTTACTGGAGGTACCTGGTGGGCTAGTTGGCCCCAGGGACCCTCAGGATTGAAGAGGATTTAATTCCCCATCTTAAAACGCGCCACGGGGCCTGTTTGCACACATGTCACCTGAAGCCCCGCCCCTCCCTTCACCACTGTGCAAACGCGCCCGTGGTGCGTTTTAAGTTGGGGGATTAAGTCCCCTTGAATCCTGAGGGTCCCTGGAGTCCAACTAGCCCACCATGTACCTCCAAAAAGCGCCACAGAGCTGCGTTGCAGAGAGGTGTAAAAAGGGGCGTGGCCTCTGTACACCTCTCTGCAACGCAGCCCCCTGGCGCATACTGGAGGTTCCTGGTGGGCTAGTTGGCCCCCAGGACCCCCAGTATTCAAGGGGAATTCGTTCCCCATCTGCAGACTGCTGCAGAGAGGGGGCGGGGCCTCCGGCACGATGCCGGTCTTTTTTATTTATTTTTTTGTATGGGAGGGGGGCTGCGTGGCCCCCCTTCCCTTGGCGACTTTTGGCCCCGGAGACCCCATCCCCAGGGGCCTGATGATTCTTTTTTTTTTTTAAAACGGGAAGGGGGCCGCGTGGCCCCTTCCCTGGGCCTCTATTGGCCCCGGGGACCCCATCCCCGGGGCATGCCCTCTTTAAAAAATATATATATATTTGGAGGGGGGCTGCGTGGCCCCCTCCTCAGGCCATTTAAGGCCCCGGGGACCCCATCCCCCAGGGCCGGCCTTAACCTTTTTTTTTTTTTCTTCAAATTTTTTTATTTTTGGGGAGGGGGCTGTGTGGCCCCCTTCCCAGGCCACTAATAGCCCCGGGAACCCCATCCCCGGGGCCTGGCCACTAGTTGGGGACCGTGGGGGGGTCCCCAATCCTGCACGGTCCCGCCGGCTCCCCGCGTCCTGCGGGAGCCGGCATTGCTTTCCATAAGGGAGCTGCTGACATGCAGCTCCCCTTATGGAAAAGCAATCTGCTGCTTCATTGAAGCGAGAGCAGGTTTCCCTGCTCTCGCTTCAATGAAGCAGAGCAAGTTTGCAATGACAGGGCGGGAGCCGCGAGGCTCCGTCCTGCCATTGCAAACAGCAGTGTCCCGGGGGTAGGCACCCCGGTACACTGCAGGAGCCGGCTCTGGGGGGTGGCGGTCCCCAGGGCCACCACAGGCTCCAGGAGGGGGCCGCGCAGCCCCGGGAGGTGGTGGTCCCCGGGGCTTCGGGGGTCAGAACGGACCCCACATTTATTTTCTAAGTGCCCTGGGGAGGTGGCGGTCCGCGGGCGTGTGGGGGGCTGGAGCCCCCACACAGGTTATTAAAAATAAAAAAGAAGCCCTGGGGGGTGGCGGTCCCCGGGGCTGCGGGAGGGCGGATAGCCCTCCGGCACAATTTTTTAAATAAAGCCCCGGGGGGTGGTGGTCCCCGGGGCTTGGGGGGGCCTTAGAGGCCCCCCATAAAATCTAAACCCACCCCCGCATGCCCCCGGGACTTGGGCCACCCGGGGGCAAATTAACATTTTTTTTTATCGGCGGAATCCGCGCACCCTTAGCGCATCCCGCCGATTTGTTTTTAAAAAAAAATGTTTTTTTCTGCCCAGGGGGTCCTTGTGGGACCCCCTGAGCAGACCTAGGGAGTCAGGGTGTTTCTACCCTGCCCCCTTTGTGCATTTTGCGCACTTGTTTCTTGTGTTTTTTTTAATCAGCGGGATCCGCGCACCCTAAGCGCATCCCGCCGTTTAAAAAAAAATATGCCTTTTCTGTCCATGGGGTCCTTGTAGGACCCCTGAGCAGACCTAGGGGGTCAGGGTGTTTCTACCCTGCCCCCTTTGCGCTTTGCGCACTTGTTTCTGTCCCTCGGTTCTACCGAGGGACAAAATGGCTGCCAACACTTCCTGATTTGGAGTGTTGACAGCCAACTAGCATGCAGCTCGTGATCGGGAGGGTACGCGGACCCTACTCGGCCATAGATATATATGTGACTTTACTTTTGATTTTCTCAGGAACTACTGAATGGATTTACACCATTTAAGCAAAGGCACGACACTGAACCAAGGGCTACCTCTTTGCCAAATTTGGTGTAATTCCGTTCAGCAGTTCGGGCTGTAGCTGCGACTAAAGGTTCCTATGGAAAAATGAATGGGAAAACGTGTTTTGGGACCCCCTTTTTTCTCGGCCCCCGCTTGATGAATCACCTCGAGACTTTCAGGATAGGAGCGGACCGGAGCGCCCCAACAAGTTGGAAACTTTCGCGAAGATTCGTCTACCGGCGCCGAAGTTATTTCAAATAGAATGTTGCGGATTTCCTATGGAAAATAGGTCCTAACTATAACTATCTACTGGCGACCGCCAGTAGATATATATATATATATATATATATATATATATATATATATATATATATATATATATATATATATATATATATATTTATATATATATATATTTATATATATATATATATATATATATATATATATATATATATATATATATATATATATATATATATATATATATATATATATATATATATATACATATATTATCTACTGGCGGTCGCCAGTAGATAGTTATAGTTACAACCTATTATCCATAGGAAATCCGCGACATTCTATTTGAAATAACTCTCTTGCCGGTTGACGTATCTTCGCAAAATTTTCAAACTTTGTGGGGCGCTCCGATCCGCTCCTACCCTGAAAGTCTCGGAGATTCGTCAGCGGGGCCGAGAAAAAGGGGTCCCAAAACGTGTTTTCCCATGCAATTTTCCATAGGAAACTTTAGACACGGCTACAGCTCGGACTGCTGAACGGAATTACACCAAATTTGGCAAAGAGGTAGTTCTTGGTTCAGAAAGAACCCTTTTTGTTAAATGGTGTAAATCCGTTCAGTAGTTGCTGAGAAAATCAAAAGTAAAAAGATAGATATATCTATGGCCGCGTCGGATTCGCGCACCCTCCCGATCACGAGCTGCATGCTAATTGGCTGTCAACACTCCAAATCAGGAAGTGTTGGCAGCCATTTTGTCCCTCGGTAGAACCGAGGGACAGAAACAAGTCGCAAAGCGCACAAAGGGCAGGGTAGAAACACCCTGACCCCTAGGTCTGCTCAGGGAGTCCCACAAGGACCCCTGGGCAAAAAATTTTTTTTTTTTTTTAAAATCGGCAGGATGCGCTCAGGGTGCGCGAATCCTGCCGAAAAAAAAAAAATCGAAGCGCACTTGTTTCTTGTGTTTTTTTTTAATCAGCGGGATCCGCGCACCTAAGCGCATCCCGCCGTTTAAAAAAAAATGCCTTTTCTGTCCATGGGGTCCTTGTGGGACCCCTGAGCAGACCTAGGGGTCAGGGTGTTTCTACCCTGCCCCTTTTGCGCTGCGCACTTGTTTCTGTCCCTCGGTTCTACCGAGGGACAAAATGGCTGCCAACACTTCCTGATTTGGAGTGTTGACAGCCAATTAGCATGCAGCTCGTGATCGGGAGGGTACGCGGACCCTACTCGGCCATAGATATATATGTGACTTTACTTTTGATTTTCTCAGGAACTACTGAATGGATTTACACCATTTAAGCAAAGGCACGACACTGAACCAAGGGCTACCTCTTTGCCAAATTTGGTGTAATTCCGTTCAGCAGTTCGGGCTGTAGCTGCGACTAAAGGTTCCTATGGAAAAATGAATGGGAAAACGTGTTTTGGGACCCCCTTTTCTCGGCCCCCGCTGATGAATCACCCGAGACTTTCAGGATAGGAGCGGACCGGAGCGCCCCAACAAGTTGGAAACTTTCGCGAAGATTCGTCTACCGGCGCCGAAGTTATTTCAAATAGAATGTTGCGGATTTCCTATGGAAAATAGGTCCTAACTATAACTATCTACTGGCGACCGCCAGTAGATAATATATATATATATATATATATATATATATATATATATATATATATACATATATTATCTACTGGCGGTCGCCAGTAGATAGTTATAGTTACAACCTATTATCCATAGGAAATCCGCGACATTCTATTTGAAATAACTCTCTTGCCGGTTGACGTATCTTCGCAAAATTTTCAAACTTTGTGGGGCGCTCCGGTCCGCTCCTACCCTGTAAGTCTCGGGGGATTCGTCAAGCGGGGCCGAGAAAAGGGGGTCCCAAACGTGTTTTCCCCATGCAATTTTCCATAGGAAACTTTAGACACGGCTACAGCCCGAACTGCTGAACGGAATTACACCAAATTTGGCAAAGAGGTAGTTCTTGGTTCAGAAAGAACCCTTTTTGTTAAATGGTGTAAATCCGTTCAGTAGTTGCTGAGAAAATCAAAAGTAAAAAGATAGATATATCTATGGCCGCGTCGGATTCGCGCACCCTCCCGATCACGAGCTGCATGCTGATTGGCTGTCAACACTCCAAATCAGGAAGTGTTGGCAGCCATTTTGTCCCTCGGTAGAACCGAGGGACAGAAACAAGTGCGCAAAGCGCACAAAGGGGGCAGGGTAGAAACACCCTGACCCCCTAGGTCTGCTCAGGGGGTCCCACAAGGACCCCTTGGGCAAAAAAATTATTATTATTTCTTTTAAAAATCGGCAGGATGCGCTCAGGGTGCGCCAAGTCCCGGGGCATGCTGGGGGGGTTAATTTTATGTGTGGGGGCCTCTAAGGGCTCCCCAAGCCCCGAGGGACCACCACCCCCGGGGCTTTATGTATAATGGTGCGGGAGGGCTCTGAGCCCTCCCGCAGCCCCGGAGACCGCCACCTCCCCGGGGCTTCTTTTTTATTTTTGAAAAACCTGTGTGGGGGGCTCCAACACCCCCACACGCCCCGAGGACCACCACCTCCCCGGGGCACTAAGAAAAATTACAATGGGGGTCCGTTTTGGACCCCCAAGCCCCGAGGACCACCACCTCCCGGGGCTTTCAAAATGTAAGGAGGGGGCTGCGCGGCCCCCTCCTGGAGCCTGTGGTGGCCCTGGGGACCGCCACCCCCAGGGCCGGCTCCTGCAGTGTCCCGGGTGCCTACCCCCGGGACACTGCTGTTTGCAATGACAGGACGGGAGCCTCGCGGCTCCCGTCCTGTCATTGCAAACTGCTTTGGATATTGGAAGAGAGAGCAGGAAACCTGCTCTCTCTTCCAATATCCAAAGCTGATTGCTTTCCACATGGGGAGCTGCATGTTAGCTGCTCCCCATGTGTGAAGCAATGCCGGCTCCCGTAGGACACGGGGAGCCGGCGGGACTGTGGGGGTTTGGGGACCCCCACAGTCCCCAACGAGAGGCCAGGCCCTGGGGGATGGGGTCCCCGGGGCCATAAGTGGCCACAGAGGGGGCCACGCAGCCCCCTCCCCAAAGGTAAAAAAAAAAAAAAAGTGCAAGGCCGGCCCGGGGATGGGGTCCCGGGGCCTTAAGTGGCCTGAGGAGGGGGCCACGCAGCCCCCTCCAAATAAAAAAAAAGAGGCCATGCCCCGGGGATGGGGTCCCCGGGGCCAATACAGGCCCAGGGAAGGGGGCCACGCGGCCCCCTTCCCGTTTTTTTTTTTAATTTTAATTTAAAAAGGGGTAAGGCCCTGGGGGATGGGGTCCCCAGGGCCTAAAAAATAGGAAAAAGGAAGGGGGAAAAAAAAACGATCGGGCCCGCAGGCCCCGCCCCTTCCTTCACCACTCTGCAAACGCACCCCCTGGCGCGTTTGCAGAGGGGAACGATCCCCTTGAATACTGGGGGTCCCTGGGGCCAACTAGCCCACCAGGAACCTCCAGTATGCGCCAGGGAGCTGCCTTGCAGAGAGGTGTACAGAGGCCACGCCCCTTTTACACCTCTCTGCAACGCAGCTCTGTGGCGCTTTGGGAGGTATATGGTGGGCTAGTTGCACCCCAGGGACCCTCAGGATTCAAGGGGAGTTAATCCCCCGACTTAAAACGCGCCACGGGGCGCATTTGCACAGTGGTGAAGGGAGGGGCGGGGCTTCAGGTGACATGTGTGCAAACAGGCCCCGTGGCGCATTTTAAGATGGGGAATTAAATCCCCTTCAATCCTGAGGGTCCCTGAGGGCCAACTAGCCCAACAGGTACGTCCAGAAAGCGCCACAGAGCTGCGTTGCAGAGAGGTGTAAAAGGGGTGTGGCCTCTGTACATGTCTCTGCAACGCAGCCCCTGGCGCATACTGGAGGTTCCTGGTGGGCTAGTTGGCCCGTAGGGACCCTCATGATTCAAGGGGACTTAATCCCCCAACTTAAAACGTGCCACGGGGCGCGTTTGCACAGATGTCACCTCAGGCCCCGCCCCCTCCCTTCACCATTGTGCAAATATTCCTCTAAAATCAGCCGAAATACGAATTCTGATTTACTCACCTGTTATCAGGAGAGACCTCAGTGCTGCATCTTTCAGCCCAGTACTAATCCTGAAAAGTAATTTTAACCGTACTTACCAGTAACTTGAATTTCCTTCCATAGGCTAACATTGACTGGTTTCACTTGGAAATTCTTCTAAGTGTGGAGTTTTGGAACTTTAAAATATTCCTCTAAAATCAGCCGAAATACGAATTTTGATTTACTCACCTGTTATCAGGAGAGACCTCAGTGCTGTATCTTTCAGCCCAGTACTGGTCCTGAAAAGTAATTTTAACCGTACTTACCAGTAACTTGAATTTCCTTCCATAGGCTAACATTGACTGGTTTCACTTGGAAATTCTTCTAAGTGTGGAGTTTTGGAACATACAAATATTCCTCTAAAATCAGCCGAAATACGAATTCCGATTTACTCACCTGTTATCAGGAGAGACCTCAGTGCTGCATCTTTCAGCCCAGTACTGGTCCTGAAAAGTAATTTTAACCGTACTTACCAGTAACTTATATTTTCTTCCATAGGAATCCATTGTCTGGTTTTCAGCAGAAAAGTTTCAAAGTGTCGATTTTCACAAACTACAAATATTCCTTAAAAATCGCCTGTATGACTTAAACGCATTCTTTCAACTGTTTACAGGAGATGCACCAGTGCTGGATCCAGGATCCAACACTGAGTAAGAAAAAGTAACGATAACAGTTTTTACCTGCTAAGTGAATTTCCTTCCATAGGATAACATTGGTGATTCTATGAGAAAAAGTTTCTAAGTGTCAACTTTTAAAATACAATAATATTCCTTAAAAATCACGACTGTAACCAAAACGCTTTTACTCAACTGTTTACAGGAGATGTACCAGGACTGAATCTAGGATCCAGTCCTGTGGTTAGAAAAGTAATCCATAAAGTAACTAATTGCATTTAACTAGAAATTCACATTGAGCTGAATGTTGCAAATGTGGTGCAAATGTGGTGCCCATTGCAACAACTGTAACTACTGTACTTAAAAGTCTATTGCCTATGTGCAAAGTATTTAAACTAAAGTAATTCATTCTGAGAAAGTATTTTTTGTAATGTAATGTATAATGTAATTACAATGTAATTTAAAAAATAAAATATGTAAAAAAAAATCTAAAAATGTAATAAATCAGTATGAAAAAAATTAATATAACAATTAATACATTTAAAAATTGTCATTTACAAAACCTTTGAAATTCACTGAAAAAACCGTAGGTTTCAGACATGTTATAGTTAGGAATTAGCATTTAAAAAACCTTTGAAATTCACTGAAAAAACCATAGGTTTCAGATAAGTTATAGTTAGAAATTAGCATTTAAAAAACCTTTGAAATTCACTGAAAAAACCATAGGTTTTAGGGACAGTTATAGTTAGTTGGACATTGCACTCGTACAAAACCCGTGAAATTCCCCCGTTATAGTTAGTTCAGCTAACTATAACTCGCGCCCCCGCAATGCACTGCTGATGACGTCACATATTACATCACTCATGACATGGTCAGTGACATCACTGATGACATCACTGATGACATCTCAAATGACATCACTGATGACATCATCCACGTGATAATCTGATGCACCTCCTCACACCCTAATATAACCTTTGATACACCCAATCTAAATTACAGACTGCCATTCGCAAAACCATAGACACTCCAACACCAATAACTACATACCCACTCACTGATTCTTAGGTCTACACACACACACATCCACTGACTCACCCGTACAGTCACTCATACTTATGGTCACTCAGTACAGGACAATCATATGCACTCTTACTCCTATATAGACACTCAAACACCGCCACTCATCCATAGAGGTACTCACACACCTAGTCAGTCATGCAAATAATTAAACACACTGCCATTTACTCACCTATACAGTTATACACACACCAGCTCACTTAATCATACAAATACTAGCACATTGTTACGCTCTTATACAATCACTGATACAAGCACACACTCATCCATACAGCCACTATCACAATCACTCACTCTCGCTTATAGCTATTTATATACTCCAGTACACATATATACTGCCTTTCACATATGTAGTTACTCACACATGTACCACTGGGACATACATTCACTCACTAACACACTCTTACACACACTTACCCACCCATACAGTCTATCACAGATGCACTCTTGAAACCATCCACCCAGTGAATCACCCACTCACACATCTATGCACAGTCGCACACACCCCATCCACACAAACACTCAGGCACCCATACAGATACTCAGACAACAAATCAATAACTCTTATAGACACTCATGTAGCTATTCACAAACCCGTGCAGCCACTTACACAGCAACAGACAGATACAGACATTAACCCAGTTTAGTCACTAACCCATGCATTCAGTAAGATACGTTTAATCACTCACTTATAGAATTAGTCACGCACCTACTAAATCATCCATACACACACTTATACACCCACTCATTCTTCAATACGCCTTTCCCTATATATATTAAAAATATTTAAACTTTACAGAAACACACAGTCACTGGATGATGTCATCAGTGATGTCATTTGAGATGTCATCAGTGATGTCATCAGTGATGTCACTGACCATGTCATGAGTGATGTAATATGTGACGTCATCAGCAGTGCATTGCGGGGCGCGAGTTATAGTTAGCTGAACTAACTATAACGGGGAATTTCACGGGTTTTGTACGAGTGCAATGTCCAACTAACTATAACTGTCCCTAAAACCTATGGTTTTTTCAGTGAATATATATATATATATATATATATATATATATATATATATTTATATATATTATCTACTGGCGGTCGCCAGTAGATAGTTATAGTTACAACCTATTATCCATAGGAAATCCGCGACATTCTATTTGAAATAACGTTGGAGCCGGTTGACGAATCTTCGTGAAAGTTTCCAACTTGTTGGAGCGCTCCGCTCCGCTCCTACCCTGAAAGTCTCGGGGTGATACGTGAAGCGGGGGCCGAGAAAAAGGGGGTCCCAAAACGCGTTTTCCCCATTCATTTTTCCATAGGAACCTTTAGTCGCAGCTACAGCCCGAACTGCTGAACGGAATTACACCAAATTTGGCAAAGAGGTAGTCCTTGGTTCAGACTGGTGCCTTTTGCTTAAATGGTGTAAATCCGTTCAGTAGTTCCTGAGAAAATCAAAAGTAAAAGTACATATATATCTATGGGCGCGTCGGATATGCGTACCCTCAGCGCACCCTGCGCGCACCGTCCCGATCACGAGCTGCATGCTAATTGGCTGTCATCTGGCTGTCAACATTCCGATTCAGGAAGTGTTGGCAGCCATTTTGTCCTCGGTAGAACCGAGGGACAGAAACAAGTGTGCAAAACGCACAAAGGGGGCAGGGTAGAAACACCCTAACCCCCTAGGCCTGCTCAGGGGTCCCACAAGGACCCCTGGGCAAAAAAAGCATTTTTAAAAAAATAAATCGGCAGGATGCGCTCAGGGTGCGCGAATCCTGCCGAAAAAATCGAGCGCGGTCTCCCGCTCTTCGACAGTGTATTTGCCCCCGGGTGGCCCAAGTCCCGGGGGCATGGTGGGGGTTTAATTTTATGTGTGGGGGCCTCAAAGGCCCCCAAGCCCCGGGGACCGCCACCCCCCGGGGCTTTCTTTTAAAAATGGTGCGGGAGGGCTCTGAGCCTCCCGCAGCCCCGGGGACCACCACCTCCCGGGGCTTTTTTTTTAAAATTAAACAACCTGTGTGGGGGCTCCAATCCCCCACACGCCCCGGGGACCACCACCTCCCCGGAGCACTAACAAATTAATATGGGGGTCCGTTACGGACCCCCAGAGCCCCGGGACCACCACCTCCCCGGGGCTGTGTACTGAATGGGAGGGGGCCGCGTGGCCCCCCTCCTGGAGCCCTTGATGGCCCTGGGGACCACCACCCCCCAGGGCCGGCTCCTGCAGTGTCCCGGGGTGCCTACCCCGGGACACTGTAGTTTGCTATGGCAGGACGGGAGCCTCGCGGCTCCCGTCCTGTCATTGCAAACTTGCTTTGGATATTGGAAGAGAGAGCAGGAAACCTGCTCTCTCTTCCAATATCCAAAGCCGATTGCTTTTCCACATGGGGAGCAGCATGTCAGCTGCTCCCCATGTGGAACAGCAATGCCGGCTCCCAAGGGACGTGGGGAGCCGGCGGGACTGTGGGGGTTTGGGGACCCCCCACAGTCCCCAACGAGAGGGCCAGCCCCGGGGGATGGGGTCCCCGGGGCAAGTAGTGGCCCGGGAGGGGGCCACGCGGCCCCCTCTCCAAAAAAGAGCAAAACAAATTTTTTTAAAAAGGAAAGGCCGGCTCCGGGGATGGGGTCCCCGGGGCCTTAAAATGGCCAGAGGAGGGGGCCACGCTGCCCCCCTCCAAAAAAAAAATATAGAGGCCATGCCCCGGGGGATGGGGTTCCCGGGGCCAATACAGGCCAAGGGAAGGGGGCCACGCGGCCCCCTTCCCGTTTTTTTTTAAAGGTAATTTAAAAAGGGGTAAGGCCCTGGGGGATGGGGTCCCCAGGGCCCAAAAAGAGAAAAGGAAGGGGGGCCACACAGCCCCCCTTCAGGGGAGAATTTTTTTTTTTTTTTTAAACGATCGGGCCCGCAGGCCCCGCCCCTTCCTTCACCACTCTGCAAACGCGCCCCTGGCGCGTTTGCAGAGGGGAACGAATTCCCCTTGAATACTGGGGGTCCTTGGGGCCAACTAGCCCACCAGGTACCTCCAGTATGCGCCAGGGGGCTGCCTTGCAGAGAGGTGTACAGAGGCCACGCCCCTTTTACACCTCTCTGCAACGCAGCTCTGTGGCGCTTTTGGAGGTATATGGTGGGCTAGTTGGACTCCGGGGACCCTCAGGATTCAAGGGGACTTAATCCCCCAACTTAAAACGCGCCACGGGCGCGTTTGCACAGTGGTGAAGGGAGGGGCGGGGCTTCAGGTGACATGTGTGCAAACAGGCCCCGTGGCGCGTTTTAAGATGGGGAATTAAATCCCCTTCAATCCTGAGGGTCCCTGGGGCCAACTAGCCCAACAGGTACATCCAGAAAGCGCCACAGAGCTGCGTTGCAGAGAGGTGTAAAAGGGGTGTGGCCTCTCTACACGTCTCTGCAACGCAGCCCCTGGCGCATATTGGAGGTTCCTGGTGGGCTAGTTGGCCCCTAGGGACCCTCAGGATTCAAGGGACTTAATCCCCCAACTTAAAACGCGCAACGGGGCGCGTTTGCACAGATGTCACCTGAGGCCCCGCCCCCTCCCTTCACCATTGTGCAAATATTCCTCTAAAATCAGCCGAAATATGAATTCCGATTTACTCACCTGTTATCAGGAGAGACCTCAGTGCTGCATCTTTCAGCCCAGTACTGGTCCTGAAAAGTAATTTTAACCGTACTTACCGGTAACTTGAATTTCCTTCATAGGCTAACATTGACTGGTTTCACTTGGAAATTCTTCTAAGTGTGGAGTTTTGGAACTTTAAAATATTCCTCTAAAATCAGCCGAAATACGAATTCCGATTTACTCACCTGTTATCAGGAGAGACCTCAGTGCTGCATCTTTCAGCCCAGTACTGGTCCTGAAAAGTAATTTTAACCGTACTTACCGGTAACTTGAATTTTCTTCATAGGCTAACATTGACTGGTTTCACTTGGAAATTCTTCTAAGTGTGGAGTTTTGGAACTTTAAAATATTCCTCTAAAATCAGCCGAAATACGAATTCCGATTTACTCACCTGTTATCAGGAGAGACCTCAGTGCTGCATCTTTCAGCCCAGTACTAATCCTCAAAAGTAATTTTAGCCGTACTTACCAGTAACTTGAATTTCCTTGCATAGGATATCATTGCCTGCTTTTTGCTGAAAAAGTTTCTAAGTGTTGATTTTGGAACTTTAAAATATTCCTCTAAAATCAGCCGAAATCCGAATTCTGATTTACTCACCTGTTATCAGGAGAGACCTCAGTGCTGCATCTTTCAGCCAAGTACTGATCCTCAAAATTAATTTTAACCGTACTTACCGGTAACTTGAATTTCCTTCATAGGCTAACATTGACTGGTTTCACTTGGAAATTCGTCTAAGTGTGGAGTTTTGGAACTTTATAATATTCCTCTAAAATCAACCAAAGTACGAATTCCAATTTACTCACCTGTTATCAGGAGAGAACCCAGTGCTGCATCTTTTAGCCCAGCACTGACCCTGAAAAGTAATTTTAACCGTACTTACCAGTAACTTATATTTTCTAACATAGGAATCCATTGTCTGGTTTTCAGCAGAAAACTTTCAAAGTGTCGATTTTCACAAACTACAAATATTCCTTAAAAATCGCCTGTATGACTTAAACGCATTCATTCAACTGTTTACAGGAGATGCACCAGTGCTGGATCCAGGATCCAACACTGAGTAAGATAAAGTAACGATAACAGTTTTTACCTGCTAAGTGAATTTCCTTCCATAGGATAACATTGGTGATTCTATGAGAAAAAGTTTCTAAGTGTCAACTTTTAAAATACAATAATATTCCTTAAAAATCACGACTGTAACCAAAACGCTTTTACTCAACTGTTTACAGGAGATGTACCAGGACTGAATCTAGGATCCAGTCCTGTGGTTACAAAAGTAATCCATAAAGTAACTAATTGCATTTAACTAGAAATTCACATTGAGCTGAATGTTGCATTGTGTTTGAAAATGTGTTGCCCATTGCAACAACTGTAACTACTGTACTTAAAAGTCTATTGCCTATCTGCAAAGTATTTAAACTAAAGTAATTCATTCTGAGAAAGTATTTTTTGTAATGTAATGTATAATGTAATTACAATGTAATTTAAAAAATAAAATATGTAAAAAAAATTGTTTCTAAAAATGTAGTAAATCAGTATGAAAAAAATTAATATAACAATTAATACATTTAAAAATTGTCATTTACAAAACCTTTGAAATTCACTGAAAAAACCGTAGGTTTCAGGCACGTTATAGTTAGAAATTAGCATTTAAAAAACCTTTGAAATTCACTGAAAAAACCATAGGTTTCAGACACGTTATAGTTACAAATTAGCATTTAAAAAACCTTTGAAATTCACTGAAAAAACCATAGGTTTCAGACACGTTATAGTTACAAATTAGCATTTAAAAAACCTTTGAAATTCACTGAAAAAACCATAGGTTTTAGGGACAGTTTTAGTTACTTGGACATTGCACTCGTACAAAACCCGTGAAATTCCCCCGTTATAGTTAGTTCAGCTAACTATAACTCGCGCCCCGCAATGCACTGCTGATGACGTCACATATTACATCACTCATGACATGGTCAGTGACATCACTGATGACATCACTGATGACATCTCAAATGACATCACTGATGACATCATCCACGTGATAATCTGATGCACCTCCTCACACCCTAATATAACCTTTGATTCACCCACTCTAAATTACAGACTGCCATTCGCAAAACCATAGACACTCCAACACCAATAACTACATACCCACTCACTGATTCTTAGGTCTACACACACACATCCACTCACTCACCCGTACAGTCACTCATACTTACGGTCACTCAGTACAGGACTATCATATGCACTCTTACTCCTATATAGACACTCAAACAACGCCACTCATCCATAGAGATACTCACACACCTAGTCAGTCATGCAAATAATTAAACACACTGCCATTTACTCACCTATACAGTTATACACACACCAGCTCACTTACTCATACAAATAGTAGCACATTGTTACGCTCTTATACAATCACAGATACAAGCACACACTCATCCATACAGCCACTATCACAATCACTCACTCTTGCTTATAGCTATTTATATACTCCAACACACATATATACTGCCTTTCACATATGTAGTTACTCACACATGTACCACTGGGACATACATTCACTCACTAACACACTCTTACACACACTTACCCACCCATACAGTCTATCACAGATGCACTCTTGAAACCATCCACCCAGTGAATCACCCACTCACACATCTATGCACAGAGTTGCACACACCCCTCCCACACAAACACTCAGGCACCCATACAGATACTCAGACAAGCATTCAATAACTCATATAGACACTCATTTAGCTATTCACAAACACATGCAGCCACTTACACAGCAACAGACAGACGGATACAGACATTCACCCAGTTTAGTCACTAACCCATGCATTCAGTAAGATACGTTTAAATCACTCACTTATAGAGTCAGTCACGCACCTACTAAATCATCCATACAGACACTTACACACCCACTCATTCTTCAATACGTCTTTTCCTATATATATTAAAAATATTTAAACTTTACAGAAACACACAGTCACTGGATGATGTCATCAGTGATGTCATTTGAGATGTCATCAGTGATGTCATCAGTGATGTCACTGACCATGTCATGAGTGATGTAATATGTGACGTCATCAGCAGTGCATTGCGGGCGCGAGTTATAGTTAGCTGAACTAACTATAACAGGGGAATTTCACGGGTTTTGTACGAGTGCAATGTCCAAGTAACTAAAACTGTCCCTAAAACCTATGGTTTTTTCAGTGAATATATATATATGTAGGAAATTCGCCAATGCTCCATCAGTTCTGGAAAGACGAAACGGACCCAAAGTTCTTCGTGCAAGGTAATTTATTTGATTTCTACACCCAGCACACCGCCAAGATGCGCTTCAGCCTTCAAGAGGCCTTGATCACATGACACCATGAGGAGTGACCCGCATTTTTAAAGTGATAGTGCAACACCATGTGACATATTCCCAATAGACATAGTAAACATATTGCGCTGTTCTGTAAGTATCTTGTACATTGTAAGCGTTAATGCCACAGTCCAGTACTTTGTATTTGGAAGTGTAACTTCACAATGAATATTTCCAAATGCATATACAAGTCCTGTGTAGCCGGCGCTTGAGCTGACAATTATCTTCTATACAGCCCGACATTTGAAAAATTTAACAATGTTAGAGAGTAACACCCCAGTGGGTAATTTCAAATATCGCAATCTGACACGTCCTCTACAATTTGTGCCTGCCATGGTAATTCTTACAGTGCTATCGCATATAAATAACAGCTCATTAATGAATTAGGGCAAAATAAGCAGATATAGTGCAAATGTGCAAATGGTTATTCATTAATATACAAGTATAAAATACATTGGAATTAAGCAAAACAGGAGTAGTCGTTTCATTAATGAATTGTGCAATATAGGCAAATAGTGTGCAAATACGCAAATAATCATTCATTAAAATAGAAGATGTAAAGGATATCTTCTATACTGCCTGCAAGATGCAACACCGCTGGAAAATAACACCCCAGTGGGTAGTATTTAAAGTATTGCAATCAGCCAAATCCTCTACAACTTCTGCCTACCATGATGACTAATACAATGCTGTAACATATCATTAGCAGCTCATTGACAAATGTGTGCAAAATAAGCAGGTATTGTGCAAATATGTGAATTGGAAATATATAGAATACAATAAAATCCGGTCAAAACAACCATAGCCATAAAACCACATGCATATGTAATCCTAAACCTGGGTAAAAAGGTTTAAAAACTTGAAAAAGACTTTCATTATTCCTTCTAAAAGTCTTAACAAATATATATTATTCGATAAGCTTTAAATATCTATTACTACATAAATATCTAAAATTTAAATACATTTGACATAAAGCCAATTCGTTCTTGGTTGTATTGCAATGATATGGCTAATTTATTTGTCAAGACTGGTTGTTACACTACTATATATGCTACTGAATTGATACACCTGGAACATAGCTATATCGTTCATATGTATTCGCGCCCTGATGGGCACTATGTCTAATCTGCATCAACTAAAGTGCTCGTGCAAAAGGTGCTGACTAAAAAAGTGTTAAAAAGAAAATATATTTCATATCTATTTACATACTAAGAGTACAGGTGTGTAAAATGTTCTAAAAAATGCATCCAACTATATCCTGAATTATTTTAAAGGCAGGTGTAAAAATCCTCACTGGAGTTGAGCCCGTTGGGCGTCTTTGTATCCAACTCCAGGATGTACCTTGTTTCCAGTTTCCTGAGCAAAGCTTCACGGTCACCACCACGCCTAAGTGGCGGAACATTGTCCACCACAAAATAGCTGAGGTGGTCCAGGCAATTACCATGGGCCTCCTTGAAATGCCTGGCGACCGGATAAGCTGCATCGCTATTGCTGATGGCTCGCATGTGCTGGAGTATCCGTTTGTGTACCTGCAACTTGGTACTACCAACATATTGCAGGCCACATGAACACTCCAGCACGTATATGGCAAACTCAGTTTTACAGGTCAGCCTTTTAGAAATGATGATGGGGCCATCATGAAAGGGAATCTTGTAAGATGTTCTATTTTTCCCATGCTTGCACGCTTTGCATGTTGAGCACCTGATAAAACCTTTTGATGTTTGTAACCATGTTTTTGGAGTAACAACCTCTGGGCTACTTTTTACCAGCATGTCGCTCATGGATCTAGCTTTCCTGAAGGTAATCATAGGAGACTTAGCCAATGTGCTACCAATGATTGGATCATTGCGCACCACGACCCAGTTTTTATTGAAAATCTTACGCAAGACTCGTTGTTGACATTTGTATGTAACAATTAGTCTAGGAGGGTCAGTGGTGCATGGAGGTGCACTGCCTGCCTTAGATAAATTGCACAAAGCTGTTGATCTTGAAACTGACTTTGTCTTAGTGATGGCTTTGTCAATCATCTCAGCCGAGTAGCCCCTAGCCAGGAACCTACTCTTGCTGTCTTTTTGAGCCTTAATGCAATCTTCCTCCATGCTGTAGATGCGTCTGATGCGCAGCATCTCACCATAAGGGATGCTGCGTATCAGATGCTCTGGGTGATGACTGGCAGCATGGAGAACCGTGTTGCCGGCAGTCGGCTTACGATGTAGTCTAGTCTCCAATCTACCTTCATGTATATAAACTTCCACATCCAGAAAGTTAACTGCTTCATTGTTAATGTGTGCTGTGAACCGTAAATTCAAATCATTATTATTAATTTGTTGAGTGAACATGACTGCTGCTTCCTTACTTCCCTTCCAGATAGGAAATAGATCATCCATATAGCGATATCAAGATATCACATTGGCCGCTAACACGTCTGCAAATCTGGTGCTGAGGACTTGCTTCTCCCACAGTCCCATGTGCAGACAGGCGTAGCTGGGGAAGAAGCAAGCCCCCATAGCTACACCTCTTATTTGCTGGAAAACCTGATTTTGGAAGAGGAAAAATTGCTGTTTATGCATGTTGAAATCATGTCCAATAGCATTTTGTTGTGGTTCAACATACACAACGGTTTAGTCATCAGAAAGTGATCCACAGCTTTGATACCATCCAAGTGATGTATGCTGGTGTACAACGTGGTTACATCTAATGTGATCAACCAATAGTCATCTTGCCATATTGTATCATTGATTTTTCTCAGGAAGTCCCCCGTATCTTGCAGGTAAGAGGGTAAACTTTTAACATGCTCCTGTAAGAAATAATGAACGTACCGCGAGGTATTCTCCATGATGCTGTTCTTGGCTGAGATTATTGGTCGTCCTGGCGGTTTAGCTGAATTTTTATGTATTTTAGGAATGAGATAAATTACCGGGATTACTGGATGGTTGATCTTTAGGAATTTAAGCTCATCTGCACTCAGTAATCCAGCACTCTTCCATGCTATCAACTTGGTGTAATAGTTACTCCAGGCTGACTTGACAGTTTTCCAATCACTTCGTCTATAACATTGACGATCATTTAGGTGGAAAAGGGCTTCCTCTACATATAGTTCTCGCGGCCATAGGACAACGTTTCCGCCTTTGTCCGACTGGCAGATAATTACATTGTCATTGCTTTGCAGTTTTTTCATAAGTTGCCCATAACTGTTGTTCTGATGAGCAATGTTTCGGCGAGCATGCAGAGTAGAAGCATGTCATTTTTTCAAATGGCTTGTCACAAGTTCATTGTACACATCGATATTATCGTGCAACATGATTGGGTTAAAGGTGGATTTAACTTTAAACTGTGTCATTCCTGCCGTGTTTAAACTTGGAAAGCTGTCAATGCCAGACAATTCTGTATCCGTACTTTCCCCACGCAGTTCAAATAGACTGCACATTTGTTCATAATCATTTGCTGTTAAGACAGGCGGACTCGATAGTCCTGCAGGAGTCACCACCTTTGTAGTTGTTGGTTCTTTACTTTGTAGTGCATGAAATTTGCGCAATTTTAATTTTCTTGTGAATTTGTATATATATATATATATATATATATATATAATAATGTGTTGATAAGTTGGTTTAACTGACGATGACATGTTAACGCTAAAGTAATACATTAGCATTGAAAGGCCTGTTTTCCACATTGAGCTGCTGTTTCGCACCAAATGTTTTTTTCACTTTTGCTGCAGATGCTTAATTTTCAAGAAGCTTTCTGTTAGTTAGTGGATAGGCATTTCTTTTGTATTAGACAACTGATAGTGTTGTTCTCATAAGGAGGAGAGGAGACAACAGTAAGGGTGATTTATGGGAAGAACTATCTGAACCGCAAAATGTGGATGATGCATCTTTTCAAGGACTTATGTCTGTAGCCCATTGTGCAGACGTGAGAAGATGCAGAGTTTACCTATTGCCAGGAGTTTAATAAAATGCTATTGGATGTTGTGATTGAGGATAAAGAAACATGTCACCATCTAGAATATTGTGTGTTTGTATTAGTGAGTGTTCTGAAAGTAGGTTGAGACTCTTTCTCTGGACCCTCTGGCTTTTGACAGCAAGAAAACTTTGTTTGGACTTTACTGAGGTCCGTAGGATATCTCTCTTTAGGAGAAGGGGCCATTTAGAAACTTATATATAGAAAATGTCTGTTGATTTATAGCTGAGAATACTTTCTAGCTTGTACTTTTCTTTAAATTGATGAACAAAGCGTTTATGCTTATGCATTTATTCTTTCATCAGAACTCTTAATTGGGTTTCTGAACTGACACCTAATTCTATTCCATTTTAATATTTTAGACTAGGAAATTTCCTTTATGCAATGCGCTCGCTGTATTATTACCAGACCTGGGCGTAGTTTGCGGAGTTTTGCTACGCGGAACTCCGCAAAGTTACAAAAAAACTCTGCGGAGTTCCGCACATGGCGGAGTGCAGTGCGAACTGCCGTTCGCGCTGGTCTCCCTGCCGCTCGGGTAGAAATTCTACCCGAGCGGCAGCTCGTGCTCACAAACTTACCACTCGCGATTGCGAGCGGGGAAAAAAGTCAGTTGCACTACGCGAAGCAGACTTTTCTGCACTCCGCGAGCTCCGCGGAGTGCAGAAAACTCTGCAAACTCCGCGAACGGAGCGGAGTTCACCGCTCCGGCCTAATTATTACAATACTGTCGCGACGTGTGCCTCCTGCCCCATCTGTACACCTCATTCCTACAAAGACCCTCTCCCTATGGGTGGTACTTTTAAATTTGTCAAATATTTAATGAACCCTAGGCCTACCACACAACTATGTTTTATGGTTATGGGTGAGTGCATGTGTTAGATCATCCCCTCAACTCTTGCCTTTGACACATTGCTGATCGGTGCTTTGATTACAAGGCCTTGGCACTCGGCTTGACCCCACTCAAGATGAGTAAGTAGGAAAGATGAGTCATCAGTGCACACAATAAACAGGATGAACAAGGCTCCAGATGAGTAGGCAGGCAAGATAAGTCAATCAGCACACACAGAAAACAGGATAAACTAGGCTCCAAATAAGTAGGCAGGAAAGATGAGTCATCAGCACAAACAGTAAACAGGATGGACTAAGCTCATCAGCACACACACGTAAACTGGATGAATGAGTTCATCGGCACATGTGGCCACCACCGAAGGCTTTGCCCCGCCCAGGGGCACACAATACAAAGGCTATTTAAATCACCCTGCTGCCGAATTCAGTTGCGTGGCTTTGAGATACGTACTTCCTGTTTGACCCCTGCTTGGACCACCATGGACTTCTTCGGCATTCTTCATTCATCGAGCTTCCTCTCCTCAGGCATGGGAGTTCCGGGGCAGTGCGTCTTCTGCTACTCAACTCCATCTCCTTGGCAGAAGCATTTCTGGATCCGGTCTTTCCAGGCATCACTGGCCGAAACACTGTAAAAGGAAAAAACAAAGACTCGTGAAAACCCTCCCTACACTCTCTTACTGAGAGAACAAGGTCAGTGCACTGACGGTTCAGTTTTGTGACTATCGTAGCTTGTTTATCTGCTTGGGACAATAACAAATTCCTCCAGAAAAAACGGTAAGACCTTTTATTTTAAGAGGAACCTTTTCATTTCATTTTCAAAAGACTGCCTGTGCTGCTAAAGGGCCTCCTGAGCCCAAGATGGCAATGTGCTTGATTTAAAGCGTCTTCAGCATTAGCTTTCATGTGGAGATAAAACATAATAAAGACCTAGGTGCAAATAATGAAAACTCAATAACTGTGGAAGTCAACAGTTAAATGAGAGATATTTTGCATGCGCTCAAGGTGAAAACCTGACTTTCACTGTGCCTCGTACCTAAAAGGTGTCACATGAATATTATTGGTAAACCCAAGGACTCCTCAAACTCTGCAAGTCACCATCCATCCTGTGAGTCACCACCCATCCAAATCACCAGTCGCTGAAGCTACTGACCAGTGTTTCTTCATCTCCTTCTACTCCCACTCCCTTTCTCCTATCCCTTTCCTCCTGGGACCAATCGCTCACATCCTGTTTCCTCCAGGTGTGGAGGACAAGCTCATGGGGGTGTGGGTATATAAGCTTTGCTCCTGCGGACCCCTGGATTTCGGTGAGTGGTACTGGCTAGTCAATTACTAATGTAATTCTAACAATATTGTATTTTTCCTTATATTGAAATATCGATTACTGGATTATATTCATTTCTGACATTGAATTCATTAAAGACTAATGCTTATTGTATAAATAGTGATCTTGAAGAGTTGATTAATAAAACCTGTTAACTCACACAATTTCTCTTCATTTAGTGTACTAAAAGTGTTTAGTGATTTTATTGCCTATAAGGTTTGATGTAGATGATGGCTTCTTCTGACCAATGGCGGCGTTATTTAACGATTAAACACAAAGGTTAAGAAATAGAAAACCCCAGTCTGTCACCTATAACTATATAGGCTATGCGCCTTTTAGAGATCCCCCACTTTTTTCATCCCAATTAAAGCACTCATTGTGATCTACATTCTCTCTGAAATCCCAGCATCGGAGTTGGTACTACAAATGAGTTTCTGTGCTCTCAGTGAAAGATATTGGAGTTGACTCTGGGGGACTTTACTCTCCACTTAGATGTGCAAAATGACCCAGGAGTAACTAGTTTCTTAGAAATTGTAGAAACACTAGGCTTGGATCAGCGGATATCCACCCCTACCCATAATGCAGGACACACTCTTGACGGCATCTGTTTGAATCTCACTACCGTTAAAGTTAATGCCCCAATTAGCCGAACCTGGTCTGACCACAAGTATATACATTTTGAAATTAGTCGCCAGTACACAAATACCCCTATAGGTTCCATCTCTGACATTCAAAAAACTATGCGCAGATGGAAGGATATGGAAGCTTCCCCAGATGTCAACACCGAAGCATCCGCCTGTAGGCCCAGGCTGTCTGGTGACCCTTCATTTGATAATCAACATTTTAATCGTTTGATGTCCTCACTCAGTGATAAGTTTGCCCCTCTTACCCCACTAAATAATCACTCATTTAAGAAACCTTTTGCCCCCTGGTACACTCAAAAACTGAGAGAACTACACAGCCAGTGCAGGAAACTAGAACGCAGATGGCGGAAAAGCTACAAACAGGAAGAATTAACCATTTAAAGGGGCTCTTAAAAATTACCACCAACAGGTCAAAGTGGAAAAAAAATCCTACTTTACCAACCTACTCAAACTGGCCTACTCAGACCCAAAAACTATCTTTAAGATAGTTAATTCTTTCACTAATCCTATAATCCTTCAGCAAGAGATTTCTCCATCACAGTCTCTCTGCGATCACATTGCAGACTTTTTTTTAACAGAAAGTCCAATCCCTACAAAAAGATTTCATAGCGCCTCCCACCTTGCCCATAGAAGTTCCCTCGAACTTTGGAGAGGATGGATTAACCCTCCAAGTTTTTCAAGCCATTAGCTTGGAACAATCCCGTCAGGCCTTTTAGCATGTAAATCAGGGTCTCCTTTTGACCCTTGCCCACCTCAGACACCATTAACCCAGTTATAAACTATATAATAAACACCTCAGTTTTACGAGCAGAAGTACCTAATGAACGGAAAATTGCAGCAGTCAAACCTCTCCAGAAAAAACATCTAGCAGACCCTAACACCCTCACTAATCTTCGTCCTATCTCTCTGCTTCCATGCCTTAGTAAAATTACAGAAAATCTAGTTAACACTCAACTTATGTCCTATCTTGAAGAGGCAAATATTCTACATCCCAATCAATCTGGTTTCAGGCCTCAGCACTCAATGGAATCAGCGTTATTGTATACTGCAGAAGCCCTTAAATCTGCTTTAGACCAGGGAACAAATGCTGTGCTGATCTTATTAGATCTATCAGCCGCTTTTGACACGGTCTCACATGACATCTTATTGAACCGTCTCAAATCTTACGGCATTTCTCATCTTGCCCAGGCTTGGCTAAAATCCTTTCTACAAAATCATAGACAAGTTATTACTCTTGGCCAGTATCAATCAGCAGAAAAACCCCTGCTCTCCGGGGTTCCACAGGGCTCCATTCTCAGTCCAGTGCTCTTTAACGCCTATATGCCCCCCCTCATTAGCCTGATATTGTCTTTTAACATTGAGACAATCTCTTACGCGGAAGACACACAGCTAATTCTGGTATTAGATGAACAATCTAAACATGCCGAAGAAAATTTACAATGGTGTCTCACAGCGGTCTTTCGATGGATGAAAGAAAATTACCTAAAATGTAACTCAGGAAAAACAGAAAGCATGCCAATAGGGAAATCTAATACCTTCTCCCCAAGTCTATGGTGGCTCATAGATACTCCCCCCTAACACAGTGAAGGTAGCAAAGAACCTGGGGGTGAAATTTGACTCATCACTCTGCTTCTGCCAGCAATCTCTAGCAGTGGCAGGGACATGTTTTCAACTGGTAAAGTCCCTCAAAAAGTTCTTTGATCTACTTCCCTGCATGGCTAGAAAGGCATTCGCAGTGGCCTTAATCACCTCTAGACTTGACTATTGTAACAGTCTTTATGCAGGGACCAATAAGTCAAATTACAGATGGTCCAACATGCAGCCAAACGGCTAGTACTGAAATGGCCCAGAAGCTCTTCCGCTTCAGCTGCCCTTGAAGCGCTACACTGGCTGCCCATCCACAAAAGAGTCCTTTTTAAGATCCTAGTAATTACATACAGAGCTTTCAACTCCTCAGGCCCCCTTTATCTTCGAGCCAGGTTTGTCCACTATGTAATGAACTGCACCCACAGATCCTCCACTGCGAATCTTTTGAAACCCCCTGGTTTTAGATGTATCACAAAGGGAGGGAAATCTATTGCGTTGCTAGGGACCAAAGCCTGGAATATGTTCCCCAACCATCTATGTTTTATTCAAACAGAGACCATTTTCAGGAAAGCCCTGAAAACCTGGATCTTTTCCGCCCCTGATGCTCTATGTAGATCACTTATCTGATTCCGTCAGTTAGGGTGTGGGTGTCTATTAGGGCTCCGCATAGCACCATAATGCTCCTCGGAGTGAAAGCTGCTCTCTACAAATACTATATAACATAACAAACTATGATTGTATTGATTATTTATGAATTGATGAGTGTTTTTATCTAAACTGTGCGTATACCACCAGGGTGTTAATGGTCAATGGTTAGGATTGCACTGGGAGGGGATCGGAGGTAAATGGCCAGTCTTAGGCTGGGGAAAACAGTAACTACACTGCACTCTGCTGGCTTTAACCCTTAATCAGTCTCAATTCCTGGGGTAAGGTACAAGTCGGACAGAGGCCAGACTTGGTGTTGCCGACCCCTTCATCTCATCTCTGAACACCCACAAACTGAGGTTCCTCCATCAGCACTGAGAATGTGCTGTAGATGCACAATGAACTATAATTTACCAGGAGACAGGGAAGTAAATACACTGGGGAAGACAGATGCCAAATTGATTCAGCCGCGCTTGTCAAAGTGAGTTCCTATCAGATGACCTCAAATAGTAGGCAATGGTCTCTTCAGTTAAATGTTTGCAAAGAAAAGAAGATGTTAGACTTGGCATATTTGGCGTGGTTTCCCCTGACTTTTTGCTTCTACCTCCTGTATTTTTGATGCTGTGCTGGATTTCGTTTGTGCTGGCTTAGATGCTTTGGGCACTTTGCCACTGCTGATCAGTGTCAAAGTGCAAGTGCTCCCTGTGCAAATTGTTGTTACAATTGGTTCTCCCTGATTTGCATATTTGATTTACTGGTAAGTCCCTAGTAAAGTGCACTGAAGTGTGCCAGGGCCTGTAAATCAAATGCTACTAGTAGGCCTGCAGCACTGAGTGTGCCACCCACACGAGTAGCCCTGAAAATGTATCTCAGACCTGCCACTGCAGTATCTGTGTGCAGTTGTTAACTGCAATGTCATCTTGGCAAGTGCACCCACTTCCTGGGTCCTAACCTTCCCTTTTCTTACATGTAAGACACACCGATGGGTGCGCGCCCCCATCTCCCCTCAGCGCCTTGAGACCCTTTCGGGTGAGTAGCTGAGCTCTATGAACCCATGATTGATTGATTAATTGATTGATGGTAGGCCCAAGGTACCTCCATGGGCAGGGTGCAGTGTATGTGAAAGGTAGGACATGTACTGGTCTGTGTGACAGGTCCTGATAGTGGAATACTGCCAAATTCGTTTTTCACTATAGAAAGGTTGTCTTTCCCCATAGGATAGAATGGGAAAATGCTTTGTAACATCATACAAGTATAACTTCCCATTGGGACAAGATAGAGAAATAAAGTTTAGGCTCTCTGGACTCAGAATTTAATAACATATCTTTTAGTAAAGATGGTTTTTAAATTGTGTGTTGAAAATGCCACTTTTAGAAAGTAGGCATTTTCTTGTTTAACCATTCTGTGTGCCTCTGCCTGTTTGTGTATTGACTGTCTGGTTTTGGAGAGACAGGGGCTAGGGATGAGCATTCACTGTAGTCAGCCACTGGGGGGAGGGGGTAGTTAAGGTGTGCCTGGCCCTTCCTGGATAACTCCGAGCTGGGCTGAATAGACCTTGGCTGAATTTAGAGTAGTGGGAGGCGATTTCCTTGCACCTGAATAGAGGCCTGTCTCCCTTGCGCAATGCTGTCTCTCCCCCTCTGGTCATACTGCACCGCTGAGGACAGAAATGGTTTGGACTGGGCTCAGAGACCCTTGCATAAAGAGAACAAAGACATTTTGGGGTATAAGTATTAGACCTAAAACCCTAGAACTTTAGATTACTTCTGGACTCAAGAGTAACCTTTGCCAAGGAGAAGAGCTGAAGAGCTGTGAGGAGGAGTACTGCCCCTTTGCTGTGTGTTGTATGGGGTTGGCCTGCAGTTGCTGTTTCTGCCAAGGAAAGGACAAAGACTTGAAGTTTGCTTTGAACCTGCTTGAAGAAGATCTCCCAGGGCCTGTGCACGCTGGCCTCCTGTTCTGAAGTCTCAAGGACACAAACACTTCACCCCCAGCTCCCCTGAACTCTGCTGCTAAGATTTCTGACCTGCCAGGAGGTGCCTGTTCCAGTTCTGGGCCTTTGGAGGTTGTGCTTGCACCTGGGAGCTGGAAGAAACCCAAATAACTGAAGAAAATTGATGCATCACTCTACTTGCTGCTGTTTTTCCGACGCAGCACCGCTGTACGAGAAGAATCTCCACGCATTGCCGCGCCACTGCCGAAACCGACACAGCGCCTGTCACCGCTGCAAGAACCGATGCATCGAGGGATCGCGGCTAAAGAAACTGACCCAGCGCCGCTCAAGACAGCTGCATCGATTGCCGATGCATCACGGATTTCCATGTATCGTACCTGTGCGGCAACTTTTCCTGACGCATCACCGGTGGACCAGAACCGTCTCGGAATTGATGCATAACTTCCCCCTACAGACCGGATTCGATGCATCGCTTCTCCTGCGTACGGCAGAACTGTTGCATTGCCTCCCCATGGTCTCAAGAACTGACGCATCTTTTTGTTTTTCGATGCTTACCATCTCTGTGATTGTTTGGCCTTGTGAATTTTGACGTATCCACAACTACTTTGTGAGAAATCACGCATCCATAGTTTTCCATGGACCCAGTTGTTTGAAACCTTTGAAAAGTCATATCCTTATTACATATATGTTGGATTTTTGTCGTTTTGGTCTTGTTGAGTGTAGATAAAGATACTTTATTTTTCTAAACTGGTGTGGTGTCCATTTGTGGTATTATCACTGTATTACTTTGTGTTTTGAGTACAAATACTTTACACATTGCCTTTAGGATAAGTCTTTCTGCTCGTGCCAAGCTACGAAGGGGGTGAGCAGGGTTTATCTAAAGTGTGTATCCCCCTTACCCTAAATAGAAGCAAGGGTCCCTACTTGGACAAAGGTTCCTACCTCTGAAAACTAGAGTGTCAGGGACTGTCCGGGACTATGTCGGGAACAAAGTCAGGGACTTGGGCAAGGACTGGGAACTGGGTAGAAAACATACACAGAAAAAGGAGTACAGCACTGCCCAGGATCACACAGGAAGTCAGTGGAGAAAAAGGGATCCAAAGGGGAAGCCTGTACAAGTGAACAAGGTGGCTAAGACTCAAAGGATGGGCACTCAGAATAACTACACCCAGGATGGATGTGCAGACATATATATATATATATATATATATATATATATATATATATATATATATATATATATATATATATATATACACACACACAACAACATTAACAATAAAGGGAATGTGGGGTAAAGCACTCGGGAGCTCCACACGGTAAGACTGAAGCTCAGTAAGTTCCTCACCCACAATTGCTGTTATAGATACTGACTGCAAAGGCAGGGTCTGTGGAGCTGATACCTATGGTGATGTTATAAATGTAACCCAAAGACAATACTCACAGTGAACAAGGAACACCACCTAGGTTGTCAGCAGTGCCCATGGATCCTGGTGATCAAACCAGAAAACGCATAGCAGTAACAGCAAGGGGGTAGAACTAAATACAAGCACAATAGACAAAGAGCTAGCAAGGAGGAGTGCTTAACAGGAAAGGAAGGAAATCATAGGGCACACTAGGCAGAAAACAGGTAACAAACATACAAGGTAATAGAAGCAAGACAGCAGGAATAGAAAGACAGTAAACTAGGGACTGGAACCAAGGAAATGGGAAGAAAAGCAGGGACTGGAAAAGGATATACAGAAGGGGAGGCTACAATGGTATACTAGAATAGTATTGAATCAGGAGTCAAGAAAACAAAATAGCACAGAAGGCTGTGCTGCAGCAGGAGTCAAGAAAACAAAATAGCACAGAAGGCTGTGCTGGAACAGGAACAAGAACTAAGAAAAAGCTCAAAAGTCCTGCAGTGCTAGTTCAGGACCAAGGGAAACTGCGGCAGCTCAGGAACAAGGAATGCAAAAGCTCAGGAAACACTGGAAACAAGGATATCAAAAGCTAAGGAAACACTGGAAACAAGGGTCGGTCTCAACGGTACACAGCTACAATGACCAACCTTGGCCTGAAGGGAGCTGGGGCTTAAAAGAGCTCACAGTAATCACATGCATCAGGTCTGAGCAGGCTAGCAGCAGCCAGCCACAGGTGAGATGAATTCCTCCACCCATCCTTGGCCTGCAGGGGTGGAGACGAAGCAGTGAGCAGGGAATTCTAGGTAACAGAGTGTCAAACATTAGCAGGCTGGCTTCAAGCATGAGCAGGCTGGCTTTCACAAAACCCGGCATGGATTGGGAATGGATGGCAATTTGCAAGTAGAATCTAAATGACTGGAAGTCAGTATATGCATGAAGGGGAGGGTCTGGAAGCTTATTAGAACACTGGAGAGCCCCAAAATTCAGCCCCTTGGTGGTGGGAATGAGAATGCAGAGAGCGAGTCATGACATAGAGACCCCCATTTCTAACATTGAGGAACTTACTGCAAAAAAAGAGAATTAAGTGACAATAAAAGCCTAGTGCAAATTGTTGCAAGGGGAGAGCTCCCACAACTACATCACAAATGCATAGCACTTGTGCAGGAGATTGTTCTTGGTGTCTAACTTTCCTACCTATAAAGGACATTCAAAGAAGACCTGTTTCTAGATAAGAGGGTGTGCAATGGCTTAAAGAAATGCTTTGGAAGGCAAGAAGAAGAGGAATGAGAAAAAGCTGGACAAGGGAGAAGACAAACATAAATCTCATGATAGCTGCACCTAAAGAACTTCAGAAAAAAGTGGTACTGAGAACGTGAGGAAATTCAGGTTACTAACTAAACAGCCTGGCCTGGACCAGATCACCAGAAGTTTCAAAATGCGGGGCAGGAGCATTCGAGGGGGATCGACATGATATGTCAGTGATCCACAAATTCAATAAGTAACGTACACAGTATCCTTTGCTTTCAGGCCAGCTGTGCTACTATTTTGTACACAACGAACCCTGAAGAAAAGTTACCATTTCTGTTTCTGTTACTGCAATGTGTCCTTTCCTCCACAAATTATGAAAGAAAAGAAAGTGTACATACAACTATGTACACACAAACATGCTTTTTACTGCAAATATTCTCCCTTGTATTTGAAGTAACAACAAGCATCTCTTTAATTTGCCTAGCATGAAGGATGCTGCTAATCTACACCAAGACCCACCAGCTATCATATTCTGTTGAAGCACCAAATGAACACACATCAGCCTCTTTGATTGTGTCAGACATTGTGGGCCTGATTCACAAAGGTAAACCTACACATTTGTCTAAGTTTATGATTGTTTCCTATTCACAAAGGGATTCATTAGTAGTATGTTTACGAGTGTGGAGTCTCTGCACATAAAACGATAGAACTGTCCTATTTTTGTAGATGGGGAGACTCTGTAGAGATACTGTTCACAAATCCCTTTGTGAACAGCAAACAATCATAACCTAACACAAAAGTGTACGTTTACCTTTGTGCATCAGGCCCTAAATGTTCAGGTAATCTTTATTTCTTAGAAGCATGATGTGAATTGCATTACTGAAAGGAATCAAAAAGCATATGTCTTATTATATGGCAAAGAAATCATGCTTTCAGGTGAGTGTTTTTTTCTGACAAGTGTAAAACCCATCAATTGCCCAATCTAGAGACCAAGAGGAACATTTTTTTAGGACTAGGGAAGCGCCTTGATGTATTATGAGTTTTCATTCTCTATTTCTATTGCAGAATGTCGTTAGGTAAACTTTAAAATCTAACATGCTGGAGCAGTTACACAGGAATACATTCTTTGATGATTCCTTGAAGATGGCTGAATGGACAGTTGCTCCTTCTCTCATGGGTTTTGTGCTTTCTGAATGAATTGGGAACTTGCTCTACATCTGTGCCACCTCACTTACTGTATGCTGAGTGAAGACCCAACAATTTATCCACAAGCAATTCTACTCTTCACTACAGCACTTCGGTGCAATATCGGCATATTTCAAGTGACAACTTCTTCAGGAATATCATATTTCGTACTCAGAGTGACCTTACATCCATTTTTTGTCATTTTTTGGTACTGTGTTTTCATTGACTAGCCTCATTCATTTTGTGATTGTATTCCTCAAATGACCTGAAATCATTACCACTATTTCAAATTATAATTGGCCCGCAGTTATGCAGACACCTAACCTGAGCTATAAATGTATTTTTCTCTCTCGCTGCAGACTCTACTGTTTTAACCTACCAGCACTGCAGAATTCACTCTATCACATATGGCCTCATTTTGATGCCGATCGGACCGGCGTCCGCGGTCCTGTCGGAGGCGGTCGGACTGCTGAATCTCTCGTCGGAAGCGGTTGCACCGTCCGGGTTTATTACCAGGCACACAAATAGACTGAAATCCGACCGCAGCGGTCCTTCCGACTCCGACAGCAAATCACGACCGCAGGGGTGTTGGAAAGGCAAATTGGAGCTAATCTGAAAGCGGAACAGTGGTTGATATGCTTGTCCAATTACAATGCGCATTTCCAATGAGAAGGCTGTGGCCGTCCAACCACCTAGTTAGAGCTTGCGGGAAGGGAGAGAGAAAAGGCCAAAAACCACCTCCACACAGCTATGCACGTCCTATGATGACATGGATCCTGCATTACACATCCTGCCCCTGCTGTACCTGCTCGATGACAATGAAAACCGACAACATCATGGACACAACCACTGGTAAGTGACACACTGATCCCTCCACTGAGACCCCATCGCAAATTGATGGTCCGCCACCATAAAGCAGGGGCTTACCCCTGTCTGAATGTTTGTCGGTGTGTGAGCAATGTGTCCCAGTCATCACGCTGGGACAACTTGCCAATACACATGTGTAGTGAAGATGGACATGAGGGGGCCTCAGACCTTTCAGTGGGCTGGGTCCTGCCGGTGCCAAGCACCGGTCATATGAAAAAGCATGTGGTGAGATGGGTACCCATCGGACTCTCCATTCAAGCCATCACATCCAGGATCCACAAATCCAAAACTGACGTCAGCAGCAGTACCACCCTTTATTCCCTGTGATGTCATTTCAAAGAGACTCGTCATAGTTCACTGTCAGTCTCATTATGTCAGAACATAACCTGTTCCAAAATGCACAAAAAGCCATAGTTGGTGCCTACTGATCCTATGCAGCTCACAACCTATCACAAAGCCAATAGTCCTGGAATGGCCCAGGTGTTAGATCACTTGTATCAGTCATCTGGCAGCAATGACAGAAGCAGCAAAATACTCGTCAGGTGGCACACTAGGATAAGCACCGTTGCACAGTAAAGGTGTCATAAGACACGGCCACAATTACCCAAGGCACGCCCCTCTTAGAGACCCCCCAGTTAGTATCAACCCACTGAAAGTCCTGGGTGGTCTGAAGGGACCTTCAAAAGAGTGAGTAGTGTGAGTTGTGTTGCAGGCTTTGAAGTGTTCTGGGGTACGTTCATCGTTAGTGTTGGAAGGTCACCAAATCTCATGCTCATAAAGTACTGAATGCACAGTCCATATTTGCACACCCCCTCAGGGTGCAAAACATTTCATATTCAACAGAAGTACCACCTTCCACTGCCGCAGATGGAACAGCAAGCACACTCATAACAGTCCATACCCGCTGTTGCCAGGTCAGAACAGAAGCATCACCATAATTTTAAGGAAGTAAGTCAGAGTAGGTTCTCCAATAACTAATGCTACTAACAACCATTCCCAAAAGCAACTGTCCTTGTCACATCTAGATGCAAAGTAAGTTGTAGTATCAGATACCAAGATGTAGTGTTATGTTACAAGAAGGAATATATTTCATTTTGTGAGACAATATGCCAGTCACAGATGTACAGGTGACATGTATGAAAGTCAGGCCCTCATGTACATCAGCCATGCTCCTGCTGAGAGCCCCCCACCCCCCTACATAAAGTCCACTCAAAGTCCTCTTGTGGAGAAAAAGAGGAATAGATTGAAACATTAAATTACATAACACTACACTTCCACCACAACATAGAAGACAGAGAGAGTTTGCATGCGTCAGTGTGGGTAGCTGTTGGAAATGGCCCTTTTTGCAGGGTTATCCCCTAACTTTTTGCTTCTTCCTCCTATTTTTTCCTGACCTGCTGTTGTTGGTTTTAGGACTCTGGGCACTTTAACACTGCTATTCAGTGCTAAAGTACATATGCTCTCTATGAAATTTGTATTATGGATTGGTGTTTCAATGACTGGCATATTTGATTTACTGGTAAGCCCCTAGTAAAGTGCACTGAGTGTGCCAGGGCCTGTAAATCAAATGCTACTAGTGGGCCTGCAGCACTTATTGTGCCACCCACATGAGTAGCCCTGAAAAGGTAACTCAGACCTGCCACTGCAGAGTCTGTGCGCAGTTTGTAACAGCCATGTCGACCTGGCAAGTACACCCACTTGCCAGGCCCTAATCGTCCCTTTTCTTACATATCAGTCACCCCTAAGGTAGGCCCAAGGTACCCCAGTGGGCAGGGTGCTGTGTATGTTAAAGGTAGGACATTTACTGGTGTGTGTGACATGTCCTGGTAGTAAATGACAGTGCATTTTGTTTTTCACTATGGAAAAGCTATCTGTCCCATAGAATAGAATGGGAGTTTATTTATAACATCTTATAAGTATAATTTCCCATTGGGAACAGATAGGAGGGTAAAGTTTAGTATGCCTGAACTCACAATATTGAAATGCATCTTTTAGTGAGGGTGATTTTTATATTCTGTGTTTGAAAATACCACTTTTAGAAAGTAGGTATTTTCTTGCTCAGCCATCCAGTGTGCCTCTGCTAGGATGTGTATTGACTGTCTGGCTTTGGAGTGACAGGGGCTGGGGATGTGCAGTGGCTCCAGAGAGTCTGGATGAGTCAGGGCTGGGCTGAATAGACCTGGGCTGCATTCAGAGTAGTGGGAGGAGTTTTCACTTGCACCTGAATAGATCCGGTCTGCATTTAGAGTGGTGGGAGGAGATTTACCTTGCACCTGAATAGGCCCTGTCTGCCTTGGACAATGCTGTCTCCACCTCCTGCTGGGAAGTTGGGCGAGAGAGGACCAAACTGGTTTGGACTAAGCACAGACACTCTCTGCCTGAGAGATCAAAGGAAGTTTGAGTATAACTATTGGGGCCCAGACCCCAGAACTTTAGAACTCTTTTGGAACCAAGAAGACTGCCAAGAAGAAGAGCTGGAGAAGCTGTGAGGAGGGTCCACCACTTTGCTGTGTGCTTTGCTGTGTTGTCCTGCAGTCACTGCTTCTGTCTTGGGCAGTGAAAGGACAGGACTGAACTTTCTGCAACTTCCTTTTTATGAGTTTCTCCAAGGGCTTGAGGTAGAGCTTGCCCCCTGTTCAAGAAGTCTCAGGAACAGAAAAGACTTCAAGTTCATCTGTTACCAGCACTGGGGACTGTGTGTTTTGTGCTACAACAGAAGAAAAAGCAACCCAACGCCACTGCCGACTCCGTGTCCTGAAGGCACCGCAGAGGGCACCGCCGCACTTTGCACCACAACCCTGGTCTCATGGACGAAGCCACCTGATGCTGCCACCGAGCTGCTGCTTGCACCGCGACCTGTGGGCACCGCACTCCGCACCCCCTCGCTTCATGCCGCTGCCCTGTTATCACCTGCGACGTCGCTCCACGCCGACATCGATGCCGCTGCTTGCTCCGTGGTTTGAGGGCACCACCCATAAGTTACATGACGCACCGTCCTCATCCCGCACCGCAGCCTTGGCCTACTGACGCCATCAACTCCAGTGCTTCAGCAATGACGACGACGCCACCTGCACCATGACCTGCCAGCACCGTGACGAGCACTGCATCCCTTGGCACTGCAGCGCTGGTCTCACTGACACCACTGGACGACCATCACTGAGCCGCTGCCTGCACCGCGACCTGAGGGCACCGCACGCCGCACCACTGCACTTCGCACGGCAGCCCCGACGCCCACTGACACTGGCGCTCCCGACTTCAACCGCGAGGAGTTTGATCTGCAACGCATTTGACTTCAAGTGCCCGACGACTCCTGCACCGACCTCCAGAACCGATGCCTGCGGATGCCGGCTCTTCGGGGCTCATCGAGAGGTCACCAATGCCCTGCATTTTTAAAGGTACTGTTTTGCGGGTCTTCCCGACACCGTAGCTGGCCCGCAACACCGCGGTCAGCCAGAACTGTTTGGATTTGTTGTTCACGATGCTGTGATAGCCCCAGATGGAGCTATCGACTTCACAGAACTGTATTTCAAGTCTATTTTCATTATTGAAGATTTCTGAGAGCTGTATGGTGGATTTTTATCATTTTTGGTCTTGATTTGGATATATAAAAATATTGGATATTATTCTAAACTGGTGTGGTGTCCTATTGTAGTGTCTTCACTGTATTACTGTTGGTTATGTGTAAATGCTTTTCACACTGCCTCTAAGATAAGCCTGACTGCTCGTGCCAAGCTACCAAGAGGGTGAGCAGGGGTTATTTTAGGAGTGTAACTCCCTTACCCTGAGTAGGAAGAAGGGTCCCTACTTGGACAAAGGTGCAAACCCTTGCCAACTAGAGACCCCCATTTCTAACAGTAGCTCAAACATCCCTGCTGAACATCTATTGACACTGTGCATCACCTGACTTCAAGCACTCATTACCAACTCTGTCAATCAGTACACATCAATAAAGGTGGCGAGACAAAATATTCCCCCTACCCCTTGGAGCTACAACACAGTGGACAACGTTAGTGCTGTTGTATACCTGGTCAAAGGATATATTGCGTGTCCCTGTGTGCAACATCACATAAAGTATATTCCCATCACATCTGACTTGTTCCTCCTATGTATAGATCAGTGACTATGTACAGGCACACACTTACAAATCAAACATGTGTGGACATCTCAGATGCTCGTGTAATGCTGTGTTCAATAAACAGATCCAAAGTTCTGCACATCCTCATGAATACAATAGCAAACATCTCCTGTGACAGCCTCAAATACTTCATGAGCTATGTCATGGTATAAACTTGAAAAAACATCAATATGGATGTCTCTGGGGTTATTTAATTCTCCACTGCTGATGTACTGTACTGGGCTTGCACACAGCACTCACCTTAAAATGGAAAGGCAGCTAAATTGGTTCCCCACAAACCACAGTCTCAGACATTTGACGGCTACATTGTCACTACTCCCAGCTGGTTTGGATCAGCCTAAGCTGGTGGACTCCTGGAAGGCAAGTGGCCAAGGCCATATTGCAATAGCACCTGCATCAATGTCTCCGTGTGCATGGGACCTGTGGCATGGTGTGCAATAGGGACAACCAATGTGGCATGCACATGTGGCTAATGTGTAAGTACAAGTCCCTAAAAACATCACAGCAACAGTAGTTGTTCTGACATCAATTACATTTTGGTAGAAAGAACACACATGGAAATGCTCACATGTGCCTCCAAAGTAACACATTGTTATGGCAAGACCACACCTTCCATGTGTGCCTTAACAAAAACATATTGTGCATACATCAAACACCCTTCCACCCTACACCTTGAGTAGTACTACAAGCTAGCAGGCGTGGACATTGGTGAAGCCAAGATGCCATACTTACCATAGCAGAGAGCAGCCAAAGCAATGTTTGCCCCAATAGTAACTCATCCAGATATGCATACATTTAACACTGAGCCACAGACTCTGTAAGTCAATTACCTCTCCCAAGGGCTGAGCATACTTACCACTGCAAAAGGATCATCTATCATGGTAAAACAAACACAACAAAACTCTCACAGGCCTACATATTCCCCTATCAACAGTTAGCATCATTAGCAAGTGCAGGACAAAGGTCTACACAAACAATACATTATTTTTTTATCTAACAGTGTTCAAACGCCAAGACCAATGGCCAGTCCAAAATATCATATGTGGCCAGCACACTGCTGTGCCACGTATCTTTCCAACCAGATCACTGCCAGGGAAACCTCCCCCAGATAGGGGCATCTAATTGGCAGTCCAGGCACTTCTGAGGAGTAAAATGGGTGGGCTAGGCTCTGGGTTGGGGGGTGGATTATTCTTTGGGAGGGCTGGGCTTTGGATTTGGGAGGGTTGATCTGTCGGAGGGCTGGATTCGGAATTGGGAGGGCTGGTTTGCTGGACTCGGGATTGGGAGGGCTTGTTTTGGCTATGGGAGGGCTGGGATCAGGATTATGAGGTTCGGCTTGATCTGTGGGAGGGCTGGGTTTGGAATTGGGAGGGCTAGGATGGAGCTTACAGGGTAATTTGTACCATTTAAGGGTAGTGAAGGGTATGCGGGAAGAAGTCTTAGACCTTTTGGTCTTCTGCTTTGAAGACTTGGTGTGGGGTGGGGAAGCGGACCTTTGGGTTTTGGGAGGGAGTGGGTTGATATCAGGACAGGTGGCACTCTTTCTCTTACTCCTGTGTGGAGTAGTGACTTGTGTAGTGGGGGGTGCAGGTTTTTAAGGGGTGGACATGGAAGTGGGTAAACAGTCTAAAAATCGAGTTGTAAATATCGACTACCACAAATATCGAGTTCAGAATATCGTATGTCAAAAATATCGACAGTCAGAATATCGTGGACAAGAATATCGAGTCTAAGGTAAGAAATATCGTTTTTAAAAATATCAAAGTTGTTAATATCGTTTAAAAAAAATATCGAAGTCATTAATATCGTTTGCAAAAGTATAGTTGTTAAAAATATCGTTGTTTTAGTTAGTGTTATGTATTTAAGTGTGTATTTTAAATGTATGTGCTATATTTTTTTGTCTAAGTATTGCATTTATTTTTTATGTATGTGTTAAATTTTTAGAAGTTACTAATTTGTTTTTTATTTACATTTTGCGTTTTAGTTAGGTAGCGGGTTGTGGGTTTATAGGGGAATAGGGTGCGAAGTAATTTAAATATAATTAATTGAATATTAATTTTATTTGAATTACATTTTGCGTTTTAGTTCCATAGCGAGTTGTGGGTTTATAGGGGAATAGGGTGGGAAGTAATTTAAAAATAATTAATTGAATAATAATTTTTATTTATTAGTATTTATTTACATTTTATTTTATAGTGTTAATTATGGTAATTGATTAATTATTAATTAATTAATGATTGGCTGTTAATTTTTATTGATTAATTAATTGGTAAATATGTTAATTGTGTAATTTTTTTAGGAGTGGGTTGTGGGTTTATAGGGGAATAGGGTGGGGAGTAATTTAATTATAATTAAATTATTAATATTTTTCATAATTCATATTTAATTAATTAATCTTTTATAGTGTTAACTGTGGGAAATAACTTATAATTAAATATTTAGTAATTTGTTATTAATTACTATTAATTAATTGGTAAATATGTTAATTGTGTCATTTTTTAGGAGTGGGTTGTAGGTTGATAGGGGAATAGGGTGGGAAGTAATTTAATTTTAATATATTTATTAATATTTAATATGGAATATTTTTTATGTATGCTATTATAGTGTTAATTGTTTGAATTAATTTATTAATATATAATTAGATTTTTATTGTTAATTGTTATTAATTAATTAATTGTTAATTAATTATGTTAATTGTGTAATTTTTACCGCTCCGCTATCCAACACTTTCCCTACTGTTGCACTCACTGGAGTGGGAATAGTAATTTTTACCCCTACGCTATCCAACACTTTCTCTACTGTTGCACTCGCTAGAGTGGGAATAGTAAATTATTTCCCTCCGCTATCCAACAGTTTCCCTACTGTTGCACTCACTGGAGTGGGAATAGTAATTTTTACCCCTACTCTATACTTTCACTAATTTTGCACTTGCTGAAGTGGGATTAGTAAATTAATCCCCTCCGCTATCCGACACTTTCCCTACTGTTGCACTCACTGGAGTGGGAATATTATTTTTTACACCTACGCTATCCAACACTTTCCCTACTTTTGCACTCGCTGGAGTAGGAATAGTAAATTATTCCCCTGCGCTATCCAACACTTTCCCTACTGTTGCACTCGCTGGAGTGGGAATAGTAATTTTTACCCCTTCGCTATCCAACACTTTCTCTACTGTTGCACTACCTGGAGTGGGAATAGTAATTTTTACCCCTGCGCTATACAACACTTTCCCTACTGTTGCACTTGCTGGAGTGGGAATAGTAAATTATTCCCCTATGCTATCCAACACTTTCCCTACTGTTGCACTCCCTGGAGTGGGAATAGTAATTTTTATCCCTGCGCTATCCAACACTTTCCCTACTGTTGCACTTGCTGGAGTGGGAATAGTAAATTATTCCCCTCCGCTATCCAACACTTTCCCTACTGTTGCACTCTCTGGAGTGCGAATAGTAATTTTTACCCCTGCGCTATCCAACACTTTCCCTATTGTTGCACTCATTGGAGTTGGAATAGTAATTTATTCCCCTCTGCTATTCAACACTTTCTCTACTGTTGTACTCTCTGGAGTGGGAATAGTAATTTTTAACCCTGCCCTATCCAACACTTTCCCTACTGTTGCACTTGCTGGAGTGGGAATACTAATTTTATCCCCTCCGCTATCCAACACTTTCCCTAATGTTGCATTCATTGGAGTGGGAATAGTAAATTATTCCCCTCCGCTATCCAACACTTTCCCTACTGTTGTTTTCATTGGAGTGGTAATAGTAATTTTTACCCCTGCGCTATCCAACATTTTCCCTACTGTTGCACTCGCTGGAGTGGGAATAGTATTTTTTTCCTCTTTGCTATCCAACACTTTCCCTACTGTTGCAGTTATTGGAGTGGGAATAGTAAATTATTCCTCTCCGCTATCCAACACTTTCCCTACTGTTGCATTGATTGGAGTGGGAATAGTAAATTATTCCCGTCCACTATCCAACACTTTCCCTACTGTTCACTCGCTGGAGTGGGAATAGTAAATTATTCCCTTCCGCTATCCAACACTTTCACTACTGTTGCACTTCATGGAGTGGGAATAGTAATTTATTCACCTCCGCTATCTAACACTATCCTTACTGTTGTAATTAATGTAGTGTAAAATATAGTTTTAAAAACTAATAAATATTTTAATATTTTAATTTATAATATATATATTTTGTTATTTTATGTTAGAGCTGTATGTATATATATGTATTTATAATTTTTAATTTATTTGTAACATTTTTATAATTTATTAAATTAATTATTTTTTAATAATTATTAAGTACCTACCATGATGTACATAGGATGTCGATATTCTTGACATCGATATTTAGGTGCCGATATTTTGGGACCTCGATATTGTGGTCGTCGATATTCTGTCAGTGATCCATGGAAGTGAAAGGGTCGGGTAGCGGTGGGAACCCAGCCCTTTTGTGTTTGGGAAGGGGGGGCAGCTGTGGCAGGGAAGAGGTCTGGGGCAAACATGGTAAGTGATTTGGGAGATTTGAGAGGAGGTGAGGTGACGGATTGTGTGTTGGAGGTAAAAGGATGTGAAGTCTGAGTCACAGATGTGTGTGCTGTGCATGCATGTCTATGTATGTCTGATGTCTGTATGGGTGTAGAATGTTTTAGGTGGTTGGTCTTGAGTGACGTGTCTGTGGCTGGTGATATGGTTGTGGTGTCTCGGTGTATGATGTCAGTTGTGGCAGAGGATGGTGATGTGTGTGTTGTGTCTGGCTGTGTGATGTCAGTAGTCTGTGTTGGTGGTGTTGTGGCTGTAGTGTGTTGGTGTGTGACCTTAGGAGTGGAGGTGGCAGGGTCTGGGGGTATGGTATATGTCTTTATGTCAGTGGCTTTTGTGGTGAGGGTGGTGATTGTGAAGGAAGTGACCCGATTAGGGTCTCACGGGTCACACAAGACCACCTCTCAGCCTTCCATACCAAATGAAGAGTCGGTCAGACAGTTGAGAATACAAACCAATATCTGTTTATTCAGAGTACGCTCAGAGCAGCGCCCTGTCTGCCCAGTCTCTAAGGAGTGCTGCAGAGGGACTGGCATCAGAAAGCATAACAATACATTAAATATACTTCGAAACCAATGAAACCACACCCACCATGGAATTTCCCAGAGAGATACAGCTGGACAGTAAATTACAAAGGAGTACGTTCCAATTCTGAGGCCAGGCACACACTATCTACTATTCAAGGTCACTCTGCCTGTGCCTGCCACTAGACAAGTGGGAGAAGGCTTACATCTTAAAGGAAAGGTATGTGCTAATAAGAACAGTACATTCATTAGTGTGGCAGAACTCAGTTCCGAAGAAACATAACCTAGAGAAGGGCGTTTCTCGGAAATGCGAAAGGAATAGTTTCGATCACAATACAAAATGGCGCCTATACACAAAATGGCGCCGCGAATACTAACATACGTAAAACAATGCGAAAACATAATTTTTATTCCAACAGACCCTCCTTTTAGCATGAGCTAAGTAATTTTGTGTACTAATGAGAAAGACATAAAATTCAACAAATCATGTATACATTCTTAGGAGCACTCCATATTCTCAGCGTCAGGAAGGGAAACAGTAAGGAAGGAAGAAGTCTCGTATATACCCTCATCTATTTGCATGAGGTCTTCGACTTCTTTCTGAATCATAATTGTTGCATTGGTATCATGAATTGATATTCTCTTAGGAGTGAGGAGGGTGGTGCAATAAGAGCAGCATAAGGGAAGACACTGGACTAAAACACAGCAAGAAACCAAAATCACAATGAAATAGATCACATTTTCAAGGATCCAACCCCATCCACCAAACAATGACCAACTCCAGTTCCCACTCTCCATCCCTTTCACGTTTTCTAGGATGTCTAAAATGTGTTGGGTAATTTTTTTTTCCACATTAATTATCACAACTACACACTGGTCTCCTACTACTGCGCACACACCACCGCTCTTAGTTAGAATGAAATCAACAGCATTTCTAGTCTGCTCGGAGTATATTCGCATACTTTCTAATTGGGTAGTGATGTCACGCAAAGCTGCTACTGTGGAGTTAGACAGTATCTGTAGCTTACATCCAAAAAATTCTCTAGCTTTTTCGCCTCTGGCCATAGCAGTACCACCAAAGGTAATAATGGAGGAGAAAATATACCCAAAGGTGATACCATTACTATAATTATTGACTTCCAAATCTGTCACTCCATCACAGAACTCTGCATTCAACGTTCTTTTTACCCACCGTATATTTGGCTTACTGTACTTACAAGGCACACCTAAAGGGAGCACCATCCCCAGCGCAACATCATCTGTATCATTATGAACATTTGAGTAAGTGCCATTTGACAGAAAATAAAATCCTTGGTGTGCATAAAGTGGACCTTGATAATCTACAGGAGCATATCTAGTGTTCATTCCAAAAGTACTCGGATCCTTCTTTTTCACTAAAGACATTGTATTTTTAAACAATATTATTCCAGAACAATTTACATACAAAAATGCATCAGTACTGTTTACTATCGGACAACATGCGGGATAATAACCAGCTTTTCGGGTAACTGTTGAATCTTGGTAATGCCAGCTCACTAAGGTAATATTCTGCTCTCATGTACAGATTATCACAATATGTATTATTGTCACAACCCGGATATCCCTTTCCTCGTGGCTTCCTGTAATATAAACAAGGACCAGGATACCCCATTCCAAACTCACCCCTTACCTCTACATATTGGGCTGGGCGGGTATACGTATAATTGACCAGTGACAATGGGTAAGCAGTCCATGAACTTGTAACAGATTCGGTGGGATAACAAGCTGTACCTTCTCCCAAAAATCTTTTATGTGTGTCTAGAAAAACATTACTCGGGCTGTTCTTTTGGTGCGTGTTTTAGAATCAACCTTGGGCTGATTAGGATGCCGGTCGGAAAACCATTCCAACCGCCATGGTAGTGGAAATAAACTGTCCGCTGGTACCGCGGCAAAACCGGCAGTCCGATTAGGATCAACCGCCAGAAAAATCCGACCGCAGCGGAACGATGCCACGAAAACCCGCTGCTAGCGGGCGGAGCAGGTGAAAATCCGTCCGCGGCGGTCGGATTCACGGCGGAAACACCCAAAACCGCCGCTAGGCCAGCGGAGTGACCGCCCGTAAAATTAGTATACCATTGAGGTGACAGCGGAACGATCCGCTGTTTCCGACCGCCGTGATCGCAAACAGTGATGAATGGGAGAGCTGGCGGAAGGGCTATTGCATACCCACCGCCACGGCCGCTCCGGAAGAAAACTAGCCCAGCCCCCCAAAACACCTAACACACCGCAATGACACCCCCATGGCAACTAAAAAAATACATATCCCAGGACAACACACACAACCCACCTGACAGCAATACTCCATTTGGACACACCCACATAGCTGAGTATAAAACCAGCGCCATCCCTGACCAGAATCCTTTGCAATACTCCACCCTTGAAGGAACTAAACCCTACAGCACAAAGGAGAGGCAAACCACCACACATCTCACCAGCACAACAACACACCCACCCACCCCACTTACATCACCTCCACCACCCTCACACCTGCACCTCAAACCATCTGCACATCACACACCATGGCACAAAAGAAAATGCCCAAATTCACTGACAGTGAGTTGTAAGCCATGGCAGATGAGATAATCAGAGTAGAACCACAATTGTTTGGTAACCTGGTCCAACAGACACCATTAGCCACCAGAGCACAAATGTGGAGCAGGATAGTCAACAAGGTCAATGCAGTAGGGACCACCCCGCGCACCAAGAAGGAGATCGTGAAGCGGTGGCATGACCTCAAGAGGCTGGTGAAACAGAAGAACAACAAGAACCATCAGCTGGCTCAGATGACTGGCGCGTGGCCCTCCCATTCCACCAAGAACATTCACTGCATGGAAGGAGAAGGTGCTTGCCATACTGCATCCAGAGAGTCTCACAGGAATACCCGGGGGAGTGGAGGCTGGTAAGTACAAACAAATGTCAACCATTACACTGCTATGTACTGTCTTGAACAACCACAAAGCTACACCTCCTAGGCCCAAATCCATTCATGTGCACCACACACTACCCAACACATGTCTCACAGATGTAACAATAACTCCCTCTGAATCACCCCAAAGGGAGCCAGCAACATTCCCAGGGTTGCATGTGTACAGGCAGCCAGCACTACAACTCCCACCAGGCCCCCTTGTCCCACCCCTGAGCAGGATGTAGCACACCACCCCACCCAGAAGCATGTGGCAGCCATTGCATTGTTCACCTCCACCTAACAGGTAGGTAGCCATCTTCACAGGGAGGCGGTTTTGGGGGTGGGAGGCCTGCACTACAACTCCCACCAGGCCCCCTTGTCCCACCCCTGAGCAGGATGTAGCACACCACCCCACTCAGAAGCATGTGGCAGCCATTGCATTGTTCACCTCCACCTAACAGGTAGGTAGCCATCTTCACAGGGAGGGGGGCTCGGGGTGGGAGGCCTGCACTACAACTCCCACCAGGCCCCCTTGTCCCTCCCCTGAGCAGGGTGTAGCACACCACCCCACCCAGAAGCATGTGGCAGCCATTGCATTGTTCACCTTCACCTAACAGGTAGGTAGCCATCTTGACAGGGAGGGGAGTTTGGGGGTGGGAGGCCTGCACTACAACTCCCACCAGGCCCCCTTGTCCCACCCCTGAGCAGGATGTAGCACACCACCCCACCCAGAAGCATGTGGCATCATTGCATTGTTCACCTTCACCTAACAGGTAGGTAGCCATCTTCACAGGGAGGGGGGTTTGGGGGTGGGAGGCCTGCACTACAACTCCCACCAGGCCCCCTTCTCCCACCCCTGAGCAGGATGTAGCACACCACCCCACCCCGAAGCATGTGGCAGCCATTGCATTGTTCACCTCCACCTAACAGGTAGGTAGCCATCTTCACAGGGAGGGGGGTTTGGGGGTGGGAGGCCTGCACTACAACTCCCACCAGGCCCCCTTGTCCCACCCCTGAGCAGGATGTAGCACACCACCCCACCCCACCCAGAAGCATGTGGCAGCCATTGCATTGTTCACCTCCACCTAACAGGTAGGTAGCCATCTTCACAGGGAGGGGGGTTCGGGGGTGGGAGGCCTGCACTACAACTCCCACCAGGCCCCCTTGTCCCACCCCTGAGCAGGATGTAGCACACCACCCCACCCAGAAGCATGTGGCATCATTGCATTGTTCACCTTCACCTAACAGGTAGGTAGCCATCTTCACAGGGAGGGGGGTTCGGGGGTGGGAGGCCTGCACTACAACTCCCACCAGGCCCCCTTCTCCCACCCCTGAGCAAGATGTAGCACACCGCCCCACCCCGAAGCATGTGGCAGCCATTGCATTGTTCACCTCCACCTAACAGGTAGGTAGCCATCTTCACAGGGAGGGGGGTTTGGGGGTGGGAGGCCTGCACTACAACTCCCACCAGGCCCCCTTGTCCCACCCCTGAGCAGGATGTAGCACACCACCCCACCCAGAAGCATGTGGCAGCCATTGCATTGTTCACCTCCACCTAACAGGTAGGTAGCCATCTTCACAGGGAGGGGGGTTCGGGGGTGGGAGGCCTGCACTACAACTCCCACCAGGCCCCCTTGTCCCACCCCTGAGCAGGATGTAGCACACCACCCCACACAGAAGCATGTGGCAGCCATTACATTGTTCACCTTCACCTAACAGGTAGGTAGCCATCTTCACAGGGAGGGGGGTTTGGGGGTGAGTGGCCTGCACTACAACTCCCACCAGGCCCCCTTGTCCCACCCCTGAGCAGGATGTAGCACACCACCCACCCAGAAGCATGTGGCATCATTGCATTGTTCACCTTCACCTAACAGGTAGGTAGCCCTCTTCATAGGGAGGGGGGTTTGGGGGTGGAAGGCCTGCACTACAACTCCCACCAGGCCCCCTTGTTTCAAAGCTCAGCAGGATGGTACACCCCCCACACCCAGAACCATGTGGCAACAATTCCCCTCAACTGTGTCACAGAACAGGTAGGTAGACAGTGCATGTTCCCTGCCATTCCTCTCAAGAAGCATGGAGCCAGATGACCACACCAGCCCTCACATGTCATCCAGCTTGGCATAGATCCAATAGCCACTTCCAGTGTGCAGACCGAAAAGCGTATGTAACTGTCACAGAAACCAAAGTGTGACTCACCAAATCACATGTCGAAGAAATTCAGGGCACAATCATGCACAGCACTGAATGCGATCTGTAAGTGCCATGGGGGCAGAGCATCAAAGCCCATATGAAAACAAAACAAGCATGGTCAGTAGTAAAAAGAAAGCAAAGCACATGACATGACAAAGGTATGCATGAGACTACAATGGCTAGTTCATGCTCAGATGTAATGTCTTCCATGCAGAGTGAACAACAAAGGTGCGTCACATAAAGTGGTTGTGCTGCTAGTCGTTAGATGATGACATGTCCTTGTAGTCACACAACCTGCACGTTGCGCATGGTACCTATTGACATGTCACACCATGGACAAGTAATGTATGTACCTCCACATCATGACATGATGCTCAATACTGTGCAGACATACAATGTAATATCAATGTAAACTGTGTGGTGTATAACATGTAACAACAAAACATCTAACACCAAGCTTGAGGGGTGCACTCCATTGACCATTTCCCATCTGTTCCACAGGTGACCAAGAACTGACAGCTGCAGATGACCACACCAACCTGCAGAGCCAGTCTCCCCCCAGAACATGGACTCTCTGATGCAGACTCCCTAGATTTCACGGATAAGGAGCCCGAAGCCGGCCCATCAGGCATGCCAGGGCGCAACAGGTCCCAGGATACCACTGTCCCCACCGCAACAACCTCAGCAACAACAACTACGCTGACCCCTGCTGTAACGACCTGTGCAGCCTCCACCACCACCACCACCAGTGCTGCCTGCAACAATGTCCCTGCCTCAGAGGATGCCCACCCCACCCCACAATCTGAGGAGGGCAGGGAGAGTACGTGGGTGCGTAGAGTGGTGACGCCACAAGTCCGGGACAGCAGGGCAGGTGGGAGGGCAACTAGGCGACAAGACCAACCGGACACTGGGACCGAAGCCCTGGCCAACATCGCCAGAGTCCTTGGGGCCTATGAACAAGCCCAGGGACACACGGGCCAGGCTCTGGAGGAATCCTGTGAGCTCCGCCTGCTGCTGAGGTCCATAGACACACGATTGGGCCAAATCGTGGACCTTTTGGGCCAGCTAGTGGGTGTCCTGAGAGACAGGCCTGCAGCCCAAACAACAGCTCCACCTACCTCCAGTAGCCCACAGGATGACATTTCCCCCACCTCCCCTGCGGCCACAGAGAGGGGTGAGTCCTCAGACACCGCTGAGGCCGCAGCAGAGGCCCTCCTGCCAAATGCCCAAGGGGCCATCCAAAGAAATCCCAGGGAGGATCCCATGGCAAAGAACCAGCCAAACACCAGTCAAGGAGCCAACCATGATGGCACCCCTCTTCACCTTGCCATTGACTCTGTTGACTGTCCTTATCCACACTGCCAGGTTAATGGCATGCGTCTGTTGGACTGTGTCACCACATCAATGTGGTGTCTACTCTATTGTCTCATCTACCATCACTGACAACTCATTGATTCACTTTTCACCTGTTTGTAAATATTCACTTCCCTGTCACATATACCCATTGTAAATGAACACTCCTTACACACCTATGTTGTCGTGTCAGCTCCATGTTTATTGCAGGATGTAAAATGTTGACTGGGATTACAATGTACCAGGGGCACGGATTGTTTGGAGGTATTGAGAGGCAGAAGGGACCTAGGAAAACACAAAAGAACAATATTCACTTGTCAGGTGATGGCATCACAGCCCTTACACAACACTTGTCATCAAGGTACTCAAATCTGCACACATTACAATGAGCAACAGTACCGACATAGACATCCTGTAGCTGTGCACAACTACCCTGTCCCAGAAACATTAGCACCCAGCACAGAGCCAACAACAGGCAGCAGTCACAAATCTCCCCTAGGCCTTTTCACCAACAACACAATCAGCAGACAATGGCACCGTTGTATGTTCTCACTCACCTTCAAGGGAAGTAGCGGTTGATGAGCTGTTGACGCAGGTCAACACCTTCCTCCTCTCCACTATCCTCGTCACTGGACATGGGTGGGTTTGCAGGCGGTGGCCTCGGCTGCTCATCAGCGTCCAGGAGCAGGGGGATCTCCTTGCACAAGGCCAGGTTGTGGAGCATGCAGCATGCAACTATGATCTGACACACCTTTTGGGGAGAGTACATCCGTGCACCTCCGGTCTTGTCCAGGCAGCGAAATCTTGACTTCAGGAGACCAAAAGTACGCTCCACCACACAACGTGTCCTCCCATGGGCATCATTGTAGCGGACTTCACCCTGGGTCCTGGGATTCCGCAGTGGGCTCAGCAACCAAGGCCGGTTGGGATATGCAGAGTCACCTAGGTGGGAGACACACAGGACAAACTTGTAACATTACTGTGGCAGAGGACAGCATGTCACACATACAGCACGCTACTTGACTCTGCGTACTCACCCACAATCCATGCATGCTCCGAAAGCAGATTAGCCATCAGCTGTGGCACAGTGCTGTTACGCAGGATGTACGAGTCATGGGCAGAGCCGGGAAATTTGGCACAGACATGTGAGATTATCATATCCGCCTGGCACACCACTTGCACATTGATGGAATGGAAATGTTTCCTATTCCTGTAGATGTGCTCACGTGCCTGTGGTGGAACCAGGCCAACATGTGTGCAGTCAATGGCACCAACAACATTAGGGACGTGGCCAAGGGCATAAAAATCAGCCTTCACATCCGCCAATTCATGCCTCCTGGGGAAATGGATGTATCTGTCCTTGTAGGTCATCATAGCAGACAGGACATGACGTAGCACCATGCTGAACATGGGATGCGACATCCCACCTGCGCTGGACACCGTGTATTGGAATGATCCAGTAGCAAAAAAAAGCAGGGCCTCCATCACCTTAGAAGTTGTTGTGAAAGCAGTTGGATATGTTCTGCGAGGCCGCAGGTGGGGCTCCAACAGAGCACATAGGTCTTGTAGGGTGGGCCGATCCAGACGGAATTTCCGAATGACGTCCTCATCCTCCATGTCCGCCAGCACTGTGAAGGGACGATGCACATTTGGCCGCCTCCTAGGTGAGATGAAAGGGGACACATGTCAATGATATCCACCATGAGATGTGTCCAACATCTTACGTTTTGACTGACACAGCGCCAACAATGACTGGCATCACACTTCAGCTTACACCACAACTTACATGTAGGGACACCTTCAGCTACACTAGTCGTACACTTGTCCAGTTTTCACACAGTGAGTACCTCCCAGACAGATTCAGACTCTGTGAATGCCCAAAGGTACATGTCCACATCTTGCGTAACCAGCCCTGAGAGTAGTTCATACAGCATATGTGTGAAACAGCAACACTGCTGGCTCCTACCTAGCTGCTGTACCTGCCACACCTTCTTGCATAAGTCGAACAGGGCACACATCAATAACTCAATGAGCACAGTCTGTGCATTAAGATCAAGTATGTACATGAGCAAAACAAACTACACAGTGAAATATGCACATTGTGTAGTCAGACCTTCGTCACTGTGTGTTGCTTAGCCAGATCACACATTGACATGTGTACACATTGGAGAGTCCATCACACCACGGATCTGTGTACATGCACAACAATATCTTAAGTGACAAGTGAGGGAGTACATGCCAATGTTTGCAATCATGTGCACTGACATGGCATGTGTAGTCAGCAGTGGGCTAAATGTTACACTGGCATTGTTTGCACTATCTTGTGGCATGATTCAGGTGTCTACTGTACACTGTTGAGAACTGGCCATTGCCATTGACACAGCATGATGTGTCCATAGGTGCTGTTAACGTGCTCCACCACCCAAATCACGGTCATAGGCACCATTGTATAGCAGCCAGATCCCGGTAGCGACTGCCTGGCCCCTGCGGTGTGTCACCGCCAATGCCCATGCCCTTACAGCCAATGGGAAACGCAATCGCGGTAGTGATACACAGATTGTGAAATGGCGGTTGGCATGCTCTGCCACCCAAATCACGGTCATAGGCACCATTGTATATCAGCCAGATCGCGGTAGCAACCGCCTGGCCCCTGCGGTGTGTCACCGCCAATGCCCATGCCCTTACAGCCAATGGGAAACGCAATCGCGGTAGTGATACACACATTGTGAAATGGCGGTTGGCATGCTCCGCCACCCAAATCACAGTCATAGGCACCATTGTATAGCAGCCAGATCGCGGTAGCGACCGCCTGGCCCCTGCGGTGTGTCACCGCCAATGTCCATGTCCTTACAGCCAATGGGAAACGCAATCGCGGTAGTGATACACAGATTGTGAAATGGCGGTTGGCATGCTCCGCCACCCAAATCACGGTCATAGGCACCAATGTATAGCAGCCAGATCGCGGTAGCGACGGCCTGGCCCCTGCGGTGTGACACCGCCAATGCCCATGCCCTTACAGCCAATGGGAAACGCAATCGCGGTAGCCAAATGCAATTTTGAAAATCGGGGTAGGCGTGCTCCGCTACCGCGAGGCCGGTCATTGGATGCAATTGAAAGATGCACGATCGCGATAGCAACCGCCTGGCCCCTGTGGTGTGTCACCGCCAATGCCCATGCCCTTACAGCCAATGGGAACCGCAATCGCGGTAGCCAAATGCAATTTTGAAAATCGCGGTAGGCGTGCTCCGCTACCGCGGGGCCGGTCATTGGATGCATTTGAAAAAAGCTGACCTGGAACACCAATTGCAGCAGCTTAGAACCACAGAAACTACCCCAGGGGGCTATATATGTGTGGGAGAGAGCCTCACATTTCCACTGCTTCCAGACACTGCTGACTGACACTCTTCATCACCAACTGCTGCTGCTCCTGTCTCCTGTCTCCTGTCTCCTGGACCCAGACACTGCTGACTGACACTCTTCACCACCAACTGCTGCTGCTCCTGTTTCCTGGACCCAGTGATGGCGAGGACTGAGAACATCAGGTCCCGTCCCTTCACCACAGAGGAGCTGGAGGTCCTGGTGGACGAGGTGCTCACACAGTATGGGAGGCTATCTTGTGCTCCAGATGTCATGGTAAGTGTTTCAGAGTGGAAGTGAGAGTGCAGGGAGTGCACACATGAAGTTGATCTGCTGCAGTATGTGCCTGAGAGTGTGGGTTTGTGTGATGCACTGCCTAGCATGCTGACTTCAGGGAAATGGGGTTTGTAGCCTATTTCACACATTCCCCGGCCTGAATTTCAGGATGGGAGGGACATGCAGTCTTTTTGCAGCCATACAGTGACACTGCAAGTATGGAAAGTGGGAGTCAGGACAGACTTCACCTGTGCTAATGGATCTTTGAGTCCATGAGGCTTTTTCATAGGCTCATTTGTGAAATGAGACAGACTTTACGTCCAGAGGGTACTGATGGAAGTGTGTTTGACTCTATATTGCCACCATGGATATGTAAGCATTATGCACAAGAGTGAAATGCCTGAGGGAGACACTCCTGGTGAATAATTCACATATGACACATCAGATTGCTTTACTTTGGAAATGTCATCCTTCCATTGTTTTTATCATGTGTTCAGACTCGCATGTGTAGGCACTGTTTGCCCTCTCATTTTGTACCTGCATGTGAATGTTCTGATGGCCCACGTTAAACCTGAGTGTGAGCCCCCTGGCCTGCACAGTCACTGCCCAATTTGACAAGGACCCATCACTGAATGGACAGAGTGAGACATATGGGTTGTCTGCTGCCCTATCCATCAAAGAGCTATCTCAGACCTGTGGATTGCACAAGACAGACCTTGTGAGAAGGGTGTGAGATTGTAAGATCATGCCCCTAAATGTGACCTCCATGACACAGTGAGCCATTCACAGGGCAAGGACATTGAGGGGTGTGCAGTGTTGGACACAGTGAGTCTGCCCGACACATCATTTCCAATGTAATGTATGTCTTGCTCACTCACAAACTGAATCGCAGATGTGGGCCTCCTTCACATTGCTTTCTGTGCTGCCATTCAGCATGTGTATGAGATGGGCAGGTACTGTGTCCATCCTCATACCTGCATGCATTTTGGTATGATCATCCCATGCTCATGTACTACGTGTCATGCTGTATTGTCTCTGCTAAACATATCTGTGAAGCTGTGCTGAGTTTGTGCATGCTCCTGTACTGGGGTTTGGGGTACATAACCCAGTGTCACTGAAATTTCCTCCTCTTGTCTCCCATGCCTGCAGCTCAAAGTCCACCAGTGTAAGGCCATATGGAGGGCTATTGCACACAAGGTGCGGGCTCTGGGTGTCTCCAACCGACGGCACACACACTGTCACAAGAGGTGGGATGACATCTGCCGGCTGAGCAAAAACGTGGCAGAGATGACGATGGGGTTGCTTCCTCGGACTGGTAGGTTGGCGCCCAGGAGCATGACACCACTAATGGCCCACATCTTGGCAGTGACACAGCCAGAGCTGGATGCATGTTTGAAGGACCATCAGCAGCAAGCTGGGGTGAGTATTCTGGGAAGGGTGACTTTGGTTGTGAGTGACTGCATATATTCCAAGCCTGAGCCAGTGCTGAGCTCTGTGATGTTGCTATTGTGATGCAATGGCTTGTAAGTGGCCTCTCTGTTGGGTGCAGCTGTCATGCATTTTCTCTACATGTACTTTCTCATGTCATTGATGTAATGGCCCTTGACGTTGCATTCTGAGTTGTGGCCTTATGGCATCGGCTGCATTGGGGGAGTCAGGGACATCCCATGACAGTGAACGGCAGTGTGCCTCATCGGAGTGTGCTTTCATCAATGTGTGCAGTGCCTGACCTCGAAATTGTGAGAACTACACATCTGACACCGATGTGCAACTGTAGTTGTGCCCCAAAGCATGACATGGTGGATGGCATGAGCTCATGGCCATTGCGAAATGATATTTTGGAGTCTGTATCTGTGTTGTCCTCTTATGGTGACTCCATATGTGACTGTGACAACATGTTGGAATGTACATCTTTTTCACCCACAGGGACCTAGGTATGCTCAGAGGGATCTGTATGTCTGGTTACACGGTGGCACGGGCAAGCTATTTGGCTGTGTGGACATCAAATGGGTCAATTATGACAAGTTTGCATGTTACCATGCAATTTTTTAGTTTTGACTTAAGGTTGCACAATGGGGCTGCACAGGGTGGTGTGCAACATGGGGGTATCACCATCTTGTTTTGTGCGTTGCTTGCATATGATGTTTGTGTGTATGGCACTAAACTGAACCTACGTCTCTGTCTCTTGCAGCATCTACTGAGGGCACAGGAGGACAGGGGACGGACACCAGTGGTGAGGCATCAGGCACGACTGCTACACATGAGCACACTGACACTGATGTGACCAGCGCCTCGGAGGGGGACAGGAGTGTGCTTGAGGAATCACAGCCAGAGACACCAACCTCATCCTCATCTGATGCCAGCGGTGACTCCTCGATGTTGGTGGGCAAGGGGAGTGGGAAATCTGCTTCCTCTTCCACCACACATCGTCCAGTGCCCACCCTCCCAGCTACTTCCACTAGTGCTGCCCGTGTTTGCACCAGTAAGTGTGTCCTTCCCCCCAGGCACCGCTGCCCCTGCCCCTGTCTCCCCTGCTGCCCTCAGTGTTGAGGCTGTGAACCTTTTGCACCAGGTGTGTGTGGGTCAGACAACTCTCCTGAATGCCTTCCTAGACCATGACAAGAAGTTGGCACAGGTGGTTGCCTTCATGGAGGGCATTCATTCAGACGTGGGTGGGCTACACAGGACTGTCCAGTCTTTGTCCTCCACAGTGACGGCAGCCATTCGGCTATCACAGGCTCAGAGTCCAGCTCCAGTCCCTTTGGCCACCCCCTGCCAGTGGCTACATCTGACGAGAGTGACCACACACCACAGCCCTCAGGCTCAAGGTACACCACATGCAGCACACAACAGCAGCACCCCAATCAGGCCAAAGTGCAGACACCATCCCCCAAACAAACCAAAGTCACACCGGAGTGCAAAGGCAAAAGCCCTTCAGGTGACACTCAGGGGCATCAAGCCAAGAAGCAGGCCTCAGGCTCACATGCCTCAAAATCATCCCCATCCAAGGACACACCCATCCCAAAAGCTTCTCCCAAAGACAAGCAGACAGTTGCCGTGCCTGCTGTGATGCTGGTGCCTGCTAAGAGTCTGCAGAAAAAGCCCTCTAACGCAGATTCACCCACAACCTCAACTCCTACCCACACCCCTGTGAAGCTGGGAAAGGAGGGCACTGTAGGGGGTTCACCTGGTCAACAGGGGATGGAGGGGAAAAGGCAAGGCCAGGCCAAGCGGACCGCCGGATCCAGCAGATCCCCAGAAGGAGGGCCACCGCCTGCACCTGATGCACCTTTGGTGGAGAGTGTGCCTGTTGTGCCCGAACCACCTCCCACTCCTACTAAGACCACAATTACCTATCAAATCCCCAAGATGTGGAAAGGCACCCATCCACATCCTCCCTCACACACTGTGTCCCACGGCAGCATGTCTCCGCCTCCACGTGCCACCATGCCACCCGGTCCAAGCAGCCCTCCGCCTCCCAAAGCCACTGATGCCTCTATCTCAGCTGGTCCCCTCTCTCCCAGGTCCAGTCCTACAACTGGGCCCGACACTCAGCCACCTCCCAGTTCGACTGACAGCCAAGTCTGAGGCTAAGTCCCCCTCCCACACCTGTCTCTCCCACAGCAGTACATGGACTGCCCATTGTTATCCCCCTAGCTGTGTTGCTGACCATGGCAGTGTACGGTCTCACCCATTCCCTGTGCAGGTTCTCATGCACACATGTGCCTACTTTGTACTATGGACTGGCCTTGCTGTGTTTAACTTTGTTTGCCCATTCCCTGTGCAGGTTCTCATGCAAACATGTGCCTACTTTGAACTATGGACTGGCCACTGGCCTTGCTGTGTTTCACTTTGTCTGCCCATTCCCTGTGTAGGTTCTCATGCACACATGTGCCTACTTTGTACTATGGACTGGCCACTGGCCTTGCTGTTTTTCACTTTGTTTGCCCATTCCCTGTGCAGGTTCTCATGCACACATGTGCCTACTTTGAACTATGGACTGGCCACTGGCCTTGCTGTGTTTCACTTTGTTTGCCCATTTCCTGTGCAGGTTCTCATGCACACATGTGCCTACTTTGAACTATGGACTGGCCACTGGCCTTGCTGTTTTTCACTTTGTTTGCCCATTCCCTGTGCAGGTTCTCATGCACACATGTGCCTACTTTGAACTATGGACTGACCACTGGCCTTGCTGTGTTTCACTTTGTTTGCCCATTCCCTGTGCAGGTTCTCATGCACACATGTGCCTACTTTGAACTATGGACTGGCCACTGGCCTTGCTGTGTTTCACTTTGTTTGCCCATTCCCTGTGTAGGTTCTCATGCACACATGTGCCTACTTTGAACTATGGACTGGCCACTGGCCTTGCTGTGTTTCACTTTGTCTGCCCATTCCCTGTGCAGGTTCTCATGCACACATGTGCCTACTTTGTACTATGGACTGGCCACTGGCCTTGTTGTTTTTCACTTTGTCTGCCCATTCCCTGTGCAGGTTCTCATGCAGACATGTGCCTACTTTGAACTATGGACTGGCCACTGGCCTTGCTGGGTTTAACTTTGTTTGCCCATTCCCTGTGCAGGTTCTCATGCACACATGTGCCTGCTTTGAACTATGGACTGGCCACTGGCCTTGCTGTGTTTCACTTTGTCTGCCCATTCCCTGTTCAGGTTCTCATGCACACATGTGCCTACTTTGAACTATGGACTGGCCACTGGCCTTGCTCTTGTATACTTTTGATGCCTATCTGGGTAATATGTAATAAAGACAGTTACTCCTGTTGTCTGCTTTGTTAGTGTCCTTGCTACATGGAAAATGTTTTATGTATGGGTATGGTTTAATGTGACACATGCTCTGTATGCCACTTTAACATTGCCAATGGCTTGTTTCACTTTTTCAGAGTTTGCCAGAGGTGAGAGGCACTTCAGTTCTTCTTGCCTCTGAGGCTTGGGGGTGCAATGATGGTTGTTTGTGATGACCTACTGTTATCCTAATCATGCTATGGTCAGGTTTGCTAAATTGTGCACATGTCATGATGGGATGCACTACCAGCACAGAGGGGAATTCTATCCACAGGATTGCAGGCAGGCTGGCCAGGGTCCATCATGTCTGTGTGATCTTTCTTGATGTGTGAACAGCAGTGCTGGTGTATGGTCATCTTGTGATGGGCTGTCTTCCTAGTCACATGGGTACATTTGAATGTGTGCACTTGAGTGGTCAGGCAGTGTGAAGGGGGTGACTTGGTCAGTAGTGTTGATGTGTGTGTGCCCCTGCAATGCCAACTGCACACATGTATCACCCAGGAGCTGAGTGCCTGTTTGTTTGATTTGTCAGCCCTGTGCTTGTGATTGTGTGCACATGTGGGAGTTGTAGGTTGTGCACTGTGCAGTGTGTTGGTGTGTCCTTGCACTCCTGGGGGACACATACTTGTTGTTGCTACCAGTTGTGAGTATGCAGAGTGTGTGACAGCCAAGTCTGTGTTGTGTTTTGTTGATCAGCCATGTACCTTGTTACTGTTTGTGCTCACTGTGCAGACCTGCTCAGCCACACTGACATTGTTGGTGAGTTTTCTCATGCATTGCTGTCACTTGAGCCATTTTTGGCTCCAGTATGGTATGTGGGATGTGGAGTCATACCATCCCCTAGCTTTACTTCTGATGCCTACCCATTGTGAGTGACTCCTCCATGTATTTGTGTATAGTACACTCCTGACCTGTCCACTACTGACGTACACACCACTTCACTCTCATGTCACCTATCCCCTTGGGTTGCCAGTGTGTGAGCCTCCCCAACACCTCATTTGTTACACTATGCTTTGTGGTGCTGATCTGTGCACAGGACCAATGTGCCACTCAGAACAGTTTCACATATGGTTATGTGTGATTTTCTTGTACTGGTTTGCAGTCATGGTTGCTCATGTGCAGTGCAACTGTTTGTGCTGAACAGTCCTCTGTTCATGTTGCTTGCACCTGGGTATCCTTGAGTTGTGCATCTGTGAGTGTTGGGTTAGCTGTATGTGTGTTTGCTGTGGTACTGCTACCCTTCCAGAGTGTGATGTTGTCTGTGTGCTGTGCTGATTTGTGTTGTGGGAGTACATGGTGTGACACTGAGATGTGTGTGCTACTGATTTGGATGGTGTGCACACACTGCTTGGCCTGCATGCAGTGCTGTCAGTGCATGTTGCCTTGTAGTTGCCCGGTGTGCATCCCCTGATGTCCAGCTGAGTTTGCAATGTGATGGATTGGCATGTGCATCTGTTGTGTTTTTGTTGTGGATGTATGCAGTGTTTGAGCTGTGTTGGCTCTTTCTGCTGACAGATGCTCTGTGTGTGATGTTCTATTTGCATTACATTGTGTGTGAGTTGTTTGTGCATTGTGATACTTTCAGATGTGTGTTGCAAGTGTAGTGTACATTACCTGTGTGTGTGTCACATGCAGTAAGTTATATTCTGGTTGCTGGTCTTGTTTTGAGTGCACACTGGTGCCATGTCCTCCTATCTTTGACCTGTCACTTGTCAGGATTGTGCATGTGCATGCATGTGGTACACTATGACACCATGTTGACTTGATGGGTGGTGTGGTGTGTCTGTCTGGGTTAGCTTATTGTCCCATTGATCCCAGTTTGTGTTCATGATTCTTTAGAGATGATGCACTTCTTGTTTGTGTTAGGGTATGGTGTCTGTGCATTGGTCCTGAGGGACAATGTTGTGCACTCCTGTTCTGTCTGGGGTCCCATTGCCTTTCCACTGTTTGGCTGGCCATATGTGGGCTTGTTGGACTTCTGTGTATGTTGTTTGAGAGGTTTGTGTTTGGCTATTGTTTTTGTGCCAGCATTGGTTCAGGCATCCCTGAGTGTGTGTGTGATGTTTGTGGATGCACACCAGGGAGTGTGATTGGTTGTCAGTGTACAGGACCTCATTTGTGCCATTCTGTGTGTATGACACTGGTGTTGAGTGCTGCAGGTGTGAGGTGGGTGGAGGAGGGGTATGTGTGAAAGATCAAACTTGTGTTTAACAGTCATGGGGTGTGACAATGAGCCATGTGTGTTGTGCTGATGGCATACACATGTCAAGTAAGTTGAGACAGATGTGTGGCTGCTCACTGTTTGAGTTCAGACACTTCCTATCATTCCTGTGCCTATGCATGGCTAGCCTTGCTGTCTCCCTGAGTTGTTGCACAGAGGTCACTGTGGTTTAATTTCACTCACTGTGCCAGCCATGTCTGATTTGATGGCCTAAGGGTGATGTGATATGTTCCTTCTCTTGCATGTGATGTACACATGCTTTGTGGATGCTCCATGGCTTTCCAAGACTGTCCACCTCACTTTTGGCTAGCCCATTTATTGTCCTCCATTGCTGCTGACATCTGGTAAGTGTATGTGGCTGTGTTTCAGTGTGGGGTGTGTCTGGGTGACTTGACAGGCAGTGTGTACAGTTAAGTAGTTGTTCATATGCAGTGTGAGTGTTCATTTTGTGATTGGACTCAGTTTGCTTGACATGAGTGGAGGGTAGGTGTGAGGAGGAGGGATGCCCTGCCCCTGAGCTTCTGTGCAGGGTGTTCCTCTTCACCCCCACCTTCTGAGACAGGCTCCCTGGTTGTTTGGTGTGTGTGGTGCATGGTCTGGGTACACCTGGCTGGTTAATTGTGCAGGGGGGCACAGGTGGGGCACACAGCATGTCCCCTAATGGGTGTGGGGGGCGTAGTGTGTGAAGGGTGGAGGTGGGGCCCTTTGATCTTTGTGGACTGCCCATGCCTGGCGCTGGCCCTGCCTACTACATTGTGTGCATATTTTCCCGCGTCTGCACCGCTGCGGTGACGTGACCGGGACATTGCTGTGATTTTGCGGCTGATGGGTGGCCTGGATGCGGAGGGGTGATTTAGTGACAGGTAGGACATGTGTGGGTACACTTGGGGATGTGTGCCTGTCCCCACCAGAGTGTCTGATGTGGACAGGAACTGTATGTCAGCCCAGGAGTTGTGTGTTGTGGTTGGGTGCGGAGTTGTGTGATTGCATATCTGCGGCGTTGTCTGCGACGGGCCATTATTTGCTGATAGTGGATCAGGTACAGCACCGGAAAGGCGTGTAAAGCTGGATCCATTGCGGTCGGGACCGTGTGGAGGTGACCGGGAGTCTGGTTTCGCGTTCCTCTGTCGTGCTTCCGCCGTCTTTGGCTGGGTGGTTTCTCCGCAGCGGTGTGACGGGCTGTTTGGGGCATCGTGATTTGTACGGCGGACGGGATGTCATTAAACATGGCGGTGGGTCTCTATTGGCTCACACCGCGGCAGTGGCGTGAGCCAATTTGTGGCGGTTCACGACGCACCGCGGCGGACGTGAAATGGGCTGTGTTTGCCCATTGTAATATGGCGGGCGGTGGACCGCTGCTGGAGTGCGGTAAATGGCATTTTCCGCCACCGCCAGCACCGCGGAGGTGCCTCCGCCCACCATCGTAATGAGCCCCCTTATGTTTAGTACATGACGGTGCATCCTGATCACATTCCAAAACCCAGGACACCCCACCCAGAATCAATAGCAGTAATATCACAAGAACAACACACAATATCTTCTTCTTTGTAGACCAAAATATACGTATATGAACAGGGGGAATCACTGGCTGCTCTTCATCAGCAACCATTCTGCCAAAGGAATGCATAGCAAACGATAAAGCAAGGGGGGAAGGGGGCCAAAATGCCAGCAAGAAAATGATACAAGTTCCCAGTGTCCGTCAGAGCCTCACTGGTACAGGCTCCTATTGTTCATCAAAATGTTGGTGCTCTTCAGCACTGGCGGTAGAGGTTGCTTTGTCCTAAGCTCGGATTCCCACGTCGACCAGGATAAGGTACCCCCAGGGGGATACTTTCAATCTATCCTGTCCAATGTTCGAACAGTGTACAAATCTCACCTCACCCTAAACTAGCAGCTCCGTTGGTACTATAGCAAAGTACACCCTAACTTACACAGTCCATCCCTAACTAATATGACTTCTCCATTGGTGCACTGTTCCTCAGCCTAGGGCACAAATTATATTTAGTAACTCCAGACACAGAGGGATCAGTGAAAAGGGGCTCCTGGTACCCGTATTTCCGGTGGAACTGCTGCATTCAGCACTTCATCATTTTCCTCATCAGTTTTGGTCCAAGTCAGCCTGGCGTCACTGAAGGGGACAAACTGAGGCACCGTCTCACACTCGGAATCCCCTACTCCATCCCTCACCCACTGATCCTAGGGCAAAGGGAGAGGTATCCTGCGACAATGAGTCGCATGGACCCAATTCTTTCGACCATCAATCTTGACTGCAGTATGTGTAGCCAGGAAGACCTGCTTCGGCCCCTTCCACCGCGGCTCCAAACTCTTCTTTCGCTGAAAGTTACGAACAAGCACAAGGTCACCAGGCTGAATATCATGTCCGGGCCCCTCTGGCGTAGTTAGCAGGACTTCCCAGACCTGTTGGTGAATAGAACGCAAATTTTCAGTTAACTGGCAAAGGTAATCAATCAACAATGGATACTCAATATAAGTGAACCACCGAGGACGCGGGACGCCCCAGACATTTGCCGGGCGTCCAAACATGACCTCGTACGGTGACAATCCTGTTCTTGAATGTGCTGTTGTTCTTGTCGACAAAAGAGCTAATGGTAAAGCATCTGGCCACTGTAACCCTGTTGTCTCCTGAATCTTTGCCAATTTCAGTTTGAGAGTACCATTGACTTCTCAACCAAACCTGCTGACTGCGGGTGGTTAGCGGCATGAAACTTCTGCTTTATGTGCAAACCATCACAAATTAACTGAATGACCTTGGCATTAAAATAACTTCCGTTATCACTCCAAATCAAAAACGGGGCAAGCCGAAACGAGGAAAGAACTCCTTCAGGAGTACCTTTGCGGTCATAACGGCTGTATTGTCTTTAGTGGGATAAGCCTCAACCCATTTACTAAAAGCACAGACAACCACCAAAACATACTTCAAATTATTGCAACGATCTAATTCTATAAAATCCATCTGAAGGGCTTCAAAAGGGAAAGTGGGTGGTGCAAGGTTACCGGGTGGGGTAGGGGTACCTTTTCCAGGATTGTGCATCATGCACACCATACAATATTTCACTAAATGGGCTGCTGTCTTAGAAATATTATCGTTCTGCCATACAGGGTCTAAAAACTTGCAAATACCCTTAGCACTAATATGGGCTGGGCCATGGGCCATTGTGACTACAGGGAGAACATATGCATCTGGCAACATCCATCTCTGCTTCTCTGACTTGTCAATCCAACCTCCCTCATCGTTCAATTGTGCTGTACTTTCTTGCCACTGTGCTAATGCTTCTATTGTGGCCTTGCTTTGCATCTCTTTCACATTCTCAAGTGTATCCTCAAACATGGTGACTTCAGGCACCCACCCAGCGGGACCTGCTACAAACATTCTTTTCATTTTTGTCTGGGCTGTTTCCTTAGCTATCTGATCTACGAATGCATTTCCCCTACCCACATCATCAGTAACTTTCTGGTGAGCGCCACACTTTACTATGGCCACTTTCTCAGGGAGTGTCAAAGCAGACAAAAGCCTCAATATAAGGTGCCCATGTTGAATCTTGGCACCATGCGAAATAAGGAACCCCCTATCAGCCCAGAGTCGCCCAATATTATGGGCGACTCCAAAGGCGTACAGGCTGTTAGTATAGATATTGACAGCCAGTCCCTCACTCAATTCGCAAGTTCTTAACAAGGCAACAAGCTACGCAGCTTGGGCCGATTGATAGGGAACTTGTGATGTCCCAACCACTGTACGCAGCGTGTTGATAGCATACGCAGCAGTTGTAGTGTCATCTGATAATTTAAAATAAGAGCCATCGACATATAGTTCCCCTTGTGGGTCAGATAAGGGAACATCAGTCAGGTCTACCCGTCTCTTCTTCCGTCCGGAAGATACAGTCATGTTTATCAATCTCATCATTCTAGGAAGGGAGGGGCAGTAACGTGGCTGGATTCAGAGTAGCACATCTTTTAATCGTGATGTGTTCGGCAAAAAAAGTTAATTCATAGCCAGTCAGACGTGCACTGGTAAGGTGCTGTGTCTTATTCTTATTCAAAAGCGTGTCCACAGCATGGGGTACCATGACTGTCAGATCAGTATCAAGTACGAGTCCAGCCGTTTGTCTGATCGAAACGGCACAGCCACGACCGCTCTTAGACAACTCGGGAGGGCTTTTGGGACAGGGTCAAGAACAGCAGAGAAATAAGCACACAGCCGTTGCTTATTTCCAAATTTTTGTGTTAAAACAGAAAGCACGCAACCGGACACTTCATGGACGAACAATACAAACGACTTGTTATAATCGGGGGTGCCAAGTACTGGGGCTGAACAAAGTGCAGTTTTTAATTGCTCAAAAGACTGCTGACATTCAGGCGTCCAAGGTAGGGGCTCATGCACGTCTTTAATGGTTAGTGCAAGCAATGGTTTGATTAGTAGCGAGTAGTTAGGTATATACTGGCGACAATAGGAAGTGATACCTATAAAAGCACGCACATCTTTCTGGGTTTGTGGAACGGCATTTTAACAATAGTACTGATGCGCTCAGGAGTCAATCTCCTACCCTCCTTCGACAGTAGGTGACCTAAATAGGTGACGTCCTGTCGACAATATTGAAATTTAGAAAGAGACACCTTATGTCCGTGTTGGACCAAATGCAGCAACAATTTAACTGTACTGTCTTTGCAACCTTGTTCTGTATCTGAAGCGATGAGCAAGTCATCAACATACTGCACCAATACATTACCTGCGGAAAGCGAAAGGGAATCCAACTGGCCCTTTAAAGCTTGATTATAAATACTTGGACTTTCAATATAGCCTTGAGGAGCTCAACAGAACCTAAAGCTCCTGCCAGCTAGTGTAAACCCGAACAAGTACCTACTATCCAGGTGAATAGGAATACTAAAGAAAGCATTTTTCAAGTCAATGCCAGAGAAGAATTTAGCAGTAGAAGGAATCATTGTCAAAAGGGTAGTAATGTCTGGGACCACTGGAAACTGGGGAATCACTATTTTATTAACTTCGCGCAAATCAAGCACAAAGCGATAGACATCTCCTTGATCATCAGAAGAACCTGAAGGTGTCCGTTTAAGAATGAGAAGAATAGGACTATTACAAATATTGGCAGTCGTCTCCTCAACCAGTCCTTTCCTGATCAAATCCTGAATAATTTACAATAAGGCTCGTTCTGTTGTAGGGATTCTGCACATACACAGAGCTATGCACAGGATAATAGGACCTCGGAATATAGTGGTGAGCCAACCATAAACCTTAGCACCTAAAACCCCAACCCGACTAGCTGTAGCGTCTCATTAGCAACAATGCTACCAATGATTAGACAACCCAGAACACGGTATCTCTCTCTCAGGCCTCACAGTAGCAAGAACACCCTTTCATAACTCACTCATACCTGTCCACAACGCGCGTAAGAAGAGACACTGTATAGTTTAAAATGTTTATTTCAACTAACGTGCTCTAAGATACAGTACACGTGCCAGTACTATCAGCATAATGCATAAGGATAATATAATCAGCATAGTTACAACTCCATAGAATACAAACGGGGAAAGCATTTCATAAAGCAGTGGATATAGGGCTAAATGACCTTACCACCCTCCCCGTGCTAGTAGCTAGTTTATTATAAAAACAGAAGACCTCTGGGCTTTGACTAGCGAACCCCATACCTCAAGATCTAGATGCAAGGTTTACATCATCAGACAAGCACAGCTCTTCTCTCTGGAAAGTTTTTCCTCCAAGTGTCTCTAACAGTGAAATCACAATATGAAAAGCACACGAATTTCTCCAAGGCAGCTGTACCTAGTGTTATGTCTAAGTGCGAGGGACTGGCCAGATCAGCAAGAACAAGGGACGTTGTTTTTCGATCTTGTACATGTTGTGCAGACGTAGCCCAAAGGGAACAGGAGAAAAGGTGAAAGACAGATATGCAGACAGTTCTGATATAGCCGGGCAGAAGCAGAGGCTGGAAAAACAACGGCACAAAGTAACGTGCGCAAAAAGGCATCATGGCAGCCAGGCCTAAGTCAACGTAGCAAGGCAGTCCAGGAGGCCACAAACCACAAGACACCCTCCCCTGGGCAGTCCATCGGCCAAGACATAGGACGAAGACAGAGTTCAAATAGATGGAGCAGAACAGAAACGTCTGTTGTGGAGTAGTCCCCATGAAGGACAACGAATGGGAGATGAAAAAATAATGGGAGAGACAATAAAAAAGAAAATCCAGCGAGGCAGGTCGCAGAAAGCAAAGGCCTTGTCAATCCAACAGAGTGTAAGTGCAGAAAAACGCCACACCTTACAAGAGGACATCATTGGAATCGTCAGAAAAAAGCGACGCCATCCAGTCCAATAAATCAAAGCTGCAGGCATGTTCCTCGCATGAGGGAGCAGCGAATAGCAATGCGGGACAACTTGCGTGGTACTCAATATAACTTTGTTGTAGGAGATTCTGAGCAGCCGCCCAGATATCCCATTGTGCCAAAATCCCCAGTGCAGCCGCACGCGCCATGTAGCCTGCAGCGGAACAGTCCCGTTCATGGGCCTCTAAGGGACCCAACAACTGAACAAAATCCGGAACAGACAAAGACGTATTGGAGAGGCAATAATCCATGGCCCACGAGAAAGGACAGCGGATGCAAGACATCACAGGTTGCACGCAAGTGAAATACGCAAAGCGAAAAGAAAGTGTATAGGACACACTCAGTGTCGCCAACGGCAGGACGCCAAAGCCAGCGAGGATGGGCTCACGGAGCATCTGGAGTCGACCTGGGTCGAGAAGGGCCCAAGGTGGTGCAGCCATTGCGTAGGAAACAGACCAACAGCAGTATACCAGCCACTAAGGCGAGGATCAACGGAAAGCCACCAAAGACGCTGGAAAAGATGGAATGAATAAAAGCCGGTATTACACCAAAAATAGTTTGAAAAGAGGTCACAAGGCCAGAGCCCACAACTTTAAAAAAGTGCACCATACCTTCAGTGCGTGAAGCATTAAAAACACGGTGAATCAGTTCACCGAAATGTTGTGGGAGGTTAGTGTTCAAAAGGGCCTGTATTTCACTGTGGGTACTTGCCACCTGGAGAATGAATGTCTCCCGGGCGGATGTGAGCATAACCTCCTGGTTCAATAATAGTGCCTTTATTCTGCTCAATTTATTGAAATCCGCCTTCAGAGTAGGAATGGAAGGCCAAACAGAACTATCTATGATGTCGTGCGTGGGAGGAAAAAGCAAATTTTTGCAGCAGACAACCCTGTGTGAAACTGTAACAATATAGGGTATGCCGGCCAGCATGCCACAGCAGTCTTGGTTATTCAAAAGCAGATAGCTAACATTAGCAAGCACAGTGAAAGTAGGAGAAATAGCAGGAGCAGGAATACCCTTTAACACACAAGCAAGATTCGGATCCGAAACGTTACAGGCTCCGTGCAATTTAATGTGTTTGCAAATAAGGGAATGACCCACAGTTGAATCGCATGACTCCCCCGTGAGAAAAACTTCCTTTCCGTCTCTAAGGCATTTATACATGAAAGGCAGGGACCAAAGTTCATGCAGGAAGGCACTGCCCAAGGGCTGGAAACGGCCCACAGGATAATGCTTCATGCACGAACTAAACTCAAACAAAGAAAAAGGCAAGGCGATAACCCCATGAACTAGCCACACGGCAGAATCCAATTCCGCCACAGAGAATGGTAAGGGCTCTATTTTCTCGATATGTAACAGAGTGTATGCTGCATCCTTCATGGACATGAATTGCTGTTTGTCAGTTAAATTAAAAGGCAGAAATAAGGCAGAGGTGTTCAAAAAATGCCAAGGAACTTTACCCAACTTAAGTGTTTGCAAAGTCCATGCAAACTGCATAACTGAACGCAATTGATTCTGACCATGATATAACACCGAAACATCATCCTGTACAATATCAACAACAGAGGACACAATATTATGTAACTTGTAAATTCGGGAAGACAGGGTATTAATACTATTGTCAACAACAGCAAGCACCTTTTCCAAATTTGCTTGATCTATTTCCCGTAGACGGGAAGCAGCTTCAATTTGCGAAAGCTTCCAGAGTTCATTATAAGTTTCATAAATGAATCTCTTAGGCCGTGGACCACGAGGCCCCAAAATAAAGTCGGACAGATCAATGTTGCCTGATAGGAGGGATAAATGTAGTTTAACAGAATCTAGGGAAGAGTGCTGCAACCACTGTTTACATAATTTACCAACAGAATATGTTGTTACAGTACGAGAGTCAGAAAACCTTGGATCTGGCCTATCCTGTTTGTAACCAGGAACTTGAGTCATGAAAACGCAGTTGGCAGGCATTAGATGCTATCGGCCAAGCCAACCAGGGTGACTGAACAAGCGTAGAGACATTAAACGAATTGTTCTGAAACAGAGCTTGCAAAATTGTAAGGGACACATTGAAATGCAAGCTCCCGTTGGGAGTGGAAGACAATGCAGGAATGGAAGGGGCACTTAATTGTTTGGAAGTAGCCAAACCCCAACACGTAGTTTGATAGATGGTATTATTCAAAAATAAAATCTGGGCCGGGATAAGGCAAGCACGGTGCAAGGCTTCGGTGCCTTGCACCTGCCATGGTTTGGAGCCCCAGATTGATTTCAAGTCAATAGTGTCCTTCCAGTACTCATAACCACCCACAGCAAAGGCGCTCAAAAAGGAACCCGAATACAGCAATTTGGTGTGGGTCAACATGATTTTCTGAGTGGATGGAGTGTTTAATCTAAAATAATAGGACCCAGGGTTCGATCCATCAAAGTCTGTGAAGTAAGTAAATTTATTTCTAAGAGTTTGGGAGCTACCGGGCAAAGGTGTTGGACAATGCTCCCATTGGGTGTAGTTAAAAGGACCACGCAGTGCACTTGGTTTATGGACAAAGTGGTTGCCCCAATGCTGATAACAATATAAATCAGCATAACTTGCAGAATTCATGTACAAATCCTCAGCATTAAAAGCAGCATAATATTTCAAATCAGTAAATAATGCTTCAACTGCATGCACATCCCAATCGTCAGAATGAATATTACTTTTTACGACATCACCCATTGAAACACGAAGGACATTTGGCACATTAATAATTTCGGTTGGTCCATGAATTTGGAAGTTTACCGCATCCCAAACGATGCCATCAGCGACTGGAAAAGCTGAAATGTTCACAAATGTGTGGTCTCGCTTCATGATGTGAGATGAAGAATGTGGAGCCAATGTTCCAGCGACACAGTTCACTGCAGAGCGTTCTGGTAAATAGTGACCATTGATGAGTAGAAAAAATACTGTGACAAAGCCAATGGACATGAACAAAAAAATCAGGAATAGCACCAACCAGATGTATGTCCAGGGGGGAATCAAAAAATTGTCTCTGAACCAGGATACAAGAATGCCGAATTTGGACGGGACAAGTGACGAGGTGGAATCCGAGTCAAAGGAATAACGTGTTGGGCTCAGTGGCATTGTTGGTAGGTGTGCCACCGACTCGTTGGCGGGGTAGGTATACTCAGACTCGTCGTTGCAGGGGGAGTCCGGGTAGTCGAGTAAGCGATCAGGCAAATCTACCATCTCGATTGCAACATCAGTGACCGTTCTGGCAGGAGGGCCACGAACATTCGTCCGGGAAATGACAGGACAAGAGACCGCTGGTGTAACACTATTCAGGATCGGCCAGATGTTGTAGCCTGACATTTTCCACTGAGATGTATCTGTTCTCTTTGCGACCAGGAAGCGGTGGTAAGATGACTGTACGAGTTCCCTTCAAGCCCAGGACTGGAACTGGTGCACGATAAGAGGGGCCGAATTCTTTTTTGTTCTCCACCTTCTCTCGAACCAGATCTCCAATCTTCGGAAGCCAGCCGGCAACCAGAATCTGCAGCGCAGTGTCTGTGGCTGAAGGTAAATGTGAGATTGCAAGTTTGTCTCGGGCTTCTTGTAAGTCCTGTAACATAGTAGAATGGTTATCTACATCAAAAATGGCGGATTGCGCCGCCATGTCTAGACCATCAAGGTCAGGCACAAACATTCGTATGCCAAAGAGCATTTTGTATGGGGTCCGCCCACCCAGAGGTCTTCTAGGGAGATTATTAAGTGCACGTTGTACGGTATACAAGTGGGCCAGCCAGTTCCTGCCAGTACCTAAGACTCTAGCTGTCAAGGATTGCTTTAAGTCACGGTTCATTCGTTCAACAATCGAGTTGCCCTCAGGCCGATATGGAGATGAAAATTTCACCCGCACCCCCAGTGAACCCATTGCGTCCTTGTAAGCCTTAGTGGCGAACGCTGGACCTTGGTCAGAATGGAAGGTGCCACAGGCGAAAATTCCCACAAAGACACGCAAATCCCTTATGACATTTCAAGCGTCAGCACTTCATTGTGGCCAAACCCAGATGAAACATGTGCACGAATCCACTGCCACTAAGATATATTTATAGGCAGTGTCTGAAGAAAATGGACCGCAGTGATCCAGGTAAACACACCCAAAAGGTCTGTTTGAAATGCAGAGCGGGGTCTGTGGTGGTCGTGTAACCGTGGAAGGCTTAATCTGCTGTCCGCGTTGGGAATCAGCCGATCACCAACGTCTGGTATTTTTACGTAGGGAGCCTGTTCGGGACCTAACTGATAAGAATATTTGGAAGGAAAACCCCTAGGGTAGTTAGCACCTTCCTTCGTCGCAGCAATAGCTGCTAAAATATCAGTATCTATTTTAGACATGGATCTGGTAACTGCTGTGACTGAGCACGTGACTACTGCTGATTTGGCAGCTTCATCTGCCAAACCGTTACCGACAGCGTGTGTGCCCACCCGCTGATGGCCAAGAGTGTGAACCACCTGTGTGAGAGGCAGACGTTGTTTCAGATCTGCCACTCGAACCCAAAGCATTTTATGCTTAATTGTGCTACCTTTTGCATCCCTGTAGTCGTTTTGCGACCAAAAGAATAGATTGTCATTGTAAGACTGAACACAGTAGTAAGAATTGCACACAATAAGAGTGGTCACATCCGGATCAGCGAACTCAAGCGCAAGCACCAATGCGCGCAGCTCGGCCAATTGTGCAGTACTGTCTCCGAGTGCCTGAGTGTGCACTACAGTAGATTTGAACTTACCGTTCACAAAGCTACCTGCTACAATAGCACATGCTGCTGAATAAGCATGCTTGGAACCAGTGGCCGGTTGTGCCGAACCATCGGTATAGATAATACATTCGTATTCCTCAAGCGGCAACAAAGACAGAGGAGGAGGATGAACGAATTCATACTGTAAAAACTCCTGAGTCTGAAGTGAAGAATCAAAGATAAAAGTGACATCCGGAGACGTCAAAGATGTTGCCCATTGTGTCCAATGGGGGTGCAAAGCTTTAGAGTTCGGAACACTTGCTTTTGTCACTGCCTCTAGGGCAGGATATGGTGTTACCACCAGAATGCGTTTCCCCTGTGCCAGTGCGTGTTCTTTTAGAATCGCCATTTGCACTGCAGTCAAAACTTTCTCCACAGACGAAAAACGCATTTCTGCAGAAGTGTAAAGATGCGACTTGTATGCGATGGGTACTGTGTCACCTTCGTTAAAGGTTAAGTACGTGAAACCCACTGCCCCTGGAATTATTCTAATCACCAGGTTTGTGCGGTTGTCACGAGTCAACAAGAATTTAGACTCAAGAAGGTCTGTCTGCAAAGACTGCAGAATGGAAGAATGCTCCGGAAGCCAGCATGACTTCGAAAAGTTAGGTTGTATCAAGGCATAAGTGGCTTGATACGCTGGGCATATTCGGGAATGTAAGTACGCCCGAAGTTCAGAAAACCCAGTAAAGACTAAAGTTTCTTCAGAGTAGTAGGAGGGCACAAAAGTGCACATTTCTCTAGGAAATGGGGGCTAAGCCCTTACCTTCATTGTTGAGCTCATAGCCCAAGAACAAAACAGTAAATTCAGCAATGTGGGATTTAGCAAAGTTAAACTTATAACCTAAAACCGCAAATTCTAGAATAATGCGGTCCACTCGGGAAAGATGCGGGTACAATTCTTCGTCTGTCAGATAAATATCATCGACGTACGAACATGCATCTGGGTCTATGCCATCTAACAAAGAGACAACACGGGCAACGAATACGCCTAGACTGTTCTTGTAGCCCATAGGTAAACGCCGAAATTTGAAAATTTACCACCGGAGGTAAAAGCGCTCCATTGGCTACTCTCCGGGGCCAAGTTGTGCGTGTAGAATCCATTGGATAGGTCAAGTGTGGTTTTATATTTTTTACGAACAAGACTGTCTACAAGCGCAGAACTGTGTGTGTTTTGCACCGCAAAGGTCCGACAATGAGAGTTCAAATGTCGGTAATCCAAAACTAAGCGGTACGAGCCATCGGGTTTAGAATCCGCAAAAAGGGGATTATTCATCGGTGACACGCATGTTTCAATCACTCCCTGATATTCTAACTGGGTCAGAATTTTGGAAACGGGACCTTTAGCTTCCCGTTTGATGGGATATTGGGGTTGTGGCTGTGGCAACGACCGCAAAGGTATTTCATGGGGGGGAGAGTCTTCATCCCAGCCCACGTGGTTGCGGTATAATGCTGGAGCCAGGGACACGGCCCACTCAGCTGCTAGAGCCTCCGCTTTGTCCTTTGGGACATGACGAGAAAAGCTCGGAAGGATTACCTCCTCCCCTTTACGCGCAGCAAGTACGAATGGGGGCGGCCAATCCTCCTCCGCTAACAGAATGTCATACGAAGAGGTCAGATTCTCCCAAAAAATCCTTTTAATAACACGCTGAATGTCACCTTCAATTTGAATAACAATATTATATAGTCTGTCAGGGGGTGCCACTCTGGTGTCTGCTGTCTCGACAGTAATGAATGTTTCAGTTGCTGTCGCCTCCACATGAGGACCTAGCGCCTCCCGCACTATGGTAACTTCCGCGGCGCTGTCTAGGAGTGTCACTGCCCACGTCCAATTCAGGAGTCTCGTTCTCACCGTCTGTGGCATATCTCACTGTTACAGCGGCAACTTTCTTCTTCTGAAACTGTGGGCGAGAGCGTTGAAATTCTTCTGCTTTCCCTCTGACCTGTTGTCGAGGTTGGTCTCGTCCCTGTGGAGCCTCTCGACCCCTTCCTCTATCCTGGCAATCTCCTCCACCAGCCTGCGAAGTTGTTGGTGCCTGTGAAGAACGAGGAGAACGCGAATCAGGGACTTGAAATCTCTCTGGAGATTTAATTCTCGCCCTATCGCGCAAATCATAAGTGCGTTCAGAAGAGATGGAAACCGGGGATGCGCCTCGCGACCCCGGCTTCTTCTGTTGCTTACCCTGTTTTTTCAACCTCCAGCTCTTTTTAGTAAAAACTGGTTTCTCATCTTTCTCAGATTGAGTTTTTGGTTGTTGTTGCGATTGTGTTTGCGATTTAGCAAAAGGCTTAACTCCCAGGCTATTGCGGCCAATTGTTTTGTAAGCCTGTGCAATAATTTTCTGTAATTCGCGCGGCTTGTCCAGATCTGGGACCAAAGCCAAAGCATTAGCTACTTGAAAGTTAACTGCATCGCCCTTGACATTCGCAAGGATCAAATCAGCTACTATGTCGAACACTCCCACCAGTCTCATCCCTAATTCCACAGCCGCTTCAGGGCCATGTTCATCCTGCACTCGTTTAATTACAGAGGGGAGAACCGTCATGGAAGGAGTGCCGAAACACTTCGCATATACTGCCGCGAATACCTTGCCCCAGTTGTTGCATTCTGCCAACTCGGGGATTAAGTCTTTTGGCAAACTAATCATCAATATCCTATGTTTTTCCACGGGAGAGGTATTTGGAAAAACTGCCTCCAGCTGGTCAAATTTTTCTGCAAGCCAATAAGGAAAATCATCTTTATTTTGTGGGCGCTTGCCCATCACCGAATTAACCATGACAGGACTTATGGTTACACCGCCTGCTCCAGCTGGATGGGCTGCAACTCCAGGAGGGGCTCCCTGGATGTTGCCTGTAACATACTGTACTAAAGCTCTATGCACTCGTATCAAAGACGAATGCAAATTACGCAGTTCAGCGACTGCCACCGTCATAAAACGCGGATGTGTGGTATACCCGGCCAAGACAGGCCAAGTGGCCCCTTCAATTGATAAGGGGCCTAAACGAACCGCGGTAACCGGTTGGGGGAGGGCGCCATCAAACCAAACACGGTGTTGCCAAGCCGTGAGCGGTACTTCAAGGTTCCTATATGGTCTATAGTGATTAGGAACTACGGTGGCTGTATATTCATGGAACATATTATCAGTCCCATCCACCGCTGGAAAAGTGACCCAAGAGTAAAACACCTCAAAGTGGTAAGCTGGATCTGCTTGTACCACAAAGATCAGATCGACACCCGCGTCAGGCACTCCATACACTGTTAAGTGAGCCCGGAGCGCTGCGCGGCTATGAAATGAAATGAAATGAAATGAATGAAATGAAATGAAATTTGTACTTGTAAAGCGCACCCATACCCCCAAAGGGGTGTCCAGGCGCTGTACGCATACCGCTGTGGAACCCTTCCTGGCTTTTCCCTGTGAAATGTCCACTCCTGGGCACCCCCAGGGTGAAGCCAGGCATCCCAGCGCTGTTGGGGCCGTTGTGGAGATTAAGCAAGCTATTGCCCAGAGTTGCACAGTGGGACCCATGATTAGAATAGGCACCGAGGCGAGAATTATCAGGTCCGAGGAAATTGAGCCCAAGACCCGCCGAGGCGGGAATTGAACCCTGGTCCCGGGCCAGATCTCTGCATCAGGGTCTGCCGCTCTAACCATTGAGCCACACTTCTCCTGTGTGCCGCAATTTGGACAACCATTTAAGGCTAACAAATTTCGACAACCTAGTATAAGGCAGCACAATATAGGGTTTTAGTTAAGAACCTTTTAACAACTTCAAGCTTGAAAGAACCTATAAAAACGTCAATATAGGAGGTATCACCGTCACAGACGCTTCCGGAAGCGTCTGTGAAGGGAGTTGTGGACAAGCACAAATACTACTCAAGCGTCTCGCAGATAAGCAGCCCACTCGTTGGTTGCGCCATGTTGTAGAGATTCTGCACATACACAGAGCTATGCACAGGATAATAGGACCTCGGAATATAGTGGTGAGCCAACCATAAACCTTAGCACCTAAAACCCCAACCCGACTAGCTGTAGCGTCTCATTAGCAACAATGCTACCAATGATTAGACAACCCAGAACACGGTATCTCTCTCTCAGGCCTCGCAGTAGCAAGAACACCCTTTCATAACTCACTCATACCTGTCCACAACGCGCGTAAGAAGAGACACTGTATAGTTTAAAATGTTTATTTCAACTAACGTGCTCTAAGATACAGTACACGTGCCAGTACTATCAGCATAATGCATAAGGATAATATAATCAGCATAGTTACAACTCCATAGAATACAAACGGGGAAAGCATTTCATAAAGCAGTGGATATAGGGCTAAATGACCTTACCACCCTCCCTGTGCTATAAGCTAGTTTGTTATAAAAACAGAAGACCTCTGGGCTTTGACTAGCGAACCCCCATACCTCAAGATCTAGATGCAAGGTTTACATCATCAGACAAGCACAGCTCTTCTCTCTGGAAAGTTTTTTCTCCAAGTGTCTCTAACAGTGAAATCACAATATTAAAAGCACACAAATTTCTCCAAGGCAGCTGTTCCTAGTGTTATGTCTAAGTGCGAGGGACTGGCCAGATCAGCAAGAACAGGGGACGTTGTTTTTCGACCTTGTACATGTTGTGCAGACGTAGCCCAAAGGGAACAGGAGAAAAGGTGAAAGACAGATATGCAGACAGTTCTGATATAGCCGGGCAGAAGCAGAGGCTGGAAAAACAACGGCACAAAGTAACGTGCGCAAAAAAGCATCATGGCAGCCAGGCCTAAGTCAATGTAGCAAGGCAGTCCAGGAGGCCACAAACCACAACACAGTTCTTCTGCCTGTGGTATTTTATACTGAGGGATACGAGGCAAAATAGCACCATCCTTAACCTGTATCGAAACTGGTGGTATCTGCAGCATTCCCACATCTGTATCACCTGTCGCCCACAAAGTGGATGGAACATCTGCAAATTCAACAGGAAGAGGCACATCTTTGGACAAACACTTTTACCACGTGCCACATTGGGGCTCATTGTCATATAGACACCTGCCGGGGATCAATAAATGGTAGCATGCAATTTCTTCAACAAATCCAAACCCATCAGATTTTCACGACAATTAGATGTCAACAAGAATGGCGAATCCACAGTGAAAGGACCAATAGTCAACACAAGAGGTTTTGAACTGGGGCTTACAACCGGTACACCAGAAAAATCAACCGATCGATTATTATGGCCGGACAGAGCCGCCCCAGGGATTTTGAGAAACAGAACTTTTTGTCGCACCTGTGTCCACTAAAAATTCCTTAGTTGAACCTTGCAGTTCTGCTGTTACATAAGGACCACGCTGGTCTACAGGCATCAGAACTGGTCCCTCACTCTGTCCCTGGCTGTCCTAACTGTAAGACATTCCTGTCACTTCCTCCATGTCATAATCATCATGGTAATACAGTCCATCACGAGGGTCACCAAAGTAATTATTACCAGAACAACCCTGTGAGGCTACAGCATTCTGAGCCCCATCCGTCCCACCTGTTCCACGACCCCGTCCACGAGAACCTCATCCTCTCGGGACCTCTACCTTCTGCAAAAGCACAGGACATTCGCTTCGCCAATGTTCCTCCTCTTTACAATACGCACACTGATTCGGACCCAAAGGAGTAGTTGTTGGCTGCCTCCTAGTACGTGGAAGCTGTCGGGCAGGACCACCATGTCCTCTTCCATTCCCTCTAAAAGCCTGCTGTAACAACACCTTTGTCTTTAAATACTTATGTCTCTTCTCTGTCCTCTCCTTTTCCTCATTATCCCTATGCTCATAATATTGTGCCATATTCAAAATAACAGAGGTGGAAGAGGTGGACCAAGTACTCTCAGAAGCCTGCAATCGAGTCGCAATTTCAGGAAGCAAGTTAGAAACAAACCTATTGACAAACAACCGAAACACCTCCCTCAATGGACAAATCCTGTCCACTGTAATCCAAAAATGACCTTCAAATCGGGTAAAGAAATCAGACGCACTCTCATCTTTCTTCTGTGTACAGGCTGACAATTTATCCCAGTCTACCTTTCTCGGCGGAATAAGATAATGCATTTATGTAATATTGCGGCCTGGCAACGCAAACATTTCCGCTCAAGGCTTATCACCGGGCTTTTTTCCTGGTCCCATGCCTTAATTTGATCCCAAGTACCACCCAACTCCGGAAAATGATCTTGAGTATGGACCTCCCTCCAAATATCAACCGGAACAAGAAGACCAAAGAACATTTCAATATCAGCAAGAGTCATCACCGTTGAGGAAGCAGCTTCAGTCAATTCTTTATCATAAGCAGTAGGATTTTTCCTAGGATCTGGTAAATGAGTTTTAAGGGATAAAACCTCACTCCTTTTCCATGGAGTATAAACCCATTGTTCTTGAAACCGGGCTGCCACCGCCGCTCGAGTAATGTTACCTCGCCCATCTGTGTTGCCAAAGACCAATCAAAGTAGCGGACATGTGTTTGACGGCATGCTGCTGTATAAAAGGCTCAAAATCTTTCATAGTCGCCCAGACATCCTCTACACTATAAATAGGGTTACGGGCCCACTGTGCAGCCTGATTAGCTATTACCTTTTTCTTTTCATCCCCCACATGAGATCACACTAACAGTCCCATGCGCTCCTTAAATTTCGTCCAATCCCTGTCCTCAAATCCACGTACCGGTGTCCCACTACTTACTAATGTTGGAGGATGAAAAACCACAGTGGAAGAAGCAGCAGAAGCAACAGGCACTATCGTCGCTGGGTGCTGTGTCGTGGGGAAAGACCTGGCGAAAGGGTCGCTGAGACAATAGGTACGGCGGGAGTACTAACAGTCACAGTTGCCACAGGCGGCAAAGAAATAGAAGGAAGGGGAGGAGGAAGAGCCAAAGCCATAGCTGTTGAAACAACAGCAATAGATGCGGGGACAGAGACAGTGGAAGCAACTGTAACAGGCGGCTGTGAGGGCACTGGAACAATGGGATATATTCTTTGCGGGGCATATGGAGGCGGGGTTTGGGTATCTAACAATTCTTCCACAAGAGCGTCATCTTCTTCCTGAACCACATACGATTTATCAATATGTAATCGAAACCTCCTATCTTCACATTCAACACCCTTTTCCTGTTTCTCCCTATCATATGCTACAGCCTTCTGAGTCAATGTCTGCATTTTTCCTTTCCGGGCCTCTTTTTCTGCCTTCTATCACCGCTGTCTAGCTACTTTCAGCCATGTTCTGAGGGAATCAAACATAGACTGCCTACTTTGTTTCTTAAAAAGTTATATAAATGGGTTAACCCGTCGGACCACTGGACCCGGGTATAACTATGGTACTTAAGAAAAGTCACAGTGGAATAATGATTCCAATCCAAGTACATAGAACCAAATTCAAACACATAAAATAATTCATACGTCACTCCAAAAAGTTGATGAGTTCTTGTGATTTAATTCGCATCACAGACCGTTGAGTTAATCAAACAAATAAACATGGAATAAATCAATAGTAATACAATTTGGTGCTCAGAAGAGAGGGAAGGGGTGAGTGTTGAGGGAGGGTTGCGTGATGGTGTAAGGGAACGGGAAGGTAATGTGGTTCAAATACATCAGAGCATTGTAGAACCTATCCCGCCTTTTACTTGGCACATAAATGTAAACAAAAACATAACATGATAGGCACAGATAAACATGTCTCTGTCACCTATGTTTGATACATATTACAATATGTCGATGTTTCGACCCCTATAGTCATAAAGGTGACTTCATCCTTATTGGGGGTCTTCATCAGGACTCTAGGAACTAGTGAAGGGGGAGGAGCACCTAGGAATAAATTAGGCTAGAATTAGGTGACGTAAATATAAACCAATGCTAAATTAAGGAGATTATTTAAGGTAATTACCAATGGAATGCAGCACGATGAATCCGGCTGTATGTTTAGAAAGAAAAGGGCCCGTAAGCTCCTAAGACAGGTCAGAGACGAAAATGAAGAAATCAGAATTTAAATCCATCGAAACAATGTGAAAAGATCTAACAAAATTGGTGTAATTACAGCGAAACTCACTGCAAAATGAAAGGTAGCCACAGTCCAATAAGTGAAAGTGGTGGGTGCCCTAAGTGCACCTAAGTATCCGGACAAGGTTGATTAGTAACCTGAAAGACAATTAATAAGGGCCAGTTTACTTAAGCAAGAGTAAGAACCATTATCAGAGAGCATTGCGTTATGGTACTAATTGAAGTAACACAAAAATAAAAAGAGAGGGGTCCTTCTCTGCCAAAGGGACGGGAGACCGGAAATACACACTATTTCAAAAGCAAACTCCCTTTGGGTTTCTTTAAAGCATACACATCCACACTCCTTTCATGCCTGTTCAGTCTAATCACCAAAAGTTGAATAGAAACCAAAGATTAACCATATAATATGCTTTTATTTGACAAATCCTTTTAAAAATTCAGAAAATATATAAAAGATTTAAAAACATATATGTTATCATGTATATCAAATATTAAAAACAACTCATTCAAAGAACATGGGAGAGTATCACAAGCAATAAAATATCCTAGACCAAACGGGTCAAAGTCGCACACCAAGCGTAAATGACAGATATTAATGTCCCTGGTTCAACACTCCGGTTCCACCAGGAGTAAAGGAATCTCTAGAGTGTTGACCACATAGTCTTGAATGTTCTTGCCCTTCTTAAAGGAGTGCATTGGAGGGTTCGGTATCTCCAGATCGTCAGCAACGATCCGCCAGTCAACGAGTCTGATGACCTGATTTCACGGTTGATTGAACGTGGATATCCTAAGAGACTGGTAAAGAGAGCAAGGAAAAGGGCCTGGTTTAACCAGAGGGATACATTACTAACGCCAAAAGACCGTACCACGGATAAGATGGATAGGATGATCTGCGTCACAACTTACAACACATGCAGTAATGCCATCAGACAAGTCATCAATAAACACCGGGGGATCGTTGCTGACGATCTGGAGATACCGAGATGGCTAAACTATGAATGTTCTTTCCATAATTGAAATGTAAGATTCATTCTGTACAGTTTAACTCATTTTTGGCATTACCACCGTAAACTCTTTGAACTGCCTTTTAATGGGGAGACTCCGTAAATCTGTCCACATTTATTGTGATCTCAATATCTATGTTTAATATGGTTTCAATGGGTTAATTAATGCGCAAACGCGCGCTAACTGGAATGTTAATATTAAATATTCAGAATGTACGCCACCACCATGGACAGTACCCTTTTCCACCTCGCAGGGAGACCACTTAAAAATGTCTACTTCCTTTATTTAATTGTCATTAAGCAATCTCAAGATACCTCACAGTGAGACCACTTAAGAATGTCTACATCCTTTACTTTATTGGCATTGAGTGATCTCAAGATAACTGCAGTATATTCTGCAAATTATGTAAATGTACACAGCCACTAGGGACAGCCTCCTTTCCTTAGATACTGTGGTAAAATAAGCCCCGGGTGGTTGCCAGGCATGTTTCAATTACAGTCAGCATCTAGCGACTTCGGCACCGCACCTCCCACGTGCACGCGTCTCCGTCATTATAAAATGGCACCGGTTACGCTGTCGGCTGCTTCCCTGATGCAGACCGGAGCCGCGGGCGGGTGAGTACACAGTCTGCCCTTTGAGCTCTTTTAGATCCAGAAAAGCTGTGTAATACACACTTGATTGTTGAGGTCAGCAGAGGTTTGGTTATTCACATAACAGTGTGGGTTGACAATTTTTATGGATTTTGTACCGCTGAACTTTTTTGCCTAAAACACTGTCTATTTATCGATGTGTGTCTCTGGTTGACAAAACATAGCAGTGGAGCTTGTTTGAGAATACTGGTTGGAACCATTTGTTGTGAAGAGTTTTTCTTTGGATGTGTACACATATTGACATTGTCTCTATGGCTTTGGTACCGCGGAACTCTTTCTGCCTGAATATATTGTAGATCATTCATTTGACTTCGGTGCGGCCTTTTGATGAATGGATGTGTCGGTCTGACTAATTACGCAATTTACCATGAAGGTTTTCCTTGGATTTGTACATATACTGACATTGTGTTTTACGGTCGGTCCTCGCCGGCTCAGAGGCATAATTTTACCTTGTATATATATATTTGTGACGATTATGTTTGATTGGTCCACTTTGGTGAATGACAGTGTAGGGGCTTTTTAGTTATGGCTTTGTTCGACTATGGGTTTGTTTAAGTCTACTTTTACAGCTTTACGGTACCTCTAAGTTGCTGATTCCTGAGCGCATCTTCATCTTGTTGAAGCCTTTGGGATACCTTCTAGAACCCTGAACAGCCATACTGTACGTCCATGTTTATGGTTTTGTTTTGAGTTGTGAGCACAGGTTTACTTCAATTAGTACCATAACGCAATGCTCTCTGATAATGGTTCTTACTCTTGCTTAAGTAAACTGGCCCTTATTAATTGTCTTTCAGGTTACTAATCAACCTTGTAGGGATACTTAGGTGCACTTTGGGCACCCACCCCTTTCACTTATTGGACTGTTGCTACCTTTCATTTTGCAGTGAGTTTCGCTGTAATTACCCCAATTTTGTTAGATCTTTTCACATTGTTTCGATGGATTTAAATTCTGATTTCTTCATTTTCGTCTCTGACGTGTCTTAGGAGCTTACGGGCCCTTTTCTTTCTAAACATACAGCCGGATTCATCGTGCTGCATTCCATTGGTAATTACCTTAAATAATCTTCTTAATTTAGCATTGGTTTATATTTACGTCACCTAATTCTAGCCTAATTTATTCCTAGGTGCTCCTCCCCCCTTCACTAGTTCCTAGAGTCCTGATGAAGACCCCCCAATAAGGATGAAGTCACCTTTATGAGTATAGGGGTCGACACGTCGACTTATTGTAATATGTATCAAACATAGGTGACAGAGACATGTTTATCTGTGCCTATCATGTTATGTTTTTGTTTACATTTATGTGCCAAGTAAAAGGCGGGATAGGTTCTACAATGCTCAGATGTATTTGAACCACATTAACTTCCCGTTCCCTTACACCATCACGCAACCCTCCCTCAACACTCACCCCTTCCCTCTCTTCTGAGCACCAAATGTATTACTATTGATTTATTCCATGTTTATTTGTTTGATTAACTCAACGGTCTGTGATGCGAATTAAATCACAAGAACTCATCAACTATTTGGAGTGACCTATGAATTATTTTATGTTTTTGAATTTGGTTCTATGTACTTGGATTGGAATCATTATTCCACTGTGACTTTTCTTATGTACCATATTTATACCCGGGTCCAGTGGTCCGACGGGTTTACCCATTATATAACTCTTTAATGTGCAGGGTGCATTTCTAATTTTAATTGACTCAGCAATGTCAGAGCAAGAAACGTTGTCATACACAGAGGAATACATTAACAGGTTAATTCAGGGTCCGTCGAAGAACCTGTTCCTCACATCCAACACACCGAATATTGATTTCTCATTAAATGAGAAAGTAAGTAAATTAGAGAGACTAGAAAAGAAGCTAGTCAGGACAAGACTACATGGCCACCTCCTCACAAAATATTTGCAGGCAAATATCATACCAGTGGGGCTCCAAGTCAGGAACGAGCCTGCTATCTTCGTAGAGGTGCCAAAGTTCAAAGAGGGTTTCAGTCATGTGGCGAATAATTGCTCACGCCACTGGATGGTCCTTGGCATAGAAATCGCCTTGGAACAAATGGAGAAACTACTCAAAGACATTACTGATCTTAAGCGTGAGATATCCGAGGACTCTGCCTTAACCAATGCCAAAGAAGCCCTAGAACGACTGGAGAAAAAAGTGAGAGAATTTGATACCACCACACAAGCAAAAAAACTTGACAAACTATCAAAGGATATACGTTTTTATGAAAAAAAGTTACTTATCCTTACTTACAAGAAGGCTACTACAAGCAGGATCAACAAGGAAAATTTGCCAACAGGGGATGGGGAGGCTACAGAGGCAATAGACGGTTCACAACTTTCTCCGAATCCTCTGGATCTAACAGTACTGGCAGTGAGAGCGACCAACCAGGCCCCAGCGCTGGATATCAATACCAGGAAGGATGGTATCAACCACAGGCAGGTCCGCTTTTTTTAAAGGACGCACAATGGCGACCACCAAGGGGGCAGAATTACAAATGGAACAGGGGCCCACCACGTGGCCTTCCTCAGCAAGGTCAGAACTGGGACGGCGGGAGACAGCGAGGCCAGAACCAGAAACAGGTGAGATTCCCTCCGGAGAACCACAGAGAAATCCAGACACGACGCCGGGTGTACAGGTGGTGAAAAATCCGATTATCAACCTATCGGCACATGAACTATCTGAGAATGAAACCAGAATTCTGAGCAAAGGCCTCTCATATGTACCCACCACCCACCCCAACAAATTCAACATCAAGGCGGAACTTCATAGATTCTTTAGAAAGATCAGACTGAGATACCATTTTAGCCATTACAAAAATGGGGTAACCCAATGGTGGTCGTGGACCTGGGTTCAATGTGGTACAAAAGACAATGGTCCTAGACCTATTCTTTTAAAGGATATGAATCAAACCTACAATAGTTATTTGAAAACAGTTTCTTGAGCATGCACAATGTTAGCTCACAATAGTCAATGCATCTAATAAACTTAAAGTGCAACAACCAAAATGTGTCCAAGATAACAAGGGTTTATTCCTTCATAATTAAATCAACAGTATATTATTTACTGCAAGGGACAGAAAGAGGGAATGTGGGAAGAAGAATGCTCCAGTGGAACATGCGGAAAAGGAGATTGCTCCAGTGTTTAGGGGGTGAAGAAAGGATTTCAGACGGTGTGAATAGAGAATTTTTTACAATTGTTATTATATTGGACTGATACACAAATCTCAGTCTTTTATAGCCTGGCCACATATAAACATTCAAGGTTCTTTTATATTCAATTTTAGAGATTCACAAATATATCCTCATGTGGCACGTTAGATATGGGGCTTGTGATCCGGGCTAGAAAATATGGGCGTCGACGTTTCGACCCGACTTTGGGCTCAGAGGGCGATTTGGGGCCTCAGCCTGCGGGTTTTCCTCAGGACAGTGTTTAGCAACCTGAGTGGCGGTGTGTTATCCGTGTTCCACACCTACAGGGTTAAAGGAGGGGGTCAGGGTTGTGCACAATAAAACTAAAACAGGTTCTGAGATTCTAGTTGAAATAGTCGCTTACCCGCACGATCTTGCGGGGCGCGGGGATCTCTCCCGTTTAATTATTGGTAAACGTCCTCATCTGAAAACAGAGGCGCTAGTTTAGTACATATCTACTAGCTAATATGGTCACAGTCCATACGGGATCGCAATTGTGTAGCACTTACCCGTGTATGTAGGGTAACGCACACGCTCGGTTTTGGGGCATTCAATGCTGGTGCTGCGAAGGGGTAAATTAAAAGCAGGGTAAAAAGGGGTGGCCTGCACAAAGGACAGTATTCGTGAATTAAGAGATGCTGCAAGGCAGCGAAGCATCCCAGGGTATTTACCTTCTGAGTCATGCAGTTGGCGTCCGCGGTCTGTATTAGAACCGTTATGTAAATATATTGATGTGTTCCTTAGACCCATCGCAGAGAGCACCGCAACGTACCTTAGAGATACGATGCAGACAATCCAGTTGGTGGACAAACGCCCACATAATTTCACAACCAACCTGCTAGCCACCATGGATATCACTGCACTGTATACCAACATTCCCCAGGCCCCCGCACTCATTTGCATAGAATCAGCATTGAATAAGCGACCTGCACCACACAAGGTCCCCACAGAATTCATTGTTCCTTTTTACCCTGCTTTTAATTTACCCCTTCACAGCACCAGCATTGAATGCCCCAAAACCGAGCGAGTGCGTTACCCTACATACACGGGTAAGTGCTACACAATTGCGATCCCGTATGGACTGTGACCATATTAGCTAGTAGATATGTACTAAACTAGCGCCTCTGTTTTCAGATGAGGACGTTTACCAATAATTAAATGGGAGAGATCCCACGCGCCCCGCAAGATCGTGCGGGTAAGCGACTATTTCAACTACAATCTCAGAACCTGTTTTAGTTTTATTGTGCACAACCATGACCCCCTCCTTTAACCCTGTAGGTGTGCAACACGGATAACACACCGCCACTCAGGTTGCTCCACACTGTCCTGAGGAAGACCCGTAGGCCGAGGCCCCAAATCGCCCTCTGAGCCCAAAGTCGGGTCGAAACATCGAAGCCCATATTTTCTAGCCCGGATCACAAGCCCCATATCTAACGTGCCACATGAGGATATATTTGTGAATCTCTAAAATTGAATATAAAAGAACCTTGAATGTTTATATGTGGCCAGGCTATAAAAGACTGAGATTTGTGTATCAGTCCAACATAATAACAATTGTAAAAAATTCTCTATTCACACCATCTGAAATCCTTTCTTCACCCCCTAAACACTGGAGCACTCTCCTTTTCCGTATGTTCCACAGGAGACTTGAGCAACCTTCTTCCCACATTCCCTCTTGCAGTAAATAATATACTGTTGATTTAATTATGAAGGAATAAACCCTTGTTATCTTGGACAAATTTTGGTTGTTGCACTTTAAGTTTATTAGATGTATTGACTATTGTGAGCTAACATTGTGCATGCTCAAGAAACTGTTTTCAAATAACTATTGTAGGTTTGATTCATATCCTTTAAAAGAATAGGTCTAGGACCATTGTCTTTTGTACCACATTGAACCCAGGTCCACGACCACCATTGGGTTAACCCATTTCTGTAATGGCTACCTTGTGCAGGTGCTACCTGCGAGGGTTTAAGTGTTTATGTTTTGTTTTGAAATGTTTGTTTTGAATTGTGAATATTTATGTGACATCATTGACATTATTGCATTTGATACTACTTTTTCACTGTATTACGGTCAGCATTTAAACTATGTCTGAAAAAGAAACACTATCTTATAGTGAAGAATATATCGACCAGTTACTACAAGCCCCAGGGGGCGGTAGTTTCCTAGGAGTAAGCACTCCTAGCATTGACCTGACGTTAAATGAAAAAATATCTAAGTTGGAGCGTTTAGAGAAAAAGCTAATCAGAACAAGGCTACACGGACATACTTTAGCTAAATATCTACAATCAAATGTAATCCCTATAGGGCTACAAGTTAGAAACGAACCAGCCATCTTTGTAGATAATCCCAAATTCAAGGAGAACTTTAGCTTCGTCTCCAACAATTGTTCCAGGCACTGGATGGTGCTTGGGATTGAGACTGCTGTGGAAGAAGTACAACGCCTGATTAAAGAAATAGCAGATTTGAAAAAAGAAATCATTGATGACAAAGCACTCAGCAATGCTAAGGAGGCATTAGAAAGATTGGAAAGAACCATTCGGGATTTTGACCTATACACACAAACCACTAAATTAGATAAAGTGGCCAAAGATATAAAATTCTATGATAAAAAGGTCACCTACCCCTACCTACAGGAAGGATACTACGTAAGAGAACAACAGGGCACTTTCTCCAGCAGGTGTAGGAGTGGTTTTAGAAGATACACGACTTTCTCAGAGTCATCACTAGGAAGTAGTTCAGAAAGTGACACTGAATGCCCAGGCCCAAGCACCACCACACCCAACCCGGGACAAACCTTCACAGATCAGCTACCTTTTTTAGTAGAAGGACCGTGGTGGGAACACCGAGGGAGGGGTCGACCCTGGGGGAGGCCCAGGGGCACGAGGGAACCAATTTGGAACCTAGGCAGAGTGAAAGTCAAGAGACAGACGCACTTTCAACAGGAGACACACGGGGACATACAGACACGGCGGCAACATTACAGATGGTAGTGTATACACCTGAAAATCCCGTGGTCAATCTATCTGACTACACACTGAAACCCGACGAGCAAAAAATTCTGGAAAAAGGGTTATCTTTTGTCCCCACCTCTATGCCCAATAACTTCAATTTGAAGGTGGATCTTCACCAGTTCTTCCGTAAGATAAGGCTGAAACTCTACTTTTCAAAGATTCCTCCTAACCCCACTTTCTCAGGTAGCGGACTTAGACCTCCTTCCAAATTCAATCCCCCGACACACTCAATGCCACATAAGATCATGGCGTATGAACAAGTAGTGATGCGGGATGTAAATAAAATTATTTCGACTAGACAGTATGTCAAGTACAACATCACAAAATCTGAACGCCAAGCACTAGAATCCCTCAAGAGCAACTCGATAAAGGCGGGGCGATAGTTGTTCAAAACTTTGAGGATTAAAGAAAGGAAATTCTCTCACAGTTAGGCGTCCAATGTTAATTATAAGAAATTGAGAGCAGATCCAACTAAAGAAATCAGTGACATCATAGGAAACACCACTCTTAAAGGCCTTGAGAAAGGCTATCTCAGTAAACATGAATACGACTACCTCAATAATAAACATCCGAGGATGCCAACCATTTATACCCTCCCGAAAATACATAAATGGATGCAGGACCCACCGGGAAGACCAATAATCTCGGGATGTGGGTCTGTATTAGAACCGTTATGTAAATATATTGATGTGTTCCTTAGACCCATCGCAGAGAGCACCGCAACGTACCTTAGAGATACGATGCAGACAATCCAGTTGGTGGACAAACGCCCACATAATTTCACAACCAACCTGCTAGCCACCATGGATATCACTGCACTGTATACCAACATTCCCCAGGCCCCCGCATTCATTTGCATAGAATCAGCATTGAATAAGCGACCTGCACCACACAAGGTCCCCACAGAATTCATTGTTGAACTCCTGGAAATTGCCATGACCAGAAATTATTTCTATTTTCAGGGCCAATACTATTTGCAGACGAAGGGTGTGGCGATGGGGGCTAGCTTTGCCCCCAATCTAGCAATCATTTACATGGACGAATTTGAACAAAGATATGTCTTGAATGACCACAATCCATACTCTGAATGTATTGGATTGTGGCGTCGCTAAATAGATGATGTGCTCATCATTTGGAAAGGTAGCGATGGAGAACTTAAGTCTTTCCACACCTGGCTTAATACATGCTCAACCGACATCCAATTTACATTGGAATTTGACAGGTCATCAATCAATTTTTTAGACATCACTATTAAAGCAGAGTCAGACACATTATATACCAGTCTTTATAGAAAGAGCAGCGAGCGCAATACTCTATTGCGCTATTCTAGTCACCATCCGTGCAATCTCAGGGATAACCTACCCTTTGGGCAATTCCTGAGATTGCGCCGGAATTGCTCAAAGAAAGAGGACTACTTTGAGGAATCCACAGGCCTAATGTCAAGACTTATTGAGAGGGGATACCCGATCAGACTCCTTAAAAAAGCACCTAAACGTGCGTGGCATAATCACAGAGAGTTCCTCTTTGTACCCAGACAGAGGAACAAGACCAATGAGGAACGTATAGTATGTGCCACAACTTTCTCTACCAAGAGTAATGCCGTGAAAAAGATCATTAATCAGCACTGACACCTGATTTCAGACGAACTGGGCAACATGCCACCGCCCTTGCACGCTTTTAGAAAAGGCAAAAACGTGAGGGATCATGTCGTAAAATCTCTGTTACCTACTCTGGGTACTCCCCGCAACGGCATTGTGGGGGATTCCTCCTATAAAAGGCCATCGTAAATGTGGTCAATGTGAAGCCTGCCCCCTGACACAAGAAGTCAAACAATTCACCCACAACAATCACACCCACATACTGCAAGACCACAGCAATTGCAACACCACTGGGGTTATCTATGCAATCGTCTGCCACTGCGATTTCATGTACATAGGCCAGACCATCCAAAAGGTTAAATGTCGCATCTTACAACATTGCAGTCGCATACGATGCAAAGTCCCAGGCGCACCTTTGGTTGATCACTTCACTACATTTGGACATACACCAGAAAGTCTCAAATGGTGGGTGATAGAGAAGGTAAAAGCTAATCCCAGAGGTGGAGACTTCACCAATGTACTGAGCACCTGTGAATGTAGGTGGGTACATCTACTTGACACCATAGCATGGGGCCTCAACGAGTATGAGGAAATTAGCAGACAAGTGTCTGTACTGAACAATGGTTAATCTCACATGCCCTCTCACCGATCCACAGGAGTCACAGCATGACAGAACAGCGACAGGTCTAGTTCTTACGATGCCTTGCGCCATCAGTCATATGGGTCCCTTAGACTAATCGCTCACCTTGTAAACTGATATACAAATTCTACCTGATGTAACATGTCATGGTTAATTTATTCTAGTGTGCATTGTTTTTAATTGCCAATTCGTACACTAGGTTGGAAGTGTGGTTCAAGGTCTCAGTCGTGTCTTAGGTTAAGTGCACACCCATTTTAGAGAATGCAAATGACTTCTGTAGAAATGCTATTAACTGGCCACTATGTCCCCCAAACGCCTCCTTTTTACTATGTCTGATATTGCGCCAAGGGCACCTATATGCAATTGATGTTTTTCTTAAGATGCTATTGATGCTTTTTCCTTGTTCCTTGTCTGAAGTCTAATGTCATAACGTTGTAACATTCATGCATTCTGAATGTGATTATTCATGTTGTTGTATCATTGGTGCACATCTCTTGTAAATATTCACTATATTTTTGACACTTATGGTTTTTGATTTTATGTATTATTGGCAAACCCCTTGTAAATAATGCGCCCATCACAATGGAAATATGCCATCTTTAAGACTCCTTGCTCCTAACTCACCAGAGGTAGTCTGTCTTCCATCATGAGCGATCGCTCCATCAGCGTGACGCTCACGTTAACGGGACGTTTAAATAACGTCCTCGAGGCGGCCCCGGTAGCTTCCTGCAACCAGTGCGGACCGCGGACACCAACTGCATGACTCAGAAGGTAAATACCCTGGGATGCTTCGCTGCCTTGCAGCATCTCTTAATTCACGAATACTGTCCTTTGTGCAGGCCACCCCTTTTTACCCTGCTTTTAATTTACCCCTTCACAGCACCAGCATTGAATGCCCCAAAACCGAGCGAGTGCGTTACCCTACATACACGGGTAAGTGCTACACAATTGCGATCCCGTATGGACTGTGACCATATTAGCTAGTAGATATGTACTAAACTAGCGCCTCTGTTTTCAGATGAGGACATTTACCAATAATTAAACGGGAGAGATCCCCCGCGCCCCGCAAGATCGTGCGGGTAAGCGACTATTTCAACTAGAATCTCAGAACCTGTTTTAGTTTTATTGTGCACAACCCTGACCCCCTCCTTTAACCCTGTAGGTGTGCAACACGGATAACACACCGCCACTCAGGTTGCTCCACACTGTCCTGAGGAACACCCGCAGGCCAAGGCCCCAAATCGCCCTCTGAGCCCAAAGTCGGGTCGAAACGTCGACGCCCATATTTTCTAGCCCGGATCACAAGCCCCATATCTAACGTGCCACATGAGGATATATTTGTGAATCTCTAAAATTGAATATAAAAGAACCTTGAATGTTTATATGTGGCCAGGCTATAAAAGACTGAGATTTGTGTATCAGTCCAATATAATAACAATTGTAAAAAATTCTCTATTCACACCGTCTGAAATCTTTACTTCTCCCCCTAAACACTGGAGCACTCTCCTTTTCCGCATGTTCCACTGGAGCAACCTTCTTCCCACATTCCCTCTTTCTGTCCTTTGCAGTAAATAATATACTGTTGATTTAATTATGAAGGAATAAACCCTTGTCATCTTGGACAAATTTTGGTTGTTGCACTTTAAGTTTATTAGATGTATTGACTATTGTGAGCTAAAATTGTGCATGCTCAAGAAACTGTTTTCAAATAACTATTGTAGGTTTGATTCATATCCTTTATGAAATACCATTTAAGGCACTCACCATCGTTACCATCAACGTCCCATACTGGACTCAGGGTCCCATCAACAATTATGCCACCAAGCCACATGATGTCCCATCAAATCTTGACATACGAAATTGTGGTACTTAAGGAGGCTCTGAAGGCTTGCTCCACCAGACGATATATTCAACATAATGTCACCACCGGTGAACGAGAGGCACTTACCTCCCTCAAGAACAACAAATCCATTGTCATCAAGTCAGCCCACAAAGTGGGTGCCATTGTCGTGCAGGACACCGAGGATTACAAGAAGGAAATCTACTCCCAACTCAGGGACGGTATCAGCTATACACGCCTTAATGCTGATCCCACCAAGGAAATCGTCAAGTTGGTGTCCAGGATCACAAAGTCTGCAAGTGAATCCGGGCTCCTTTTGGATTTAGAGTTCAATTTCCTCAACCAACGTCAACCACGTCTCCCCACTATCTATACCTTACCCAAGGTGCATAAAAACATGGAGAAACCACCAGGGAGACCCATTGTTTCGGGTTGTGGTTCGGTACTAGAAACTTTGGGTAAATTCATCGACTTTTTCCTTAAACCCTTGGCTGAAGACACAAGATCATACCTCCGTGACACCATGGAGGTCATCAATTTGGTTGACGGAATGACCTTTGATCCAACAACACAGATTCTGGTCACTATGGATATTGTGTCCTTGTATACGAGCATTCCGCAGCGCCCCGCCTTAGAGGTGATACGTAAGGCTTTGGACAGAAGGGCACAGCCATCTTTGATTCCGACAGAGTTTATTCTCCAATTGCTGGAAATTGCCATGATGAGGAATTTTTTCATGTTTCAAGGGGAATATCATCTACAAACAAAGGGAGTTGCCATGGGTGCCAGCTTCGCCCCGGACCTGGCAATTGTATTCATGGACAACTTTGAGCAGGAGTTCATCTATAATAGCTTGAACCCATTCAGCATCAAGGTGACCCATTTGAAAAGGTACATCGATGATGTGCTATTAATATGGACTGGCACTGTGGCAGACCTCCAAGAATTCCACACCTGGATCAATGGCAGATCGGATGATATCAAATTTACCATTCACTGGGACAGAAAGTCCATTGACTTCCTGGACATCTCCATTAAAGTTGAGGACCAACAACTGTACACCACTCTATTCAGAAAGCCGGCAGAGAGAAACACACTTCTGAGATATGGAAGCCACCATCCTAGAGTACTACGTGATAACCTGCCTTTTGGTCAGTTCCTGAGGATCAGAAGGAACTGTTCCCACAAGTAAGACTATTTCAACGAGTCTGATGACCTGATTTCATGGTTGATTGAACGTGGATATCCTAAGAGACTGGTAAAGAGAGCAAGGAAAAGGGCATGGTTTAACTAGAGGGATACATTACTAACGCCAAAAGACCGTACCACGGATAAGATGGATAGATTGATCTGCGTCACAACTTACAACACATGCAGTAATGCCATCAGACAAGTCGTCAATAAACACTGGGGGATCGTTGCTGATGATCTGGAGATACCGAACCCTCCAATGCACT